>JBBEEQ010000013.1:7500000-8750000 GCA_037950945.1 Hypolimnas misippus | reverse complement strand
TAATAATAGCACCATAAATCCCGAGGGGACAGCGTAGTGAGTCGCCTCATTATTGAGCCATCAATCAAGTCCCGATCCGCACGAGACATATTTGAATGTACTCTGCGGCAACGCGAACGAATAGATTATTTTTAAATGAATAAAAAGGGATAATATATCTCTATTATGATTTGTTTTAGGGACAAAGTATTGTTCAAAATTACATAACAAATGTAGACTAAAGGTTTTATTATAAAAAAATATCTTAGAATTTTTTTTTTTTATCATGAAATAGATTGAAGTTAGAAAATAACTACTCGATTCTATCTTCGATTCTATTTATAGATCTTATAATATATAAGATTTTTAAATTATATATTATAAGACCTTTAAATAGAACATAATTTTTTAGCAAAATATATTATTTAACTTTTAATTTAATTTAAGACACAACACTCAAAAGAAATATTCTTTGTAGAATGAATTTATCAAATCTTTATAAAGAAAAATTCAAATCCACTTAAATAATTTCTATTGATGAGCTACGCAACGAAATACGATTAAAGTAAAGTAAATAATTTTACCCTTATATTGACATAGGCCAATACTCCAGTTGTTATAGAACGTGAAGCTAATAAAATTAATACTATCAAACCGTGTAGCGCCTTTTTCACTGCAATACACTATTTATACAATTAAATCAAGTAATAAAATAATTAATTTTAATTCCGTAATTTCTATAAACTTTGTCATCAGATTCGTATAAACTACACGAGTTTTTTATCGATACATACGTTAACTCCAAGCATTACATAATATATTTATCAATATAAAATTATTCAAAGTAACAATTTGAAATGAATATTCGTAACGACAACTCAATTTTATTATATAAAAATATTTAAGCCAGTAATACCCTTCTAGCTTTATACTTAACATCAATACTACTGTTGCGAGCCAGTCACCGAAATATTGACTTTTAACTCGGGACAATATCACCATTATCTTTAATGGACCGCGAACAACCATTTCGTTATTAAAAAAAAAACATTCGCTTACTTTGCCTTTTTGATTACCTACAAGTTTTTCCTATTATTATAAATGAGATTGGGTGTGAGGTTCTGTATGGAGCAAAACATTGGAACAAATAACATTAAATCCGAGTTTATGTATTACAATCATATTGTTGACATTAATTACCCAACTGTTTTCTATTATTGACTTTAGGTAATGTCGATGTGATTAAGTGATTCTTTCATAATAAGGTAAATGTAATATTTTATCTTTTTCAAAATGAAAAAGTTACATACAATGTTCTTGGAAGAGAGAGAATATGCGTGGTGTTCTAATTTTACGAGGTATAACTTATAGCCGTTTAAGTTATTATTAAAGAAATACAAATATATAAATATTCTTCAAATAAGCTATTGAAATATCACCAACTATTATTAGGATAGAATCAATAAATTCTTTCATCTAAACTCATTTTAATTAATACTATCTAAGGTTACTTTAACTTGGCTTTGGTTTTTGTTACAAAGACTAAAAATACCATCCAGTACCGTCAGCTTGCCAGACTGTTGGAATTTTGATATGAAACTTCAATAATGACCTACTTGCACTTTTAGCCTATCAGTGGCGAAGTTTTGCCAATTTGAAAGGAAAGTTTAATCATCCCTACGAGTTCTTACACTGAAATTATGTTTTAATCTCAACAGACAGCGGCCTCTGAGAAGAAAAATATTGTCTTCAAAACGGTACCTGATTAGCTTTGTTGATTTGTTTCTTGAGTCCCGCGAATGCCATGATTGCGTCTTCTTATCAAATAGTCTGTTGACAATCTGAAATAAAATTGTATGATTAATATTAAAAACAAAACAAATTGTAATTATATATACGAATACTTAAAAGGTACCGATTAAAATCGAAACCGAAATAATATATCGATAAAATAAATAGTTGCTATTTATCAATTAACCGTATGTTAATTAAACTTAATAAGCTTAACACGAGACCATAACGCAATGCAAATGCAAATGCAATACACCTAAATGCATTTGAGTTTAGTTATAAATGTATTAAGCCACGTAAGTGTTCCTATATTCACTCAATACACATATAACAAAGTTATTTACGTCCCTCGTCGTCCTTCGTCTGCGTAGAAACTTTCATCTCCTTTTCCAACCCCCTCCAAATTTTATTTTATCGTAAAAAAAGTAGCCCATGTCCGTCTTCACTAAATCGCATAATATTAAGTATATTATGTTATAATTAGAGCAACACTGTCAAGGTAATATAACATACTTTCTCACTATTTGGAGGCTTATAATCCTATCCACACTTAATTAAATATTGTAAATGCGAAAATAACTTTGTCGTTCAATTTGTTACGATTCACGCCTAAACAGCTGAATCAATTGTGATAAATTTCTGCATTGAGATATATTGGAGCTTGGCGAAGAACGTAGGCAATATAAAAGGATTGCAATTTTAAAAACAACTAGTACTATTGCTATATTTAAAATTTTACATTGATGAATTATAGTTATTAAAATATTTATTGTAACCATGTACTTGAAAACGTACAATTGTTGAATTATCGTTTACTTTGCGAACTTTCCGGTTCGCTGTCAAGTTGCCGCAAAACCGGGAAGCCGGAACACAGTGCTCTGGTTACATAATAGGAGTAAACTAATATTTTCTTCAGTGTGTAAATAGCCGCAATGACAAAAATGACAACTGCTCAAAACTTTATATTTGGGAATCTAGCTATTGCATTAACCAAGATGTTAGTTTTGTGTGAGAAACCCTTACATCTTTTATACATAACACTGATTTTAAAATTAAAAAAAAATATCCTATGGAAAAAGAAAAAAAAACGTAAAATTTAATTGAAGTTTTCTTTTTACTAGCCTTTCACCCAAATTGAATAGTACAACACCGAACTAGTGACCTAAAAACGATATAGGTAAATGCCGAACAGCGAGAATAAGATTCACACGCTATAAAGGAAACGTACACTTGCAAAATTTAACTTCTAGAACAGCAGAGCGTAGACCAGTTTGTTATTGGCAGCGAGCCATGCGGGCGGATCGATACGGAGATGTAAGTAACATTATGTAATAGTGTCGGGTCAACAATAACGTTTGTGAACTGACGCTTCAATGGCTTAATGCCACTTTAACTAACGCTATCGGTCAAGACTGTTGGGAGTTGAAACCTTATATATACTTGAAGTTAGCGATCTGCTGCACAGATACTCGATGTTATATAGATGACAGCATGATACGGCAGAACACTTCGTTCTAATATTTTCAAGTATTAACTGAGAATAATGCCGTCTAATTTATATACATTTGTTCTAAATTAATTAATCTATCAACATTATATAATTTCAGAGTAAATTTTATAAATTCTAAATCTCAAGTAGAAGTTTTAAACATCATCGTCATCAAGTAACACGTTTATAAAATAGTATCAAGAAATGTAAATAAAAATATATATTTTATTTATCCGTAGATGCGTTGTAATTTTTTCCATATAAATTTTGTCTTCATTTTATGTTGCTTGATAGTTTACCTTTAAAACTTGCACCAAAGGTACTGCTTGAAGGAATTTAACATTTAGAAATTGTAAGAAATATTTTATTTTATATACACACTTCTTACTTTCAATTGTAGGCGGTTAATCCCACATAAAACCCTACAAGTCAATTTAAAATCCACATAGGATATTTAAAAAAGTACGTATTTTAAGCTAGACTCTATAATAGTTATTAATTCGCAAAAATGTTTGATATTAAACTAGTATGTAAAAATCTGAATATTAGCTTTTGCTAGCAATTTCGTTCGTGTAATGTATTTTGCTTTATAATAATACGCAAGTGGGTATAGTACCTATGATCATCTTGAATAATGTACCATTCAAATGGTACCATAATTTTCAAAACATGTTCAGTGGTTCCGAAATTTACATAGGGAGCGAATTTTGTTTAAGCAAATACAAAATCCGTTCTCTCTTTATTATATTAATATACAATATGTAGAATAGAATACTGTTCGTCCTGAAATCGCTAAGTTATCAGCATTTTATACTAATGGTAAATTGGCGTTTCATAATATTTCAAGATCATGACTTTATCTCTTTTAAGGAACACCAGTTATTTCGACTGTTTTCCTCTGAATGTCATTCCAGACAAAACTGTCTTCGCAAGTAATTAATTCTGTTTAGAACGTGTTGACTGGCGCGACCGCGTACCCTTTGAGGCAATTAATACTGATATCTGTTATACCAGAGACGGCAATTAGAACCCGAAATTACCTTTCAACGAAATATTTATAGAGACAATAAGAAAGATTGTAACTTCTTATCTCATAACGATTGTATCCGCAGATTCACTTTCTTCCACGAAATTGAAAGTATGTTTGTAATAATAATTACAAATCATTTTTTTTTAAATTGTAGACTTCAAATAATTATTATAAGAATTGTATTACGTTATTTTAAGGATTAGGATATTAAGAAGAAATCTATATTAACAAAGATGTAAATTTTTCATTATAAAACTAGAGTATAAACATGTAAAATAGATATCTAACGTTACAGATTTATATTGCTTCTATGTGATCTGTCTTACAACAAAAATTTCGTTTACTCTTTTTTAAACAGTCAGTTACTCGAGCATCGTATGGTAGTAGTATCAATTAATTAAATTGGACCCGAGGACATAGTATGACCTTATTAAGATCGACTTGATACAAATCCGGAGTGTCGCGCAAATAGCCGTTTATAGAGGATAATGCATCTTGGGGTGTAAGGGCGTCGTATACATATCATAAAAGTCGACAAAATCTAGATAAAAAAATCTTAGAGATTAATAGTAAAGTAACAAATGGAACCGAAACGTTTATGTAGGACAAAAAAATGTCATTACGTGTGCAAAAAAAGACTGCACTAAACAGTTGTCACAAAACTTGAAAAACACAACAAAAGAAAAGGTTTTTTTGAACAACCTAGTTTCTACATCCTTGAAATTCTCAGGGGACAATGCACACATAACAGCTTACGTCGATAAAATGTACAACAGTAATTACCTACTACTTACAGATACAGAAAATAAATATATAACTTAAAAATATACATGAATTAAAATATATTTCTTTTTTTTTGTAATATTTTCATCTCTGGACGTCGTATCTCTAAATAGTATTTTAGTAGCACTTAAAATGTCAATAACTACTCAATGATGCGCATAGTGTTCTCGTCTCCGCCGTTCTAAAATAATCTCCGAAATTGAATTCTGAGCGTAATTGACTCTCCTCTTTAATAACACTAAATATGGCGCCGCTACAACGTAATAGGTATGTATATGTAGAATTATATTGACATTCATTTTTTTATAAAGCTATTTGAGTATTTGTACAAAAAATCAAAGTAATTTATTTACATTAATCGTCTTTGAAAATACTAGTGCTATATTTGTACATACATTTAATGATTTATATCTGACACAAGAGGATTATAAGTGACAGTTATAAGGTTATTAAAAAGAGAAAGCCTTTAGCATTTGGAAAAATAAGCAATATATATTATACGTATTTAATAGTGAATAAAATTAAAATAATGTTACTGCTTATAAATAAACCGTACCTTGCTATAATCTTCTTTTGTCACAATACACTGACGCTGAGGGAGTTAAATTATTAGTGCTACGAGCGTAGCGGTCCACGTAGCTCGTAGCGTGGGGGCGACTGAGGCAGTCGTAATGTCATGCAAGTGCGCGCGCAGCCTCGCCCCCTCACTACATGGACCCGATATCAATCCACAATTCTATTTCCAAATAAGTTACCTATATTTCACTGTAAAATGTGCCAAATCGGCGGTCAGTGTTTACTTTTTTTCGCTACTGCAACCAGCTTTTTTACTACATAAACATTTTTTATTATTTTTTGAATAAAAATAAATATAAATACCTATATAACTGGAATATATAAACATACATAATATCAACTTTACGATATTAAAGTCGTTATATGTTTTAATAATTTCCTCCTCGGTGTGACACTTCATATTGCGCAAAAATGTGCTATGAAACAGTTATGAGGATAACATTTTATTTTTATAGTCGTCTTTCTTAAAACAATCAACATTCCAAATTACGTTTAGCAATTCAATAACGACAACTTAACAATGTCTCATCCCAAAAAATACTTACGACTGCTAGAAACGTAGTTATGTTACATCAACGAATACTAACTACAACATATAGTTTAAATATAGTTTCCATAGATACCTGAAATAATTATTTTTATATACTAGACGGATGAAAACCCCAATATTATAGCGCTCAGGGAAGACCTCGGGAGGATGATTTTTGCCTGCACAGCCTGCATTTACGCGGAAGAAAGGATCGTGATGCAGATCGGACATTCATGTGGTGTGGATGATATCGACTCCTGAGGCGAAGGATATGATGGTAAAAGCGTGAGGGTGGCACCATGTCAGAGTTCCTCAAAAAACTCCACATTTTACTTGATCTTAAACTTTTAAACCTATTATGTATGTATAATATAAATTAAGCAGCAACTTCGTCTGTAAATCGTCGTAAAACGGACTCTATCGAGAAGTTTGTCGCCAGACGAATAAGTACTTATTACATTCGTTTTACTTAACACTAAAGTTTCATTTTAAGCTTCCATGTCTTCGGAGCATAACTTTAAATTAAACTCAATAAATTTCATAAAGTACGAATTAATGTAATGTAATTTATCCATTTGATTATTAGTAAGTATAGCTTTTAACGTAGAACATTATTTTATGTAATGAGATTCCTTTATAAAATAATGTTAAGAGAATATTAATTCGTTTCTAGGTTCGTAGAATGTCATAAAAAACAATAATATAAATTTATGACAAAAACGTGTTTTTTTTTTAATAATAAACGCATCACACTCAACGGCTCACATTAAGGTCTCATGGTCTTGTGTCGGGAGTCCGGAAACACATACAACACTAACATACACCCAGACCACGACAAACATCCGTATGGCCAATACAGACGTTTGCCGTGAGCGGGGATCGAACCCGCGACCTTTAGCGCTTCAGTCAGTTGCATTGACCACTGCGCCAACGTGTCTGTCTTGGTGTTTTTAGGTGATTTTAAAATACGCATTATTTATTTTTGACCCTCCACCCAAAAAGAAAGGTTATAAGTTCGACGTATGTATTTGTGTCTCTGTCTATGATATCGTTGCTCTCTAATGAATGGACCAATTTTGTTGCGGTTTTCTTGTTTTAAAGCTGATGTTATCGAGGTAATTATTAGCTATAATTTATGAATGTTCAGACTTTGAAATTATCAGCTATTTTCTAATTAATAAAATGACATATGCAACTTCTACTGGTCGAATCGGCTTGCAATTAACTTTACTGTGTATGATAACAAAATAACTTAGTTGCTTAACCTTGACCAGATGCTGCTGCATCATCTGGAAGCATATCATTGAAGGATACTATGTAACTACTCACCGTACAGCAAAAGTATCGTGTTGGGGCTAATTGAAATGGTCTCAATGATTAGTCGTTGTCGGGGGTTTCTTAAATTTTCAATTTTATCTTTTTGTTATAACTCTTCACCAATTATACTTATTAATTTTTTACTTAATTGACCGTGACCTAACAAACGAAACGGGTTTTAAAACCTAAATAACTTGAATTGTATATAAAAAAATATTCTCTATACAAGACCTTATAATTTTATTGTTTTGTTGTAATAATACAATATTTTATAATAATATTTATTATTTTACTAGATTCTTGTGATTTCTTAAAGCACAAAGCACAATACAATTTTCCTTTTTAGGCAAGAATTACACCTATAATTTTTGCCTTCAGACTTTCATAAAGATTTCCACAAGTTATTTATCATTACTTTACACCTGAACAGCAGAGTTTTTTATATCAATTACGAGGGTAAAATTTAATCTCGCCCCAGGAATTGTTTTTATTTAGGAATTGTTCATAAAGGAACCTCACTTTCACTAAAGCTATCTTCGAATCAAAAACTAAAATCGGTCGAACCGTGAAAATGTTGCAGCCTGATAGGATTTATCATTTATCATAATAATAGTTTGGAATTGTGACTACATATGCCTATTATATAAAGCCAAATTTAATTATAATAAAGGACCGGATTACAAACATTCACGAAGGCGAGCCTGAACTGGAAAACACCTACATACTTCCCACGCATTGCGAACTAAAAATAGATAAAATCATTAATGCACTTATTTTTCTACTTGAACCGCAAAGCTCTCTTGAATGAGAAAGATGAATAAATTTTATCTTGAACATGCTAGAATATAAAATATTTATTTAAGGTGTATATATACTATATATAACATCTCGTCTTTTTTACATTTTTTACTGGCGTGGGAGCTCCGTACAGGCTCGTTTGAATAGTATCGATCCACTCATCACATATTCTAAAGTGAAACAAAAATTCTGTATATTGTTTGGGCATGAAAGGTTAGGTCATAAGAGGGGTTACAAAAGCATGGACACAATTAGAAGAGTATTGCCAAGATAAAATACTTCAATGGATAAACGTTACTTCCTGTCAGGTAGCCAAATTACTCATACCTTTTTTAAATACTTAATCTCGAAACTTGTTATTGTGATTAACACGGTACTAATTTTTATTAGTGCCATTTAATTTTTATTATTTTGTACTTGCAGAGAAGACAGTAAGTACATACTGTAATATAAAATCTCTGATACTATAATAAAAAGATGATGATGAATGACGCGTCGGTAATATTTCCTTACGTACGTTTTTTTTTTGTAAAACATTTTCGTTTATATACGAGTTATTACGACTTCTTTGGAAATATAAGTTACGTGACACGCTTCTATCGACGAGTTTATCCTCAAATTGATTATATAATAATTTAGTTTATGTAGTTTTAATTATTATAGATAACTTTTCCTTTTTTTTAGCTGCCTATCTAATAAACTTTAATTACGAATATCTCCATTTATAATACTTTCCAAGGTCAAATGTATAAATGATAAATTCAATATTAAGTCGAAACAGATCCACGCATATTAAGTCGAGACAGCTTTTTTAACACCCTGTGATCCCTTACATTCGCTGAATTAAAATTGCACCGAGCATGTGTTCGTTAAAAATTTATCCAATAAGCTGTTTTCATGCCGAATCTCATTAAAAATTTTTCATCCACGTCGAGTCTGCGAAATCGGGATATACTATTAATTTAAAAAAAAAAAAAACTAAACCTCATTTTGATAAAAATTCGCCGTTAAATCATTTCATAAATTACCTATTTTATGTAGACATAGCTTTGATACAGTAATATATTTAGTTTTACAGTATTATAATTTCTTTGGTAAAAGAATTTTTTACAACTGTTTGTTAACTATATAAATGAAAAAACTGAAGTTTCTGTTTAAAATTTCAAATTAACAGCTTTTAACTAAAAAAAGAAAATACAATTTTTAAAATTTTAGACACGTTACTTAAAATATGTATTTGTTACATTATCGTACTATATATGTACATAGATTACCTACGTAGTTATTAAATTCCGTCAGCAGATTAAGGCGCTTTGAGCGGCGGAACACGTCCGATCTGCGTCAGGTTTTTTTTAAGCTACGCCGAAATATCCTTTTAGTGAAATTAAGGTTAACTACGTCTCTTATATATCAATCTTATGTTATAGTATTTATTGTAAGTATTTTTATCTATACATATTTACATATGGTATTACTAAATTGCGTAGTAGACACTACTTAGTATGGTATTACTGATTTCAAGAATCACGTATTTATCACAAGCCATATAACATTTATAACGTATATACTTCATAATATTTGAATCCTAATCTTCTCGACGAAGTCGAACCTATGGATTTAAATTATTTTACATGTGACATGAAATCTTCAAAGGTGTGAAAATGAGCAGTCATGCGTAACTATAGACGTTTTCTAAAAAATAGATTTCCAATATTAATATATATGCCAGCAGACATTTTAATGCCACTACGTTCAAATTGTGCTCAGCTTTTTTTATTTTATATTTATTATTTTAACATTACAAGTAGGTTCATATCGTATTCGTTTTGGGTTTCGTTAATTTTATAACTCGTGCGTTACAACTTGCTCTAATGCTTTTATTTTCAGTCCATAATTTGGGTATGCTGAAACACTTCACATAATAACATACTTTTAGTATGGTAAGATCTGGAATTGTTCAATAAGTATAAATTTCGTAATCTGCTTTATTATTTCGCGCCAATGTCTATGTGTCTACATAGCTAAATAATATTTATTTCATAAAAAGTGACAGTCGAACTGGAACCCAAATTAAGCAAAAAAAACGTGGAAATGATATTGCAATAACTTACCCGATTTTTTAATTTTTATGATTTTGTAAAAAGTTGCTAATGGAACTCTATTACTAAGCCTGCGTCGCGGTCGTCTGCTTATTCGTTGCCGGTCCTGCCGGACACATCGTTTGACCCAGACTTTGCAATAGATAGCAATTTAAAATTTTATATATAGATTTACAGAATGTTTGGTTGATGTGGGATATGATGGATAAACTAACAACTAAATATAAAATATATATAAAAACATTGAAAAAAACATTTCATTGGATATGTCAGTAGTTTTTGTTTTTCCTCATAATAGCGTCATATTTTGTGTTGATTATAGTTTAAATTCTAAAACTAACGTAAAACAACAGTATTTAAAAATCGGTCAAGCATAGGTGATAAATACTACGGAATCATCGATGTGCGAGTCCGAATCACGCTTTGCCGTTTTATTAATTTTTTACTTTATATTTCTTTTCCTACAATCAACCTCGATCTCATTAAGATATACATATTTTTATAAAAAATTCTAATTTATAATATGTGTTATATAACAGTATATAACAATGCATAGAAATAGTTTATTTGTAATAGTAAGAGAAAATAAATATGAACATAAAATAGCAGTCGAGGTTAATATAAAAATAGCGCCATTGTGATCTCATTCACTCTTTATTAAGGCTTTACGCCGGGCTATTTACGTCGTACGTTCCAAACAACGCACTTGACAGAATTCGCTTTTTGACTGTCGGTCGGTTCATTCAAATGACTAAAACGGATCGAAGCGTGATGCGCGCGCACTCTTGTTTTTGCAACATCAGCCAACATCTGCCGAGATCTTCGGATCCTCTTCATAAAGACTTTTGGTCACAAAATGAGAGAAAAGTAAGTGGACCGAAAAAAGAATGCCTTTAATGTTTGCGTCGAGCAAATTAAGACTACATATGCGTATGGAACACAAAACGATTGTGATTTTTATTTACTGATTTAAAAAAAGATTGTTACGAATTTTGCCTTTTATTAGTATAGGCGTAAATAACATATTTTTTGCTAATTAATTTCATAATAAAAAACGTCTTTCTCATTTACTTAATTTAAAGGTTTCAAGATTTTTCCATATTAACGCCTGTTCTTAATGTTATGTTCTAATTTTTTTCGGAAATGCTCGAACGAAGGCCGCGTGTATTTATAATATAACGCAATATATAATTAAATATTTTATGTTATGAGAATGTCTAGCAATATAAAGGAAACGACATTGCAATTATAAGTTCCGGTTTTGTTGTAAATTTTATATAAAATCTAAATAAATTTGAAATTCAAGTTTTATAAAAAAAACATAGATATGTCTGCGCCTCATGATCTTTTAAGATTTTGCGTAGCCTATGGCACATAAAATCATGTTACGTTTTTAGATCATGTAAATTAATCAAAACATTTAGACTCATAGGGGGATAAAAAAACGCATACCTATATTTATATATTCTTACTAGGGATGTAACGAATGTCATATTGTAAGCTTCGCGAATGCCAATGCGGAGGCGAATGCTTGAGATACGAATGTGTGAACGCGAATTGTAAGAAAACGCGCAAATTAAAAAAATTATCTTTGACCATTATTGTTTTAGACTTCGGTTACTATTAAATTAAACCGTACAGTATGTAGAAAATTACAATATTATTTTTAAAAGTGATGAAATGATTAGTCGCAAACACGCTGACTGCTGAGATATTTGTTATATACATTCGCATTCGCATATCATTCGCATTTATTTGATGCGAATGCGAATATCAATGCAAGTGTTTAAAAGAATCATCCGCATATGCGAATGCGAATATTCGTAACGTCCCATTTTTTTTAGCATTTATGAATATAATATTTCCCTCATGAATCTATAAAATAATATCAAAATACATTTTAAAGGGTTTTTGTTCTCGTTTCTTTATTCGTAACATCTACAAAAAGAGCTAAACGGATTTTAAAGAAACCTGCAGAGTGTAGACACTTAGTGTGCGGATTAAAACTTAAGCAACTTAATTTATATTTACGTCAGGATAAATATGTGGAACAACCTTATACTATAGGTAATATAAAATAAAAGAAAAATAATTTAATTTTTTGTTTTAATGGGTACTTAATTATAATCCTTTATTTTATTTTTAAACGACTTCCAAATAAAGTTCTCAATTCGTGGGACTGTCTTTTTATGTAGGTTCCCCAAACCCTCGATAAAGGTTTGACCGATTTGGTAAGTTATTTTTTGTTTAAAAGAGTATATATAATGATAATCAAAAACATGTTTTGAAACTCACAAAACACATTTAAGTTTCAGGGGATAGATAATAATTATTTAGATGAGAAAACCTAGTGAATGGTGCTTCATATTGCACCTCCGACCAAATACAGTTATATATAAAAGATTTTTTTTCTATTTAATAAAAATTATTGTTATTTCTCTTATATATCATAAATATATTAACAATAGGTACAGATATTTTATCTTGATATATCCCATAAATGGCATTTTCAACTGATTTCAAATAAGGAGTTTCATTCTCAATTCGTAGGGTACCTGTGTGTTTTAAGGATAGGTCTACCTTTAGTTACTTTCAGATTGGTCCTATAGAATTTTTATTAAAATCGGTTTCGTAGTTTTTTAATCAAAATAATTAAAATAAGTATGACATCTAAGCAAACAATTTTGGAAATTTTATTTTTGAAGTAGTTTTTATTTTTTTAAGTCTTAGATATTTAAGATGTAACTTGAATACTGAGCGTACGAAATGTGGTGCGGATCGTATCCTTAATTGCGAAGAAAACGCTTCGTTCCGTTATTACATAATGTCATTTGTATCGCGTCTATTGAATGTGATAACGTTGCGTAATTAAATTCTACATAACAGAGAGTGAATTTTATCAAGTGTGCCTCGAAGATCAAATCCGTATGAAAATAACGCGTACTCAATAATACAAAAAATGACTACTTAACAACAAATATCTATTATACAACTGTCCAAAAACGGTTGCTTTAGATCGTTCGAATCTACTCGTAGAATCCTAACAGTGTAACATATAGACTAAGTCTAACTTAAGACACAAGTCTTTTGTGTTCGTGCTAGTTCAACGTTTTTTTTTTTTATATATATAATAGGGGGGCAAACGAGCAGATAGTACCACCTGATGTTAAGTGGTCACTATCGCCCATGGACATCTGGAACACCAGGGATGTTGCGGGTGCGTTGCCGGCCTTTAGTGAAAAGGTGTCTATACACTCGACGCTTGAAAACCCCCAAATTATAGCGCTCAGGGAAAACCTCAGGAGGAAGATCATTCCACAGCTTGCAAGTACGCGGGAAAAAGGACCGTGAAGCCCGCACTGTGGAAGATGACCATGCATCCAGGTGGTGTGGATGATATCGAGTCCTGAGGCAAAGGGTGCGATGGTAAAAGCGAGACGGTGGCCCCATGTCAAAGAGTTCGTAAGAACACTCCCCGTTGTACAGACGGTAGAAAACACTCAGAGAGCCAACGTCTCTCCGTACATTTAAAGGTTCTAAACCGTCTGTGAGATTGGGATCGTCGGCAATGCGAACTGCCCGGCGTTGGATGGAGTCATGTGGTTGGAGCTGGTATTGGGGGGCACCTGCCCAAAGGTGGGAACAGTACTCCACATGAGGACGAACCTGAGCTTTGTAAAGCAGAAGTCGATGTCCTGATGTGAAGTACCGCCTCGTTCCTGTTAAGAACCCCAAAGTTTTTTTGCAGCCACGATATTAAAATTGTAATAATTAATCACGCACATAACTTCTGACGTCTCTTTTACTAAATAGAATACAAGCAAAATTATACAACTTTTATATAAATAAATTAAAAGCTGAAGATGTTAAATAAGTACACAAAATATCCAATAACATATTTTAAGTTTTTTAAAATCGTATAAAGTCAGTTTAGCTTGATTAATTTGTAACGCGACATCCTTATCTATATTACATAAATAAAAATAATTATTTTAATGTTTTCCGTTTTTGATAATTACGCTTGGACCTCTATTATCTGAATCCAGTAGTTTTTTTTTTTAAAGAAAATGGCATACGACGTGTTATGTAATATACGAGTATTCGCACTGAATGATAGATGATCGAGAATGAGTATCGACGGAAACATTGCTCGGTGGGATATTACATACCTATAGATATACTATATTTTTATAATAACTAGTTTTATCTTTAAAACATTAATTCTATGAAGTCTGTGCATTAGTATTTGTATAAACGGAGTAATCTATACTAATATTATAAAGCTGAAGAGTTTGTTTGTTTGTTTAAACGCGCTAATCACAGGAACTATTACTTCGAAAGGCTATATAACATCACGCTACGACTCATAGGAGCGAAACAGTAACCATAAACGCGAGTGAAACCGCAAAGGACGGCTAGTTTATAATAATGAGTCAGTAGATGTGTCGTCCATCCATGTCAACGATTATTTAAGTTAGGAAAAACTGCATTTAAGATATTAGCAAACATAAAACGTTACGGTTCTTAAATTGAACCTGTTTATTCTTTATATAATTTCTTCTTTTCAGTCCCGCTAGTTTTTAACAAATTTCGGCATACAGAAATTCCGGTAGAGCAAATGTACATAATTATTTTTAACCGTCTACAAAAAGGAGTAGGTTTTTATTTCGTAGTGTATATTTTTTAAATGTTTATTACCTCTTAGTTCCGTTACATTTAAATTGAATTTAAATATTATTTATATAATACAGAATACAATTTTTAAATTAAAATATGTCATCCAAAAAACGAATTTCTTTATTTTACTTTGTTGTCGGTTACTTTTTTAAAGCCTTATTTAACTAAAATAATTATTATTGACACGAAATATTGCATGCTTATAATGCTAAACAGAACGTTTTCAATGAAGAACAGAAACTTACTTTTATGTAGCTAAAACTCATTTTAAAATCACTGACAGATACAGGCTGTATAGTATAAAACAGGCGATTAAAATAATGGAGTTTTTATCAACGATGTCGTCGATATCACAGCCAGTTCTCCTTCGCAAACTTCTTACCCAACCTCTATCGCCCGCCACCGTTATCCTCACCCCAATCTCATTCAATGGCATTCATATCCAATAAGTCTATAGATTTTGTTATTTTGATTTTACTGTCTTTTACATCATGTGTAGTATTTAAAATGTAATTTGGAATATAATTGAAGACATAAGCATGAAGGTGTTCTCAAGTCGTCGATCTACTACTAACATCTATGAAGCTTGTATGTATTACCAAGTTAACGATAGTGGATAAACCAAAAAAATATTAGAAACATATTTGTAGTACCCCGTTACTTTTTTTTCAATACTACTAATTTACTATGTAGAATACTAACTCATTTATTAATTATCAACTTCAAAAAAAACAAAGACTTCTTTAAAATTAAATTTAAAACGTTTGTTCAGCAATTTCTTCCTTTTTGTGATAAAACATTTTAATCGACACTTTGTTATTTAAAAGGTAATTAGAGAGATAATGTAAATCGATTTACTGAATTAGGTAACCGAAAAGTCTTTTGTATAGATTTGCATGGCGCATTAAATTTTGGCGGAGGTTTCATTAAAATATAAAGAAAACCTAAACTGAACGAATTTATGTTATACTGGTGTTGTTAATTGATGCTGTATTTGTAGAAATATAGATAGCAAAAAATTAAAAAGAATATAAATATTAATTTGATTACTGGTAACAATGATATTCCAATTTCCAAATTTTTCCAAATTTAACAATCTCGTCAATCGACTTGTTGACCTAAAGATACTTTCGCCTGCCATACTTGCTAGATGGTTTCTAGGCAAAGTCATCTAAAGAGATCGGTATTCTGGCTGACAAAATGTACGAGTTTCTATCCATACATAATGGAGTTTTGGTAACGTAAACATGTGAATTTTATAGGAATAATAGTACCATGGTATATTCACACATACACATTTTCAAGACATTTTTCTAAGATAACAAAAATAATTTTAAACTTACTTTAAATAATTACTGGAAAAATAGCCAAGTAAGGTAAAACAAAAATTCAAATACATATTTAAACACGTAAAATTGAAATTTATTCACATATTTTTACATCATAACAATTTTGTGGTTATATAGAAAGATTTTATAGTATTTATATTATATTTTATCCATGTAAATATTTAAAAAAGATAAAACATACAAGAAAACTTGGCTAATGTGTAGGCGTGACACTATAACGATGGCGCCCGACAGTCTGCCGACTGCTCTGTCAGAAACGGGTCCACAGCCAAATAGGTTAAGCGGAGACCTACATTTTTTATAGTTACATTTCATTGTCTATAACCTCAAAAAGTTAAAGTTTAATCAAAATTAACGACAAGCGCGAACTTTTATGAAACATTAGCAATTTCTCACGGCGTTGCCCGCGTATGCTTTAACACCCCCTAGTACTTATAGTGATGATTATAAGTGATGATTTTTGAATTCGGGGATATAGATATTAATTTATTCACCCTAAGAAATATTTATAGTCAGTTTAAGGATAATTGGCCAAAAAAATAAATTTTGTCCATACAAACTTCACCACCCCCTTGCAGTTCGATAGGAGATGATATTCGTGTGTTTTATGGTTCACAAAAACTAGTGGCAGCATAGTTATAAAAAAAATATATATTTTTTTACATAATAAATACTTTAAAAAGAAAAAAAACATGAAGGACAAATTTTTATATTCTATATAAATGTCAATAAAAATATCTTGATGAATATTTAATGAGGCACATATTGAATCATAATAAAGTTATAATATAAAATAATTTTTTCTCAAAAGTATGTAGGTACAATTTTAGAACCCAAACTTTTTACTAGTTTTTTATACATGCATCCTCAGTGTAAAATCGGAGTAAAGAGCATAACTGTGCTTAAACAATATAAAATAGAAAAAAAAACACCGACGATCTACTTACTGAGACCATTTCCCAACTCACTGAGTCAACTCACATAATCACTGAGTCCCAACATGATACTTCTGCTGTAATCTGGTGAGGAGTTGTGTATTGGTATTATTTATAGTATAGTAAATTTGGAGTCGATTAGAGTTGATAACCTTCAAACAGATGTTCATATATTATAGCTAAGAACCGTTTCAATTACATTCGCATTCAAACTAAAAAAAACCTCAATAAAATTGATCAATCGTTAGGAAGCTACGATGTCAGAAACTGACACACAGATGCACTCGTTATACTTATAAATTTCCTCTTTTTTGTCGGAGGATAAAAATAATTATATTTAATTTTGAGCGAAGGTGGAGTCATGGCCCCCGCGATCCTTATCTTGATTTTCCCCCGATTAAATATGACATGATTTTAAGGATTTCATATGAATGCTTTCTTTCATTTCTAATCGAGTTCCTAAATTTTTCATGACGTAAGTCCGATAAGATTGTCCGCATTAATTTAGGTTTAAATTAGGTTTTAAAATAATACGCTTATACAGACTGAGATTTTGGTCGTGATAGGCTACATCCGAAAGTGTAAGAAATGACGAAAAATACTTAAAAGACCCTGGGGGTCGATCTTGATGAAAACTAAAACTGCATCATTAGTTTCTTGAAAATTTTATTTTCCTTGCCAGGAATCAAACGAACTAATTTTGAAAAAAAAAACATGCTCGATATTAGTGCATAATCTGATAGTGTCACCTTTAAGGATCAACATTTGAAAAGTGAAATAGTAAATTTGAAAAATAAAAAGTACAGTAGTAAAATAGTAAATGACAAATTAAAAGAAAAGGCTATTTTTACATAATGATCAAGAATTAAAAGCGAAAACTTGATAGTCGAGTCCAGATATATTTTTAAATAAAATGTTAATTTTCAATAAATTTAAGCATCATTTTAAGTATTGTATACATAAAATATAGCCTGTGGCCATCTTGAATAATGTAATTTTCAAATGGTACGATATTTTTTTAAATAAGTTCAGTGGTTCCGGACTTTACTTCGCACAAAATTCGCGCTCTTTTAAAGTAATTAATTCAATTGTTTAATTCATTTTTTTAAACATAAAAAAATGTGTGTCAATTAAATAATAATTATTATTATTTTTTTAAGGCATCTAAGGTACTAAAATAATATTTACTTTTGTTTGAACAGTATTTTATTCTGAGAGAGGAGCTTAAAATATAAACGACCTTAAAATAAATATAAAATACGTACAAGTTTAATAAACAGAATAGATAAAGTGACCTTTAACTCTCTCGTTCGAGAGGGCATTAGGGCAGTAAGGTTCACTTAGCATAAAGATTTATGAGGCAGAAGCCGAAGGGTCTTTAATATTGATTAAGGATCTTATTATCTCCTTTAATGTGAAAATGCACACTAAAAAAGTCATTCTTCCCTTTATATATTTACTATAAACTGTAAAACGTAATACTGAGATAATACTTATTATGGGATTTGTTTTGATAATCAATATTAATTAATAACATAATTTAAGTACAACATGACCATATATAATTACCATACATAACACTAAATAACTACCATCATGATCGTAAGATGAATGATGCCAAAAAAAATGTGGTGTCTATAAAATTAATCAGGCATATCAAATAACCAATGTTTATAATTATTTACATGATATGAATATAGTAACTATAGAGGACATTATTAATGAAATATTGCGAAGGACGTAAGTTAAAGTGCTAATTGAAAAGCGGGAGAACTTTCTATAAATAGACGGACCCCCCACGTCCGAGGAGCGAGTGCGGTAGTTTTAACTAACCGTGTGCATCGTTTACTGTAAATAACTTTGATTTTTAGTTATGATAGTGGTATTATGAACTTAAGATATTTGCGTGTTTTTAAACATATAATCCCTTATATTTTCGCCATGCCCGTCGATCTGTCTGTCTATTTGTCCGCAGCTTAGATAATGTAATGGGGTATACATATTAAGCAGGCCGACAAATTGGTAAAATAAAATCTTAAAAAAAAAATGGGAAACTTTTTTTTTCATCGGTCCCATGTGTGTGTGTGGGTATAGTTGGATATGATCTTTAAAATATTTTAGGCGTAGGAAAACCATTTTTCGATTAAGGGATTCGTTTGCGAAACATTAAATTGCTTACTTTTGTTAGTGTCGGGAAGTTTGCTTGAAAATGTTGTTATTGGATCTGTGAAAAATTTCACAGTAATAATAAATATACCGAATTTAAAAAGAATACTGTCCATACAGCTATCATAAAATATACTTGGAGAAGTAACAAATTCTGTTGGAAATAAATAAAGTTATAATGTTATATAAGTTAATAATTTTCAAGAATATATTTATTTTTAAGGTCCGTATCGTCCCTCTGTCCAAAGTGTTAAAACTTGGTCACACTTGACTGATAAAATATGAAAATAATACCTGATAAGTAAACCTGTCTGGTAGACTTGAGCTTGTGACCATCATAAGCATGCGTTATCGTTCCGCCCTTCTGTCTGTCTATCCTTTAATGGGATATATTTTTTGAGTCTATATACTAAGTATCCGGTTAAAATTTATATCACTTTTAACTTTCAGCAAAATGATCAAACATGTCATCTACCCCCATCTGTTCTCATCCACTCAACTGACTATAAAACGACATGCTTGATTACTCATTTAGCCTTAGGGTCTACGTAGTTATAGACATTCCCCCTTACACTTGTATTGGTAGGGTACCACTTGATGCGAAATTATTAATTAGTGTATTTTAATTATCGGTCAAAGTTAACGACTTTTTTTGCTTAATTAAAGTCACGTCCGACCATGATCCGATAAACCCTATACCCAAGATTCATATTCATAGAATATATTCGTGATGTTAGTGATGACTGAACCCTCGATGTGCGGGTCTGCATCAAGTTTTAGTTTTATTTTAATTATCTTTGCGGCTACAAGGGGTACGCGAGTTTCAGCTCTTACTAAAAGTGGCACTCAGGAAAAACTAATTACAAAAATATCATGGTAGTGATCAAACAATGGAACATGGGGGAAAAATTCAAACTAGTTATTCACCCTATTGAATGAAAGACCATAAGTATTAGCTATTCTAAAATATAAGTAGAAAACCAGTCTTCAAAACAGAGTGCAGAGTCTGATTTACCTATAAAATATGTAAGGTAGTATTTATATATTGCTTACTTTCATTTTAGTTATGGAAATATATATATATTTATATTTTTATCTATTATTTTTACTTTTCTTTTGTATTTATTTAAAAATTTCCTTTTGTCTATTACCTCTTTGTCTTAGTCGAAGTTATATTGTATAAAATTTTAAAAATTATACCACAGTAATTACACAATTTAATTATTACATCTGTATGTTTGCCAGTATTTGTCACGAAATTATCAATTGATTTTTTTGCTCTGTTTAAGGATATGTTGGTAACCTACATCTCTTAAACTTATAGACTATTAAAAAGTAATATATGAGCTATGTACATTTTAACAGAGTTAAATTTAGCTAAGTACCCTGAGGCACAGTGAAATATGCCACCCATTTACCTATGTACATTGGGAAGTAGAAAAAAAAAACCCTTTAAAAATAAAAAAAAGAAAAATTGCAGAGTAAATAAATTGAAAATCTTTAAAAAATCTCATACACCACAAATTCTACCACCCTAGAAATTTTTCTGCACTTGCTCCTAATGGACCTATTGCAAATCCAGCGCTGGATTTTTCATTAAAAAAAAATAAGTTCATTGTGGGCTTTAATAGCTAAATAACAATTCGGCAAAAATGTTTACTACATAATAAGGGTTTGATGATACATTCAAAAATTGTTCTAATTTAGTTTATACCTTATGTTTCAAAATTGTCTGAATTTAATATAAGAATTCAGTCATATATGTGATGTATCATTAAGCGAGTTATTAACCTCAATTAGGTGAACAAGTGTCTGTTCAAAAATAAAATTTAATTTATCAACAACACTAGCGGGAGGGAAGTTAAGGCCATTGATTTCAATTTTATCATATCAGTGTGAGATAGTTGTATGAAATGAATCATTATGATAAAATGTTCTGTATTGATATTGATACATTGTAAGAAATAATACAAACATGAGAATACTGGGATACCATTGAATGATGAAAAGATAATTTTTAGTTATTGTTTAAATCAAAGTTTTATTTTAGCCTAATGTGTTATGAACATAAATAAAAATTATGTACATAACATACATAAATAAAAATTTACACGATTTACTTTTATTTTAGCCCAATGTGTTATGTACATAAATAAAAATTATGTACATAACGTACATAAATAAAAATTTACACGATTTACTATGACATAATACTTCAGTTAGAAACAATGTTTTATTTCAAAGATCCATTCATTGTGTATTAAGAAATTAAAGATGACTTAACAACTGAATAATTACTGACATCATAATAATTAGAGTTGGTCGTAAGCTAACTGATACTGTTTAAGAAAATAGACTCTGTCTGAAATTTTAAAAAGGTATATGTGAAATACAACGATTGTATAGTTAAATCAAGGCAATAATTATGTATATGCTTATTAAAGAAAATTAAGTTTCATTACAAAATAAAAATTTAAATTTTATTTAAATTTAAGCTGCTGTATAAGACTGTTCATAAATATTATAGTATTATAACTATAATTGATATAAAACTATAACACAATTATTTGGGTTATAATTAACTGTTTGTTTAATTTTGCAATGTCAAACAATGATTTTTTTAAACAATAGGTATATTATATTCATACTATTCGACTTTAAAAATCTGTACTAATTTCCAACTTTGATTAACTCATTAATTGACTTGTTGGATCATAGGTATTCCCATCTCTCACACTCAATCACTAGGTGGTTGCTAGGCAACGTTTCTCAAAGTTTTCGGTACTCTAGATGCCAAAATCGACAAGCTAATGACAAATCCATATAGGTTACATAATTTAATTAATTGCAAAATGATTTTTACTATAAAGTATTGAAAATATTTAAAGTAAGTAAAAGTTGTATTCAGTTTATGTCACATATAAACAAATTTTTTTAATAAGTTATAGCATAAAATATCTTTCCTGAATAATTTAAAATATATATGTAATAAAACCATGATATTTTTTTCGTCTTTACATATGATTTGAAATTAATTCTGATTTTCTCAGTTAAAATAATTACATTATTAGGTTGTAAGACAGTACAAAAACTAGAGAAAAACTAAAAACGTTCACAGACGCCGATACAAAAAAGTTTGTTTGTTAATAATAACAAACTTTTTGCAAATTTTGTTTTAATAAAGAATGTTTTGGAAACTATAGTTAATGATAAAAAATATGAAAAACATGAAAGTTATAGTTTTATCTTACCTGGTTTTAATTCTGACGTTTCAATTATTTTCATTCGTTGTAATATTTTGAAGCCAATTAATAACTCCAGTCACTTAAACACTATTAATTTTTATCGTAATAAATTTCTTTGGAAAAATTAAGATCAATACCCCATCGATACACAAAAACAACTCGTACATACAATATTAACCGATTAAGTATGAACGTTACTTTTCATCTCGTAACTACTCAACTCAAATCTATCAATACTAAAACTAAAGTTATAATATATTCATTCATTTTAAAATTATTATTTTTTATTTAAGCTGCGAGATTACTTACTTTCTTTAAAAAATGTAGTAATAATTTTTTTTAAATTACTGTTTGTTACTATTTTTTATCATTAAATTTTATAATTATAAATCCATATCCATTTATTACTATATTAATGTAACGTAATAATTATATACTCATTAAATATTAATAATTATTAGTATAATATTCTAATATTTCAAATTTTCAAATTTAAAGGATATCAATTTAAAATTGTTCTATAAATCAGAACTCGTAACTGAACAGCACGCTTACCTTATATGGAGTTTTTTTTCATATCAAAAATTTTGTGTCATATTATTTCTTATATCATTATATATATTTTAAAGAATCTTTAACGTAGGTACTTATAAAAATAACAAAACTTATATATGATTATTTTATATAATACAGATTATATAATTTTAAATGTCATTTTTGCCTCACATTTTGTTGTTATCTCTTTCTTGTATTATATACGTCATTCTCTCACGTTCGATGTGTGGTGTCATAGAGAAATATTCGTGATCATACAACTCACAGAAAAACTAATTCCAAATGCAGATTTTTATTTCTTATATTAACTATGTATTATATTTTTAAAAATATGGTCGTGTTGTGCGGTAACTTGATACAAATATAACGAGTAAATTTTAGTTATAATAGCTCATTATGAACTGTCATCAAGTACTTAGTGGTGCCTGTAATTCAGGAGATCAATGTTTTGCTGTTGGTTCAGTCGAAGGAATACCTTTTACAGTGAGTATATTATATAAATATTAAATTACGATTAGGGTGCGAGTCTCGTGACCAGATATTTAAGGTGCCTCTACTGGTAATTGAAGAGTAATGGTCCTAACAGGAAAATCTAATTTAGACTAGAATGATAAGAATAAAATATTTATTGTCTTAGCTGTGAAGAGCACAGATGTTTTTAAAAAGTAATTTATTGGTGTCTGAATTAGGAAATTAGATCAATGTGTATATGAATTTCCTTGAACATTAATTTGCATTACTTTAGTTATTTATATTATTATTGTAAAGACATTGTTTACCTTGAAGTAATAATGTATTGTGTGGTGTATTTGTTATACAGATTATGTTAAAGTGTAAATGAAAGAATAAGAATATGATGCTTTAAAGAATAAAAATATTTTTCCTAGAAAATAATTAGTTTTAATAAAAAATATGAAAAACCATTTTCAACACAACCAAACCAACCAACCAATATTTTAGGGTGTTTTCAAAATTTAGTCAAGGTTGGATTCTCGACCACACAGATCAATCTCCATCGTGTTTTCTCCATTCCACATGACATTGGCGAAATAACATGTGCCTAACTGGCACAATTAAAATTCATAAACCAAAGAATTGAATTGAATAAAAATATTTTGTGATAATGTTTTTTTTCTACATAAATAAGAAGCAATTTACTATAATATAAACCATATACAAATAATTACAACAAATAAAATTATTTTTTTTAGTACATCAAACAATTTCAGATAATTAATTATAACCAATAAATAAATAAAAGTTGTACTTTTATTTACTTCTTGTTATTTTATTTAATTTCTAAGGATAAAATTATTCTGATAGCACAATATTTTTTAGGCTTATGCAGCGGGGTGTAATATCGTTATACTTGCTTCAAATTTCGAGCGTGTTCAGATAATTCCTGGTGCCATCCACGGCTATGTCCGTATTAGCTCACTCGACTGCAGCACGGATACTGGAAAAATTGCAGCTGCATATGGTGCAGAAGTGTGCATTTTTGAACCAACACCTTTAATACATACAGCTGCCACTACTCATGTAAGTAATTTTAATATTTTGTAAAAAAAAATGTTTGAAATATTTATGATTCATTCATATTTTTAATTATTTACTCTTCCTGTTTGTCGAAATGTGATATTTTGTAGTGTAATAAATATGGTTTATTAACCTGTAATGAAACTTAATTTTCAATATGACAACCAAAATAATTGATGTTGGTTAAAGATTGAAATATAGGAAAATAATAAGAAGTACATTTTTAAAATCTTAGTGACACTTTGTATTGCTACTTTATATTATCACTTATGTAATGTTTTCTAGAACTAAATTTAAATGAATAAAAAAAATCCTTTGAAACCACTTAATATTTGTCTATTCCTTATGTAATCCGTAACCATAGTAATTATAAATATTTACCTAAATACATTAAATCCAAAATTCCAATATTCTATACTTTAGAAGTTGCTTGGTGAGGTAATGTTGAATAAAAAATATATATGATCCAGATTATTGTACACAACAATCATACATGCTAGAAAATAAATACCAAATTTATTACATGACACAAATTTTGTATTTATTTCTATTTATCTATAAAACATTTTTTGCATATAAATCTATGTCTATCTTTAGTTTAGTGAAGTTTCTCTAATCAAAACCAATACAAATTTTATCATGTTATATAACCCTTAGTAGGTAGTTTAACTTTAGGTCTAGTCTGTGTGACTCACAAGAGTCTGTTTTATATGTACTTGTAACTTATACTTATTTTTATTTTGACTATTGCATATCAATGTTATATAAGATGACTGTTCTGTTGCTGTGGTACTGAAAGTACCTCTAACAACGATGGCTGCATGCTCGATACCAATGCGGAGCAGATATCAAACATATAATTTAGCTCCTCTGGCTGGGGTGTTAATTCTTGGTGGTTTTTATATATATGCATTGCCAGGCACGTAAAGCTTTTGGTCACGGTTGTTAGGAAGATTATTTTAGTTGAATTGGTTCCTGGTTTACCCTGAGAGTTTTGCAGATTTTGTGGACACTCTGTTACTCAGTTTAAAAATCAGTAACTTGTCAACATATGGACTAGAATAATAAGTAAACCATGGTAAAAGTGGAAAAATGATATTGTCATGAGTAAATATTCATATAAGTTGTAAAATATTTAATAAAGCAATCAATTTGTTTAATTTACTTATTAATTTGCTAAGATATAAGGAAAATCTTAACAATATCTATCTTTTTATACAAATCTATTTCAAGTTACTGAAACTATTTAACTCTTATTATATAAACATATTGAAGAACACCTAAAGAATAAGATCTACCTCTTTGAATTATTTATGATTTAGATCATGAATTAGGCATAATTATGATTGTACATAATTGTCATACAGTTTTATTTATTTGCGAGATCTGCAAAAACTTACGGCATTCTATCTTAAAATTATCAGGTGTAAAAATTCCATGTCGATCAGCTTGTTAATTTTTACGCGAATCCGGAAAAAATACAACACTTTCCATGTTATAATTCCAGTATGATTACGATTTTCGTACGGAACGTCTCCCGATAAACATTTTTAACACGATATTGAGTTGTCGACGTTAGATTAGGTAAATTGAAAATGCCAAAAACGCGCTGAAGCGTTTACCTTGACACTAAATAATCAAATGTATGTTTTCTATTCAATTACACGTTAAGAACACGTGATAACTCCATTACAGCATTCCAGTGTTGTTAAAATTAGTTTAATGATAAAAGTTTTGCTCTCGGTGACAAGTTTCATTAGTCTCTTCCGGAACTAATATTATATTAGTATTAAGGTTTTAAATGAATACAGTATTTAAAGCTGCTTTTAGTATTCTTTGTAAGATAGATTATTTTGCTACACGATACGCGTGAATTGCAATTAATCCACTTGCCATTTAATTGCTTGCCTCATTCTTAGTGGCTACTCATTAGCGTCGCATGGTTATTATATTCATTTAAATATAAATAAAAGTATATTTATGAAAAGGCCTTGTACAAACGTCTAGGTAATAAATAAATAAAGATGAAACATTTTGCTACTGTTCAATTCGTTCAACGCTCTCGTAAGTCACATGATGTGCAATTGTATATTAAATTGCTCTTCATAATAATGCATTGTAATCGTACTCGCCTCGCAGTTACATCAACATATTGCGGATATATGAAAATTAATAACAATTGTAAAATATAATTTTCTATAGCAATTAATTACTTTAAACGTAAAGATGTTATACAATTTGATGTAAATGTAATATACATTTTCAATCCAATAAACATTTTTTTATATTTTAAAACCATTACAATTATTTTTATTCTATTCTTTGTTTAATATATTGTTGTTGTGTAAAAAATAGGTACTTGTCTTATTCTTATCGGTAGAATAAGAATTTAGGTAGGGAGATATAAGATAAATCTTTGAATGTAAACAAATCAAATTCTTTTTAGTGGACGTTAAAATGTCCAGATTTTCTTCGCTTCGTCAATTAAATGTATAGATGAAACGGTTTACATGCAAAGGTAACTGTAAAAATAGAAACTCCAATTGAAAATGAAGGCTACCGTTCAAAGATTTCTTCCAGACTATGTTTAGTATCCATAACGAATGAAATCCTCTTGACTGTAAACGACGTAATTAAAATTATGAAATAAAAAGAGAATCTATTAAATCTTTTCAATTTCCTATCATAACATTTTAATACGTTATCTATAACTAAACCGACGATTCTGATTCTGGTCAGTTGCAGTTTTCTTAAAAAATAAATAAACAAATGGCCATCTGTACATTTCATTTGCATACGTTTTAAATGAAAAAATAAACATTTATTTTATTTAGTAATACTCAGGACAGTTATTTTTATAGCGCTTAAGTTACGGGTTTGATCGACTATAGCATTAACCACACCTTCTGTTATTCAATGCTTTGTTTCTAATCTTAAGTCTCAACAAAAACATTTTTTTTTATCGTGAGCTGTGAAACGCATTACGATATATTTAAACGGATTAACTTACTATAAGATTAGTGAAAACAGAATTAAGTGAAATAATGTTTACGATAAATACCAAAAATGTTTCGTAAGAAGACAGTCTGTAATGTTTAATAAGTTGCGGAGCCTATACTTCTTCTCCACCCACAGCCACAAAAGGTTTCCTAGAAAATATTACTCCAGTAGTATCGCTGTAACATGTCGGAAAATCATATCATCATAAATATGAATAGTAATAGTCATAATAAAAATTTAAATTAAATTATCATAATCGTTTTATTTATTGAGGTAAAGGTTGTTCTGTATTGATTTTTACTAATGGAAAAAAAATAAAGCAACAGCTAGCGTTGATCGATATTTTGTATTGTCTTTATCATGCTATCCATTATAATAAATACGTAATGTACTTGAATATAACATTTTTGTTGTTTTTAAAAAGGGCCTAGAGTATCGGTGGGTGCAGACTGGCAAGTTGGTTGCTGATGGTCCGATTACCGCCCTTTCATGGAACCTCGAGGGTACAAGGCTCCTGACGGGAGGAAAGATCCTACAATTATGGCACCAAGCATCGCTATATCAGGACGACAGTCAACGTTAGTATTTTTTTTTCTAAACAATTGTGTTGAATGTCTTCTAATTAGAAAAAATATAATATTGGTTCTAATTATAAACGGTACCTAGACGGCATCTAGAAACGAGGAGGAAGAAAATAGATATTAATTTCCTTTAACTGCTTTACTCATATTCATGTCATTCATGTCATTCAATGGTCATATTTTAATTGACATTACATTTCCATTTCCCAATTGTACTTAGGCGAGAATTAAACTTGTAAATTTTACTTTCGTAATTTTGATATAAAACAACTCTGTAACCTGGTAACAGCTACTTAAGTAAGCAGAGCCGTAACTATACTATCTGGAGCCCATGGCAATTTCTTTGGATGAGGCCTTCTAATTAAAATCGTCACGTTATAACTTAATTTTAATGAAGTAGTTACCCAAAACTATGAGTAATATTGTCAGCATTTTAGTTATTTATCTGATAAGGTTTATTTTCAAAGATTTTTATGAATAAAACTTTTCCAGGCCGGGGCCCTCTTGGGTCCGGGGCCCTAAGTTTTTGCCAGCCCTGCCTCCCTATAGTTACGCCCCTGTAGGTAAGCTTACGACAGACTTGAATGTCAAAAATGAGGTACTGATAGTATAGTCTTTGGAATGACAAACAATTGATGTAAATCTTTATGAAAGTCTGAGAGCAAAATTTATGGTCTAATTATCGCCTTACGATAACATAACTATAACTATAAGATATAATTAGAAAACGCCTCAAATGTCGTCTTGCCATAGTCACAAAATTCGTCTATACGTAACAGTTTTCAGTTTATGCGGAATTGACATTTGGTGATTGTTATGAGAAAACCAATAAAAATGGCATTTAATAATAATCCGTATAATTGATTACTTAAAAAATGATGAGTTGTAAAATTAGTAAATCGACCTTTTGAAGTCTACCAGAACCCTTTGTCTAGTATATAATATAATATGCTCTTAGTTATAAGTATAAGCTATATTGGCACGATCTCTTTGTTCGGAGCGAAGCTTCGTAAAATGATTACCTAAGTTGCGGCTCCAGCCGTGAGACGAAAAGCCATATCATGAATAAACTGCCGCACTGGCACATTTCCAGCTAGTTTCTGGTAACAGTTTTATTGATTTTACAGTATTGAGTTAAATTAAATTGGCGTAAGAATAAAGGAGATCATGACTATTGGCATCTATATACTAATTTTATAAGTATGAATACAACTCAGTCTCTGTTTGTTCCTTTTTACGCCTTACCTGCTGAACCAATTTCATGAATTTTGGTATATGTATAGATTGGATCACGGACAAAGACATGGTCTCTTTTGTTGCGAAAAAAAAGCCATTCTCTCAAAGAAATAGACTATTCAAAATTATTATTATATGCAGACGAAGTCGAAGGAACCAAAACTGTTGTTTAAACTCAGAAGTGTTAATATAATAATATAGCAATGCAAGAATAACTGATAAAGTTTTCAATTGTCTGACATTTTAAACATTTAATTAGTACCTTGTCATTTTCAATGCGCAATCTGCATTGATTTTAAAAGATCTGCAGAGCAGTGACTAGCATTTCGTAATATTGCACTGGGATTTGATGCTGTATTGCGATTTAGTTTTGAACAATAATATTTTTTAAATTACTAATTTATGGATATAAGTAAGCAATTTGACCAAATAAAAATTTCAGATTTAATTATTTTACAATTATAAAAGCTATCTTCCAATAATTTTAAACATGCATTGTCATACGCTATACAATCGTAAATTAATTATAAAACTCGGTAAGTATCGGACTTAATTCTTATTTACGAATTTGCGATGTATACACTAATTATAAATATACCTATTTGTAATAATTAAGCTTGTTAACGAAAATTACGTTTCATCGTTTCAATTTATAAATATGTGGCTTACGTATGAATGTTTAATAACAACTTATTTTATGTAATACAAAATAATTTAACAAGATATATATTATAACAGGTTTTAGTTGAAACTCAGAAGTAAATGTTACATAAATTAATCAGTAATTGAATTGATTTGCAGCAAGCTCAGGCGTCACATTCCAAATAGGTGGGGACAAAGATGAAAAAGCCAAACCTTCCGAAGAGGAAGAGCCTGTGAGTATATAACGATTTGGTATAGATCGCTAGCTATCTGATAAGATAGTACAGATACAACTACCCGCTGATATCTTTGTTTAACGCAACTCTCGAGTATTTATAGTGTTATCTCGAGTTTACCGTTCCACACAATTTGACTAACGGATTTGTTTAAACTACACGTTACGATGACGCCCATTAAACTGCTTATCGTTTACCTATCAGACTATGTTAATTTGGATAATTAAAAGATAACAATACCATGAAGTGTTTGAAAATGAACCTCATCTAATGAAAATTATTTATGAAATATAACTTGCTATTGAATTATGTTTTGAAGATGAAATTATAATTTATTATTGTAAAAAGTAATTGTAATTATTGTATTAAGAATATCAGATAAACTTGTCACGTTACCTAAATTTATTATAACAATAATGTCTTTAATAAATATACTAATATTATAAAGCAGAAGAGTTTGTTTGTTTGTTTGAACGGTCTAATCTCAGGCACTACTAATTCGAATTGAAAAATTATTTTTGTGTTCAGTTTATTTATTGAAGAGGACTACAGTTTACGTTGGATAGCCCTTTTATTAAGCAATCTTATGGGCTTATAGGAGCGAAGCAATAACCATAAACGCAAGTGAAACCGCAAGGGACAGCTAGTTATATTAATAAGACTACTTTATGCGAAACATCTCGTTAATGTACAAAAATTATATTTATTGAGAGATTGTTAAGAAGTTGATAATAAAAGATTTTCCATTTTATAGGGTTGGATATGTGTATGGCAATGTCACACGGCGACGCCTGCGCACCATCTAGCGTTCTCACCAGATGGCGTATTATTCGCCACTTCCGGCGTCAACGATAGGCTCGTCAAGATATGGTATCAAAATAAAGGTATGTTCTGAAAGATTGTCTGAAGGGGAAAATTACACTTATAAGTTTTGCTCTGAGACTTTTTTGAATATTTACATAATTTGTTTGCCAATGCTTTACACCTAATAGAATTAACTTTCAGTGTCTTTATTGTTGATAACCACAGTTTTCGTAAGGTAACAACCCTATAACCTGGGTTACCAGTTGTTTTCAATTATAAGAATAAAACTTTCAAAGGTGATTCTCGCCTAACAGTATTGCTGTAAATTATGAAAGTAATTAATGTAAATTTTAACTTTCAGTGTTAAGCCAGGCGCATAGCGAGCACAATCCTCCCGAGCTGAATTACACCTTCATTTACGTAGCTCACCCGCGTGCCGTGACACATCTCTCATGGCGGAAAACCAGCAAATATATGCCGAAGTTAGTTTTTTTACATCTATTTATTGATCGGCTAATTGATTAAGCTAGTCATCAAGATTGAATCACAATTGTTATTGAAAATTTAAGAAAAACACTAATAAATTTTGTCTACTTATTTATGTAAAAAAAACGTACTACGAATTACAAATAAATATAAAGTGATTTCAAAAATAAATACGCAATTTCGTTCGTTTGAATAGTATAATAAATCCTGCTATTTTCATTTATAAACCAAATTACTGAACCGATTTTAATAAAAATTCTATGGAACCAATTTATAAGTTTACTTTTTTAAATTTCAAACATAAAAAAATTCACCATAATTGGCGATTGTAATTAAATTTAAAGTTCATTTTCATGTATTCATGTCATAGTTTTGCAAATCTAACTGAGTTTACACTTGATTGAGTATGTCACGTATGTATGCCTGTGGTTACTACTATGTAACTCGATATATACATGTCTCCAAGCTTAGTGCATTCGCCTGTATATAATTTCGGATGAGCCATTAAGGTGAAATATGAAACTATGAGATTTAAATTCGGTTCGCTAGTATCATATACATTCAATGTTTTCATTCTTGTTTACCTTAGACCATTAAGTTGTGTACTCGACTGTACCAAGCGCGTGTTTGGACCGACACACTTACGTGAAGCGGGGTATACATAGTACTGTGCCGCAGGGGCAGCGTGGGCAACGTGCTGGTGACGTCGTGCGTGGACAACATCTGCCGCGTGTGGGCGGAGACGCTGCTGCCGGAGGACGAGTGGGGCGGCTGCGTCACGGCGCACGCGCGCTCGCCGCCGCGCCGCCAGCGCGCCACGCACCGCCACAAGCACCGCTTCATGCAGCGCTTGAAGCACATGAAGTGAGCGGGACTGAAGGCGATGCGTTGGGGAATTCTAATTTCGAGGATAAGATTTGGTTTCACATATGGATGCTGATAAGCCATAATGTGTTAAGCTACAAAAATTCAAATTTGGAAATATTGGTGTATTCTGAAAACTTATTATTAGATAAAACCTTTTATTATCTCAATCTGATTTTAATTTATTATACCTTTTATTAAATTAGGAAAAAAAGATTGATATATTCTACATTAAACAAACTTATTGAAAATATGTTTGACAACTTTCAACGCCATTTTCTCAAAATGAAGGCCGAGTAGCTTAACACAGTATTGCTTATCAGCATCCACATATAAATGCGTTTATCCAAAAATAGTATATTTCTTAAATAGCCGGACATAAACATGCTGCGGACGGTGCTTTTGTATTCTGCATATATAAGCATGCACTTATGATGAGTCATGAATTAAAGCGTAGCGTAATAGCATATAATAATCAAAATCTTACTATATTACTATTTAGTCTTACTATACAGGATGTATTTGTTAACAGGGCGTGAGCGGTTTGATGTATACTTTAACTACCCACAAGTTCACTCTTTTAAAGAACACCTTAAGATGGTACAATAATATAGGTTACAATTTTTTTTTCAAAATCAATGGGCTCAATTCCTGGCTAGGAACATTAATTTTTCAACAATTGTGTGACTAACTTTTAAGAAACAATCAGACTATTCAAGACGTGACTCGTTGGTACATATACATAACGAACGAGTCACTCAATAAAACTTTTTTTGTGCACCACACATATTATCTTATTATATTCTTATAGGAATAAACGTAATGCTTAAATATGTTTTATATTATCACAGAACTTGTTTCCACATCCGGCGGAACGCGCAGTCGTCGAAGCAGCCGGGCGCGCCGATACCCACTCTCCCCTCCACGTACAGTGCGCACGACTTCCACAACCCCTACCACGCTACGTCGTACACTGGAGGTTAGTTCTGACGTTTACGACCCAACTTGCCAATGCAATAAGAGAGTCTCCAAATTATCTAGATAATATCGATGAAAAGTCTGTCTTTATATGTATATATCAAAATAAACTATGAGTCACTGATTGATCTACCAAGACACAGCTCAAACCACAGACAGAGATTGGATTGAAATCTGGCACAAAGGTAAAAATGTAGGCATTTTTAATAAACTGTTTGTTTTCGAATCCAACCCGCAAAGGGAGCAAATATTTTTCATTTTAAAACATACACAGATATATACAAATTAGGGGCTTTAATATTACTGTGTTTTAAAATTTTGTTGCAAATATCCTCACGAAATATTTTTTTATATAAATATTTCATTTGTGAATCGAATTATGTAATTTTCAGTATTATCTCCAATGTATAACTGTAGATATTTTATAAAGGTAGATTTTGGCACTCGACTGCCAATGTTGCTTAGCAATTAACTAGCGATTGAGTATGATAGGCGTGAGTAGCTTTCAGTCAACATGTCTATTGACCAGCTTGTCGAAATTGGAAATGGGTATTAAAACAGTACATCAAATAGTATGTAATATTTATAACAGTATTTTGTACATCCACCAAAATATTAATACTTTCTAAAGGAACAGTGACAAATATTGCATACACACGGAAAATAAAGATAGCTAAAAAATGTTAAAAATAAAGATAGTTAATATGTCTGTTATGTGCTATGCTAAACTATGCTTTTATAATAAAATTCCGGAAACAAGATGAAATTTGCCACTTTACCAATTTAAAGTAACATTTAAAAGTCATTTATTATAAAGCAGCGTGGAATAATAATGTGTTGACATTTTCTCAGGATAACTTTAGCTAATTGTATCTAACAATATTGTACAAAAATATTTTTAAAAGAGTAACTACTGAGTTTCTAGTCGGCTCTTCTCAGTAGAGACCACATTGCGAGCCGGTGGTAGCATCACACGGAACTGATATCATAAATTAGTAAATTGACGATTCAAAAGAGCTTATAAAAGCCTATTTGTATAAAGTATATTTTGAGTTGAGTTTATGAACTTAGCGTATCTTTAATTATAAAAAACCATTGATAATCTCTTCTGTGTCAGGTCTGCACTTCCACCTGGCGGCGTCTATCAACGCGGAGACCGACATCCCGCTCGTGCCGTCGCTGGCGGGCGGCGGGCGCTTCATCCTGCACTGGCTGCACAACAAGGAGATGCATTTCACGAGCCAAGCCGAGGCGATACTGCACGATCTTACTAAAAAAGTTAGTTGTAATAAGTTACGTTCTGACCAAAAAAAATTATATTTATAATTGGACGCTGAAAAGCTATTCTATGTCAAGCCACACGGGCTTCGTTTTGTGACGTGTTCGTATATAGATGATAATAATGCATGGATTTAGTATAGATGAATTTCATACAGGATGTTTAATATAAACATTTGTAATTTTTAAAATGTATATACTTAATAACACAATTTTAAAAGAGTACCTATCGAGTTTCTTGCCGGTTCTTCTCGGTAGAATCTACATTCCGAACCGGTGGTAGCTTTTCCTTAATTTAAGTACTTTTTGTTTATTTTGACGATTCAAAAGTGCTTTTAAAAGCCTACTTGAATAAAGTATTTTTTGATTTTGATTTTGATTTGATAATTTTTTGAATAATGTTAAATATTGCGCATTATCAGAATACCTCAGAATCCTACTTTTTGCGGGTTGACACATTATTGCTTATAAGCATCCAATTAATAAAACGGCTTAAAAATTCTGTCGCCAATCTACTTTTTAAATTATTATTTAAAAAAATATGTTAACATATTTTAAACTCATTAGTAACTAGCGACATGTCCCGGGTTCGAACGGGTGCAACGTTTTTTACGACATTACGTTACAAAACATTGAAATTCTTTAGTTTTCTCTTCTATAATATGAATGTATTATACATAAAAACCTTCCTCTCAAATAACTCTGTTTGTTAATGAAAACCAAATTAAAATCCATTGCATAGTTTAAAAGATCTTAGGACAGATGGTGGGAAACGACTTTGTACTATGTAAAGATTTATAAAAGACGATATTGAAATAAAACTGATTTAAATCGCGTGTTATCATTCCGACATTTCATACAGTGTACAGCGATGGTTACGATAGTTCTATTTCTATGTGTTGTAATCGCGATAATCTGAGAAAAATAAAAGAAACATGATATCTAATAGACAATATTTTGTTATGTTTAGATTTTAGATAAAGAAGAAACAGACGAAGGAGGTTCGGGATCCGAACACACCACACATCCGGACGGAGAGAATGAAACAAGTATGGGATTATCGCATAAACAAATACTATAAAGGCTTTGCTTATGGACAGTTTGTATAAAAGAATTATTGTTTTCGAATGTCTATTTATTATATAATTGAAATCTCAAAAAGTTGCTTTTTTGCAGAAACAAAAACTCGTTTTATATAGTGTATGTGTGTCCTTTACGTTAATTATACTCATCTTACGTCACTAAATTTTATTTAACATCTAAAAATATGAACATAAAAAAACAGTGTAATCTTGTACGATTTATATGCGAACTTTATTATAGTGTAGATGATGTTATCATTTTATATATGTAATCAATCAAACATGCTTCATAGTGAAGAGTTACCATATACCTTAGATAATTTTAATGCAATCATGAATCAATTGCCTCTTAAATAGATTGGTTGCTACATGAAGAAAATAATTGCTTTATATTTTTACTCGACTGCTTATTTCATGCTGCTATGTAGGACATAGACGACCGAGCCAACATTTAACTAAAGTTCTATCTGAGGATAACAGCAATAGTGACGAACAACCAGGTAAAATACATGTAGCAGCTGTAGTTAATATTGGCATTGCCTCTTTAGTGCTAAAAACTGTAACAATTTTAAATTGAAAAAGCAATAAAAATGAAAAATATCACATTTTCAATTAATAGCCTCAGCTAAAATGAGATTATGCTAATTGAATACTTATTTGTTTCTATATTAATGTTATTATTAGCGAGGTCTCCTTGCAAAAATAATTCTAATGTTTATCAAAATCAATACCAACTCTTTACAGGGTCATTCACAGGGCTAATCTGATGATTGTCTAAAATTTCGTCAAAATCGCTCCAGCCATTATGGAGTCTCCATTTTTTATACACTTAAATATATATCATCTATCAATTACATAAATTAAAATAGTATTTGTTTTCTAGCTAGTGGCAACCACAGTCACCCCAGCCTGTCTAACACGACCTCCATAAACTCGATAGCGACGGACGTCACTTGCACGCATCTACCAGACTCGCTTGATGCTAAGATAGAGGCCCTGCTGCGTGATTGGCATCAGAGTCCAGATTTATTATTTTCCATACATCCCGTCGATGGCAGCTTCCTTATATGGTAAGATTTTGCTGACTTTTGTCAAGTGAATTACTGAAACATTTCAGTAATATTATTAAAAAATTTAGAAATTTAAATGACTTGAATAATTATATAACAAAGTCCAATTAAAACCGGGAACAAAGACTTTTGTTCAGTTTGTTTGACAGGCAAAAACTAATTTTCCTCAAACTACTATATAAATTGATCACTAGTACGTCATGTTACACAAGTGTCACTGCGCAGGGTGTGCGAGTGGCTGGACGAGCTGCAGGCGGGCGCGATCCGGCAGGCGCAGGTGTCGTTCTCGGCGCGCATCCCCTCCGCCTTCCCGCTGGGCGACGCCACCACCATGTGCACGCCCGCCGCGCTCTACCACGCCGCCGCGCAGCCGCTCTACGTGCGCCACCGCACCAAGCCCGTCACGCCCGGTACGCGCCTCGCTCTACCCCACGCGTGTAGCTGTAGCCCGCCGCGCTCTACCACGCCGCCGCGCAGCCGCTCTACGTGCGCCACCGCACCAAGCCCGTCACGCCCGGTACGCGCCTCGCTCTACCCCACGCGTGTAGCTGTAGCCCGCCGCGCTCTACCACGCCGCCGCGCAGCCGCTCTACGTGCGCCACCGCACCAAGCCCGTCACGCCCGGTACGCGCCTCGCTCTACCCCACGCGTGTAGCTGTAGCCCGCCGCGCTCTACCACGCCGCCGCGCAGCCGCTCTACGTGCGCCACCGCACCAAGCCCGTCACGCCCGGTACGCGCCTCGCTCTACCCCACGCGTGTAGCTGTAGCCCGCCGCGCTCTACCACGCCGCCGCGCAGCCGCTCTACGTGCGCCACCGCACCAAGCCCGTCACGCCCGGTACGCGCCTCGCTCTACCCCACGCGTGTAGCTGTAGCCCGCCGCGCTCTACCACGCCGCCGCGCAGCCGCTCTACGTGCGCCACCGCACCAAGCCCGTCACGCCCGGTACGCGCCTCGCTCTACCCCACGCGTGTAGCTGTAGCCCGCCGCGCTCTACCACGCCGCCGCGCAGCCGCTCTACGTGCGCCACCGCACCAAGCCCGTCACGCCCGGTACGCGCCTCGCTCTACCCCACGCGTGTAGCTGTAGCCCGCCGCGCTCTACCACGCCGCCGCGCAGCCGCTCTACGTGCGCCACCGCACCAAGCCCGTCACGCCCGGTACGCGCCTCGCTCTACCCCACGCGTGTAGCTGTAGCCCGCCGCGCTCTACCACGCCGCCGCGCAGCCGCTCTACGTGCGCCACCGCACCAAGCCCGTCACGCCCGGTACGCGCCTCGCTCTACCCCACGCGTGTAGCTGTAGCCCGCCGCGCTCTACCACGCCGCCGCGCAGCCGCTCTACGTGCGCCACCGCACCAAGCCCGTCACGCCCGGTACGCGCCTCGCTCTACCCCACGCGTGTAGCTGTAGCCCGCCGCGCTCTACCACGCCGCCGCGCAGCCGCTCTACGTGCGATTAATGAAAAATATATTTTTGTTAAGGATCAGTCTGTAAAAGTTGTACAGTGTACACAATGTACCAACAATCAATACAATTTGAATTAAACTAAATTTTATTTACAGGTCAAACTCAAGGAGAAACAGTTACAACACCTCTTGCAAGTGTACAAGAAGAAAAGGAGGAGACAGAATGGCCTCAGGGTGATGACAAAACTGCGCAACAGGAGAATGGTAGAAATATTTCTTAGTCATAGTTATAAGCCTAAAAGTAACGACACTCATACACTCTTACACACTAGGTACGCGAGAAGAAAATAATAATGAAATGAAAAGAAAAACAAGTGTTGCAACAGAAGATAATAACGAAAATCCAGATGGAGACGTTTTGGAATCGGCGCCAGTTATATCAATGGTCACGAACCACACGAATGGAACACTGAATTTGTGGCAGTTAACATTCGATGATAAATCTAAATTTTCACAGGTATATTTTCTAATAATGTTTTTTTTTTCTTCTTTTTTTTCCATAATTACTAAACATTTCTTTAAATTTTTTAAAGGTGCTATCAATCGGACATGCTTCTAGAGCGTCCGGACATAGATTTAGAGTTAACGACATCACATGCCATCCAGTATTACCACTATTGCTTACCACGAGTCACCACAATATATCAGGTAACAATCCTAACTTTTTCGACCTACCTTTAATTTGAACTTTTTGATTTAAGCTAACACATATGAAAAAATTTACCCAAACTAAATCATAACAATACCTACTCATTTTTTATATATTCTTCTTGATTTAAAATTAATTTTCAAAACTTTCTAAAAAAAATGTTAAACTTTCTAAATAAAAGTATACTTTTAACTCTCTTGTTTAAATGGTATAATAAATTCCTCTATCAAAATGTAGACTTGCGCTTGATTAGCGTAAGTAGCGTATCAAAGATAATGCAAGAGCTCGCCCCGCAGACAACTCGCGCGACGCGGGCGCGGAGCTGGACGCGGCGGCGGGCGGGCTGTGCTCGGAGCTCATCATGTGGCGCGTGGAGTGCGTGGGGCCGCTGGGCAAGTCGGGCGGCGTGGCCGAGCTGGCGCGCGTCAACTCGCCGCACCTGTCCGCCTTCAGCAACGTGGCCTGGCTGCCCACGCTGCTGCCGAGGTGCCGTACTGTAGCCTATATATATAAATTATGATAGATTTTACCCCCTCTTTCTTCTTTTTTTTTCTATAGGAAGACTCATTTGTATCTCTTTGAATTATTTTTACTACTATTTGAAAAATGTAACTTTTTGAAAAACTAAATTTGTATGAAATCTAACGTTATTTACAGCACTACTCTAGGAAATCTGTCGAATTCTCCATCCGCTTGCTTTGTGGCGAGCGACGGTGAAAGTCTGAGGCTGTTTCAAGCAGTTATCGATGCGCGGACGTTGTTAGCCGAAATCGCCACATCAGAAAGGCGTCACAAAGATGTTATGGTGAGAATATTATTCAAAATGTACTGATTAATTATGAACACTTACGAGATGATTTACATATACCACTTATTCGATAGCAATGAATATTAATACGTGGTTAAAACCTAATTGAAAAAAATAGTATTTATCTTTATAAAAGACAATATAAACTAACTTTAAAAGCAAAATAAGGTATGTCGTTTTCTTGGATGACATACTAATTCTAGTTACTTTGATTTAAAAACAACTCTAACGATTTAAATTGATCCCATCGATTTTTTAAATCGTTAGAATTTTGAAAGAAAAATAATTATCTTAAATATACCCTTTCAAATAAATAATAAAAAAAGAAAATTACATTAAAAAAAAAAAACATTCTACAAATTGTCGATTGATAGTATAGTAAATTGTTTACTAAGGGAATTAAACAGGATATTTTATATGAGTGTATAATTATATCTATATATCTTGTACATAAAAATTGATTATATTATTCACCCGAGCAGAAACGTCCTGTTTTGTTTCATTGGGTAATAATATACTATACCTATCACACCACAATTCTTCGCCAGCATCACGACACGATGTCGATGTCGTCGGATTCCACGATCGAAGAGGGCGGAGTGCCGCTGCACGACCGGATCAAGATCGTGTCGCAGCAGTCCACGGCCCGGCCCGGCGCCATCATCCAGCTGCACGCCATCGCCGACGCCACGCACGACTGGCACAACACGCAGCTGCTGCACGTGTTCCAGGAGCAATTGATTACTGGTAACTACATCATTGTCTACGTAAATGTTGCCTTCCGAGGGCAAGGTGTCTGTTTGTATAATAAAATACCATACAACATTTTGCAAATTTCAATGAATTAATTTAAATTTTATATTAAAAAATCGGTAATAGCTTAAGCATATTATTATTTATTGTACAAGATTATATTAGATGATTTAGTGTTCCTTGATTTCATACAGTTACAATACATAATTTATAAATGTACAAATTGACAAAATTTGAAAAGAGTACCTATCAAGTTTCTTGCTATTTCTTCTCTGTTAAATCTACATTCTGAACATTTCATTAATTTAAATATTTTTTGTTTATTTGACGATTTAAAAGCGCTTCTAAAAGCCTACATTTTGTTATGTAGAATATAATTTGAAAGAATGTAAATCTTCTAAAAGAGATGTTTTATTGTGCAGGTGAACGAACAACAAGCGACACAGAAAGTTCCGATTCGGGTGTAGAAGGTTCTGAAGTGAATGCAATCACAGAGGCGGGCTTAGAAGCGATAGTAGATCTGCGAAAGGCTGCTGTTTTCAATGAACCTTTCTATATTGTTGTCCTAGAGAGAACTGATGGTGGCTCTACCGTTCATATGTGGAGACTTACTGTGTCCTCACAGGCTGATCCCTCAGGTAATCTTGAAACGATATAAATCTTTTAAACTTTAATTTGTCAATATTTTGTTCTGAATGGTAAAGATTGTAACAATTTATCTGTTTCAGATGACCTTACAAATAGTATGATGTATGTACCAGACAGCGCTCTAGTGCAAGAAGAAGAAGGAGAATCTAGAAAGAATTCCGTCTCCATAGACGCAGAGCGACCCGCTGCTCCCGCTGCTCATTCACATCTCTCTATTTCTACAAAGAAGGTATTATTTCAATATGCTATCTAAAAATTTAAACATATTTATGAAAATATAAATTACAATTTAACATAAAAAATCGAAGAAAAATACAATATTAATAGGTACTAAAACAATATATTAAAAATATTCTTTCATGCTAGGTGTGCGAGTGTCCACTGTCGTTGCCCGACGGCGTAGATGTCATTCACGCTACTCCTGCTGCGGGACATCTGAGTTCGGCGTCTATTTATCCGGCTTGTCTAGCTCCCTACATATTAGCCACAGCTTGTTCTGATAGTACTTTAAGGTATTTTTGATTCAATACATTTTATTATATAATATTGTGGATTATCGGAAAATCAAAAGTAATATAATTTTTACTTGCAGGTTTTGGAAATGTAATGTTACAAAAAAAGACAATGACGAATTCGAGTATTCGTGGAAAGAATGGGAAATGATGAATAAAGATCAAGAATCCACTATAGACATTCCAGGTAAGGTATTATTTACATTGTAGTTTCAAGAACTAGAAGACGCGTTAAATAAAAAGACGAACATAAAAATAATATTCCAAATGAACATATAAGGAAATATTAAAATTATGATCATAGTCATCTTTATTTTCTCGTGACGCGACATTTGACTCCTCCCCTTTTTAAGGTCCCTTAATATGGTTATAGACCGATGCTATTAATTTTATTTTAAATTGCGTTTATTTAGCGCTTTGTTTGATGTCCGAAAACAGGGGTCATCAAATCCGAATCCGGATCGCCGGCCTATTTTGTCCTGACCTTAAATAAACAGTGTAACATTCAACAGAAACATAATCATAGATCCACATTCTATTAAAAATTAACTTGTCGTACTTGAACCGGTAAAATCTCCAAAATTGTATGACAATATCAACTTCACTTCAAACTTTAGACAGTATTTACATATTTACGGTACGTGGTTATGTAAAGGGAAGGGGAGAGGGGATAACGGACAGCGACGATTATAATATTTTAAGAAACGGAGCCTGAGTGCAAGTAATCAGTGACCGCTGGTACGGTGCGGTAGAGTTAGTGTACGGTAACGCCGCAGGCCAGCCGCTACACATCAGCGCGGCGTACTCGGGGCGCATCGCGTGCGCGTACAAGTGCGGGCGCTCGTTCACGCGGCCGCGCGCGGGCGGCGCGGGCGCGGCGGCGGCGGACGCGCGCTTCGTCAACCTGTGCGTGTGCGTGTACGAGTGCGAGAGCACGGGCGGCGCCGAGTGGCTGCTGGAGGACACCATCCCGCTGCGCAACGTCAGCCTGCCGCGCGTCGGCGTGTGCGCGGACGCGCAGATCGACCTCTCCTACCTGCACGACACGTCCTTCATGCAGAAGAAGCAGAGGCTGACGCAGGTGAACGAACGGCTTACTCGGTGTGAAGTACCGTTAGGGCTATTTTATACATTTTTGGACATATTTCATACTAGCTGCACATTGGGAAGTAACATTTATGGTTATTGTTTCCTTTCTATCAGTCATAACGAGATGTAATATAATTGATATTATAACCTTACAGAGGATATCTAACAATTTTTTTTTAAATTAGATCAGTAGTGCCAGAAATAACCCACTACATAAAAACTTATAAATCAATAAATTTACCTCTTTATAATATTATTATATAGATTATTAAAACATTCAGCTTAAAAATTACAATTTTTATTTAGGTCTTATATACAATACCTGTATATTTTTATTTTTTAAATAATAACAATATTTCTAAAAAATATTTTTTCTTCTAGGTTTTACAAACGTTGTCGTCAGACGAAAGCCGCAACAATCGAAACGGCGAAGGCGACACGGGCAAGTCGGCTGGTCTCCTAGCAGTGCCGTCGTTCAGTACTCTCCAGTCGTTACGCAGAAGCATCATGGAAAACGGCAACACGTGCCCGCTTACACAGAAGCATCTCGTCCAACTGGACTGGGTGTCCAAGGAAGACGGCTCTCATATATTGACTGTCGCCGTCGGTTCACGAGTACTTCTCTTCACTCCAGTCTCTAGTGATTTGGCTCAGGCTAATTTAAAGGTATTTTTTTTCTTAGGCTGATATAAAATATGCCTTAAATGTATTTACAACAACGAATGTAAATAAAAAAGTTTATTTCATTTTTAGGCTATGAAAGAATCTATAAATAATAACCGTCCGATCCTTCGAAAAGCATCTTCATTGGCGGCACCGTTATTCGTTGAAGAAATACGTTGGATGCAGCTTCGAAGGATTCAGCTTAAGACTGCAGATGGCTTACCACCATTGCCTATGCAGATATCGTGGGTCCGAGACGGGATCTTAGTTGTTGGAATGGATTCAGAAATGCACGTTTACTCTCAATGGAAACCAGAAACACCTCAGATTACTTCTGGACAAGCAGCAATTCAGGTGGGTTATAAGTCCCATTACCAAATGTAATCAAAACGAAATACAAATCTCATATACCATTTAGAATATTGATTTATTAAGATTTATGGTGAAAATTATTTAAACTTGTTTTTTTTTTTTTTGTTTTAATAAAGAATTATATTTACTAATTGTTAATTGTGGTATTAACATGTGCTTTTGATGATTGGGATACAATAAATAATGTGGAGATGTCTCACCTGGATCACTATTAAACATGACGTAATATTTTTGTAAAAGTACATTTTTACTTTTTTCTGTAAGTTTACGCAATAATGCAAAATATTTATTTGAATTATGTAAATATAGGAACAAGAGGAAGGCGGTGAATCTCGAGCTCTACGCGACTCAGATTTACGAGTATCAGCACCGCACTTGCAACGAGTATCATCAATTAACCTCCAGCTGTTAGAGCGAGACGCTAGAAGGAGGAACAAGACGCAACCCGATCAACCACAAGTACGAGTTATCTTTGTACTGTCTATTAAATTAAAGTGAATCGAATTAAATCATTGAAACAGTTAAATATTAGTCAATTAATCAAAATCAAAATAGTTTTATTCAAAATAAGGAATTTACATTCTCTTATTGAACGGCAACTAAATGAATCTACCACAGTTTTGGAAAAGTTAAATCTCAGTTCATTTGTAACATTAGATCTAATTTCTTGCTGGGTAGAAATAACAAAAAGCCTTCTTTCCTTCTCTAACGTTAAATCTGGCTCTACACCAGAATTTATTAAAAAATTTTTAGCGCCATAAAAACATAGCTAATAAATAAAATAATAACGACAGATAGACTTATTTTCGCATTAATAATATTAATATGTTGAGTATATTTAATTCTTCTTTGCAGCCTCTTTTGGACTACATGCCAGACTACGGTCTATTTGAAGCTTCCCAAATGGCCTGCCCGGTGTTGCCGCAGTACCATCCCAAGCAATTGATGGAACTTCTTAATAGTGGGAAGATTCGATGGGTTAAAGCTATCCTCGCTCATTTAGTCAGGTGATTTTCGGCCAAATACTCAAACCTCACACAATTTTAAGAATGTTAAAAACTTTTAAACTTAAGCTAACATTATTTAAATATTTATTAATATTTTGCTTGAAAGTTTTCTATGTATTAATAATATTATATTTGTGTTTAAAAGGTGCATGGGTGGTACCTACACGAGTCGTAGCTCACAAGGCGATGAAGATAGTTTGTCTAGACAGGTATGAAACGTTTATCTTTATTTTTTATGTAAATATGCGTGTCAAATGTATGTTGCTTAAATGCATTGTTCAAAAACACATAGGATTCATAGACACAATTTTTAAACCTTATTATCCACAATATGCAGATTATTTTTTTTTTATTTATTATAAACTCAATAATTCATTCTATTTCAATTCATCATTTTACAATTTTTTGTTATGTTTTTGAAATAGTATAAGTAGTAAATTCTAAGCCACTATAATGTGCAATAAAACAATCGGCTCACTCATAGACAATATGATCTATATAAACATTTTATTGACAATACCACTGTTTTTGCAGTGCTTTCATTGTATTGATAGTAATCTCGAGCGTCATATGTTCATAACAAGCACTGTGATGTCATCAAACCAAATGGCCGAAGTATTGCTTACACAAATCAGGAACGTTTTATATCCGTTCTGACATGGCTTATGTTGAAATGCACTTCATATAGAACTGCCATACGACAGTTTTGAATATTGGATTTTTGTTAGCAGAATTTTTATACAAGTTTATTGTATTTTATTAGTTTTTTATTTCATAAAATGACAAAACAAACGAACTGTTAGAAGAAATGAAAATATATTGGATTACTTTAATTTAAATGCATATTAACACAGTTTCAAAAAGTATAAAAAAATATGTTAGAAAAATATTATATAATTATAGATATGTTATGTTCATACTATTTGACGTTAAAATTCTGTAACCATTTTCAACTTTGATAAGATCGTCATTTAGCTTGTTGATTCAAAGATACCTTCGCCTGTCATATTCAGTCGCTAGCTGGTCGCAAGGCAACGTCGTCTCAAGTTGTCGACGTTCTGGGTGCCAAAATCCATCAGCTTATAACGTATCTATAGTTATATGATATCATTGATAATACGTACCCTCGAAACATTCTCGGTAAATAAGTAATAGTATGGCAGTTCTGGTAATAAAATCGGAAAAGGCACCATCTCTAGTAAGGAGCGGCTTGTCTCGTGTGTATGCGCATGTGTGCACGTGTGTTGCAGCGCGGGTGGTCGCGGTCGCGCACGCTGTCCGTGTCGTTCGCCGCGGGCGCCGCCTCGCCGCTAGATGGCGTCGCACAGGTACTGGCTTCACTATCGCTTCTACACGTTACTAATTTGGATGCTGATAAGCAATAATGTGTTGACCCACAAAAAGTCAAATTCGACGATATTGATGTTTTCAGATAATGCGTTACTAAAGATGTACATTATACAAAAAATTCAAGTCATTTAAACTAAACAACAACGGAAAAAGTTTCTTAATGTAATATTTAGAGAATATTGAATTGTGTTCTATGCTGATCGCGATAATTAATGTAAATACCTTTTTATTACCCGACGTTTCAAAGAAGTTGTATTTGTCGTGGTCACGAGCTGACTGTGCTGTAAAGGTATCACTTCCGTTATATAAATTATGAATAGTATAAATCGCGAAAGTTTAAAATATATAATTAAAGTGTGGTACATTATTTGCATTATGCAAAAATCTCATATATTTGAAAATTTATTATTAGATAAAACTTTTTATTCTACCAATCTTAATTACATCTTTTATCAAAATAAAAAAGAAATAATGGTAATTTAGACGCAATTTTCTCAAACAAATGAAGTACGTGTGGCTTTACACAGTATTGCTTATCAACGTCCATGTATTATTTGTTGTTTAATTTATATATTTCTAAAGGGCCGATCTGGGGGACAGGCAATAATTACGATCAGCACCAATTGATAACTGTTTATTACTTGGTAAGTGTGTGCTCGGCGGTTACGAAAACGTCGTGAGGAAATGTGCATGTGTGGCAGAAAATCTGACTCGTATATCCGCTAACCCGCATTGGCCATAAAAGGGGATGCCATTGCTCAGTATTAGTACATTTATATTACAAGAATTATTACAAGTACCATACAGACCAACAATTTTGTTGTGAATTTTATTTTAATAAATATGAATGGTACTCACACAACAAAACTCATTCTTGAATAATCAATATTCAAATCGACTTGTTTTTATTTCTTCATCATCGATCGATTTTTTATTGGCGCCTTACTGTAAATCTAATATTAATTTCAGCAATAATTGCACATATTATGCATCATAAGCATCTTGTTTTTTTTTACTACTTTAACTTGGTTTCTAAATTAAAAAAAAAATTGAAACCAAGTTAACTATCAGTAGTAAATCACAATGCTAACATTTAGATAACTGAAGACGTGCAGCTAGATTACGCAGAGTTGACATCGGTACCGCCCTTACCTCTTTGGACCTTACTGGTCGCGGATAAGGAGTCCGCACATCATCCGTCCACTATTCAAGAAGCTAAGGTAAGATTATATTGTATTCAATTGTTTTATTTATTAAAAATAATTTTAATGTAATTAAAGAATTGTATTTAATCTTTTAATTTATATATAATACGCAAAAGTTGTTTCTACCTAAGTTCGTTGTAGACTTTAAAACATACAATAGATGTATCCCAATTTTTCTAAAAAAGCATTAATGCGAAGAATTAAATAGAAGCGGTCAAAGCCACGGGAAAGTGCTTGATTTTAATGTAGATGTTTAAAAATCATTAATACATGGCCCTTAGTTATGCTCAAAACTTTTAGACAGATTGTGTGAACTTTAAAGTTAAAATGATATTTCAGGATTATAATGAATTATTTGAAGGAACAATGGAAGTAGAAGAAGATCTGGATGCTCTTTTGTTAGGCGAGGAGGAAGGTATCGATCGCAGGCCTTCGATGCCGGAGCGACAGCCTCTTTCACATTTTGGGCCACGACAAGGTAATATTAGAATATTTTTTTAGAGTTTTCATATAATAAAATTTGTTTTTGGTAGACTAGGGTTAAATTCATTATATTACACTTATGATAGATCCACAAGATACAAACGTCAGTTGTCAGGTAGTGTTTTGTCAAACACAAAAGCAAACATGCAAAAGATGGTTGGACTCAGATAATTATATACAATTATCTGCTTCTATGTATTTACTGCTTCTTCGAACGTACCTTGTGCTTTTTATTTATAATTTCATTTGTGTGTAGGTCGTATTCTGTCCCGCCTGCTAACTCACACCCACCTGCCGGGTTTGAGCTCCCTGGACCAGATGCACCTGCTCGCTCTAGCGGACACCGTGTCCACGTGTGACGCGGACTTCGCAGAGCGATTGACGAACAATGCGAGAGTGGATGTGACTCAGGGCGCTGGACAAGAAATACTACCGGGTAATTTAATTAAAAAAATGTTAATGAGTTATTATATTTAATACAAATAAAAAAAATAAATGTCTAGTTTTTTAACATATAAGACTCAAAAAATTGTTGTGACATTATTCTCTTAAAACAATTGTTTTTTGTTTCCTTTTTGTTACGTAGTCTCAAGCAAGGTTAATCGATTTTTAAGTAAAGATATGTACATCAAAAAAGAAATAATTGTAAAAATACAAATATCTGCTTCTGAATGGAAACGGAACTTGGGTCATCTGGCATTGAGAGACATTAGTTGTCACTAAGTAGAAAATATTGACGTTATTAGTAAAACAAAACTTTTAATTTAACCTCACCAGATTCACTAGACGACTGCGGGCTGCGCTTCCTGCTAGCCATGAAGCACTACGGCTACCTGCTGCGCTGCCTGCCGCTGGCGCAGCGGGCCACGCTACAGCGGACGGGCGTCGGCACCTGCAACCTCGTGTGGGCCTTCCACTCCGAGACGCACGAGCAGCTGCTGGCGCTCGTACCGGGATACGCCAAGGGCCAGCCCAAGTGGTCCACGATGAGGGAACTGGGTAATTTATTGCTTATACTTTTTCGTATGGTCTAGTGTTTAGAACACGTCAATCTCAACCGATGATAGCAGGTTTAAACTCGCAGAGTTTTCAAGTGCTAAATTTATGTTTAATTTCGTCTCGATCTCGATGGTGACGGAAAATATCGTGGGGAAACCTACATGTGCAGGGACTTTTTCTGACATTTGTACGTCCGCCTACCTGTAGTGAAGCAGCGTTGTAGATTAACCTCTGACCTTCTCCTTGATAGGAAAAGAGGCCTTTGCCCAACAGTGGGACATTTACAGGCTGTTACTTTTACTTATTTTACTGCTTATTTGGAGGATAAATAAAATAATTGGAGTTAAGCCACTATGCCTCTACATATTGATAAAAATATTATATAATACACGCAATCTATATAATGATATATCCACGCAACTTTGTCTGTACAAGTGAAATTTCTGACTGCTTCAGGTTTTGTTTTCAAAAATGATTAAAATTGTTGTAGTCGTTTAGGTGTGAAAGCCTAGCAAACAAACAGATAGTCTTGCACTTATAATATTAGCACGGATTGTATTCTACGACAGGCGTGGGCTGGTGGGTGCGCGGCGACCTGCTGCGCACGTGCGTGGAGCGCCTCGCGCGCGCCTCGTACATGGCCAAGCAGGACCCCATGGACGCCGCGCTCTACTACCTCGCCATGAAGAAGAAGACGCTGCTGTGGGGCCTGTTCCGCTCCAACCGCGACGACAAGATGACCACGGTACGCACGATCTCATATGCTGTACATATTGATTAGGAATGTTATTAGGGTAATAGGTATAGTGTTGAAATATTTTATGGACTACTTACCACTTAATAAGTTTAAAGCCTACATTAAAAAATCTTTAATAAAGCGTATTATAACATACAAGAATATTTTGACGACAAAGAGGCGTGGATCTAATGTGCGTTGATGTTCTCACAGGATTAAAAAAAAATCAGCCAAGTGCGTGTCGGGCCACGCACAATGTACGGTTCCGTAGTTGTCAGAATTGTCAAGATCGGTCAAGCAATCTTCGAGTACCTATTTTCGTGAAAATGTTTGAATGTGAATTATACTAACGATTTTGAACTTAATATGTTCGTCGATTATTTATTATTCTAACACTTGTAAAATATACTTAGCGCCGATAATTTTCCTTCCTGATTAGCGCCTATGAAATCTATGGAGATTTGGTTGAAAACTTCATAAGCGCGATTCAGAATCACTCGCAACATGTTTTATTGAGGCATTATTTATACCTTATTTAATATTTTATTTTAATTTAAACTTATTAAATATTTATTTATTTATTCATTTAAATTCATATATTAATTTAAAATTATTAATATTTACATAATGTGATGCTTTAAAAAGTGAAATATTTATTTTTACTTAGATCATCTATAACTCGATAACCATAAGAACCCACATAGCCGTGATAATTTTCCTTTTAAATTCATTATATGTACCGCTATCGTGAATTTTTTCATATTTTTAGACGCAGCAGTTTAGTGGGTAGAGGGGGGGGACACTTGACTCTAAGAAAAATTGACACTTCAAAGCTTAATATTTCGGAAACAGTTCGTCGTTCGGAAAAATGGTTTTCCCACACCTATAACATTTTTAAAAGACCTATCTAACGATACCCCACAACATGGGATAAATGAGAAAAAAAAATTTTGGTCTCTCTTAACACATAGGGAAGACACCCTGAAAAAAAAAATATTTTTAAGATTTTATTGTACGACTTTCTCGGCGTAATTCATATGTATACTCATACCGAATTACAGCTTTCTGGTATTAAGGGTTTCGGAGCAAAGCCGCGGACAGACAGACAGACAGACAGACGGACGACACTATAAGGGTTCCGTTTTTTACTACGGAACCCTAAAAGGTATTATAAAAATCCATAATTTATGAATGATTTTTAAAAGAGGACCTATCGAGTTTCATGCCCGTTCTTCTCGGTAGAGACTACATTCCGAACCGGTGGTAGCTTAAAAAAAAATCTATAACCAATGGACCTGTAACTTGACGATTCAAAAGAGCTGTAAATAGCCTATTTGAATAAAGTATAATTTGAATTTGAAACTGCGACATCAATTCAAGGTCACGCAATTATATTATTTTAATATAATGTACTGTATAGTAAATTTTAAGTTGATTAGACCAGTAGAAGTCAGTCAGATCCTTTCAAAAACTAAAAGAGAGAAACATACCGATTATATCAGTTGTCGAATAAAAACTTATTGAAATTGGTCCATCCGTTAGGGAGCTACGATGGCACAGACAGACACACAAATTCATGTCAAACTTATAGCACATAGTGTTTTATCTTGTACAATGTTACGGAATCTTTCGTGTTCACACGCTCAACTTGTATTTCAGACTAATTTTTCAAATCTATTGTTTATTTTATTTATAGTTCTTTGCAAACGATTTCGCCGAAGATCGGTGGCGTAAGGCTGCGTTGAAAAATGCATTCGTCTTACTCGGGAAGCAACGTTTCGAGCATGCTGCAGCTTTCTTCTTGTTGGGTGGTGCTTTGAAAGATGCTTTGGAGGTAATTTTCATTTTATTAGTTAAAAATAGCTAATAAGATAATCGATTTATTAATTTTTTTAATGTTAAATTCTATTTTAGGTACTCATAACCCGGTTAGGAGATTTGCAACTAGCAATGGTGGTAGCGCGTTTGTACGAATCGGACAGTACTTTACCTAATAGCTTGAAAAAATTACTCATGGATGAAATATTGGGGTGAGTGAAATAAATTTAAGAACTAATTAATTTATTACTTTTACTTTATATAAGGACTTTATATAAGGGAGAATCTTGTAATCTGACACATTAGATGGAGATTTGCCAAAAGAAATTTGTATGTTCAATATACATTATGTTATTTTAGTAAATTTCCGGTAATCTGACATGTGTCGTTTCCAAGGGGCCCTGATTACGAGGCTCACTGTATCTCTGTTATAATTTTTGTACAAAGATCCAATGATGTTGTTACTAAATGAACCGTAGCGGTGAGACGGAGGAGGGCGACGTGGACCTGGAGCGCGCGCACCCGGACCCGTTCGTGCGCTCCATGGCGCTGTGGGAGCTGAAGCGCTACGGCGAGGCGCTGGACACGCTGCTGAGCCCGGCCGGCCGCCTGCACGCCGCGCGCGACAACGAGCCCATGCCCAGCGTCTTCAACTTCTACGTGTACCTGCGCACGCACCCGCGCCTCAAGCGCAACAACATGCCCAGCCAGGTGAGTCTTTCTCGATCCCTGCCGGGTGTACTTGCATATGTCAAACGAAGCGTGTGTTGGGACAAACTTGTCAGTTTTTTTTACCTCAACAAGCGCCTGTAATAAAATCAAAATACATAATTTTTAACTGACTTCCAAGATATGATAAGATTTTCAATTCGTGGGTGGTGACATTTTTATACGTATATTTACCGATCTCTCATTCTAAAATGACTTGACTGGTGGGGTAATTTTTTTTTTGTTTTTGCTTCAAAGCGTACACTCCCATTGGTCCCATAATATTTTCATCAAAATATGTTCAGTAATTATCTTTTAAAATATAAAATAATAAAAAAACTAGAATGAATATAACCGTGTGACCACCAACGTTCGTCGCTCGCAGGGCGGCACGCTGGCGCTGCTGCAGCAGGAGGCGGAGGAGGGCATAACGCGGCTGGAGCGCCGCCTGTACTTCCAGACGGCGCACGGGCACTTCAAGGCGGGCTGCCCGGCGCTGGCGCTGGAGGTGCTGTCCAAGCTGCCGGCGCGCGTGCGCGAGGAGAAGGCGCGCGCGCCGCCCGCCGCCGCGCCGTCCGTGGACGACGCCGGCATTCACACGGGCCAGCTGCTCGAAGACACGATTGTCAAAAGTACGACTCATTCACGTCCGTTTGTACGTCGCTGTGTCTTTATTCGTTTTGGCTTACGCTAATACATTTGATATCACTTTGTTTTTTGAACGATTATAGATAGATAGCTGGGTTCAATTTTCTTTATATACCAGATGTGCTATGGTTGAAATTGTCTTAATATATAATTAAGATAATCTTAACAAATATTTCTTTCTTTACTAGGGCACTGAGCAACATTTGTTATAAAGGACTCTACAGTAAAATAATACTTTCGCTATTGCAATTCAGATTTCTTTTCTTTTTTACTCGTGTTTACAAAATTTAGAATGACACATTTTTATTAGTAAACGAATTAAGATTGTATACATTAATAACAGAGGAAGAAGACAATATGGATTGGGGTGCATCGACCGTAGACTGGAGCGCGCCAGTTGCCTCTACTAAGACTGATGAACTCGTTCTTAATTGGGACGATGATGAAGAAGAAAAGTAAGAAAATATATTATTTACATGTATTAGAATGATTTCTTTAGTGGTTTGTTTGTCATCTGAGAATAACTGTTCAATTTCATTACAGATTACAATACAAACTAATACCTATTAATTAAACAGTGAAGATATCTAAAAAATTAATAAATCAGTTTTACATTTGCCATTTAATAAGTTTAAAGCTAATACTACTATATAAAATCATTATTATATTATAGTATTATACTATAATTACTATTTTAACGACATAGATGGCGTGAATTTGATATGCATTGATTTTATAACAGAAAAACAAAAAAAATGTAATAAAAATACATTATGTATTAATGATTTCAAAAAAGTTACTATTAAGTTACAGAGACTACACTTCAAACCGGTGGTAGCTTTTAAAAAAATATGACATGTAAATTGACGATTCGAAAGTGCTTAAAAAAGCCTATTTGAATTAAGTATATTTTGAGTTTGAGTTTGATATTTCAAACAAAATATTTTTTTGTTTGAAATTGTTGTAGGTCTGAAGGTTCAGGAACATCTACGCCACCAATAGAAATGAAAATTAATAAAACAGAAGAGCCAGCTACAAGCGAAGCCAATGATAACGAGAAGGAGGACGAGCCTCCCACGGTTGATATAATGGCGCAACAGTTGAAATTTGTCGCCTGTCTCAAGATATTGATGGAAGAGCTTAGTACATTGGCGACTGGCTTCGAAGTTGATGGTAAATTATATAAAAATACATAAACAATATTGTATAAGAAGTTTAAATTTCAAATAAACCAAAAATTATGACATGGTATAGTCAGAACCCACATCCTTATGCATATACTATTTTCTCAAATATACTTAAATACAAAATAATAAAAAATAAAACAAGCAATTTAGATGGTAACTTTTAAAATCCCTAATAACCATTTTTATGTAATATACATTCCCATCAAAATAAAGCTTTTATTCAAACGTTCATATCTAAATTCATGTTTTGGCGACAATAGTGCAATAAGCATTTTTTAAAAACAACACAGGTGGTCATCTCCGCTACCAGCTGTACATCTGGTTGGAACGTGAAGTGGAAGCTCTACGACGCCTGTGTGGGTATGTGTCAGCCTCTGGCGCGGCTTCCGGCGGAGAACTGATCTGTGCTGACGGAGAACCGCTACCTCTGCCGGAGAAACCCACTCTACACCAGCTACTCATCAGAGAAAAAGCCGACTTTGAGGCGAAGGTGCAGAGGGCAGTGCGACGAAAGAAGTGGTTAAAAGGTATGTACTTCGTACTTGATACCCCTGTGGTTATTGTGATAAGCTGAAATGACTGAACAGATTTAATAAGGGACTTTTATGTCACAGAATAAATGTTGCTAATATCAGTGATATTTTTCCATGTAAAACATGTCCCTACCCTGGAATAATCTACGTTGTAAATTTAAAAAAAAATGAATTAATAAGAAATAGGAGAATAATATATAATTACACGGAAACAATTTAATAAAGCTTTATAAAGTTCAGTTAACAATAAAATGTTAAAACACTAGCCAACGAGACGCTCCTGCGCACGCTGCTGTCGTACTGCTCGCTGCACGGCGCCGGCGGCGGCGGCCTGGCCTCTGTGCGCATGGAGCTGGTGCTGCTGCTGCAGGAGCTGGGCCAGGACAAGCAGCACCAACAGCTGCTGTCGCCGCTGCCCTTCCCCACCACGCTGCCGCTGCTGGCCGCCGCCGTCGCCACCAACAACACCGTCGTCGCTGATCCCGTCAGGCATCTGCAGGTATGCTCTACGGTTATTACTGTGTATAGTACAGTTATATTAATATAATAATAATGCGTACATTGTACAATTTTAGACTTTTCTGAAAAAAAAAAACAAATCAATTCCTATTCAAAACATCCTTACAAGGAATAAGTATTAACAAAATAGCTTCTTCCAGTCCTAATTCAAAATGATCATATTGTAACAAAAGAGTATAATAGTTCCCTACTAATATTAAACGCCACGTGTGCCAGGCCGTGGCGCACGACATGCTGGGCACAATCGGCGAGCTAGGCATTCCGGGCGGCTCGGCCACTCGCATACTGCACACGCTGAGGGAGCTGGCAGTCGCGCTATCTGCCTGCATCTACCAAAGTCTCTGCGATTCGGACACTTTCAGCGTTAAGCACACGCAACATTATGACGGGTGAGATTCAGAATTATGGTCTTTGTACGCAAAAATAATTTGAATTAGACTAGCTTTTAACCCTCGGTTTTATAAGTTTAAGTTTTGTTTTTTCATATAACCCAAACTGTTCAGTGGTTACATTTATTTTGTACTAGTCATTGTTATTGCTGGTTTATTTCCTTAGTATAGTTAAACAATACTGTTAACAGTTTATCCTATAATTTCTGTTAATTGCAGAATGATCGCCGATACACCTGCTACAACCAATCTCCTAGTCAGACCGAGGCGGTTTTCCACGGAAGAACTTACAGTTACCACACCACCCAATAAATGGCCAGGTAATTTTAATTACATATAATCAACCATGAGTAGATTAAATCTCGCGTTTTATTACTGTGTGTATCGTAAATATTTGTTCGATATGATACAATGTTAAAGGACTTAATCTAAGCTGATGATTATATTAAATTTAAAATACTTTCGTAGGTGTATCGGCCCTTCGCGGCCTAGCACTTCGAGCAGCGGAGGAGGAAGAAGCTCCCAGACTCCCAGTCCTACTGGCGGAAGCCTTCTGCGCAGTCTATCTAGCTCTTCTGGGGTGGGCACTAGCAGCTCGAGACGCACACTTGCTGTACAGATTAGCGGCCCACACTGCTGATAACAAAGCTCACTCGAAACTGTTCGGCGGAGGAGTCAGAAGACTGCTGACGACAGCGCCAGCACAACCACAGGTAATTTATTACATTCCCTTTCAGCCGTGTAGACCTGACTGTCTAGCAGATAATCACATAAAAGAAACATATTTTCTTAGTAATTTCTAGATTGTGCCTTTTTATCCTAAGGCATGAATTATACTTATAAGTTTTGCTCTCAGACTTTCATAAAGATAAATTGTTTGTTACTCATTCATTCATTGTCAGTGAATTTACTGTTATACCATTTGTCATTTGATCTCCATAATCTATTTAGTGTTACATAAATTACACATTTTTTTACAGCCAAAACTAGTTGAGAGAACTGAAGGCACATCAGTCTGGTCTTCGCTACGGGAGAAGAGAGCGCTCCTGCACATGCGATTACTAGGTCTAGGCCCTACAGCACCGCATAAGAACATTCAAGAAGGTCGACCAACATATAGGGAACAGTTTGTGCCTCCAATGTGCAGCATACTGACCTTCTTACTCACAAAGGTATAGTATTAAATTTTTTTAATTGTTGTGTACATACCTAACCTAACTAATAAATGTAAATGTGAGTTTATTTGTTTGTTACGCTTTAAAGTCTCAATTACTTGATCGATCAACATCGCTAATTATTGTAATAATATTGTAAGATGTATAAAAATGACATAAGGTACCTTTCATCCAGACAAAAGGACTGTATCCGAGGGATAGACAATATAACATTTCGATGGTCGTCCGGCATAATAAAATCTATATAACCGAAGTCGCGTTAAAACTTACTTCATCATAATATATTTTTTATTCAGCCTACTCCCGAACAAGATCCCGAAAACAACGATTATGATTCAGCAGAATCAGGCGCTGAAGACGCAGATGAAAGTGGTAGCGAAGCTGATGACGATGACATCTTCGACACTTCTAATACAAAGTAAGGCCATCATTAAATATATTTTTTAGAAATCTAATTAAGTATTAGTAAATTTTAAATGAGATAACATTTTTGAATAATAAATATGGAAATAATAAATATTTATAAAATGTCTTTATTAAAATACTTCTACATTAAGTACTTTACTACAATAAACGCCTATAAAATATCATATTTTTTAAGAAAATCCCTTTGACTTTGACTAATTTTTTCGACGAATGTAAATATGTATGGCGTGTTAATGATACAGAAGTGAGAAGCGTCGCAAAGGAGCGAATACGGAGCACTGCGAGGCGGACTCGTACTCGTGGTACGTGATGCGCGTCGCCGTGCTGCGCCTGGCGCAGCACAAGCTGCAGCACTTCCTGCAGCTCTGCGGCATCGAGATGTCCGGTACGGTCGCGTGAGACGCGCTTTATCTTATTAAATCTTCAGATCTATCGACAGACACAGTATAGATTGGATCTGAAAAATGTGTCAGTTTAACACGCTATTTACTGTTTCCATTTGAAAAAAAAAATTTGACGATAATCTATTTATTAAAAAAGCAAGTATTTTTAAATGTATAAATGTGGTTGGTGTTTATAATTACTTTTCTTTAACGAACTAATACCGAAATATACTGTGAGCAAAATCATGAAGCAGAGCTAATAAAAATAATGATTCTGAAGAAATTTCATATTGTTAAAAATATTTTTTTTTACATTATGGTTATGTAAAATAGTAAGGGAGTTATTTATGTATAAAGAGCTATATAGCTCGGTCGTGTCAGCCTGTAGAGAAACTGTAGTGAGAGGGCTCCAACTGCGCTTTATCTCAGTGGAAGTCTGTTTCAGTTTGAATACTCGTTAAGTGGCCGTGTTTCAGAGTTGGCCACGACGAGCCCCACGGTGCACGGCGCGCTGCGGCGCGTGGAGCAGTGGCAGCAGCAGCTCACGGAGACGCTGGAGTCGCGCGCGCCGCCGCCCGACTACATCCCCGGCTGCTTCCCCGACCAGCTGACGTCGGGCCCGCCCATCAACAAATACAGGTACAGGCGGTGCTCGAGGGGCGCTAGCGGCCCGTGGCTAGGGCTGCATTATTTCTAGGGCGGCAGAATTTAAGGAGTAAGAGATTTTTTTAAAGATTTTCAATTAAAATTTATTATACTCAACTAAACTTTTTTCATTATTTTTAAAAAGTACTTATTCTACCACTAAATTTACATAGGTAATAATTTAGGTAAATGGGCGCCATTTTGCACTGTGTCCCATGACGGCACTTAGGTTAAATTCGGCCCTGGGTAAAGGACGGGACCTGGAAATCTACCGTTACATTGCTGATGCCTCTTTTATTAACGAGAAGGAAGGTCTTAAAATTTCTCTTAATGCATCAAGGTTTCCTTTAAAACAATTAAAATTTCTTAAGTTAGAGAAAGTGTTTCTTTATTAATCTAATAACATGTCGAAATTGCAAAACTAATTACTGTTCTTGTATATTTTAGATGTCTATTGGAAAAACATAACACCCCATTCAATACGGCCTTATATAGTACGGCACCGGCTAGACGACTATGGAACTTTTTAGTTCGACAGGAACAAGTTCAGGTAAGGATCACAATTTAAAATTGCACCATCATTTTATCCCAATAAAAACAGGATTAATTAAGTATTACTTTAAATTGTAAACAGTGGATCTTTCTAGAAAACTAAATCACAGTAGATCTATATGAACATATGGAATCACTGCGACAACCATGAGTTAAACACAAATTAAAATAATAATTATTTTTTACCCGACTTCAGCAAAGCCAAAGAATAGTTATGATTTTGGCGGGCTATGTGTGTTCGTCTGTTCACTCATAGCTCCTAAAATACTTATCAGAACTGAATAAATGTGATATCGGTAGAAGCGTCCTTATCATGCACTGGTTACAAGTAACGTGTCATGAAATCGAATGTGACGCTGTCGAGCGAGTATAAAATACTTAAAAAAAGGAGATAAATATACCGTGTTTAGTATCATTGGAAGGGCGTTACTTGTACATTTCATAAATATATATATTACTAGCAATTGCTACTTTTTATTTTTCAATTTTTTTTTACCTCGATAGGAATGACAGAAACAATTATAAAATCTACTTTAAGTGTTTGTAAGCCTTAATCGTATATCTACTAAATTATGCAACACTTGGCTCTGCGCCGTGCAGGAGGTGTTCATCCGCGCGGTGTTCTCGCGGCGGCGCTCGGCGAGCGAGGCGCGCTCGGCGCCGGCGCGCGCGCTGGACGACGAGCACAGCCCCGTGCGCATCATACACAAGGAGCAGGACTCCATCGCCGCCTTCTGCCTCAACCGGGTGCGGGTTCATTTTAAACGATCATACAGATAAAACTATATCAGAAACTCACGCTTTGAGATTCTAAGGTAGCATAAGTACTTTAGTTCTCGGTCTTATTTCTTGTAGGAAAATTGCAAGTAAAGCACGCCTACTGGAATTAATAAATAAAACACGAAAAAACAAGTGCATTGGCAAATATGCGCCTATGACTGTTTCTTTATTACGAAAATATATATAGTCGAATAGGAACTGCCTTTTCTTTAATTCGGGTATTAAATGCAAATACGATACTAGGGCTTCAAAATACTCTAGGCTGCATCCGACCGCCACGCAATTGGCAAATTAAATCTTTTATGCTTTTAACACTTGATACAGATTTTATAAAAATTCTATTCATATACATGAAGTAGGTACTTTAGTACGATCGAGTATTTTGTATTACTAATATTATTGTCCATGAAAATGAATTCCGTCTATTTAATTTATTCAAAAAAAGAAATTCGTTATCAGTCCAAAATTTCGCAACCCTTTAATGAAAGATTCTAAGAGTTCTGCTTATAACATTTTTGTATCATTAGGTGGGTGGCGGACTCCTGGCGGTTGCAACAGCTCGAGAAGTGCAAGAGATGGACGTATCGCTGCTACTCAAGGGCGGCGCCTGCTGGGCGGAGGACGAGTGCGAAGTTGATCTGCTGGCTCTGTCCTCAGACCCCGCCTCCTTACCGGACACCGGCTTCCTGCTCATACAGCATCATGATAAGTTAGCGAAACACTTTTGGCTTCCTTGATTTGTGATATAAGACTATTTGTGTTTCAAATGGCGTAAACTTGGAACTTCAAAAGATACATTGTAAATGTGAAAAAATCATTAACATTTCCATTCTTTACAAAATTAAGATTAAACGTTTCTTACGATAATAGTAAGCCTTAAGTTTATTATGTTGTTTTACAGAACTAACGGAGGATCGGTACCTGGCACTGGCAACAGCTCGCCACTAAACCCTAACGCGCCGCAAGCTCCAATAGGCATGGCCAGCCAGACCGGGAGAGGGGCCAGTGTGGTAAGTAGTTACTGTACCTATATCGATATTATTATAATCTAACATAGATTAAACCAAAACTTACCAAAAAAACATATTATTAACATAATTATAGAATAATTTTAATCTATACTAATAATAAAATTCTAGAGGGTCGATGTCTGTACATGGAAGATATATGAAAAAAAATCTTACTGGGGGACTTTACCAACGCAATAGAACCCAAAACAAAGATTTTTAGAATTCTTATCTGTTTGTCTGTTTGTCTGTTTGTCTGTTTGTCTGTTTATCTGTGCGTTTGTGCACGCTAATCTCAGAAACGGCTTATCCGATTTAGATGCGGTTTTCACTAATATATTGTGGTAAGCTTCACTTAACATTTAGGGTTTGTTTCATGTTAATCGGTTCATAAATAAAAAAGTTATGTCAATTTAAGGGTTCACGTCGAACATTATTTTGTACTTTTTACTAAATGCATGAAAGTACATACATATATATAGTACTTATATCAAAAAATACATTTTTAAATTTTTGTCTGTCAGTCTGTCTGCCTATCTGTTTGTTCCGACTAATCTTTAAAACGGCTAAACCAATTTTGATGGTACTTTTACTTGCAGTTAGCAAATGTTATAAGAAGTGACTTAGGCTTACTTCTATTTTAGATATTTATAATCTCTAACTATGAAAAAAAATTCTACCGGGTCGCTGTTTGTACATAGAAGATATATTAAAAAAAAAAAAATTATTTGGGCCTTTACATACGCAATAGAACCCAAAACAATAATTGTTAGAATTTTTGTCTGTTTGTCTGTTTATCAGTGCGTTTGCGCCCACTAATCTCAGAAACGGCTTATCCGATTTAGATGTGGTTTTCATGATTATATTGCAGTAAGGTTCACTTAACATTTGGTGTTTATTTAATTTCAATCGATTCATAAAAAAAAGTTATGTCAATTTAAGGGTTCACGTCGAACATTATTTTGTACTTTTCACTAAATGCATGAAAGTACATACATATCGATAACCCCCAAGTAAGTTGTTGTAACCCCAAAATTACAATTTTACAGTAGAGCACTTTTAATCCGTTTTAGTTTGAAAGTTACAACAAAATACGCCTTTTTTCAGGCATATTTTGTTGTAACTTTCCTTGAAAAAAAAAAGATTTTTGGTATTTTTTCACTTTGAATGCATTAAGCAATGCAAATTCGTGTAGTATTCAGTAAAAACGCTAACGGCAATTTTGTGGCTTACAATAACTTACGTGGGAGGTATCGATATATACAGTACTTATATCAAAAAATACATTTTTTAATTTTTGTCTGTCAGTCTGTCTGCCTATCTGTTTGTTCCGACTAATCTTTAAAACGGCTGAACCAATTTTGACGGTACTTTTACTTGCAGTTAGCAAATGTTATAAGAAGTGACTTAGGCTTACTTCTATTTTAGATATTTTTAATCTATACATATAAAAAAATTCTAACGGGTCGCTGTCTGTATATAGAAGATATATGAAAAAAAAAAACAAATTATTTGGGCCTTTACATACGCAATAGAACCCAAAACAATAATTGTTACAATTTTTGTCTGTTTGTCTGTTTATCAGTGCGTTTGCGCCCGCTAATCTCAGAAACGGCTTATCCGATTTAGATGTGGTTTTCATGATTATATTGCAGTAAGGTTCACTTAACATTTGGTGTTTATTTAATTTCAATCGATTCATAAAAAAAGTTATGTCAATTTAAGGGTTCACGTCGAACAGTATTTTATGCTTTTCACTAAATGCATAAAAGTATATACATTACTTACATCATAAAATCAATTTTTTAATTTTTTGTCTGTCAGTCTGTTTCTTACGACTAATCTCTGAAACAGCTGAATCAAATTTGATGGGACTTTCACAAGCAATTAGGGAATGTCCATTAATCACATGAGGTCCAGAAAGGGAGAGGAGATGGAAGAAGAAATTCACGAAATATTACAAAGTCTAAAAAGTTCTTCAAAACATGACGTATTTAATGGCTAATATTATAAGGATTAACTTTAGCTACTTTTTTTAATATGTTTTTTTTAATGAATAAGTAAAAAAGAGAATTACGCGATAACAAAATATTGTAGAAACCAATAAAATAGTGAACAATTTCCGATTTAAGAAGGGAAGGTATAAAAATAAATAAAATTGATGTCTGTTTGTAATTTTAAATAAATGCATATTAAAGTATACACGGTACTTACAACAAAATTACCAATCTCAAAATTTTTGTCTGTCTTTCTGTCACTCAATTTTTTTCGGCTAATATCTGAAACAGCTGGACCGATTTTGACGAAACTTTCACTGCTGAAAGCTAATGTAATAAGGAACAAAATTGAAACCAATGAAAAAGTGAACAACATCTAATTCAAATATGGAAGATATATGTATATTATATAAATATAATAATTTGGAAAATAATATATTTACTGGGTAATTTTTTTACTGGATATGATAGACCAAATCCGAAACTATAAACAATAGCGAAAAATAATTAAAGAAGTAACAGAGCCGATTTTAATAAAAACTAAAACTATTTCATTAGTTTTTTGAAAAATAAATTCTCCTAGCCAGAAACGAACACGTTGATTTTGGAAAAAAATAACATTCTGTATGATTGCATCATCTGATACTGTCACATATTATAAGAATCAACTTCAGAGAGGTATTATTATATAGTTAACTGCAACAAAAAGAAAGGGCAAATTTTTTACAGAATTCTATCAAATTCATACATTAATTAAATCTTTTGTAATTCTTCAAAAAAACGATCATACCTAAAAGTGAAATTTTTAAATTATAACGGGATGTTGTAACACTAATAGCGGGTGAGTACAATAGCCGAGTCCAGTGAAATGTAGATTTTCAATAAATTGATTCATCTTTTTAGGAATTATCTAAACCTACTTAGGTAACGGAGTAGGTGACGGGGACCAAAACAAACGTCACATTGTATCTACTTTGTATAGCTTACATAGAAAAAATAGACAAACACAAAAGAAGTTACTGTGAGTTATTCATTTTATATATTTTTGATATTCTTTACACTCTTCCTTACTTTAGTAGGTGACTAGCATTTTGATGCAAATAAACGAATCGTTCGAAGTTATGCAGACTTTTTTTCTAAACTTACCGGGAGCCGTGATTTAACCCACATATTTGATATGTATATTTAATATATATAGAATCGATTACTTAACTTCTAATTTATGTATAGATTTAATGTTATTTTGTTAAAAAATAAATCTTTTCCTAAAACTTTCCAAAAGTTGATTCTTACAAGTGACACTATTAGGTAGGTGGTGCAATAATACACAATGTATTTTTTTTAATTAGTGGGTTCAATTCCAGGTCAGGAGAATCATGAAATTAAAAAAACTTATGATGCAGTTTTAGATTTCTCAAAATCGGACACGAGACTCCTTTAAGTATTTTTCGCGATTCCTTAAAGTTCCGGATATGGCCTATCAAGCCCAGGTTAAAAAATCACCCGATATATAATACAAGGAAAACCTCGGCGAGAATATACTGGTATACAGTCGAAATTTTAAAGACTAGCACATAACACTTTTCTTCAACATTTATAGTGAAAACCGTGGAGGAATATCTGAATTAGAGTCTGCTTATAAATACAACCAGAAAGTTCCCAAATCCAAAGTAAGAAGCTCCTTTCTTGAGCAGCACCGCAGACTATTATAACCTTGCTTTGCAGGAGACATGCCAAGCAGTCTGTAATCCACGCGAACGAAGTCGCGGGCACAGCTAGTTTACTTATATGAGTGTTATACTAAATTATTAATTTATACTAACTCACGCCTTGTCACTTATCCACGGCTACAGTATTCATAATATCGCATCATATAACCTATAAATAAATGATATATAAAAATATTGTTATATAAGTATACATATACTAAAACCTCCGTTGAAGTTACAAATCGAAGTTATGCAACTTGCTATTTCAACCTATATAAAATTCACAGCACGAGCGAAGGGCAAGCCAATCAAAACCAACTGGTCATGAAGCGTACGTTGTCACAGTACGTGCACGATGAATTTATTAACGACATGTGTCTTAATGAATGAGCGAATGAATTTTTTTTTGTATTGCGTTTCGTAAAATATATACAAATACGCGAAAGATCAAGGATTTATATTGTTCATTCACTCATTCAGTATGCATTGGGCAGTTGGTACGGTGTGGGTTTGGTGTTTGTTTTTACGTAATATTGTTTCGTGTCGCCAAAGCGCTTCGCTTGTATATCTATATACTCTAACGTACTAAAATCTTCCTTCTGCGATTAATTTCCTTTATATATAAGCCTAGTTATTTTAATTATTTAATAGGGATATTTAGGTAGTATTATTATTAGCAAATTTACTTTAGGACGATTCGTTGATATAAAGCATAGGAAGGTCTCGTTCAGTGTGGTCCCAATGAGATGTGCAAGTGTGAGTGTAAGATGTGTGCGTGTAACCGTTGCCGCAGGTGAAGGGTTTGCAGTTCCCGGGTTGCCACGACGCGAAATACTGTCGCCTGGTGCTGCACCGCTCCAAGCTTCTCATGAGACCGGTCAGTGGTAACCGCATCCCCCCGCCCCCCTACCAGAATGAATTTTTAATAACTCAGACCAATGTTTGCCAGATTTGTAACACTACGTGACTACTTATTTTCGTTTTAAATATGATTGCAGTGACTGTTATTTAACCTATTGCCATTAACAAAAGCAATAATATTATTATTTTGAAAGCGTAATTCTTGAATTCACCGTTACGTAGTGACTGATCTGAATGACATCGTCCACTATGCACAGACAGTTTTGTTACCACCCCTTCTTTACGGGATTCGCACCCTATTTTTTTTGTTGAAAAATCCGATTCCTCAGTTTTAATGGTCTTCTTTGTGTATTTTTTTTCTATGTTTTGTGGTCTTTTATTTTATCATGAGCCAGTGTCATTGGTTTCTTTACCTTTTTGGTTTGAATCATTGTTGTTTTATTTTGTTCATCTCATCGTAGTTTTTGCCGATTGTATTAAGAATTATAATCAATATTAGTGTTTTTATTTTTCATTTGTTCGATTTAGGCTTTACTTATAAATTACATATAAGAGTTTGCTTATTGTTTTACTTCAAGCTTACTGTTAGTGTATCAATCTATTTCAATTGGCTTTTCATGTTATATAGCAATTGCTTTTAGCGATTTTATTTTTTTATTCGGTTTCTTAATAATTCATTTATTCGTAAGGAATACATACTTCAATGTTAGTTATATTTTTATGTAGTTTTCAAGTGAATAAATTATTAGTATCTATTGTGCTTAGAAAGGTTACGTCTAGTTGTTTTATTTTTTATAATTGAAAATTTCTTATATACATTTTCCTAATTGTTTATTAATTTTATTCAGGTACTAAAACACAAAATTGACAATATTAAGCGTATGGCAGCGCATCCTTCTCAACCATTATGTAAGTAAAATATTTTTAATTTTTATAAAATAGTATTGAGATAGAATGATTTCAATTAATTATTAATAATTTTATTTATTAAAATATTTTCACTAAAAAATTTTAACATAATTACATTTCAAATATTTTTGTAGTCAAAATTAAACAATATATAAACTTTGTAATATCTGTCCAGACTAGACAGTTTCAGCTTAAAATAAATAATAGCTTTATCTCTGTTACTAATCACAATGTATTTTTATTGTTTTGTAAGGCAAAAATTATCTTGTTTTATTTTCAGACTTTCATAAAAATGTATAAAAGTTGTTTGTCATTGTCTTACGCTTTCGCGTCTTACTTGAAAGAATTTATTTTATTTAATAATTTATCAAACACGCTAGAAATAGTATACAGATACATATATGTATGTCATAGGAAAGTTCAGTTTAAAAGGTATATTTATCCCTAAAAAAGATTTTCTTTAATATGAAATAACAAGTGTAGGCATAAAATAGGTAGACATCCACAATTATACAAAATAAAAAATCAAACAACAATTTGAACATAATTACAAGAAAATATTAATCTTTCAAGCCAATCTATAAGGCAAAAAATGATATATATTTAAAAATACATAAGCACACACTGACTAGCACTAACAGTAAATTCTATTGTATTTATGTTATATATGTGAAAGTGCCTTATCGTCAACACTCACAACTTTCGTAAACTATTTAACTAGTACAATGCTATTCGTTTTATACATAAGCTCCATTAGTGGCTGTCAGTTGGCAGCCTCAGCTAGTATTGAGTCAGCACGTGTACGCCTGCCGCAGACCTGACGGGCGGCGCGGACGGCTCGGTGCAGCTGTGGGAGTGGGGGCACCCGTCGTGCGTGTGGTCGCCGCGCGCGCCCGGCGCCTTCGCCAAGGTGACGCGCGTGCGCTTCTCCGACTACGGCAACAAGTTCGCGGCGTCGGACGCGGACGGCAACCTGGCGCTGTGGCAGCTGCACCCCTCCGCGTCGCCGCCCGCCGCGCCCGGCGCCGCCAACCAGGCGCACGCCTCGCCCAGGCCGTTCTTCGTGAGTGTTAAACTATATTTTTTCTTTTTTCTTCACGCAGGGGGAATCTTCGAAAAGGTACACGATTCCTGGGGAGGGAGATTGGGTTATGTGGAGATTTATACCCACTAAAACCCAATTCAGAACGAAGATGAAAGATGGAGAAGCCGCGGGATCGCTTCCGCATGCGTAGCTCCTGCTCCCCTCCCGTCGTAGAGTGCTGCTCTACTAATGCATTGGCTCGATACGCAATAGTTGCATCAACCAGCGCTACCGAGACTCGTGATTTTATTGATAACTCAATATTCCTTGTTTTACTTGACTAAAGAAATTTAAGCTGATACGAGTCGTACGTAAATTTGACACATCCTATCACATAGTATGTATTAAACGGGCATGATAGTTAAACAGCTATTTCGCCAGATTTATTTAAGGTATATAATATTTTTTTTGTTTTTTTTACTTTTTTGGTTAACACAATCACGTGATTCTGTTACAGACTCATCAGTGTCACAGTAAAGGAATAAGCGACTTCGTTTTCCTAGGTTCCTGTAGTTTAGTTGCCACAGGTAAGAAATATTTTAGTAAAAATATGTTGAAATGAAATTATTTTAAACGGATTTAAATCGCGTATAATTATTTTTATCATCCCGACGTTTCGAGCACTTTGCAGCGTTCGTGGTCACGGGTAGACTCTACGGGATGATAAAAATAATTATACGCGATTTAAATCCGTTTAAAATAGTTTCATTTCAATGAATAATAATCGCGAAAATCTAAGACAACGATGTAAAAATATGTTGCTAGTTTGAAGGTCTATTTTTTCATAAAATATTAATTTATTTTACAGCGGGTCACAGTTCCGAAAGCAAGAATGTTGCCATATGGGATACGTTAATGCCCATCAAAAAAGCTCTAGTGGTTTGTGAGTATTTTAGTGGCTATAAAAATATTAAACTTGGTAAAAGTAGAATATATATAATATTAACAGTGATCCTTCCACATACGTAATGTATTTATAATAAATTATATTTACAAATGTACAAGCTTCACATGATCAAGGGACATGACAAACTTTTAACATTACGATTCTAATGAGCTTGTAAACCATATTATTTGTAAAATAAAATGAAAAGGACGACAATTATCGCGTTTTCATGAGCGCGACAAAAACTATATATTGAGGCGGCCGATGCTCACGGCCCGCGGTGACGTCGGACGTGTCGTGCGCGCTCCGCCGTAGTTAGCGTTCCCTCACGCGACTTTGTGTGCGCAGCGTGGACGTGCCACGAGGGCGGCGCGGCGTGCGTGTCGTGGGCGGGGCAGGCGGGCGCGCTGGTGTCGTGCGGCCGGCGCGGCGACGTGCTGGTGTGGGACCTGCGCGCGCGCGCGCCGCGCCACAAGCTCGCCGCGCACCACGCGCCCATCAAGTGCGTGGCGCTCTCGCCGCGCGAGGACTACTACGCCATCGGCGCCGCGGACGGGGACATCAAGGTGACGCGGGGAGGATGAACTTTGGGGAGGGTTCCTTTTAGGCGACTACGACGAAGCTAAAAAGGATGGGTTATGAATTTGGCATATGTATGTATGTTCCACCGTAACGCCGACGCTGAACCGATTGTGATGTATGTGGTGTCAATAGATTGGATTTAACTATATAAATTAAAAAAAAACATATGGCTGAATTTGTTTACGTAGGACAACTGATGTTAAATGATCACCCGCACTTCAGGCACAAGAACCATATATAGGATACCAATTTCAAAAGGAATAGATAGTAAAGAAAATAATTGGGCAATGGATTAAGCTGTCTGCTCTCTCACTCACCGTAAGAAACGCAGGTATTTTAGCTTCTTCACTCCGATCGTCTGTGACAGTGAGGTACTGCCCCGGTCGAGTAGACTCGTACACTAGTCAGTTTCAACGTTTCACGAGTTCGGTTTCAACTACATTTTATTGAGGTAGAACCTAGGTTCTAGGCTCAATGAAGTATTCAATGTTATACCAAACTTTATCTTAAATCTATCAAAATACTCTGTCTATCCCTGCCGTTTTAATTGGTTTAAAGTGTCATCATTAATAATATACTACACTTATTTTATTACTTAGCGCAAATTCTTCTTAGATCGACAGTACTGCACTGTTAAAAGAAAAATGAATTTGATAGTACTGTTCTTCGTTATTCTTCAATATATTTTTTAAACTTAAGCAGCAGACTTAAGAGCAGAAAGACCATAACCTTAGAATTTGTATCTGGCAAGAAAAGTAACGTAAGGGTTGGTTAAACTTACCGTTACGGTTTCGTACAAACGATTAATTACACTTATATTGCCTTCAGACAATTAAGTGGAAAATCTTCTGAATTCAGGTGTTCTCGTTAGCGACGCATCAACTACTGCACACATTCGCAGGAGAACATGCAAGAAGCTCTTTCTTCAAGCACATAGGCCAAGGAGTCACGCAAATACATATAGGTAAATCAATCACAAATAAAATGTAAATAAATATAATTATTTTTCTAATTCTATAAGTAAATCGTCATTTAATTACTTAATATTAAGAACGAAGAATTAGCATCACAAATTAGTCTAATTCTTTTTTCAGAATAATTTTGAAATTAATCTATAAATTTCAGCACAATCAAGTGACTGAATCTATAAATGATAGTCAGAATACTGACTTCTGACTACCACTGAAAATTATATTTTTATAGCCATGTAAAAAAACATAAGGATTAACTAGTCTGAGTCGATTTTAATAAATTATGGCATAGATATAGATTACATATTGAAACACGATATATGCTACTATTTGCAAAAATTAAACAATTCAATACGATTATATAAATAGAATTTAAATTTATATAATTATTTAATATAATATCACAAAAATTTTATCTATTAAAAAGGTATATATAATATCTTAATTTAGAAAATAAGTAATGTGATGTGGTGTCCGCAGACGGCGCGGGGCGGCTGTTCTCGTGCGGCGCGGACGGCACCATGAAGGTGCGCAAGCTGCCCGAGCGCGACGCGCCGCACGCGCACTACGCGTAGGGCGACACTCCTCGCGTATGTCTCGGTTACTCGCCTGTACCTCCTGCTCGATTCGCGTATTCAGACATTTACACTTAACTGATTCACACTACACTATATAATATGAACAGAGGGCTCGTTAGTACAAATATCTGTTTTTTTTTTATAACATATAATTACTACGTTTTATATGCGTAAACTCACAGGTAAATAGATAAACAGCGACAGATAAAATTGTTTTATAACACCATAGTAGTATATACATGAGATGACTATAAAATAACATTTTTAAATAACTTTTTGTTTTCGTGTATAATTCGCGCTTTGTTTCATTAATATATGTATATATACTTAAAAAACAAAACCTTATCTATATACAAAAAATTGATACATGTTGTTAGTGTCGTTATATACATATATTTACATAATTTACATGCTCGTTTACATGTATTAGATTATGTAACACACATGCTACTAATATAAACAAATATTAAAAATTGATATTATAGAAAAATCTACAATGGCTTAATATACCGGTATATTAAGCCATTGTAGATTTTTCTAGTAACAACTAATAGTGAAACTATTTAACGCTTATTATCACGAGTCACTTTCCAGGTGTGGCGAGGAGCGGGGGAGGCGCGATCGCCCTTCGCCGTGCGATGATTATACGCCGTTAGACTAGTCACTGAGTAGGCGATGTTGTATCTTATAGCGTAATACAAATGTTTATGAATCTTTAGTTATTTCTAGTACGAAATATTCGCTATTTTTATCTTAACCTCGTCCTAGATGAGATATACGATTTATTATTTAGATCGTCGTCCGCGCGGGAACTCTTCGAGTGCAATAACTGTTTGCAAACTTATGAATTCGACCGCGGTCGAAGCCTTTACCTTGTTAACAATTAATCCCTTGAGATATTTAGCTTATACGAGTGCACATACTCTCATACTTGTAACTTGTTGACGCATAATAAAATATATACTTCTATTTACCGTATGTTTGTTGTCGTGGCTTTGATATGTGTAATGTTTAAATATATTTATCTCTATGTAATCGTATAATCGGTTCGCGTCCTACGAACTTTTCGAAACATTCATTGTAATCTATAACATTTAATAAAAAAAACCCTTTAATTCTCACATCCTATATCGGTAGGTGTAAGTGTTTATTCTTATTTACGTGAATGTGATGTTTTCGAAATTACACGTCCATTTTGATTTCTAAAAGCAATATGGTCTTTAAAATCATGATAATTGAAGCAATAAAACGAATAGACATAACATTACGCTCTGATAAACAGTATTATGGATCACAGAATGAACGGTGGCTGCGATATTATTTTTTAAAACTATTTTTACACAGATGCCACAAAATGTACATGTATGTGTGTTTGCAATGTGATATAATCTGACAACGGACGTCAGACAGGCATTTTATTCCAATAAAATTACAAAATTATTTTTTATTTACTAATTAATTGGTTATTATAATAAATGCATATATAATTTATTTTTGTAATTTTCATTAAAATTTCGTTTTCTAATTTGCGTAAGTTTTATAAAACTAAGCTTATATTTTATGCTATGCACTCACAATTATGGTATATTTATCTACAGCATTTTTTCTTGTATTAATTTATTTTTAACATATTAGGCACTGTATCGTCTACTTTATCATCCACTTTTGTAAAATGTATGAATTTCTAAAAGACGGATACTGATTGCAATAATTTATATTGTTCGTACCTAATACACAATCTAACACTGTCAAAAGACATTTCGTTAGACAGTTTTGTTGTTTTTATCGGTTAACTAATTGTAATATTTTAGGTTAATATTATTTAATCGCCAAAGTTATGTACAGCATGTACTATTAAAATTCATTTTTAAATAAGTTACCAAAATTTTAGATCATATCGTTAAAATTCGCACAATAACCACAGGCAATTTGTTTAAACTAAATAATACACAGATAAAAAAATTAAATTCTTCACAATATATGATCAAATACAAATCAATTACTAATCGTTTAGTCTCATAAATTATTATCTTTGTATGTTCAAACTTTTCTATCTAAATACAATTCAAATTTAATAAATAGAAAATAATCAATATGAAAATTATATAAGTATAACACTTCTATTAAATATGGAACTTGTTATAAAAAAAAATTAAGCTGTTGCGTTATATTTATGTTAATTCAAACCAATTATTTGAATTTCGAATAAAAAAATAGATAACAAATCTCCTTCTAGTTTTTTAAATAAACTTTTTTACTACATCAACTTTTGTTTATCAATGTGCAGTATTTTAATTATTGAAAATATAGTTTGTTAATGTTAATATTTTTAAATTTCTTGTGGTTGATCAGAATTATGTATAACAAATAAGTTTCGAAAAATATTAACTTTTGTCAAATGGTAATTATTGTGATTCATACTTGAATTATACAATAAGAAAAAAATACATAGCAATTTTTTAATGTAAATACTTTAATGTACGTATTGTTTATAACATTTAAATTAGTTAAATTAATTTCCAATTCATTCGATTTCCTATCAATAAGTTCGTATTTAACAAAGAAATAGTATTTTTTTTCACACCTCATGTATATACAATATAAAAATCTAAAAGTAAGATATATTTCAAAATCAATTTGTTAAGAACATTGTGTGCGAGATTCAAAAGTTAACAGTGTCTATTTTATGAATATAAAAATTTAATTCAACTGTTACTAAAATAATTACATATTACAATATCGGCGACATGCCCAAACTGTTAAATATACCTACTTAGATCAATTTCCAAGAAATATAAGGATGTAATAATCCACACGTTACATCTGTGTTAAAATAATTGAATTATGGACAATGATCATATTTAATGCTTATTTTGTTTTATTTATGAAAGAACGTTTAAAATAAAGGTTAATTTAATTTAGAGTTTTTTATTTATGACCCTTAATTTATAAAGGAAACGCTGTCATTAGTTAAATTGTATATATTGTTTCAAGTATTCATATTAATGTAACTCTTAAAAATAACATCACATCCTTTAATCCATACCAACGATAACTGTCGTGAATCTTGATAATTCCTTTCAACACATTGTCAGCGTATAAAATTTTGCAATTTTGAAAAACATTTTTACTAGACCGCTGTTCAGCTGGTTCTTTGAAAATCTTTTTAGAAGGGTTACACTTTGCTAGTAACCGATCTAAACAGCTGTGTCTGTATACTCACACATGGAAGCAGTCAAAATAAATAAAAATCAACTTCCGAATGTATTAAGCATATTACTTTTGATACAACTTCACCTATGTGGCTAATTCTTATTTTGTTTGTATTTATAACAAAATGCTAGTATCATAGAAAATGTTTAAAAAATAGTGCGAAAAAACATTTCAAATATAAAAAATTACACATAAAAGAGTAAATCTTAATTCATTAGTAGATATATCCTTGCAAGGACGGGGTGGGCAGATAGTTTGTTATAAAATAAATATCTTAGGAAAATCACCATGGCTAAAGTTTTTAAATGAAATACATTGAATATATAAAAGGATTTATTGGAATAAATAACATCATGTTGCTACAAACTACAGATGAGATGAGGTGTTAAAATACTGTAGTTGGTACCTAAACCCTATTCACAAACTTTGACTAGTGAAAGTAAATTCGAAGCCAAATAGTAAATATATAAACATCATTTTTGCATGTAAGTCCAAATTATATTATTAATAAGTAATAGATTATTTTTTCTTATTTAAATAATTTTGTATCAACATCGTTTGGTTTAATTCCTAAATATTCAGAAACAAATTTAACAGCTTGTTCTTCATTCAGTGTTTTCTTTCCTTTTGGATTTTCTATAAAGAATGTAGCCGCTTTTTTACCATTAGCAACATTTACAAACTTGCAAAATGGACTTTTTTGAGAGCTAATATCTGTCGGTTTAGAGGGTGAAACTACAATTGTTTTAGTATTTAGATCAAGAGTATTTTTTACTTCCACACCATCACACCAAAGTGTATATTTCATTCCATATAGCCCAAATAAAACTTCTACTTCTTTGGACAAATGATCTAAATGTAAATAATTATTATCTTTACCTTTTAGAAGAATGCTACCATGATTTGAATTGACACCAAAACGTGGTTTAAGACCGTGCAAGATTATGTTAACCCAAGGACTAGTTGGCATTTCTATTTCTTTTCTCCAAGTTATGACCAATTTCAATTGAGAACCTTTTAAGTCCTGTGTTTCTTGAATAATAAGTGGTTTAGACGGCGAAAGTTCTTCAATACCTCTTAATGGTGCTTTAACAGTACTTTCAATAAACTCACGATGGGAATTTATGATACGTAAAATATCACTAGTTTTATTTACTTCAAAATAAACATCAACCTCATCAGTTGGCACCAAATGTGCCTTCTTTCTAAGTTTTTGCACTCTATTTATTATTTCTCTAGAAAATCCTTCATCAAGCATGTCTTGATCGGGAGTAACATTGAGCAAAATTAAAACATCATTATCACTATGTGCTTCGTACTTATCACTGCCTTTAGCCTGGAATATTACTTTTACTTCTGAAACATCAATACGTTGTCCAACTAGCTCAACAAAACCATCGGAAATTAGCTTTTCACACTGACTATTATTGAGATCTTTCAATGCTTGTGTTACAGCTTTAAAATCTCCTTTCAATCGCGCTCCAAGGATCTTATAATCTGGTTCAACTCTTAATGTAATGCCATATTTCTCCTTGTCACTTGATAATTCTATTTTCTTTACATTCATTTCTTCAAGTACATAAATAAGCAATGATTTTATGTCATCTAAGTAGGTTTGGTCTTGATGTATTATTATCATTTCTGGTAAGGGATATTTAATGGGTATAGTTTTTCTATCTCTCAAAACTCTACCAAGTTCAATAACAGCTTGCATTCTTTGTACTGCCCTTTCAATATTTGTATCCACCAAATCGACTCTTGCTTCTGGAATCATATTAAAGTGGACACTTTCTAAGGAACTTTCAGGCAAAAGTTGGCGTAGTGTTTTGTACATTACTTCAGTTAAAAAGGGAGTAAATGGTGCCATAACCCTCACCATGTCAAACAGAACACCAAACAAGGTATGTAATGCTACTTGACAATCCTTAACTCCATTTTCTCCCTTTAGCCTTTTTCTGTTCATTCTCACATACCAGTTAGTAAGATGATCGATAAATTTAGTTAATCGTGGAACAACAGTATATAGTCTGTAGGCTGTCATTTCTTTTGTTACAAAATTGATAAGTGATTGTGTAAAAGAAGTAATCCATTTGTCCATAACATTTTCTCTTATTACATTTTCATTATATTTGTAATCTATTTTGTCCTCTTGAACAATTCGTTCAACATTTTGCATCAAAAATCTATAAGCATTGTACCAAGGCAAGAAAACATCTTTAATGACATCTCTAACACCTTCTTCCTTAAAACGAAGATTTTCTGCTTTAACAACTGGAGAATTGACAAGATAAAGTCTTAATGCATCAGCTCCATATTTATTTACTATTTCTAAAGGATCTGGATAATTTTTCTTCTTCTTAGACATTTTTTGACCATCAGATGCCAAGATCAAACCATTAGCTATTAAATTTTTGAATGGAGGTTTATTAAATAAAGCTGTAGATAGAACAATCAGAGTATAAAACCATCCTCTAGTTTGGTCTATACCCTCAGCAATGAAGTTAGCAGGGAAAATGTCATCAAATTCTTTTTTATTCTCAAAAGGATAATGACTTTGGGCATAAGGCATTGATCCTGATTCAAACCAACAATCAAATACTTCAGGCACTCTTCTTAATGGTTTATGTCCAGGTCTTGCTGAAGGAATTTCAAGATGATCAATGCTTTCTCTATGCAGATCTGTTATTTCTTTGCCGGTTAAAGCACTAAGTTCTGCAATACTCCCAATACATACAACTTCTTGCTTGTCATCAGAAATCCAAAGAGGAATAGGGGTTCCCCAATATCTGTTTCGACTTATAGCCCAATCTCTAGCTTCTTTCAACCAATTACCAAACCTTTTTTCTTTCACATATTCAGGCACCCAATAAGTAGCTTCACTTGACTTCAAAAGATCCTGACTCATTTGTTCTACCCTAACAAACCATGAAGGTACTGCTTTATAAATAAGAGGGGTTTCAGAACGCCAACAAAATGGATAACTGTGTTTGACCTGTCCTGCTTGGATCAGCCTATTACGCCCTTTTAGATTTGCTATGATGTTCTTGTCTGCATCCTTAACATGCTGTCCCAAAAAATCTTTTACTGGGTCTACAAATCTACCACTGGCATCGACTGGACAAATTATTTCCTGATCTCTTGTAATGACACCTGCAGCTAAACAGACTCTGAAATCATCTTCACCAAAGTATGGAGCCTGGTGTACAATACCAGTACCAGAATCATCAGTAACATATCCATCAGCAAGCACTTGAAATGCATTAGGGCATTTTTCAACAAAGTAATCAAAAAGTGGTGTATATTTTATACCTTTCAACTTTTCACCTAAAAATGTATCAACAATTTCAAAATCATCTACATTTTTGAAAATAACTGGAAACCGATTCTCTTGTAAAACATAAGAATTATTTGTTGCCTTTTCTTTAACTTTAAAGTAGGTAAGTTTGGGGTTAACACAGAGTGCTAGATTACTAGGCAGAGTCCATGGGGTAGTAGTCCAAGCAAGCAATGAGAATCCTTCTTTTGTAGGAAATGAAATTACAACTGCTGGGTCCACAACATCCTTATAGTTTTGTCCAGCTTCAAAGTTAGAGAGTGGTGTTGAGCAAGTAGTGGAGTAGGGCATTACCTTTACACCCTGATAGACCAGACCTTTATTATAAAGTTCTTTAAACACCCACCAAACAGATTCCATAAACCAAGGATATAAGGTCTTATAGTCATTTTTAAAGTCTGTAACAAAAAATAAAAGAATTATACAAATATTAACAAAAACATACATTTTATAATATGTATATATATAGAATATGAGTATTATATTATACCTATCCATCGACCCACACGGGTAATAATTGTCTCCCATTCAGTTGCATATTTCATCACAATCTTTCGACATTCTGCATTATATTTATCAATTCCCATCTTAGCGACATCTTCCGGTCCCTTTATACCTAGGGTTTTGTCAATTTCAAATTCAACAGGTAAACCATGACAATCCCAACCAAAACGCCTTTCAACATGAAATCCCTGAAATATTTAATTATGGCAATTTATTACAATTAACTATCAAATAATCTTCTTACTTTTAAGTAAGACTATTCCCTTTTAAACATTTTATTTTTATAGTTTATTGTTATAAATATTACTTCAAGTAATATTATCCGTTATTGACTGAACTTGAATCGAATTATTTATAACTTACCTTCTGATGGGCGTATCGGGTGACTACATCTTTAATGGTTCCGGCAAGAATATGTCCATAATGTGGTAGCCCCGTTGCGAAAGGAGGTCCATCATAAAAAGAGTACCTGTAAAATAATCAATCAGAAACTTTTTTTTTACTTATTTTATTTTATTGTGCGGTGTAGGTTAGGATATCGAACCTCGGTTTGTTTTTCGATTGATTAAGGCTAGTGTGAAAAGCATTGATTTCTTTCCAAAAAGTTAATACTTTTTCCTCCTCCTTAGGAAAATCTATATTTTCAGGTACCCTATCTACTTTTTGCGACATGATGAAATATCGCCTTTAAAACTTCCACGCAGAGAACTACCACGACATGCCACCGAACAGACAGCTGTTTGACAGATATAAATGACATCAAACTAGCTTCTAGGGATGTTCAATGTTATCGTAGCATCGATGTTATGGTATAAAAACGAATATTTTTGAAAATATTGAGCTATTTGTGGTTGACTGTGGCGGATACCACAAATTCTGGGTGAGCTTTAATTTAAATTGCAGGAAATTGGTGAAAAAAATTTTGTGTGGGGGGAGGGGAAGAGGGGGACCCCCTTAACACCCCAGTAAACATAATTTTCTTTTTAAACTTAGTATGGTTTCGTTTTGGGGAAGGGGTCGTGTCTTTTGTCACCCGCTTCCGACCGCGGCTGATGTTACCACAAAAATAATTATTACCTCGTTCGTCAAAACCGCATTATTATTTCGTCGAACTAATATTCGATTTACAAGAATCGCTTGAATTTTGTATCAATCTCTATTTTTATTATAATAAACTTGTCAACGTCACAGTTGTCAGATATTCTGTAATCAATGTGTATTTAAAATACCTATTGTATTTAGTCAAGATTTCTTTATTCTTATAATCAGTTTCATCATTTTAAAGTTTTAGCCCTTATAAATTAACAAATAAAATAAATTTATAAAAAGAAATGCTAATAGTTGCTATAAAATAATTTTCGTGCACGAAGTTATATAAAACTTTTATACTGTTTAATACATCAGCTATGTTATTATGTTTGTAATTTTAAAAATTCAAATAGGTACAATATGGAATGTGCTTGGCTAAAAACCTCCCCAAGGTATATTCAAAGATTAATATGTATTTTTATATAATAAAATTACTTTTTGTTTACTAATTACAAAATGAAGTAAGCTTAGTGTCAAATTTATATTTATAACTATGAATTCATATGCTGTTAATTCATTTTATTATACTTTTACAGTTTAAAAAAAGGCATTGACCTAATTAATCAATTTGAGGAGACAAAATTTGAACAGTTTTTGAGAAGAATTGTTGTGAAGTTAAAGAATCAAGACACAGAAATTTTTACAGAAGAAGAAAGAAGAAAACTTGTAAAGATATTTAAAATTAATGATGAACAATTACTTTTATCTATTAAATCTCTAATTTACATATTCAAAAAAATTCTCAAATTTATATTCATGCCTGCAAATTTAAAAAGTGAATTATTGAATGTAGGTTTTAATGAAGAAAAAGTAAATTATCTTATAAAAGTTTGGTCCTCAGAAACAAAGTCAACATTAAATGATTTGGCATCGACAACAACTAATAAATATGAAGATAATCCAAACTTGCAGTGGAAGCTAAATACTGAATTAAGTTCAGAATATCACAAAAAAAGCAAAGTACCTAAAGCCTATATATCATTCTTTGGTGACCACGAGGTTACCGAAATGGAACTAACTCACCAAGAATTAAATTCAATTTTTTTACAAGTTGAGTCTATACAAAATGAATTAGATAATATAATGTAATGATGTTATTCACTCAAAAATGTGCCTTCGTTGTTGATTGTTATAATTAAAAAATATTATTTTATATGATTATGATTTTCATTAATGCATAACTTTCAGACAAAATATGAATTATGTAAGTATTAAGTCAATATACTTTTGTCTATATAGAAAGTGTTAATTAATATGTTTTATCTAGCTATTGGCTAAAATGAAGAGCTCATCACAAAGATCACAATCTTGTGACAAAAGTTTTGAAATACTAATCAAGAATTTTCAAATCGGATTAGAATTTATATGCCAAGTATGTACGATCAGACCTAACAAAGTATAGTTTTACAATTTCATTAGTCTGTAATATATGGCCAATGATATTTTATGACTACAAATATGTTACGTTCGACGTATATATTTGATGTTAAATAATCAGTATATATTTTCAATTTTTAAAAGTATAATATTTAAGTCAATTATCTTATTGGCCAAAAAAACTCTGACTGTCATACTCAGTCGTTATGTGGTTGCTAGACAACGTCGACCAAAGTAGTCAGTATTCTGGGTACTACAATCCATAAACTTAAAGATATCTATAGTCTTATAATATTGAAGTATAACAAGAAAGTGTCTAAATACTTGAAAATTAATGTTATGTGATACTTAGTATAATATTTAATAATTTCCTAAACAATTAGTTAATTTTATTGTAATGCAAATGTTATTGTATTTTGGTATTAGAGCAAAATTATATTATATTATATTTGGTAATGTTATATTATGAATTTTATTTAATTCAACAAAAATCTAGAAAATAACGGTAATACATAAAATTAAATGACAATGAATTACCAAACTGGTAAGTTGATATAGGAAAATGTTGCCACTTAAAAGTTGTTTTTATTCGCCCATTTACCGTGCGATTTAATATTTTTTCTAATGCACATTACGTTTACGGTATTACTTATATTATATTGTATACATGTTTAAGTTATGTAAGCTTTTGACTGTTCCATAGATTTTAATTATTAAAACAATTTTTAAGAAAATAGACTATACAAAAAATTTGTAAAAACCATAGACGCACATTTGTAGAGTCAAGAATGTGACGTCATAGACACTAACAAATACGTCAGAGGTTTTGGCAGCCCGTGGGTGAACTATTTTCTTCATTGTTGACCTTTCCTAAATCTTAGGTGTAATTATTTCATCGTTAGAAGTATTTTGGCAGTACCAATATTATCTAGCAAATAATTTATTTATCTCTACAATGGACTCAGAAGATGACACAAAGGATGATGTGGATTCAGGTAATGAATCAAGCGGAGACGATGTCGACTTTGTCATGGACGAGACTCATAGTACAAGGGAACGACAAACGGAACTCGAAGAATATCCATACGAAGTGTTATCTACGGAGGAAATCGTCCAACACATGGTTGATTGCATCAAAGATGTGAACACTGTTGTTGAGGTCAGTATGTTAGTAGTAAACAATGGATTGTTTGAATGAGGTTACTCGTACCTTGGTTTACTTCATTGATTTTACTACTTTTACATTTTCATAATATTATTCTATTTTAATATTACATTTTGTAAGTACGAAGTCACAAATTTGATTCTGCTTTTTGTATTTTCATTACTCTGTTATTGGACAACTGAAAAGAGTTCCAAATTAATGTTATTGTTGAAGAATGAGATCTTCAATTGACAAAAAAGCAATATGAGTCATACAAAGACAAAATTGTTCTTTTATACTTTTTTATCATAAATTATAAAAGTCTTAAAGTAGGTCATGTAAATTCCATATATAGAATATTTATTTAGGCCATGTCATAACAGTGAAAATTGTTAGAAGTTGTCAATATAGGATTATTTATGTGATTCTATATTGTTCTTTTTTTAGTTTTTAATTTAAAATGGAACTATATAATTAATAATAGAATAAACTAGTCACAAGTAGTTTTATTAACTTATACTTATTGTGTTAATCTTTATAAGAAAATATTTGTAAATAAATGTAACTTATAACTTTGTCTAGGTTTTACTAAAAGTTAAGTAATAACTTGCTATTTTTTTTCTCATATCAATAGGTTATTGTACAGAATGTAAATATTTGGGTCAACTAGATAAAAATTTTTTCACATAGATTATTACTTCAGATTAAACTATGAATTTATAAATGTTTAAATAACCCATTGTAACCATGTAATTCATTCAAGTTTTATAAAATAATCTTTATTAATTGATTGGCACATCAGAGTTAAATATTTAAGAATGTTTATATTTTGTAAATACAAAAAAAGAAGACAAGACTTTTGAATCAATTATGTATTTAATTACATGTAGCAATAATATTACTATAAAGTTTTTTAATTATAGATCCCAGCTACAACAACTCGCATACTACTTAATCATTTCAAATGGGACAAAGAAAAACTAATGGAACGATTATATGATGGGGATCAGGACCAGTTGTTTGCTGAGGCTAGAGTTATAAATCCGTTTAGGAAACCTGTCATACAGAGGCCAAAGGTAATACTATATTGTCAACTGTTGAAAAATTGTTTATATAAAAGAATAGAAAATAAAATTCTTGCTTAAATTTTTAGACAGGATAAGTCAAAATTTATAGAAGAGCAAAAAATTTTCAATTTATCAAGAATGTTGTAGTTATTTAACATTATACTTTTTTGATGTAGTAAATGATGTATTATTAATTTTGGGTCTCAGCTTATAAGATTTATTATTGAGTTTTAACGGTGTGTGGTTTATATATACAAATTATACAGTATTTTTTGCTTCCCTGTAAGATGATGTTTATTTATTACAAATGAATTATTGAATAAATATTGATAAAATTTCATAATACTCACTAGAAAGCTTTTCTATAATGTTTAGCATTTTTTTGTGATTATTGTGATAAGTAAACCAAGTCAGTGAAAGTGTAGTGACATGTGGCAAAGCAATTTTTCCTGAAATTATTTTATTTTCTAACTGTTTTAGTTACCTAGACGGATATCAACATCGGGAACTGAAGAATGCGAGATATGTTTTTCAATACTCCCTTCATCTGTAAGTTTTTGGCAGGTTTTACTTATGAAATTTCTTTTAAATCTTTTATTCATATATTTTTTTTAATTGCAGATGATGACAGGCCTAGAATGTGGTCACAGGTTTTGCACCCAGTGTTGGTGTGAATATTTGACAACTAAAATTATGGAAGAGGGCTTAGTGAGTACTATAAATAACTATTTTGTTTTCTCTGTAAAAACCATCCTGGTTTGAAAAGTATAAATTAAAATAAAGTACAAAACAAAGTAAGTAGTAAATTAATATCTTTATTTAAACAAAGATCTCCAATCAAAATTATATTTTGTGTTTTTTCTACAAGTATCTACTGGTCAGTCAACTACTGCTAAAGATATCAGAAGAAGATAATAACAAAATATTTTTTGTTATATAGCACTAAAATTATTAACTTAACAACAACTTGTTACTACGCACATTTTCAATATGTAAGAAATCATACTTATATTTTATTAAAATTATAATTTTGTTAGGTTCAGTTATTATTTTTATTTTTACTTTGATACATATTGAAAAAATGGCATTAAATTGTAAGCAGTATCTAGCAATTCATAATCTTTTGACAGTTTACAATCTAGCCAAATAGATTATAATCTAATAGTATTTACATTTCATAGTGATATCAACATTAATTAGTGACATTTAAAGAAATTGATTTGATTATCTTAAGACAAGGCTAAAAAGAAAATATTGTGTTAAGTTATGCTCAAATTGCATTATATTTTGACATTTTTTCCTGTTGAAATATTATTTCTATCCTAATACAAAAACATGTATATACAATAATATCTATTAATGATACATTAAGTATTTTATCAAAATAAGACTTAGTTATGGTTTTTATTGATAGCAATTTAATTGTATATTCTAGACTAAACTGATTTTAAGAAGATACCATTACCTTAGACCTTGTTAAATGTATTTCATGAATGTGATTTAAATTTTTTTTGTTTAGTGTAATAAATTATGAAGTTAGGTGAAGAATTTGTCAGCCTGTTTATCTGTCTGTTTGTTTCTTACTGTTTCACACTTAAGTATTTGGACAAAGACATATGATAGGAAAAGGGCAGTGAAATAGAGTATGATATAATATAGAGAGAAATAATCCATTCAAAATAATGATTCTATTCAAGTACCAAGCTAAATACAATCGTGCACATTGCAGGGACAGACAATAGCTTGCGCCGCGCACGCGTGCGACATCCTCGTGGACGACGCGACGGTCATGCGACTAGTACGCGACCCGCGCGTCAAGCTCAAGTACCAACACATCATTACCAATAGTTTCGTGGAGGTAAATACCTAACGAGTTTTCACATATATTAATAGTTAAAAGCAATACAAATATATCAATACATCAAATATTAAAAAAAAATTGATATGTGATAAATTAATATTATGAAGTGGAGCTTAATAAAAATAACAATAACATTTTTAATTTTTCTTTTGTCATCTATATAAAATACGTCATATAATTATCAATCTAATAGATTAATTCTTTAAGTTATTAAATTGTTTAGTATTGCTATTTTAGCTTAAATGTTGTAAAAAATAGAATAATTGTGATTATGTTGCTCTGTTGGATGTTTTAAAAATTAAAAAAAAAATAGGCTCTCTTATTCTAAAAATTCTGAACTACAGCGAGTTTGTGTCAGTACTTTATAATTTGATAATCCGACGACGTTATGCAAAACGCCCGTTGGATTATAGAGGGTCAACGGTATATCCATGTGCAGTGCAACAGACTGCTCCGCTGGTGTCCCTCGCCGGACTGCAGCAACGCTATCAAGGTGGAGGCGTATGTGGAGGCGGCGCCCGTCACGTGTCGCTGCGCGCACACCTTCTGCTTCGCGTGCGGTGAGAACTGGCACGACCCTGTCCGCTGCTGTCTGCTTAGGAAATGGATTAAGGTTACTCCACTTTATATTTATTTTTTGTTTATAATAATAGTCAACATTCGAGCAGGTCAAATTTTTTACCAACATGAGAGATGCTGCAAATGAAAAGGTATTAGGGATGTCATTCATGAGGACGGAGGAAGGAGGGGGAGGGGTTAGGCTTCATATTGTATGATATTTTTTTTTACAGAAAGTCGACGACGACTCTGAAACGTCCAATTGGATAGCGGCAAACACGAAGGAGTGTCCGAAGTGCAACGTGACGATAGAGAAGGACGGCGGTTGTAACCACATGGTCTGTAAGAACCAGAACTGTAAGGCAGATTTCTGCTGGGTGTGTCTCGGGCCCTGGGAGCCGCATGGCAGCAGCTGGTATAATTGTAACAGGTATTTGTGCAAATTTTTCTCCACATAAATTTAATATTATAATATATACCTAATGCAATAGTTTTTAAAGATTTTTTTTGATAATAATTAAATTTATAGGGTTAATGAATTTTTTTCAAATTATAATATTTTTTCCTTTTTTTAAGTTCGAATATGGTAACAATAATATTTTCGCTCTTTGCAGGTACGATGAAGAGGAAGCCAAGGCCGCCCGCGACGCGCAGGAGCGCTCGCGCGCCGCGCTGCAGCGCTACCTGTTCTATTGCAACCGCTACATGAACCACATGCAGTCGCTGCGCTTTGAGTCCAAGCTCTACGCCTCCGTTAAGGAGAAGATGGAGGAGATGCAGCAGCACAACATGAGCTGGATCGAGGTATGATTGGTTCTCTAATAAAATGTTCTAAAAAATTTAGTAATAAATTATAAATATGATGAAGTAATGTATTATATATATTTCACTAGATTTCGATGTTGTACCAAAGTTCATATAATAATGTAATGTTAAAAATGTATTATTACAGGTTCAGTTCTTAAAGAAGGCGGTGGATATACTTTGCCAGTGCCGACAGACGTTGATGTACACGTACGTGTTCGCGTACTACCTGCGGAAGAACAACCAGTCGGTGATCTTCGAAGACAACCAGCGCGACCTGGAGTCCGCCACTGAGACGCTCTCTGAGTACCTCGAGAGGGACATCACTAGTGAGAACCTGGCCGATATCAAACAGAAAGTGCAGGATAAATATAGGTAATTCTATTATTATGGAAATAATAGGCGAGTGGTTTATGTGATGTTAAGTTATCACCGTTTCTGATGACCATTTCTGGCATTAAATGAGTACCGAATTTGTTATCAGCTTATGAAGGAATAAAGAATGGAGAGGAATAAAAGGAAAGAAAGGAAAGATATGGAAGGAGGAATAAGGCATTTAGCTCTTGCTTGCCGTGAAAAATACATCTATATTACTTATTTCACGCAAATTTTCTGCGAGATTGTTATACTTCCTTGGACAAGCCAGCCTATATACTGGCTATAGTCAGTATGCCACAGTTATACTCTAATATGATGGGTTATCAAGTACTACCATACGTGAGACATTGGTCATTGTTTAAAACTTTCTATAAAACTTTCAGATATTGCGACAGCCGGCGTAAGGTTTTACTCGAACACGTGCACGAGGGTTACGAAAAGGACTGCTGGGACTACACAGAGTAAACATCTTCCTTCTGTTCATCAAACTGTCACATCTGTCTAACTCTCTCGCACCACTCATGACTGCACGCTAAATGTGGAGTGTTGAAATAAGGAAAATCATTTCTTTAAAAAGTGTCCCTGAAAATGTGACAATTAAGATGGCGCTACTGGAGCTAGTGGATAATATTTGAAGAAACGCTCGATTGATAAAGATTATTATATAACTATAAAAAATATAATACAAATTTAATTGAATTTTTACTTAGTTGTATATATATAAAATTATAATTTTCTTTACTTCAAATGAAGACTCAGAATTTGTTGTCTTTTTCTCGTAATTATTTTCATCGCCAACTGCTAATTTCGGACGATATTATCTATTATAGCTATAATGGCGCCTTTCTGGTGCATTTTGATATACACTTTTCAGCTAAGTGCCCATAGAGGTGGTTGTTCTTACTTCTACACTCCATAACGCAAACACTGACAAGCATAGACAATGCCAAAAATTGTGACAACTGTACATATGAGCCGGGAGCTTAAAAAAATATATACAATTATAATATTCTTTCTGCAACAAGATTGATTACTGAATTTGAAATACGTATTGTATTAAAAAACGTTACGACAAATTTTATTTTTGTGAATTGTCATAATTTTTGTTCGGAATAGTTATTGAGATGTAAACGGCAGATCGATAGAATTAAAATTATTTTAGACAATGTTAGTTTCGTTGTATTAGTGAAGAATCTGCTAACTTGTATGGACTCAATTGCGCTAGTAATAATAATCGTTTGTTTTTTTATATTCACGTATTTGACAAGGCATTAGCTGGTTTGTGTATTGATTTTACATTCGTTTATTTTTTCTATTAGTTTTTGCCATTAATAGTAGATGAACGATCTCATTCATATGTCTAACATACAGTTATTGTATATATCATATCTTTGGTACTTTGGTAATATTAGTAAAAATTGTGTAACTTGTATTTTATGTAACATTAAATAATTTTCACATGTGTTTACTGACGTTTTAAACTTAATTTTCGTAAAACATTATAAAAAGTAAAAAAGATCGAAACGCCTGTACATTTATGATAGTCATAAATATTATTATTATAAATACTTTTTAGATTAAAAAAATACATTTTTTCCATTTTTTTTTTTGTATTTATCATCACTTTTATTTTTTTTCGTTACGTTTATGGTGTTGTAATATTGGAGTTTCCTAATATGTCTAAAACTTTTATAAATTGATTTGTCTAGCTCCAAGCAGGCGAAGCCAAGATCAAAATCTAATAACAATATATTTTTAATTAATTTAAAATGGTCTGGTACAACATCGCTTATATACTGAGATATCATGGAACTTACTGTTTAAATTTATTTTAGTCAAAGATCATATTTTTTTCATACTACGATGATTAAATATAAACTAATAGTAAGAAATTATATGTTTACAGAAATTTGAAATCCAATATTGTTATTTTAGTAGATGTTAATGTATATGTTCGGATCTCCGTTATAGTTCTTTCAGATACGATGGTATGGCTGATCGATTGCAAGTGTTCTTGTATTTTCACGTGACAATCTTTTGTATTTCCACTAATTGACGGAGATATTGTCTCTAAACAAACAAAGCTGCAATATCCAAATATTTTATTTTGTTCGTTCTTTTTTTTCAATATAAAAACAACTGCACTAATTAAAGATATTGTTTTTTTTTTACATTTATTATTATTTATTATACAGCCCTGAGTTTTGAAATAACAATAAGTTGCCGAAAGAGGCAAAAATTTATCATTTAATGAACTTTTGTGTTCTATAAATTATTTAGTCAATGGGTGAAATTTAATATCGTACAAAAACCACGTACGTGTCGATACCATCGCATTTGAAACGGATTTAATAGCTTAGGATTCATAATATTTTTAACTTGCTTATATTAATTTTTATTTGTTTATTTTTGAAGCCTTGTCAGATCATGATAATTCTTTTTTTTTTCAAAATTTTACTTATGGGGTAATTTTGACGCATGCGACAAGTGTTAAATGAATGGATTACAAACATTTTTTTCACAAAATTCACAAATTCTGTGTACCTTATTCAAATATTTGACTAACAAGTCAACTATTTAGGTATTTTTAGAAGAAAATTAACGACAATATTAATAAAAATAAGGTTTTATGAATAATTTTTCTAGTTAATCTAATTTGGCAGTATTTTATATTATAAAAAATGTTCACTCGTCACATTCGTAAAAATTATCATAAAAATGTCTCGTCATTTTAAAATGACTTAAGTCAGTAATTGAAGGTTTCAACGCTACTCGTGGAGTAGCATTTATTATTGTTTAGTTGATTCACTTATCTATATTGCCTTTACGATGGCCGTGTGGTATAATGCAAATATGTAAACTTGCCTCTGCGAAACTGAAATTCAAACGCTACATGCGTCGCATAAAAAGGATTTATTAAATAACACATAACAAATAGTTTTTTTAGGATTCGTAAAATGATTTGTATTTCATAATAATTTGATGTTACTTTACATTTTTACATTTACATAAATAATGATAATTTTAATTTCGGATTTATAACGCAAAACGTTTTAAAACTAACACAGGCTTGTGATTAATTAAAAAGACATTTGACGACTGTGAGAATACTTTTTGATACTTCAGAAAGGCAAAGGTACAATATTTGCATTATAACTACTAAGATTTGATGTGGCCCTTTCACGTCATTTCGCCGTAGTGTGAGTGATGTGCGAATAGTTGGCTTTATCCGATTTTTTTTGTTAACAAAAACTAAATCTTTGAATTAAATAGTAGACGATATCATTAATTAATATTTACTATCGGTTAAGAGATCGAAAAAAATATTTTTACCAAAAATCCTATTTTTTTTATTAGAATACTGTTTTCTACTAAACATTAAGCTAGTTCAAGATATAGTGTGTTTTTATTCTGTGATCAAGTTTTTTTGATGCCTCGAAGGCCGATACTTTAATTCATAGCAATTCAAATTTATGTCGTGAAACTAACACGCTGGCATTAAATTTTTATTTTATATTTCTTATTAATTATGCGACTAGGCTATTACCTACTATAGAATGAACGTTTAATTATAAAACTCGACTAAAATTGTGTTCGAAAAATTCTTGACTTTATATTAAACATAGCTCGTATAACATTTCACGTGTAAACAATTTTGGAGGTCTTAAACGCCGTACTCTGCTTGATTTGTATAATAATTCTAGCACTACATATCTGTCATTGGATTATGTATTAGTCCGTACGGATCGTGCATTAACCGTTGCACTGCCAGTAAGCGTGTTAAACTAAATAACTCGAAGCTTGGTGTGTGTTCACATAGTGAACTCGGTATAGCGTAGTGCCGTCCTCCCTCAGGTTGAAACACGTGTACGCGATACGAAGTCGCGTCGTGGCACGCAACGATGCCGTAAACCCTACGACGCCTTGCCATGAAAATCTTCTTCGCGTATAATAGTAGAATCTCACGACGCGATGTCGCAACGTGTTACAGTGCACGGTGCGACGTCGTATCGTGAAAAAAGATGATGCGTCTTTGACTTTCTTGCATCGTCGGCGTTCTTGCATCGTCGTTTGGTCCAGGGTAGTGTAGCTTCCATAGCCAACCAATAACAAGACAAAATTGAGTGTGCTAATGTGTAATGTTTTTTTTTAAATTAACAATTGTAATTAAATTTAAAATTTACCTTTATGTACTAATGTGATAATAATATGGTTTTACAAATATAACTAAATTAAAAATAACTCGAGTATATTTTTTATGTACCTATGTGGCTATTTATATGTAACTTGACATAATCTATGAACATTCAGTATTGATGAGAAAGCTTAGCGCATTCATCATATATTGTTTATGGAAGCTCCACCTCAGATTATGTAATAATATATTCTTTGGTTGCGTCATGAGTTTTTACGATACACGTCGTAGGTTTTCACGACACGTCGCAGCGTTTCACGTCGTAACATGCCACGATGTGAAATCGTGTCGTATGTGTGTGTTCTGGTCGTCACGCCGTCACTTGTCGTAATTCATAAGTTCTCTCACGGTGCGCTCGGAGGACGATAATCGACACACACGTACATTGTACATATATAGATGCTGTATAAATATTTATATTGATAACGTATTCGCAATTCTTGTGTATTGACGGGCATCTTGTAAGTGTGTCTTCGCAAGGACACATTTGTCTTAAGAGTAAGACGGAAATAAAATAGTAACATCGAAGATTGTATTTTTTCTCCTTTTTCATTCCATTTATCCTTGTGTCAAAGTATCCTTTAACTTATCTACAAATACAATATCTACATTATAAAAAAATGATTATAATAATTGGCCGCATAAGATAATGCGAGGCTTATAATTGTCTTTGTTTTATTCTACTTGGATATATCTGATATTGAAGTACATTAAAACAACAGAATAAAATTTGCTTTTCATATACAAAGATTGCACATAATTATTTTTAATATTTGAGGTAAAGCTCTTACATTTTTTTATTCGGTCAAGCAAAAGGGGAAATTTAGTTACAAACGAGAGGCTATTTATGTTCTTTCTTTTATCTAAATTTCATATAAATCTTTTATGTCGGATTTGGTAGTATATAGACACTTTTTGGTAAGTTTATCGTCATCTCTATCCGATCCTCGTTTGTTTCAGTTTTGAATTTCAGTACATTTTAATTTATAATTTAAGTTTTTTCTAGTACAGATATTTTATTCTTTTCTTTAATAACTTGTTTTTCAAGCTTCTCAATCTATTTTCTAAACTCTTCGTTTTGAGCCGTAAGAAAGGCCACACATTTTTAAAAAGTTATTTCGTTTGCTGATTTTTTTCTTGCTCAGAAAACAAAGATGATGATATCATTTACGTTGTTTCGGAGTTCTCCTAGTGTACTTTGTAATTCTGATTAATAACGATCTGTTGATGATTAATAACGATGCTGTCTATAGTATTAGGACAATATAACTAATGAAGATATGGATAAATTCGAAAATTCAAGATGGCTGCGACGACATGAGGCATATGAAGTACGGCTACATATGCTGATGTTTTATGTACTCCTATTATATTAACTTCCGACCCAAAAAAGAGAGGTGTTATAAGTTTCACGTGCGCAACTGTGTGTGTCAGTCTGCATGTTTATTTGTCTGTTTGTGACACCGTAGCAACGTAACGATTAATGGAACCCAAGTAAATATACTAATGTTGATGGTTTGATTTCAAACGTGATGTAATCGAAAAGGTTTCCAGTTATCATTTATGAAGATCTTCTACTGGTCAAATCGATTTGATATTTACCATACCGTGAATGATATCCGAATAAGCATAGTTGCGTATCCTGGACCTGATGCTGTAGTATCATCTGAAATCAGCAGGATCAGACCCCTCACCCACTTACGACTGTATGAGTAGGTTGTCGTTGTTTTTTTTTATTTTATGTTATCTTGTATTATGTAACTTTAATTATGATATGGGAAGTGATGAACAGTTCAAATATTGACATTCAAAGGAGAAAAAAAGTATATTATATGATTGTATAAAAAAAGCAAAATAATAATGTAATTTATGATAATGTTTATGACTGAGCCAGTTTTTATTTAACAACTAGATGATCCTGCGATTCCATATACTTAGCCGGCTAAGTATATGGAATCGGGCCCAGAGCTTTTTTGGGCTGGTATTTTTTCCAGATATTTTGTCATAGCTAAAATAAGTAAATGTTTAAAAATTAAACCCTTAACCCTTATCATTAAGGAGGTAACTACCCCTAACGTTATATATATATATTTTTTCCAAAACTATTCAAGATAATTTAATGTTTCGATACTTGGTCACCAATTTCAATTTTAGTAATTGAACCAATCGGTTGACTGGCGTGTATTGGTATCCCCTCGTAGGTCGTAACATGCATTTAATTACGTATGAGTTTAATAAACGGTTATTTAAGCTAAAAAAAATTAGGTCGGTCTGATAGTTTTCATTTCTCAAGATTAACGCGTTTATACAAACTCATCAGCCTTATATATTATCTACTGTAGATATAGATACGTATCAATTATTATTATTAATAAGATGTTCTGTGCAGGGATGCGTTGGCGCCTTCTCCTACAAGATCTAGTAAAGCTTAATGAACAATTGGTTCGTATCTTTTTTTACTGTGAAAGTAAATAAACAGTCTAAAAGTATTCTGTTATTAAATTTGTTTTTTATTATAAAGATGGAGAAAGGTGGAATGTGATCCTCAAATATGCGTTGGAGTTTCTTACGATACAGGCTTCTTTAGTATGTTTTCTCACCATTGAACGTGAGATAAATTTAAATACAAATTAACCGCTTAAAATATGCATCAATTATTGTCTAAAATTGTACATTGAATACTACAGGTTGGCCTTCAATAGACCATATATATTTTATTTTAAAATTGCCTTATATTTTTACTATTAATTATGACTGAAATCTTTTAATTTTATAAATATTGATAACATTGGAGATGATTTGGTTTATAGCAGGGGTCATCGAATGAGCGACCGACTTAATTTTCTTAGTTTGACTTAGTTTCTATTAAACAATTCTGTGCTGTTTCTTAAACCGGTAAACATCTCTCAGCTCCAAACTTCGGACAATGTTTACATATTAAAATATATCATTTGTTTTTAACAAAATTAATACACGTGATGATGACTTTGCTTTTATTTGCTGGAGTTGTATAGTATCCACAGCCTATAGGTTGTTGTGGTTTGTAACAGAAAAAGAAAATGAGGTGATTTTTTAAATTATTATTTTTGTCTATTTATTAAGTATAGAGAGATACAAGAACAACACATTATTTATATGTTTATTTTTACAGGTCCTGATAATCGAAGTCATTAGTTGATGACAAAAAAAAAAACAAAAGAAATCAAAAAAAAAAATAATAAATACTATAATATATAAAATTTTTATATTTTACATTTAATTTTAGTTAGTGAAACGATAGGTTTGTCTATAGACATGTGAAAAAAATATAATAAATAAAAATAAAATAAAAATAGACAACGATCTTTTATTCGTTCGTATCAAGCTCTAATTACCTAAATTATAAAAAATAGTTTTCATAAAAGAGCCTTTTTTTATGTTTTAACACATAAAAAAGAAAAAAATAAAGAAAAACACTGTTTCTTACGTAAAATAATAAGTAGCAAATAAATAAAACGTTGTCGCTTGTAATGGTAAAAAAGTACTAGATTTAATTATTAAAAAATATTGTTTTGATAGCAATATTTTGAAGGTATAAGTATGTTTTTTGATTTTCTGTGGTAGAGATTTTTGAATTTATGATTGAGATTTTTGAGATTATTAATTATTTCTGTAATAATAATTGGGTCTTTATTGGAAAATAGAGCAACTAATTAATTGGTAACAATTAAAATTCAGGATTAAATTAAATTATTTATTGACTTATGTGGGAGCTATAACACTGTTTATCTGTCCATCTGTCAGCGGACTGTATTTTATGAACCGTAATAAGTAGAGAGTCCTAATTTTTGCAGTGTTTACAACTATGGCTGCTATAACAGCAAATAATGAAAACTTCAAGTACGAGTCGAAGTCATTTTTACATATTGGTTATAGAGTCTTCTTGTTTCTTTTACAAAATAATTAAAATGTACATAGTGTTGTACGACGATACAAAAGCCTTTGTATGTATGATATTGAGGGCAACTGCTTGCTTCATTGGCATATGACATGAATACTGAAAAAATTCATAGTATCTGAAGATGATGATTATGAAGAAATTAAACAACTAAGTAAAGCAGTCAAGTTCTATATTTATCGTTTACTTAATTTATTTTGTACAAACTTCAACAATATATATAATAAATATTCAATTAAATCTCTATCATTCAGCAAACTGAACTCACTTTTTGTCATAAGTTTAGTTAAATAAATAATACAATGATATCGTAACTTATTGTCTAAACTTAATTAAACACAACTTTTTTGTGCCAATATGCCTAATAGTAGATAAAATATTTGGTTTCACCAAAACAATAACTTTTTAACCAGAAAAAACAGAACGATATAAATTTTCGAGCGTCACGGAGCGGTTCAAACTGTGGCTGAGATTTGAGCCATTCGCCAGATTAACTGTTCAGTCATTTCTAATAAATTATTTCTAATCTACGATAATGTTTTTGACGAAAAGTTAATTTGTATCTATCTCACGAAAGCGGACATTAGTAATAAAGGAACTACTTACAGATATCTAGCGATCATCATTTTTATATATACCGAGATATTTTTTGTATGAATAGATTGTTTTTGCGCGTTATATAACACGAGAAACTGGATTCTAATGTTTTTTTTTTGTTCATATATCAACTTAAATTGTTTTATATGGATGAACCGTTCCTTGGCGCTATGCTACCGTCAGCTTGAATGCGATCGCGACTGACGCCGCAATCGCGAGTAAGGTCGAGTGGCAATGGTAACTGTTACGAGTAACTGTACTGAAGTAACAAAGTAATCGAGGGTTGCGCTTGGGCGGCGCGGTGCGTGCGCTCGCGACGGGGAAATTCGCTGGCCCATGCACCGCGCTCTGGTAACTCTTTATAAAAGTATCTACGTATTTATTATCTGTAACCGTAATTATTATTATTGCAAAATAGGTGCAAAACGTTAAGCGTCTCATCTTAGTTTACAAATACACCGACTCTTAAAACTTTGCAACGTTTAGATTGTCTTGCACTTCCAAAAATTTCACATTTTATAAAAACGAATTGAAAACAACCGACACACAATTATTCAGTGACATGATCCATAATAAAAAAGCGAAATTCGAGCACACGTTAACGTTATTGCTTCAAGCTTATTACGTATCGCTGCGCGACCGCTGATATCAATAGTAACACGATAAGTTACGTGTGGCGTCGTGCGCTTCGGGCTCCACCCGGCTATAAGCTCTGAATATGTACAGAGAAGTAGAAAATGGACCACTTCCAAAGGTAATATACAAAATTTTATGATTCATAAATTTTCTTGTGCTAGAAAAGACAATACTGACGGAGCACAATTTCGACCAATAGAGACTTGTTGCTCGGAACTCTCCGACGCTACGGTCGGCATTAGCTCTAACATCTTCACAATTGCGCTACTTCCATTATCTAGAGAGATGTCAATCGAAAAATAAAAATATTTTAATAATATCTACCTTACTCGGTAAGGGACGTTCGATCTCTTAGGTATTTAATAATATCTCTTATTGCTAATTTCATGTCTTTCAAATAGCCCATTCGGTACGATCAATCGGGATTATATAATATACAGTAATGCACCTACAGCGCGATAGATTGTTACAATATTGTAGTCGACAATGTTAAAAATGAGGTGCGAGATAGCTTTAATTATAATAGAAGCAGTGCCAGCCAGCTGGCAGCGGCGGGGAGGGCGGTGGGGCGCGCGCGGGGAGAGCGCGCCCGCGCCGCCGCAGCTAATGTAATTCAGGGGAAGGAAATTACATTAACTACGAGAAGGTGCGCATTACGTAAAATGGCTCGATTCCTATGATGCATACTGAATTAGGACGGAAGTGAACTCTGGTACCAATTTCACGGCTGATTTGCTAAGCTTACACAGACAACTTTGCAAAAATTTCCCTAAACCTTTATAATTCCAAGACGACCGACCTCGATTAAAAAGACGTGACCTTGTTTCAGTATAGTAAGAAGCTTAAAAATTGGAGCTATTTAAAATTATTATGGACAAATTTGATATGAATGGGCGTAGCCTTCGCTTTCTTAAGCGTTAAGGTATTTAATACAATTACGCTAGCGTTCAAACGCAGAAGACGAACTTGCAATAAAAGAATAGAAGTATACATAACATGTGTCGATGTTACAATTATTAAATTGTATGTAGTCTGAAGTGATAAGTCGAGCGCAGCGCCTGTCCGCGCAGCTGCGCGCAGCGCGCCGTCGGACAGGCGACCGAGTGAAGCGGTACTCCTCACGCTAACGTCACTCCGCGTCGCTCTTCGGCACTAACACATTAGGGCTGTTGGATACCATTTCGGGGAAGAAAAATGATATCTCACAGTCGTTTACATTTAGACAATCTTACTATTCGTAGCGATCTGCTTTATGAACATTTACACAGAAAGAGAGTCAATCGTCAAATACAAAAATAAGCATTTAATGTTTTCTCAACTTTATCCAATATCTTATAATACTAGTGACAAATAAACGGCGTGCTCGCTAAAAAGATTTTCTCCAAATGATACACGGTTCCTCTTCGAGAACGGGAATAACGCGTCAAAGTAAATCACTAAAACGAACTCGGTAAATGCGAACATCGGTCGCAAAACAAATCGTCTCGCAAGCTTCGGCCACGCGAATATAAAACACTCCGATGAACGCTCACGTCTCCACACGCGCAAGGCTATCGTCCGCGAGGGGGCGCGGCGCGGAAGTTCGCGCCGACTCGCGTCGCGTCGCTCGCCCGCCGACACTACGTACTCGAAACATCTAGCGTAAAAAATAATTAAGTGCGCTTGGGTGGGCTCAAGAGCTCGGGCAGCGGTGCGGGCAGCGGCAGCGGCGCCTCGTCGACGAGCGCGGGCAGCAGCGCGAGCGCCAGCGCGGGTCAGACGGGCGCGGGCGGCGGCGCGGGCTCGGGCGGACGCGGCGCCGCGCCCGCCGCCTGCAGCACCACGCGGTGCGCGCCGCCCGCGCCCGCGTCCAGCAGCACGGCCGTGGGCGCGCCCTCGGCCTCCGCGCCGCCCGCGCCGCCCTCTGCGCCCGCTGCCGAGCCGCCGCCCGGCGACTGCGCCCGCCGGTGCCGCCGCCACGCGTGCTGGATCAGCCGCGCGCAGTACTCCTCGCGCTGGCGCCACAATGTCGACGACACGGGCTCGTAGCCCACCTCGTCGGGCCTCCCCACGTCGACCGGCTCCTCGATAGGATTGCCCTTGCGCGCGAAGAAATCCTTCGTGAGCGCGTCCAGGATGTCGACGCAGAACATCATGTCGCCGCGACATATTGGAATGTCCATTGATATTATTTTGTATTTGTTCGGTTTGTGAATTTGTAATGGCGGTTCGAGAACGTCCAAAAAATCAGATAGTTGATCGTATCTAATGTATTGGGTTCCCTCAGGATCGAAACGCTGCCATATCTCGTAGTACATATCGTAGTCGTCATCCGTTAGGCCTTCCTGCACGTCTTCAGTCGCCTGAAAATTTTTACGCGCGCGTTATGTGTTTTGAAATCAATGGAAAACCTATTATTTTCGATTCTTGTTTTCGACATTTACCTGAGAATAATTTTCGAGAATCACGGCGATGTACATGTTGATGACGATAAGAAAAGAGATCACCAAGTAGGAGAGTAGATATGTAATACCGATTGTGGCTGAGCCACAATTACCAGGTGACCCACGTTCGTTATCTGGCAGGTCACACTCTTCCTCATTTATAATACCGTCTAACACACCATCCCAACCCGCTGATGTTGACATCTATAAAATACATGTTTATTATTTATATAAACATAACCTTAAAAGGAAGAACTAACGTTGAAATAATATAAAACATGTACCTGAAATAGTAGAATCATGCTTTGCACGAAAGTTTTAAAGTTGTATACATCATCTAGGCCTCCTTTGTCTTTAACGTGCATGAAAAATGACATTCCAAATATTGCGAAGATGAACATCACAAGGAATAGTAGAAGACAAATATTGAAGAGGGCTGGCAGTGACATAGCCAGAGCAAACAGTAGTGTTCGAATGCCCTTAGCACCTTTGACGAGTCGAAGAACTCTACCGACTTTTGCCACTCTGACGACTCTCAGTAAAGTCGGCGAAACAAAGTATTTTTCTATGATATCACTCAAAACCAAACCTGTGGATAAATAAACAATTGGTTGCTATAATGAATATTAGTTTTTAGTAATTTATAGATTTTGGCCCCCGACTAAAAAAGAGGAGCCTAGGTCTGGCCGTGGCATCGTAGCATCGAACTACGAGCATCTTAGCTAACAAATGGACCGATTTTGATGCATTTTGTCTTTTGTTAGAAAACTGATGTAATCGGGTTGAATCTTAGCTTTAATTTTTGAATATTTTTTCAGATGTTTGAAGGTTATCTTTTTTCTAGTTATTTAAAGGATCTGAGAAACTTCTATTGTGTTTATTTTATTCTATTCTATATATCTAATCAGGTTTATTATACTATAGTGAAATGGAATTATTAGGATATAAAATTCAAGTTACAGCAGAAGTGTTGTTTTATTTCTTGTTGAAAAGGTCTTAATGAATAGATTGTCTACCCGACAATCTATTCTTTATTTTTAAATTCATAATTTTATATTATTACTTACTTAGAATAGAAAACATTACAACGACAAAGTCAAATAGATTCCATGGCTCCACAAAGTAATGGTATCGCAAGGCAAAGATCTTGAGTAGGCACTCTGAACTAAATATTACGATGAAAATCATATTAAGATAGTCCAACACAGCACTAAAGGTTTCCGATTGTTGGTAGTGATCGAGAGTCATCGTTAACATATTAAGGCCAATAAACAACATAATAATCATGTCAAATTTCTTATCCGTAACAATCTCGAACACAATTGCTTGAGGCCGCCACTGAAAATATACAAAAACGCACATATATTTTTTAAATTAAAATACATAAATTATAAATGAGTAAGTAATAAATTTTTACATACTCTTGGCCTGGGTATCGCTTTAAGAGGCTTTTTCGATCCCATTTTCTTCATGGCATTGTAATACTTTTTCTGATCTTCAGTCATAAACATTTCAAGACTGCCTCCCGCTTTCTTCTTTTGTTCATTAAAATTGTCAATAATCACACCAATGAATAGGTTGAGAGTGAAAAATGAGCCAAAGATGATGAAGAACACGAAATACAAGTACATGTATATGTTGGTTTCTCGAATGGGCTGCCGGCCAACCTGAAAAAGTGGTATATTTAATAAGTACAAATATTCGAAACTTGTTATTCATGTTATGTTCAAAAACTAGCTATATCTATTGAATTTATTATAATTTAAAGTACCTCTCGCGAATCGATGGCATCGTTCATGATCTGAATCCAACCTTTGAATGTAGCGACTTGAAACAGGCATAAATAAGCTTTTCCGACGTGATCAAAATTCATTGGTGAGTTCTCCCAGGTGTAGTTTTCTAAAATACAAGCGTTTCTATCTGGTATAATTTCATGGCTGAGAGTAGTATGGTTCATATCGACGCACTGTAATAAAATATAATTATATATAAATTATATGCCAGTAATCGTAAGTGGATATCGTGTAACCTTAACAGAACTGACATTCCAAATGAAATATAACGACTTACATACATAGATAAGTTTATTTTTGTTGTAATTCGTTTTACCAATTCTTAAAAACGAGATATATGAAAAAGGACGAGAATTTATAATAAAAAATAATTTTAATCAAATTATATGCTAAGAAAATTGCTAAACTGGCCTTAAAATATTTTCCAGCGAAGAGTTGCACACCCATAATAGCAAAGATAAGCCAGAATATCAGACACACGAGCAGCACGTTGAAGATGGATGGGATCGCTTGCACCAGAGCATTCACTACCACCTAGAATGTGACAATATTCTTATAGTTCCGATTATAAAGATTTAAGCTACACAGTTTGATGTGTTTTTTTATAATGCTACTATTAATCAATATTAAATATTATTTGAATGTATCTGATATGGCATTCTTCTAAAAATCTCTGTAACTACTTTTGGATTCAAGGAATATTAATTGTTCTATTAAGCTATTACAAATAACTATGTTGCGTTGAACGCAGTTATTTAAAATTTAAGTCAATACTATAGTCTTTATTAAATAAAAACTAGCCGTTTACTATTTGCAACAACATGTTAAAATAATGAAATATATCTTATGAAGCTTTTATAAAACATAGTTAATTATATTTTAATATTTATACTGGGAATATAATAATGATCTAAAAATTATAACAAAAACATTCATTCACTATAAAATCGTGCAACCAGGCATTTATATTTTACAACAACAAAATTATGTACATGCATCTATAAAACAAGAAGCGAAGCTCTCTTACCAATTCAAAAAAATAATCCAATAAGAAGGCGAATTGAACTAAGATCTATCACATGCACGCTGGATATTCTTCAATAAATCTTGCCATTGATGAAAGAGGTTAATCTAAGGTGCATTATCTAAAATACATTTCAAGTTTCTAGGATAAGTCTCTACACTAAAAATACTAAAGTAATCGAAGAGAAAAAATAGACCAAAAACATGAATGTGATTGATATTGACGACTTAAAACCAACGGCTTCTAAAGAGGATGTGACGAGTCATGATGATACTAAGCCATTCAAGGGTGCCATCGAAGACTTCAAAATGATTTACTTATAATCGATATTCGATTAATGCCAATGAGTTGATTGAATTTGAAAAGTGAAATTTGATAAACGAATAGTTTTAACGTGATGTAGATTGAGTGGATGTTCTACGTTTATTTATTTTTGTGATTATGAATCTGTTGTGTTGGTGTCAAACGAATTGTGTAGTGATAGGTGGTTAGTTAATAAGAAGGAGAAGTAGAGCTTGCGAGGCAGAGGTACCTACCCTCATGCCCTGCATGCGGCTCATAGCTCTGAGCGGTCGAAGGGCGCGAAGCGTTCTCATCGTTTTGAACGCCTGAATGCCACCGGCGCCACAAAGCGCCGCTACGAAGTTTATAAGCGAGACCTGATAAAATCAATAGTAGCAATTTGAGAACACACAATATCAACAAGTAATATTTACATACTCCGATGTACCTAGAGGAAAACATATAGCCAAGAAATAAATTCGATTTATCAATGTTCAGAATTGAAGACATACGACCCCAATGTTAATTTGATAGGACAATAAAATGTCGTGAAGATGATAGACCTATCACGTTTGAACCAGCGGACAACAAAAGGTAGCACTATAAAAAATTATAAGGGTTGGATACATAGGTAAAGGTTTTTGGTCACATTCAAGAAATACACAAAGCTTGAGAAATCAAAGAAACAAGTCCACATTTCCTGGATCTCTCATTTTATTTACATCGAAAGTAAAGGCATATGTCTTATATTATTGAAAAGTATGGTCTATAATATTCAAGACACTGACAGCACAAAACACAGGAAATGTGCCATTTTTATATTTAGCATTTACTTATACAAAAATTTTGTATAAAGTAATTTTTAAAAACGGCACAGTTAAGGCGTAGGTAAAGGTAAACAAACCTTGACATGCATGTTAAGAGATCTTTGTATTAAAAATATAATGATATTTAGTAATTAGTCGAGGGTAAGACATAAAAGCAAATCCACAATTACAACAAGACGACACCGAGAGCTGGCAACAGCTAGGCCGGTCTTGGCCCTTGCTGTAATAGACATAGAACAGTCAAAGCTCACGCTTTTAGGTCGCGCTGCCTGCGTTATTTTATAAAAACCAATTAGTATTTTTCATAATGAGGTACTATGCAAATAATTGCCAGTTATATTTGACAGGCAACACGACGTAACCATCTTTTGAGCGACCAATCATTTTTTGTCGGTTGCGCTTACTCACGCGCATGCCCTCCCATCTGGAGACCGCGCGGAGTGGCCGTAGTGCGCGCAAAGTACGCATCGAACGGAATGCTGGGATGTCGTCTGCACCCGCCATCACGGCTCCATGGTTTACGAGTGACAACTAACGATACCACTTGTCATTCACATAATAATACTTACATACATTTTTTAAACATTACAAGGATAACCAATATAAATATATCGATTTATAAAAATAGTAGGTATTATTGTTATGTTTTTTTTTTTCTACTAACTCAATGAATAGCATACTTATAGTACCTATCTAGAATTTTCTATTCTGATCCCATCCATTTAATCACTTTTATCTGGTTCAAGAATTGCTTGAACTATATTTTAAACCTAAATATAATATAAAAACAATAAAGAACAAGTATGAAAATTTAGGAGAAATGATTTAATAAACAGTTGTCGTTTACCATAACAATGATGAAATCAAGCCAACACCATGCATTTGTAAAATATTTCTGGAATCCAAGAGCAAGCCATTTGATCAACATCTCGATGAAAAATATGACGGTAAAGATTCGGTCCATGTAATAGAGGATATCTTGAAGAATCGGCCGATGCGGTAAATGGACATCTTCTAGAGCCTGGAAAATGTAACTATTATTAATTAATTGTAAAAAATACTTATAAGATACTGATTGACATAAACATACCAAAGCCAAACTACTGAGTAAAATCATAGTTATCACAGCCGTTTCGAAGTATGTGTTTTCGATAAGTCGGAAAGTTTTCAGTCTCAACATGGCCCATCCTTGCCAGAAGGGTGATTCGTCATCTCCAGCCAAAAAGGGAAAACGTTGGTAACAAGGTTCTGGACAGCAATCTGCCGGAGTATCATCGAGGATTCCATCACCCTCCACTGCTTTTATATCAAGTTTTGCCAAATCTACCTGTCCGGCGTCTTCTTCTTGTATCATTTCTGGAAACGACGTATTAGACAAATGTATAAAATGCCATTAAATTCGAATTTAATCAGTGAAGTTCCTAAAATTAATATAATGTCCGCAAAAATGCTACCGTTTATTGGTCATTTTTGAGTTTTAGCGAGACTATTGCACAGCAATTTATATAAACCAAAAATAAGTTTTACCTTCTTCTAGTCCCAACTCTTCTTTACTGGCATCTTTCTTTTCTTCACCATCTATCGTATCTGCTGAACCTTTGTGACTTTCATCTTTAAACGACCTAATTTTATGACTTCCATATGATTTTTGACTTATCGTATCATCGTCCTGAAAACAGATTGAAAAAAATCACTTCAATATTATACCATGTTCTAAAATATTAATTATATTATGTATCTTTCGCACCTGGATCGGATATCCGTGATGATTAAGTTCACAATTAATTCTATTGTCCGTATGGTTGTCCGTTATAGCGTTGATATTATTCATTAATATTTTGCCTTTCTTGTATTTATTGTCACCTATTAAAATTAATTTGGAATATTAATTATTTAAATATCACCGATATGACACAATAAATGATTGTTTTTGGGCATTTGAAACAAAATTTAAATTAGAGCTTCAATCGCATTGAAATATTGACAATTGCAACTGATCGTATCCAGAGTCATTTATAAAATATATACATACATGCAATCGCATCAATAACTTACCCGGTATCGTGAATTCCATGCCATCGCCGATTGCTACTTCTACTTGGTCTTTTAATTTCTTATCTTTATACAGTACTCCATCGTCAAGGTCCGCACCTAATTCGAGCTCGTTGTCCACCCGTTCTGAGGAGACACAGCGGCCGCATAAAGCCGCTTTTAAGCCTACATGTCGCACGTCATTTGTCCACCGTGCGTAGACGCAGCACCCAAGCATAGAAATCAGACCAGGGCGAGTAACTTAGTTATACATTTCGTAGAAATTAAAGTGAATGTGATTAAAAAAAAAGATATTGTACATGAAATTATAATAATGGTATTATGTATATTTATCGAAGTTTTCTCGTCTATGATGTCAAAATTTTAAACCAAAAAAAACAAGGACAATTATGGTATTGTCATTTGGAAGTTGTGTTAGAAACATTTATAGCTCTAATCAATAACAAAGTATAATACTTAGATATAATATCAACACATGACTTCCATCTACATGCAAAACACATATAAAGCATCAGATGTTACAATGATACGATAACAAAAGCAAAAAATGTACTTACAATTGGTTTGAATCACAACACTGAGAATGGTCGAGTAAAGTAATGAGAAACACAATAGGAACCAACAAGTTTATATCAACACAAACTAATTCACGACAGGTCTGTAGCTCTACACTTGAATGCTATAGGGGACAAGCAACGCACAGTGTTCACAAAATATACAGAAATAGAGGATACACACAAAGATCATGCTCTATATACGGTCATTTATCTTATTTAGTTTTTGTAATATCATGCTACAAAGGTACAATTAGATCGTATTTTTTTATGAATAGTCTTGTATAGAACAGGGCACCATTAGAAACTAGTAACTTTTTTTCACGACGTAGTCTGTTCAAATATGAAGTTAGCGAAGCTATATAATAAAAGTGAAACTTCTTAAGGTACATTTTAAAAGATTCGTTAAGTGCTTATACAACATTTGCTACTTTTACAACCATATTTTTCTATAATGCGACCAAGAAGTTTCACTGCTGAGCTTTCAAAAACGCATAAGTTTATAAAATTATTACATTTACAAACAATAACATGCCACAACAGACTTCCAGGATTGAACACATCTTACCGGGTGCGTGTATGGCTATTTGGTTTGTAAGTTTATTTTTCACCAATTTCAATACGTCCGCTGCATTTCTTTTGACCCAATCTATGAATCTCGATATTCTGTTGAATGCTTCAGCGATTTTGTTCGTATCTTGATCGGCCGTCGGCGATGATAAGTTGGATGAACCGAAATTTGACAGTAACAGGGCCAAGAAGAGATTGAGAACCTAGTGAAGAATTTATTTGAATACAATAATTTCATAAACAAATCGTCATATAAGGAATTTAAGATTATCAACTACATAAGAACAAATCTTGATAATACCAACAATAAGGATTACAATACTGACCACAAGATTACCGATGACGACAGTGGCTAGGAAAAATGGTATACAGGATACGTCTCCAACGAGCATACAGTCCCACATGCTTTCTATCCATTCTCCACAGAGTACTCGAAAGACTATCATAAAGCTGTGCATGAAGTCCGTGAAGTTCCATCGCGGAAGGTCACCGTCCGGAAAACGGTCTACATAGTCTGCGTACATACGGTAAATTAATTATTTAGTAACTGGCAACAGTGTCGAGGCGATTTCGGATTTTGATAGAAGATATAAAAACAACTGAGTGATAAGCAATAATAGAATTTAAAAACAATTACATACATGTATATTGTAAAAAGTGAGGTTTTTTGTTACTAAAATATGTAGTATCTACCTTATTTTTATGTATGGGTTTTTTGTGTAAACAAAAAATATAGATAATTGTTTACTTGAGTATAACACATTTCAATAAATTAGTTTTAAATTGTTTTAAGATTTGCAAAGACATTTTATAAAAAACAGTTTTTTAATAAACATAAGCTTTTTAGCAGAGATTTCGTGTTTTGTTGAATATTGTTTTGAATATTTAAGTCATTTATTTAAAAAGGAGTAAATTTTTATAGTTATCTTGTATTAAAATCTCTTTCCATGATTAAAAAAATATATTTCCTCCTTATAAAATGGTTTTAGAAATTTCACTTAATAAACTATTTAAAAAATTGGAAAAACATCGCAACTCGAAATCTCTGTATTTTTATAGTGATAGGAGGAAGAAATAAGAAGAACAACCATGCATAAATAATTTGCAAGGTTATTACTAACCCAGTTTTTTTGCTGAAGATATTTAACTTCTAGCAAAAACATGCAAATAATCAAATTCTACTCAGCAGTTTGTTGTTTTATAGATTGAAGTGTAATTAGGATACTATATATTGCTTGATGGCATTGATTGAAATTGAAGAAAGTTAGATGCAGATATATATAGATAATTTTTCTAAACTTGAAAGTATCAGAAAAGCTGGCAATGAATGTCTCACAAGTGAGGCGCCTTTGCTGGGGGCTTTCAGAGTTAATATAATATACTTGAAAGTAAATAAAAGCTCACTTGGAAAGATACACCGATTCTTGCCAATCACCTATCAAGATGAGCACAAGAGTGTGACGCACATAAACACAATAGTTACAATTAACTGTGACCGGAGCCCGAATTAAAGCGTGGAGTCGAACATGTCACCAGAGACATATGTACCGAAACTCTATGACGCAATCCACACTTTAACAAATTACTTGATCCTCAGTGAATCTACTTCAATGCGGCAACTATTATATTGCAATTATCTAATATTGCAAATATGAAAACAGAACACTTCTAAGTCTAGATGATTTTATAATTTTCACTCCTGTATTTCTACATAAATTGAAGTAGATTCACGGGCAAGTTCAGCGGGCATTCGCGTCACTAACGTTTAACATACACCAACGAACATGCAAGACTCCCACCAATTGGACTTACCAACATAATTTTTCCCGAATAGTTGCATACCCATCACGGCAAATATGAAAATAATGATGCACAATACGAAGGTCAGGTTGCCCAAGGCACCCATCGTCCTACCCATTATAGAGATGAGTAAATTAAGTGTCGGCCATGACTTTGCCAATTTGAATACTCGAAGCTGCAAGTACAAATTGTGAAACAAGGCGTCACACAAGCTCGCTTACCGGCGCTTCACCTATGCTACTGCGGCACCTTTCTGAAGACCGACAATAGCTCAAATAGTTCCGAAGTATTTATACGTTTTAAGGTTTATTTCTGAAATTATTTGAGCAATTCTGGGCCGATTAAACTAGAGTTAGCAAATGTGTGCTTGAGTAACCTATCAAAAATGTGCGTTGACTTATTTCTGTATGAGTGGGATATATGTTGTTCTATTTTCTATTATTTCTATAACTTTGTATTGTGAGAGCTTTTCGATTTATAAGTTTTTGCATGCGTGACTTTATCTTTTCACTAGAGTCACATAAATGTTCTCTTTAGCCTAATGTTACTGACATAGATCCCATCAGTTGTCGTCCTGATGTATCGAAATACCCTCGGGAAGCGAAGCTGCATGTTACTTCTATATTACTTGATGCAAAGCTTAACTTATAATCACAAGCTGCGTGGAATAGCTTTATAACGTGTCTCATCTCAGGCCCATTCATGTGATGGAGCCACATTCCGTGTTATAAAGCCACTGCGGGACCGAATGGTCCTATATGAAATTAATGGTCAATCAAGCCCTGTGTGAAAATACTGGGGAGTGTGAAGCTGAATAATCAATAATCAAGCCTAAATTCTTTAGAGATGCTAAATTGTTTTTTAAAGAGAACCTGTATAGTTTTTCCCAAATAACTGCATTCCCATCACCGCAAATATGAATATAATGATGCAAAGTACAAAGGTCAAGTTCCCTAAAGCTCCCACTGTCCTACCCATTATGGATATAATAAGGTTTAGCGCCGGCCAAGACTTAGCCAGTTTAAATACACGCAGCTGTAAAAATATTTTATTACACATAAATACATATATGTCATTATACTGGTGTGTGATGCATGTGGTAAATTGTGACATTAAAAACTGAGGGTATGTACTTACATAAATGTTCGAATTTCTTTAAAATATATCAGAATATTTACTCTCGCTGTAATTTTTATACTTATTGTTTTGTTGATTGTTATATTTGTGTTGTAATATTTTTGTTAGAGTTATGCTTACCATTTAAACATTAATAATTTATCATTAATAATAATTATTGTTAGTTCATATAAAATAAAACTTACCAGACGAAATGAACGTAACACTGACAAACCCTGTACACCCTCCAGACCCAGTTCCAATAATGATAAGGCCACAATGATAAAATCAAAAACATTCCAACCCTCTTGAAAATAATACTTTGGACTCATGGCTATTAATTTTAGCATGGCTTCTATACCAAAGGTAGCTGTGAAAAACTGAAAAGAAAATGCACTTGTAATGTTTTCGTTCTAACATATTAAGAATTTTATTGTTTAGTGAACTTACGTAATTGCCACTTTTGAGCGCTTTTTCCATATCTCTGTCCATATCGTGATGATCCAAAGCCATAAACAATGTGTTGACCACAATACATAAGGTGATGAACAGTTCCACGAACGGGTCAAACACTAGGAGAGCCACGTATTTTTGAAACTCCAACCACAACCAACAGCAGTCCCAAACGCAAAAGAAGTCTATGCCTTTCATTAAGCACTCGAGGAGTCTCTCCTTGAAGGTGGGTCCATCCTCATCGTCTTCTGCTGTTGGGAAGTAGTACACTGACACTGTTGTGTCGCGTTTACCGTAGGACGTGTGTTTTGTGTGTTGAAGAAAGAGAGAGAAATAATTTTTGTTAGTATTCGCTCATTATTTTTATATCGTAACCAATAATAGCCCATTGAAAGGAGTTGAGATTTGGCGATGTAAATGGATTTTGAAGGGCCAACGTTTTTTATGTTTTCAGACATCAATATTCATATTTTTTGAATTTTGTTGGCTGTCATTTATCTAGACGATATACTGTTTTTTAAGATTGAAATTTTCAAGAAGAAGACTATGAAGGTACACAACGCTTACTGGTCAAAGTGCTCGATACTGTGCTCACACCAATAACCACGTCGAAAGCGGCTCGCACAATTCAACTATGTATATAGGCGTATCTTAAACTTGCATTTAAGCTTACTTAGCTTATCTACATGATGGCGATGTTGCGGTCAGAAAATACTGCATTTCTAGTCTAAGACTTTTTATTCAAAGGGTCAAAAAATATGAATATCGTGATATTTCATTACAATCTATGTGATATGTATACCTATACTACGAATAATTATTGAAAATTATAATAAATTCTAACAAAAAGTAGTAGGTTTAAAAGTAATAATTGTAATAAAAGAAACATGCATAAATATATAAATTTATCGCAAAATGTTTGAAGTAACTAGAAAATTAAACAATTGCATAAAATAACATAATACTTTGCGAGTAGTAAGTTGTTACAAAATAGAAGAATTGAACTAATAGTTTCATTAATGAAAAATTTTTGTGATTCAATTGAACAAAAATTAGGACAGCATCAATTTGCTCATTAGCAGCATTAAAAAAGTTTATAGGATAAAACTATCTTAAAAAGTAGTTCATGGTTTAGACACAATCAAATATATAATGGTTCTATAAATATAAAATTTGGTATTTTTCTGTTTTATTTGAAATAAATTAATTTTTAATGAAGTGATTTTTTTTATAATAACTGAAATAAATTATTATGTTTAAAGCTTAGAGCAGCATTTGCAAACTTTATTAACAGAAAAGTGTGTGTGTAAAATAATAATATGCTCTTAGAAAATTTCCTATTATAAATTACATTAGGCATCATTATATTACGAGTATATATGTTTGTGTTCTATTTAATAAGCTATTTATAAAATAAAATGCTAAGCAAAAGCATCGTTTTATGTAAAAAGCTTTAGATTTTTAAGTATTTAATATTTGACATTGTGTAAGTTTTTGTGACAAAACGAGAAAAGTTTGTTAGTTTTTGGTGCGTGCTACTCAGAAGTTACAAACTTGTGCTCCGAGTGCTTTTATGTTTTTTTTTTTAACATTACTAATAAATGACACCCACAAATGGTTCATTTTGCCAATTATGCTTTTTGCTGCATAATGAGCAAATACCTTTGTGTTTCGTTCTGTTGTGTGGTGTATATGCGGATAATTATGTATAAAATATATAACATAAACAGTGTTAAAGTGATTATGTATATATCTTTAGTTATATTGTTTTTATTATATTCAGTTTAAACTATTGTAAACACAAGCGATATTATCAAGAAAAAAAAACACATTGAAGGGATATCTACAAAAAAATCTTGAAACTATATGCGACGTATTGAAATAGTTTCATAAAACACTAAAACATTTATGGATTAAACTTGTATAACTCTTACCGTTTTGATCACTGGCTCTACTTTGTCTGCCGGCTTGTTCGATTATTTCATTTAATACCATTACATCTAAAATTATACAAGAAATATTTAAATTGTTCATTTCATTATATTTTTCACAAAGTTTTGTAGTCAGGGGCTTAACTATAGTTAATATACCCTATAGGGTGGCAGGGCTGGCAAGAAGTCACGAGCCCCTGACCCGAGAGGGCCCCGGCGTAAAAGAATTTTATGAATAAAAATGTTATTGAAAGTTAATGGTAATTTCATTATAAATATGTATTAACCTATGCTTTTGATAATAAAACTTATCAGATATTTAACTTAAACGCACATAATATTATTAATAGTTTTGAGTAACTAACGAACTTAAGCGATTCATTAAAGTTAAGTTATAACGTGACTATTCTTACTAAAAACCCCATTAAAAGAATTTGTCACAGGCTTCAGATGGTATAATTACGCCTCTGTTTGTAGCAATTACGTATTGATTTATGACTATTCATGGAATTCAACAGCGAAAATTCTTAGCTTTGTAGGTAAATATTTTTTTTTTATAATTAATAACTTTTATTTGGTTGTAGTTGCTCAGTCGATGTCTTAGGAAAGTTGCTTATTCACCTCTCATGTCTACTACGTTGGGCTGCTGTGATGACTCGATAAAAGGGTTGTCGTTCGATTGTTTTAACACTTTGCCAGCCTCGTCTGTGCATTCAGTAGTGCTTATTTCCTGAAAAATTATGTACGCTATTAATAAATGATTAAATTATATTGAAAAGTTTATTATAATATTTAATCGTATTTGTTTTATTAATACCTTTATAAACAAAAAACGAAAGATAAAAATAATTCGTAATGCATTAACTTACGTATTCTCTAAGCGGTCTAGATGCGAGCGACGAATCTTGCCGAGGCAGCGGGTAGGCGTGCGGTTGTGACGTAACGCTGTGGTTTCTTGACGCAGATCGTCCTCTGAGCCTCGCTTCCTTCGTCTGCGCCTTGCCACCTAACAAGTCCCCGTGCGAAGTGTATGACAACCGAGATTGATGCGACGTGTAAGAAGAATGTCTCGAACCTATAATAAAGAACAAACCATTTCAGAACTGGGCAAATATGTTTAAGGTTTTCTAATCGTTAAGGGTACGATTATAATGTATGTACTTTACTAGTTCGACAATTTTAATTTCAAAATTAGTAAAAAATATATTTGTCCAAATATGATATTAATAAGTTTACCTAAATTGGCATAGTAGACAGGTATAATTATAGCACCATTTTCTTCAGACATTGGTGTTACAGCATTTGAGTCGTCGGCGTACGGCAGATGTTCTTGAGCATCCAAATACGTTGAAAGAACGAGAGGTTTTCGGTCAGCTCCGGGTGGGTATCGATTCCTTCCGTTCGGCCTGAGAGCCATTTGATGTGACCCACGAGATCCTCGGCGTAAATTGAACGGTGATCCGGGCAGTGACAATGAAGCCTAGAGTCATTTTTAATCTTAAAAAAGTTCTTGACATTCCAATACGAGTAAGTCTTTCTATCAAATCACAAGGTTTTTTTTTAATTTAATTATTTATAATTTATTTGGATTCGAGAAATACTAAAGTTTTTTATCATTGACTCAAATACAACGTTCCTCAATTCAGATCGAGTATGGAAAATGCAGATGAACTAGTACTGATCGGGAGTCGGTCGCAGAGGCTTTATTACTTTAAGCTTTTCTGAAGTATACGTACGAGTATGAATTCATTTTTTACATTACTATGACTTAGATTTACTTTCATGTGCCGATAAACAAATGGTTAACAAAACACACAGTTAAGAAATTACTAATAAGGAAGAATACAATGAAGATTGGATAAATAATAGTGCTTCCGAATCAATTGCATCAATGCATGACGTTTGATGTATTTTATCTGTTCAAATATGTAACACTAATAAAGAAATATTCTAAATGATTTCATGAATTGTTGCAATATGAAATGTAAGTAGAAATTACTAGTAACATAAAATTTTAACTTTATAGAAGGGGAAAGAAAAATAAAAGTTCTTAAGTAATAAAGGAACAGGAAGGGGAACACAAACACCAATGTGGCTACAAGGACAAACCTGTGAGCCTTCGCGCAGTGGCCCATATGATAACGGTCCGTATTTATTTATGCGTTCAGGGTGGGGAACCTTTAATACACAGAAAAAGTGAATTTGTAATTATCGAGAATGTAACTATCAAAATATAGATATAGAATTAGACATTCAATAAAGAGGATAAAGGATTCCGATAAGAATAATTTGGAAGAAGGAAGTTGCAAATAAGAAATACGAAACGTGAAATCAATGTGTGACTAGAATGAATTAAAGTAGGACTACCAAAAATTCTAACTAAATAAAAGACAAAACAAATTTAAAATGAGGTTTTATTTTACAATAAGGTTTTGTAGTTCGATATCAAACGACGTTTTCACATTATGATAATGGATTTACACTACAATACGCTTATTGTAAGACACATTAATAAGGAACCAAAGACAAGCAATGGCAATGAAATAAAAGCAACGGTTAGTCCAGTAACTTTGTTTATAAACACATGAAGTAATGTGGGGTTAAATTTCATGCATTTTTGCATATGACTAATTCCTACCATAGCTATAATTTAACTTCTACATCTATAGTCATGAGGACTGTTCTTTTTTGTCCAAATAAGATAGCCTCCGCATATCACTCATCGAAATTGAGGAATTACTGAATTGTGTTAAAGTTCTTAAAAGTTACTATTAATGTTAAGTTAGTTATGTTGACCGAACCTACCTCTCCACCGGTGATATGTTCAGTCTCAGCTCGGCCCGTTCGTACATTCACATTACGAAAGAAACAATCTAACATGACAATAGACTCTTACTCTCCAATAGTATTTATTCGAATAGCCTTTGTTGGCATATACTTTATTTATTACATTATACAGACCAGAAGCCCTAATTGAAGTGGTTATATAGGAATTATTTTTATTTCCCACTTGAAAAAATAATATTGGAGATTGAGGTATTCAAAAACGAAATTCAAACTAAAGTGCACTAGATTCAGTCTAGAAGCTAAGTTGACAGTACATTTTATTCTAAATCATGCTTACATAATCAATACCCCCTCTTGTTCATTGGTTGTATTTATATTGCTTTATCAAAAATGATAAAAATAAATTAATAGATACTACATGATTCTAAGTAAACAAATTATTAAAATAACCGTTTTTTGCATACACAGTAGATTGTTTAAGTAATGCGACAGAAGGATTAGTACAGATGCAGGCATAGTAATAAGAAAATGATAGATTATGGATGAAAGTGATCGTAGAGATGGTAGGTTCAACAAATAGCATGCCTCGAAACCAATATCCAAATAAATCCATAGAATCGATGTTTGAAAATAATAAAAGAAAGTTAAATAAAATTCAGTTTGCGACAAATATTCAGATTTTCAAATTAAGTAAATTAACGTAGGACAATAATAGGTAATTTTTAGGAATATTAATCATGTCTGATATACAATAATGAAAATTCTAATAAATAGTTTATTTTCTTCGAAACAATCATTAAAATTCTCTGCACACTTGTAAATCTGAACATTGTAGCCAGCAGCAAAATTTAAGGGAGAATAAATAATTATATCAAAGCTTACATCAATAAATATTTTTATTGTTCTTTTCAACTTGAATTATTTATTATGTGACATCGAGTGTTGACAAAAGTGAGGATGAGAGATGAATGCTTTAATCGTGTAATAATAATTTATTTTAAATCGAATTTAACTTTGCTGTTGTGTAAAAGCAGCGGTGAACTCGGAATAAAATCAAGTTGAAAAGATAGTGTTCCGCTGCCAACAGTTCTATAAAGTTATCGTTACAGTCTTCATAATTTAATTATCTAATGCTAGCAATTGTTTTGTGAAAACGAACTTTTACTTAGTATTGTTTTAATTACATTAAAAATACAAGGCGTTTACGTTTTTGTTACATTAGATTTATATAACGAAACAATGTTACATTTTAAAACTAAACTTCGAAAAAATAGGATAATTTAGATATCGATTTTCTCTTTCTGGGCATAATAATTGTAAGCATATCGTTATCGTCACGGATTCAATGAAACCATTGGCAGCGTGATGGAGGCGTGAGAGGCGCGCATACTCACCATGCTGACCTTCCTCTGTCGGCGTGCCGGTTCGTGGTGCGATTCGTTGGCGGTGGGCTTGTGCGTGGGCTGAGTGCTCACCGAGTCCTGGAAGGGGTCGCTACGGAGGGACATGCGCTCGCGCGTATTGTCGTCCTGGTTGCCGCGCTCCTGGTTCACGAACAGCTCGTAGCTCTGACAGGAGGAGTCGCTGGGGGACTTGGCGGGATGCGCCTCCGCGTACGCCGCCGCCTCCGCCGCCGCTGCTTGCTCGCGAGCGTGGGCTTCCCGCGCCTCCTGCTTATCCGCCCTGGCTGCTGCTTTCTGTTCCGCTTCCTAATACAACGTTTTTACACGTTCATTTCTAAGTCAAAATCTTAGATTTGCATAAATAACCAATATAAAAAAGTTAGTTTGTTTTTTTTTTTTATGAGATAAATAAGTTTTAGACAATAAATCTACAGTTATATAATATACATATAACGCTATATATTTATTACGAGACGTCACGTTATTGGTGTAATAGGCCGCTTCACGTGACGTCTCGTGATGCAGCAATGAACGTGTCAATTATCATTAGGAAAATTAAACACATGTTTTCTTAAATAATTATAATATGATCTTACCCTAAGGGCTTCTTCTTCGGCTTGTTCCTCCTCTTCGGCCTTCTTCTGCAACTCATCGTATGACATGGCGACAATGGCCAAAATCAAGTTGACGAGATAGAATGAGCCCAAGAAAATGATCACTACGAAAAACAAGACGTGCCACGAACCCGCAGACCTTAGCACCTACAACGAAAATATTAATATGTTATTATTTTGTACATTTTTACTTTTTTTTAATTTTATGTGTAAAATTATGTAAAGTTGTTATTTTTAGCTAGTACATTACCAGTTGATAGAGATTTTCCCAGTAGTCCTGTGTCATAAGTCGGAAAGCTGATAGAAAAGCCCAACCGAAGGTATCGAAACTCGTGTATCCGTAGTTAGGATTTGGTCCATAACCTTGTAGACAAACGTAACCCGGTTCACATTGTCTAGAAAAAAAATCGTTATAGTCGTAGTAATTTTAGGCGGAATATTAAGAACATTAACATCTTTATAAATTTTGCACTTACCCAGCTCCTGATGAATTCCCACAGAGGGGATAATCACCATCTTCACCATACCAGTTTGCTATAAATAAAAGAAAAAATGTGTTTTTCTCCGTTTTATACTGTTTTTTATTACGTGTACTTATATAAAACTATCTAAAATAAATTAATATTACAACAAACTTACTTTCATTTTGACAAAATCTTTCCCAGTTCTCGTCAGTGAGGTTACCCCAACTACCATCTTCCGGGAAGACTTTAATACATTTCTGTGTCAAAACCCCCATATAGATTTGCAGACCCATTAATGCGAACACGGATAAGGAAAACATCGTCAATATTATCACATCTCGAAGATTTTTCACCGACTCTATCACCGCACCCACGATAGTCTTCAAGCCTGTGGACCGCATTCATTTTATCATTGTTCACATATACTCTAAGTTTGAACATCTAATTAATGTTATTCACTCAGTGCTGCATGTCATTTTTAATTTGCTAATAGAACAACCCATTATACTTACGTTTGTATTTTCATTTCATTTAAACCATTCTTTTTTTGTCTAGTAAAATGTGATAACTTATACATCTACTTTTAAAAGCATTTCCTTACTGCCTACTTTACGAGTTCTAGATATTTATGTATAACTGATCTTTAAAAAAAAACTTTTCTAAATATAAAATAATACAAATATAAATTTACCCGGTACGATGGCCACAGTCTTCAAAGCTCGGAGAACTCTGAAGGTTCTGAGAGCGGCCAAGTTGCCGAGATCTATGCCCATCGTCACATAACTGCAACACACACCCACAACCACGACATCTAGATTAATTATATCTAACTACACAATACTGTCATTACTAGGTTGTTTCACGACTCTGTCATCAAACGGAACTTTAGTCACGAGTTCCCTCGCCTTATTCCACTACCCATGTATCGTTTCAATATAAAATAATTTTAAACATACAATTATCTAATTTATATATATTCGTCTATATAAAACTATTAAAGAAATATTTAAGTATATAAGAACAAAAATCTACAATTAAACGCTTGTAACATTTTGCTACATAAATATATTAAAATTGTCTACTACTCACGCTAAAGCTATAACTACGAAGTCAAGCCAATTCCATGCATCTCTAAGGTATGTGAATGGCTGTAGTATGAAACCCCTGGCCATTACTTTCACCGCCGATTCAAAGGTGTAGATGCCGGTAAAGATAACTCTGTAAAAATTCACCTCCATTGTGGAACGCCGCTCAAAAAGTAGACATAATTGTCACAATAAAACAATTCTAGGTCTTCGAAATCAAATAAAACATCTAACTTGAAGTCATGAAGGGTAAGGTGGCGGTAACGATACAATTTACTAAATACACCTATTACTAATGAAATTGAAATACATACCTATGTATTTACAATTTTATGGTTAAAAGTAGATAGTGTCAAATAGATAATTTTAAGAAGAGATGGTTATCTAATTGGTAAAGGAACGCTGCATCACTGTGTCGTGGTTAATGATGTGTGTAATATATTGTGCTACGGTCACTGAAAGGCTCGTTCAATACGTTATTTTCATAACACACCGGAGTCCGCAATGAAAATTACATAATGCATAATGAAGTAGTTGTCCATTATTTGTCAATAATTAATTAAGGAATTGCTATTTCTGGTAAAAGAGTGTTTTGATTATTAACAAAAGATAAACTAATTTGTTTTACAATAATCCTTGCTCAACTAAGAGTAAACTGCCTTGATAAACGCTAATTCTATTTTTAAAGACATTTATATTCTCAAAAATTTATATTCTCAAAGATAATAAACTAGGCACGTAATAATCTAATAATAGGTATTTAAAATTTACTTCCGATTATCTAAATTATAGGGCATTTAGACAATTCGAAAACTAACTGAAGACTAATAATTTTGAAACTAGCGTGCATTCTACTAATGATTAGATGATATATAAATTTATTATAATTTTATATATATTCAATTGTTTAGAAACGTTAGCAATTAGATTCAATATAAAAGTATACTTACTCAGTACTTTCGACAGTTGGTGTGGTAGGCATTATCATAAGTATACAATTCACAAGGATTGTGGTAATAATAAACAGAGAAAACAAAGGATGCACTAATATATATATCGCCACTCTTCTTATGGGATTGAATGGATCCAGTATCCACAGGGCATTGGTCGCCGAAAATCTGAAGATATCTTTACCCTTGCTTATGACTACGAATGTCTAAAACAAAAAGAAAGGGGATTTATAATAATATATTTACAATTTTTATAACAATTTAAAAGTATTTACGTAAAAAGTTATATTTATGAAATCGCAAATTATTATATGTGGATTATCTGTTATAAATAGATTCAGTTTTTTTTTAAATAGCTATTTGAACAGAAGGCTAAATAAAGAAAGGAACAGTAGCAGAACTTACGGTTTGGTTGTGATAGAAAGGATCGATGTCCTCGAGTGGTGTGGAGGCGAGTTCGAGGGGGAAGGAGCCTTGCATCCGCACCGGCAGCGGCAGGCCCTGCTCCAGAGTCGCGTCGGGCTGTGGACCCTCATCTTCATCCTCATCGTCGTACCGCACCTATGTCACACGCGTTTTATTACTATCCTATGATTGTTACTTTCATAACAACCTAGAGTACAATAGCAGTACACTTCTATGTATTTTTTCTAACTTTTTCTTTCACAAATTTATTTCTAACATGTTATAAGTTCTATGTTTTTGTTATTTGTGATGTTTTGTTTGTAAGATACTTACTTGCAATTTCATTTCATTACCATATACTCTGTAATATCTAAATCTAGTTTAGCGTGTTCAATTTTTATAAATACTTTGTATATTATTATAATTTAAATGGCAATATAATAATCGCATTACACTACTTAATTAAGGCATCGTGTAACAATACTGTTGATTCTTGTTGGTGTTATTCTCTACGGCTCTATTCGACGTACGTCTGCATTGGAGACTGAGAATAACACTTATAATTAAGGCAACTAGTATTATTACGGTATTTGAGCATGGCTCGTGAGCGCGTCCAAAGCTTATTGCTCTTTGTGCTGCTGCTGTCGGTGTAACCATGATGCGATTTTGGCAAAACTAGAAGCGATTGCAGAACGTTTCCCTCTATTGTGTTACCGTTTGGAACGCCACAATTGAATGGTACATATAATTTATGAAATGAATTTTTTTATGTAAAGGAAAGTTTAAGTGGGTAACGTTTTAGCTAACATTCTTACTCAAGAGTATCAATATCGACTTTACGTATACTTAACGGATATATGCAGAGTTGACGATGGCGAGAGAAATAATTAAGAACGTGTGAATAAAGGAATAGTTATGTTTAAATCCTGAAATAAATTTACTATTATTATACCAAGGATGATGGGTACCAAAATAGGGGATCGTTCATTTATTTGCGCTAAACTAGCTAGGTGATAACACCATGCTAGACCTAAATGACAGCAGCCGATGATTTTGCAGACATGAGCCAATCGTGTGCAATGCATGATAATGGTAATATGTTATGTGCTAGTGTTGTTTATTTGCTAATCATTATGGCTAATTACATATTAATTTATCTTAGGGTATATGTAGTTGTTTGTAGTTATTGGTATGACAGAAAAGAAGGTTAATACTTCGGGAACTAGTGACGTGTTTATAAAATCTGGGTGTAAGGTTACAGACAGTAAAACACTAGGCTCATTTTTAATATTTTACAAGGTTATCTAAACATTTTACTATATCTAACCAGGGACACTTGGAGACTATTACAAATAGGGTAATTATGCTTTTTAACAGTAAGGACTTCGATTATTCTGCATTTTTATTTCGGTATTTTCATATCTATTACTTGGCGAAAATACCTTTATTTATTGAAAATGCAAATAAACATGATAAGCTTTCGTTTTGTTAACTACTAGACATTTATCATTAAGAATTGGCTAAATGATTCAAACAGCTAAGCCTCGGGTTTTTTCGAAACATTTAATTAGTTATTGACAAAGCGATGTGTTCAAAAATGCGATTAATAATAAATTAGAATGCAATGCAAGTTATCGCACTTTGACTGCCGTCACGCCAATGTTAGTCGGAGTTTGTGATGTTCGTAACAAAGTGAATTTTGAACCAGCGATAACTTGCTTAATAATCTGTCTAAAAACGAGCCTTAAAAAGGTAAAAGGGGCAAGCAAGCAATCTTACTTCTTTTTTCTTTTTCGTCCGCCCCAAATCGGTCTGGAATGGTTTAAATAAAAATTATCCGTCAGAGCCATTATTTGATGGAACGCTCTTTTGCAGAAGGTTAATTGTTTATAGATTTACGTTTTATAATTCATTGTGTGAAATATTTAACATATTGCTTGTTTTATACTTGTTATTAATCCCTAGAAACTCGTATTAAACTCTACTAATACTCGTATACCGTCGATTGTACAGTGATCGTTGGGCCAGCACTAACATCCTTGTGACAAAGAGCACACAGTGGACGAGTGTCAGACTTGAGACTCACCTCGCCTTCCGCTCGTTTTTTCTCGAGTTCCTTTTGCTTGGCATGCTCTTCAGCTATGCGGGCCTCGATAGCGGCCAATGACTCTCGGGTGAAGGGTCGGAACAAGCTTTGTTCTTCCTCGCTGATCGAGTCCAAGTCCTCGGACATTGTCTATCGAACTCCCCCCGAGTAAACTGCCTACTGAAAGTTATATTGACGGAGTCAGATATCAAGTACAGACAGTTTGGCACAGTGGTCAATGTAACTGACTAAGGTGCTGCAGGTCGCGGGTACGATCCCCACTCACGGCAAACGTCTTTATACGGCCGTTTGTCGTGGTTTGGGTGTTTGTCATTGTTTTATGCGTGTTTCTGGACTCTCGATACTAGATCATGAGATCCTAACGGGTGATTTTGAGTGTGATGTGTTTATTATTATTATTTATTGTCTATCGAACTCTCTCTGAATAAGATGTCTACTGAATTTTTTAGTAACGAAGTCAGGTATCCTGTGGTCAAATTATGAACGAGGTAAAATAATATAAGGAGTGCAAACAATTTTAAATGATATATTAATATCTAGTTAGTATGGAGTAGATCGAATGGTAATTATTATATATGAATTACAAGTTACCTGCTAACAGTGAATGGGCGGGTGTGTGTGGTAGGGAAAGCGCGTGCGGCAGTACGCTCTGCGCCCGCGTTCTCCCGCCGACCACCTACGGGCGGAGCGCCCTTCTGTTCCAATAAAGAATACTCATTAATAATATATAAATGTATTCGTAGTCATTAAAAAGGATGTTGATTTGTAATACATTTTGAAATTCATCTATTTTACACCGAAACGCTCTGATTCAAAATTTCTTATGAAATAAGATATAATTTTTTTTTAAACCATAAAAGACGACTATAAACTTTGTTTGGATTTAATTTATATACTGTTAGCAGACAGAAGATATTTTTATGACGGTAGCTTGCTATCGCTATAAAAGGAAGATGTCAGCCATTCGAGCATCACTTTGCCGTCGAACTTCAGACTGCGTGGAAGCTCTGCCTGGCTTTCATTTTGCTAATTTCATTATTTTTTTAAATTAAAATTAATCTAGAACGTATTTTGGTTGTAAATTTGTTATATTATAAAATTAAATGTTAACTTTTGTTTTATAATTTTTTTTAAAGTCTACCTACATCTTATTTATTACAATACATTAATTTTATTCCACAACGAATTTTAAGATAACGTTAAGTAACGCAATGCTTATTTTATCTTATAATTTTACAAAACAAACATTATTGTCATATACAATATATTTAATGTGTTTTATAAAGATCGATTTAAGGTTAATCGAGTATATAAATAATATCTAATACATTACGACCCACCTGTCGTCCTCGAGAGCAGTGTGGCCGCGGCTACTAGAGAGATGAACGTCACCACGTACTCGCTGATAGGGACAGCCAGCAAATGAGCGAGATTTTTCATGTCCGACCTTAAACAAGTGCCTGTACATAATGAATTATGATTAAAAAAAATTATAAACAGGACCTAACGGAGTAGATAGTAAGGAAACGCGTAAATTGGTTTTAATGATGAGAATACTTTAGAAAGTCTGCGTGAAGAATTCAATTCGTAACTCTGATATCATATGATTATATGATGGAGACATATTGTTATAGGCAATGATATTGGATAACAAGACACATTCGGGTCATGCAATTTGACGCTAAAAATCTGTACTTATATCCAACTTTGACAAGCTCGTTAATTGACTCGTTAGCCCAAAGATACTCACGCATTGCATTGTGGGTGCCAAAATCTATGGGCTTATTTATATAATATAATTGATTCAATCATGACTATAAATTTGAACACAACATTGAAGAGAAAAGTAGAAGAAATTTATTTTGTTTTATTGGAATTTTATAGGTTATTTAACGTCACGTTACGACTAATAGCAGTGGAGCAGTAACCGTAAAAATCAACCAATTGTGCAAGTATCATTGTTAATAATATTTTAAGGTACCGTATAGTAATACAGGGTTTTGTCTAGAGGGCGCGCCGGGTGGTGGCCGCGTCGCGTGCAGGCCGCGCGCGCTCCTCTCTTCTACTTCGGCGCGCGCGCAACATCTGCGATACCACTTCGATTGCGCCTGTAATCAAACAAATCTTTTATTAAACAAAAAATAGCATTTATTTCATTTTAACTTGTACTATGTAATTCTCTTTTTAAAATAAACTACACTCAGTAATATATGCTTAGGAGATTGTTTTCCTGGATGAAAGGCTCAAATTCTGTAAAGGGCTAAACGTTGTAAAAACATTTGTAAAGAAAATCTTATTCGTTGGTCGTTAATAACTTAAATCTTAATAGACATAGTTCTGGATGATAATAATGACACATGAAATTTAAAATTATTCTCTATTGAGGTGTAAGGGGATTGTGAGAAAATATTTCTCTAAACAATCAATCAGTTAATAATAAAAGAGTTTAGTTTAAGAATAAGAATTAAAGGAGTTAGAAGAGGTAAAAACTTTTGTGTGCAATATATATATATATATATATATATATATATATATATATATATATATATATATATATATATATATATTGGCCGAACTGTCAAACGACTGACAGTTATGTTTAGTCGTTAAGTTTTCATTAATTTTCTTATTTTCTGCGCAACTTTGTTAATTTTTTTCGTAAGAACCTTCTACGAAGTAACAAAAATATATAAAAAACGAACGAAATCGGTAGTCGTTCTATAGTTATGGCGTGACCTGAATTACGTATTAATTTTTATATATAAATATTATAAAAGTTGTTATTTTGTATTTTAAGTAACTGTTTTTTTAAAGAAAGTTTTCTAACTAAAATTATGATAATATTATACTGACTAATTTCTGATAAAAAAATATATTTTGTTATGTTTGGATTATAATTATTAATATTATCATCTTGTTTACTAACATCCACGATAAAGCCGTTTTTATTTTTCAACTAATCTAAAAATAAAAGGTGATTTTCAATTTGTAGATTATTTTTTTTAATTTTTGCTAACTGCGTCATTTGTTAACCAATAGTGAAAATTCTTTTTTTTGTTTGAAAAAGTATGCTCTTTTGGTTTTCGGCTCCCTTACTCACCATCCGAATCGCAGCTGTATTAACTTTTTCACAACGATCTTCTGTGATACTGAGGTCGAGCCTGCATGTATACCAGTTGTAATCGGTGGCCTACAGCTTGGCAATACCACTATTTAATTGAATTTTATGGTATTTTATGGTATATTTTTTCTACGTGATATTATTTTTATTACCCGAATGCCGAAGGTTCTAGACTTCATCTGAGTTGAATAATAATTTTGAATACCTAATTAACCTATTTCTTTAGGAAGCTGTCGGTCCTCCATACAAACTTATTACCTATTTGAACCTCCTTCAAATATTATTCTTCAAAATTCTTCATGATTTAGAGATTTAGGCGTGAAAACGTAACAAGCAGATAGAAAGACGTTGTTACTCTTTACATTTATTATATTAGTATGAAAGCAGTGTGAATATTGGCATTACTACGAAACAACTTACTACGGACGCCAACCTATCTTGCACGTAAATTACGGTGAGCTACCACTATCACAACACGATACATTCGACAGTCGATTTCAGTCGGTATATTATTATACTAAAACGAAACAGATCAACTGTCAAAACGTATCGCGCTGCGATAGCGGTAGCTCCGCATAATGACCCTATAGCGGAATAAAAAAATATTCATACGCGTATCGTTTATCATTTAATAACAAAAATATAAGCAACGAATAACACATCAACAATACGCCCCCTGTAACTACACTATAAACTTGCGAGTGCTCACGTCTTGCGTTCAATAGTGCATATAACTGCAAGTCAAAACTACACGAAAATGTTCTTACTAAGCGCGTTGTTATTATTTGGTATATTTGTATACTCTTTATATTATTATTTTACGAGGACTTTTGATTATTGGAAATTGAAGAAAGTAAAAGGACCATCACCGGTACCTTTCTTCGGCAACATTAAAGATTTTGTTTTGAGGAAAGAAAATACTGCAATGATCTACAAACAATTATATGATGATTATCCATACGAAAAAGTTGTTGGAATCTACAGAATGACGACTCCCTGCCTTCTGATTCGAGATCCAGACATCATTAAACAAATATTTATAAAAGATTTTGATATTTTTACGGAACGTGGAATAGAGTTTAGTGCGGAATATTTAGGCATCAACCTTTTTCACGCAAAGGAGGATGTGTGGCGGCCATTGCGCAGTCGGTTCACTCCCATGTTTTCATCGGTAAAACTAAAAAAATTAGTTTATTTAATAGTGGAATGTGGTAATACTTTTGTTGATTGTATCGAACAATCTTTAGCTACAACAAAAGAAACAAATTTGTCTCCAATCGTTCAAAAATATAGCGTGTCGACAATTTCAGCGTGTGCTTTTGGATTAGACGTCGATATAGGCAATCAAAAATTTACAAAAACATTTTATAAAATAGACGAATTAATATTCGAAAGGAATTATCTTACGGAAGTTGATATGATGTTTCCTGGAATTTTGAAAAGTCTTAATTGTTCATTATTTCCTAAAGAACTTTGTAATTTCTTTAAAGAATTAGTGAACAACGTTATTCGAATAAGAAATAACAAGCCAAGTAATAGAAGTGATTTCATGGATTTATTGTTAGAACTGAGACAAGAGGCCCATATTTTGCCAGCCAAAAATAGTGAATACGAAAATAAATCGGTTTTAGAAGTAACTGAAGAAGTTATAGCTGCACAAGCATTTCTATTTTACAGTGCCGGCTACGAGACAAGTGCTTCTACGATGATATTTACGTTGTACGAGCTAGCCATGAATTTGGATATTCAAGAAAAAATGATTGCAGAAATTGATCAAATTCTAGAAAGACATAATGGGAATATAACTTATGAGACTGTATGTGAATTGCATTATATGGAAAAAGTGTTTAAAGAGACTCTTCGAAAATATCCTGTCGTAGATCCTTATCAAAGAGTTCCTAAAGAAGATTACGCAATTCCAGGTACGAATGTTACCGTTAAGAAAGGACAAATCGTAGTTGTAACACCATTTGGTCTTCATCGCGATAAAAAATACTATCCAAATCCTGATACATTTGACCCAGAAAGATTTTCACCTGAAAATGTAATAAATAGACATCCATGCACATACCTTCCATTTAGCCTGGGTCCGAAGAATTGTATTGGTGAGTAAAATTATTAATCATGGCAATTTCATTTTAAAATATCTTACAATGTTTTTGTTATTTGAGTTTACTACCCTACTTCCTAGCAAAGAAAGAAATCTCTTATAGTTTATTACATTACGTTTGAGTAAATTAGAATGGAAGTCGGCGGAAAACAGTTTTCGCTCCAGTATATTTATACCATCACTACATTTTATTATTTACCTACGTACGTATATTACGTACCATAAAATATCAATTATAACATTGATGTGTGTGTACACATAGGTCAAAGTATGATTGTAAAGACCGTTATTTCTTAATCTATTTTGCGACTGTCGTAAACTGACTGACTGACTGTTGTAAACTGTCGATAAATAATTGTTTTCTGTATACTCTTTGGTTAACGTATTCTATGTTAAGAACACGAAAAGTCTACTTTAATATAATATCACGATTGCAACAAAATTGTTCTTATCTAATGTGTAAGTAAATAGCCTTAAAGTTATTTAGCAGAAGAGAAATAACTCGTCTGATATTTAAAGGTAAAAATAAAATGTTTATACCTTAGTCTCATAAAAATTATAATTAGTAGTAAAACATAATTTAATAGACTTTATTGGCATATCTAGTCTCAAATTAATTTAAATATGTTATGTGCAGACCACTACTAATTTTAGTATTTCCTATAGAAATATTTGTCACGAAAGGGGTTTGAACTCACAAGCGTAATAGAGAATTTAAGTAACCACTGCGTGAACTTTTTTCATAATTGGATAGTACTCACAATTAGTTTGATAGGGCTTTACGATGTGAACAAATGACATGGGTATCAAATTTATACTAATAAAACATTTTAAAATAGTTATGATGTTAATCATATAAATACATAAGGAACTTGATATGATTCATTTCTTTAATTTATGAAAAATAAACCAGATATACTAATAAAGAATCCATATAAAACGCAGAGCGGATCGTGTTAAAAGTAATCGCTTATTATAAATCACAGGATTATCTGCTATTAGTAACCACATTTATTTCTTTGATGAACAAACGCAATATTGTTTTGATTATATATTATAAACGTTTGTTTCAGGAATGCGGTTCGCTAAACTTCAAAATTGCATTGGTTTACTAAAATTATTTTCAAAATTTCGAGTAAAACCTTCGAAGAATACGCCTCGACATATCAAGTTTAATCCAAAGCGAATAGTTTTATGTCCTAATGAAAATCTTTTTCTTCAATTAATTCCGAGACAAGATATATTAAACATCTCTAGAATGGAAATAAAATAGGTACTCGCAATCAAATATTTAAAAACTAAAATGTACTATACATTGGATATTGTTATAATTTAGTATCAAGGTGGCCAAGCTTCGCTCATTTTATTTATAAAATACATATTTTTTTCTTGTTGTTTTGTAATGGCATCTGTTTGAATTTTGAGGAGGATAACAAATACACGTTATATAATTCGGATATGTTCCAAATTATAGTACAATCCACGCTGGTCGATGTCGTCTTTCAGAGATATCCTTAGGCATAGCCAGTAAGCTGAATTTTATTTCGAAACACACGCTACATATTCAATCGCGTAGAACCTAATCGCAGCATTGGCGTCCGCGCCTTCGAAAATGAAACATGATCACGGACGCCGATGGGAGCTCGTGCGTGGTAATTGACAAAGTTACAAATCGTGAGAAGACACTATAATCTAACTAGTGTAAGGATTCTGGAAGTTAGGGTGAATAATTTTTTGTATCATAGATTTTAATAATCTATGGATTTTGTATTAAGAATGTTACTGTCGTATAATATCATAAATAAGCAACTTATTATAATAATTTGATAATTTTAACTGGAAAGTTTTCCGAGAGATTTAAAAAATTTATGATCTTATATTATATATACTATTAATGTGTTTATTTATAATTATTTAAATGTTTTTAAACAATATCGAAATCATAAATTATTTTCATGACATTATGTTCACGCATTATTATATTTTAAATTTTATGTCTAATGAATATAGTTTATTTATATAGAATTCCAATATAATCATATTTCATTATGAAATTGACCAAGAAACCCCGCAGTGTAAACACAGTCAGACGGTATTCAACACAATTTTTCATAATACGTCACAGCGAGAAACATTTGTTACAACCGCTTAAATATTTTATGAAACCTGTACATGAATTTAAATGCAAAATTCTCAATATATTTATAATATAATTATACTTTGTTAATTTTTTTTACAATGTCTTAAATTTATATCAAATTGATGACAACTGACAATGACGGACTCGGTAAAACCTTATGGTTGGCCAGATTAAGATTAGTATGGAAAACATGACCATCATCAGTTATCCATCTTATTTTATTGTGAAAGTGATTTTTTTAAAAAATAGAAATATTTTAATACCTATCATAGATTTATTAAGATGGAAAGGCGAGTCTTTCTAGTATCCTGGGACTATATTCATTACAGCTTTCATTGAGCGATCTTGGCGGCGGCGAGTCTGCTATTTTCCGCCTTCGTTGAAAATATGAAAGGTCTATTATTACGATAGTGTGACGTCATTGGAAGTAACTGACGATTGAATGGAAACTAATACAGAAATGACGCCATAAATAAATTAGGTAGGTACGTTTATGTACTTGTTATTAATTTATTATTACAAAAAATAATTGAAATGTAAGTTTCTAAAAAGAAATGGAAACGTTTTAAATTTACCGTGCAAAAATAGATAGTATAATGAAAATATCGTTATGAAAAAGAGGAACAGTTAGTGTTTATTAAAAATTAAAGAACGCTCACGAGCGTGCTTACTACGACATACATCGCGTAGTAACGAAAAACTAGGTCACGGGGAGCTAAAAGCCCTACTTAACGTTTTCCTGAGAATATGATCATATGTTAATTTTTTTCGTAGTTAGTTACTGTAAGTTGTATGAAAATTATAAATATATAATTTACTTATGTAGTTTAATAAATAGATTATTTAAAGTAATAAAAATAATGGATCAGATGATGAGAAATGTACAACGATGACACAGTTTTAGTAGCTCAAAAGGAATAAAATATTCAGATTTATGAATAGGACCTTGCTATGATAATTTATTTTCTTGTTTAATTTGCGCCAAAATATATACAGAAAACTACAGTTTCCTCGATAATGTAAATTGATTTTGATATGAAACCGCTCGATCAACGTGAATTTTTTTATTGATTAGTCGAATCAACAAATAATATAATTATGTCCTTTTTTGCAATAAATCTGTATCACCATTTGTTTCTTAAGCGTGTTGATGTAATGTTAAAACCAAAAAATATAGGTTTTATATAAATATTTGTACAAAATTATAATTAAAACAAATTTATTTAATGAGCTATTTTTCTACGGGACATGAATATTTTTTTCAAAAAGGAATAGAGTGACAATTCTGCTAAGTTACGTTTCCTACTACGTGTTTTCTATATACGAGATCTACTTTCCCAACAATATGTATATTCTGGGGGCATAATTCCTTCTTTCGGGTTTACTCGCCATTGCGACGATTACGAGTACTTACAGCTATGATATCTATGACTGACTATGTAAATAATTTTTAACATAATCGCGATTTATTGAATGCAACTCCATGTATTGCGACTATACTTAAATAATGACGATATTGATTATACTCGTGGCTACCGAAATAATCTACCGCTACCCACGGTTGGAAGTATGAGATAATGATCGATGTTGTACGGAATTGTTGGCGTGAAGCTCGACTTGCGTTTCGTCGGCTTTTGTTTTACATTTTTAAAATAAGTTCACATTCATATCGTGTTTTATTGTCCTCGTTTTGGTCACGAGCGTTGCGTTAATGGCTATATGTTCTAGTTAACATCAAACGTATGTATATTTATTTAGTATATAAAAATCAAAGTTTGTTTGTTTGGTCATATTTTATACGTTGCCATATCATTTATCCGATGGCGATAAAGCTTTGTCAACATATTGTTTGCGTTTCGGCCATACAATATTAATTTCCAGTCGCTTGCTCACGTGTTGACTGACCAGAAAGACAAATAAGTCTTAAACGGTCATCCAGCGTAAAAAATCTATGTTAACGAGAGCAAAGCTGCGAGAAAATCTACTTGAAAATAAAATATAATATTTACAAAACAGAGAAGTTTACATACATATTTATAATTCACAATTACTGTTATAAATCATGTCTACGTGAAATAGTGGCAAGAATGTTAGCAACAGTGGACGAGACAGGATGAGAAGTTATAATAATTATATATATTTTTTGCATTACTACTTAAAAATCCAAGTGTTTAATTATATGAGTCGAAGACTGCCAATGGCGCAAAGATATAATTAAACATTAACTTGTTGTAAATATCTACTGTGCACGAAATTAGGCGTTGGACTTAAAAAGCAGATTAAGTAGTATGAGCTATCTACATTTTAATGGTAAGTAGCTCTAGCAGTCGTTATTATTGTAAGCTTAAATAGCTCTTTCTTATATGGGTAGCGCGTTCCCAACTTTAGATCTAATGTTGGCTCGTTCATTCTATATAAATTAATAATACATCCTACCGCCAGTGAAATATATATTGTCACTATACTTAATGCCTAAGTAGTACTGTTTGTTTTCACGGTGATATTGCTAAACCGGCTTTAATGAAATTATTATAGATGATGAGGCTATATAATAATGATCCCAGAGGAGGCGGAATTGACATTAAATACTCTCCGTAGTAAATACTTAACTTTAACAGTTCTTTTTAAATGTTAAATTTCTTTAAAGTCTTTTCATAACATGGTAACGTCATACTTAATTTAAATAAAGCAACAATTAAAAATATAAAAGTATTTTAAGTGTTTTAAAATGGGTAAGTATTGGAATGAAGTCGTCGCAACGCCGCTCCTGCCATGAGTGTCCGCAATTGCTGATAACCAAAGCGCATGCGTACACCGTCGCTTAGTGTTCTAACATTATGTTTATATAACATCTTCGAGAAGTGAAAGCGTTTAAATTTAGAAGTTGTATTTAAGAAGGATAAAATTGATTTATGACTTTATTTTCAATTCATTATAGGATTTCAGTAATCTGTTCATTAATCTTATAATTATAAAAACTGAAAGCAACTTAATGTTTCTCAACCAATCATCATCAAAGTTAAGAAGTGTAAATGGTACGATTGCCAGAAGAACTAAGTCGCTAAGAATTCGAGTTAAATATTATTTCTTGTAAAACATCACAGATGCAGAGTTACGTGGTTCTTCTAAAGATTTGGCAAAATATCAAGTATTATTCGAAACGTTCTTCCTTGAATACATTCAAATAGAATAAAAATAAGTTAAGTAGTCATTTGTAAAGGATATTGGTGCCTATTCTCGGGACATAAATTGAGTTAATCAAACTACGGCTGTCTCAGACTGTTTTTTATTTACATTTAAAAACTAGGTTTATAATAAAGATCAGAATGTATAAATATTTTTGATACTCCGGAGCCCTAGAGAGGCGATGAGCCCTTGACTTCTGTCTCAACTTCAAGTGACCTTAGGATAAATAAGGAACTTAATCAATTTCAATTTACTCGTGTCGAATAGTCAGTATGTTACTTCTGTCATATTTGAAATGCTTTTAATTTATTACATGTACCTTAAAATTAAATAACCTTCTATTTACTACAATAATATTTTTTATAAATATAGATCCCAACAAAAATACAAATGTAAAAAAGAATTTTGTAAGATATGAGATAACAGCTACGCTAATAAAAGAAGTACGATCTAACCAGATACAAAGTTTTTTAGGCTAACTTACATCATAGATGTAATCATGCTAATGAGCAATGTATGAAAAAAATCCTGTATATGTTAATTAAATTTAATTAAGCTGTAATTAAAACCTTGTCAGCAGCAGTAAGTGCGATTATGTGATATTATACAAGCTTAGTAGAGGACATTAAAATTTTACTGAATTTTTGTGATTAGAAAATAATCAAAACACTTGAATTTATTAGTGTTTTCGAAACATAACTTTTTTATTAATCACTGATAACTACTCACGATTTGGTAAGAATCAACTGTCTTCTTTGGAGTTTAATAGATCGTTGCCTAATAAAAGAGCCAATGTTTATCAAGTTTCATAAATGTTGAGACTTAATGACGAGTGTATAATAGAGCGTGTGGATTTTTCTTATGTATAGGGATAAAAATATAAATACGAATATATACAAAATTATCACTTGTATTATATAAAGAAACAAGTTATATTTAAGTAACAAGATACAATTTGATTGATTTTTTAGTCTTATCTCTTATCCTCACGCATTTTATATTTGTATGTCATGAGCGTCGATTTGGTTCAAAAGAGTGCCAAGTCCTTCCAGACAGGCCGGCGTCAAATGTCTGGAGTGGCTAGACATGGAGTAAGAAAAATCTTATTTTATTTTTACTGTGTACTACTATTCTATTTTATATTCATTTTAGACCTGTTACAGATTTTTATTCAATTTCGAGACGGCAAAGACGATATTTTTCACTTGTGTCTGGTATTTGTTTTTTTTTACAGTGAGTGGTACTTCAAGTTGTATGATGCATTTGAATCATGGAGTGGTTAAAGGCTAGGTTTTGTTTTTATAAATTCTATATAAATAGTGGTCGTAACTTACTTTCAACTTTAGCAGTTAGATTGTTTTTTTTATCTTTTATTTAAACAATCTATAAAATATTAATTGTTATCTTTTAAAATATAACTAACGTGTATACCTAATACAAGTGACCTGGAAAGTTACAACGCATGTCATATTATAAGAGAAAATAAAGACGTGCAGAATAAATCTATTGTCTTATTAGTATTCTCTTTTGAACTCTTAAATAATAGTTATTAATGATAGAGGCAATATCGTGCAATTGTACATTATTAAAATAATTAGCCTTATCAAAAGTGACAGTTTTAATGAGTCTTATAATTAAAATACCGTATATTCTGTGTTATCTCAATTGATATAAATAGAAATGAACAAAGGGTACGAAGGAAATTTACTATCGAGAAATAGCGGACGTTAAACTCTCATGACCTCTAACTGCAATTAAACAGATTTTAGTTCGAAGTAAACAGAAGACAATCTATTTTTAAGCCGAGTTCAAGGGAAGGAGGAGGGTTTGAAGTCGATTGTTTTTGTTTATATTAGATGATTAAGCTTTGTTGAGAGGTAAAGATATTGGCTGCGAATAAAAGGTTTATTAGTATAGGACCAAAAAAAAAATATTTCAAAATATCTATAGATAATAATATCTATAGATATGTTATAAACTCATGGTAACTATTTGTATATTTTCACTATATGTTATTATATTGTTCTCATATACTTTATAGCTTGGAAATTAGGATAAATTATTTTTACTTTGTTTTCTTTCGCTTCTAAAGAATGCCTAAATTATTTCTTACAATTGGACGCTGATAAACAATACTGTATCAAGCCACACGGACTTTAGATGCCATTTTAAGAAAATGGCATCTAAAGATATCAAACCTATTCTTGATAAATTTGTTTGAATAAGTTGTTAGTCGTTTTTTCTTTTTATTTTTGATTAAAGGTAAAATTAATTAAAAGTAGAATGATATATTGGATACATTATCTATCAAAAGTTGTGCAAAACATGAAATGCACTTGAAATTCGAAACAATTAGTTTTGAAACTTTTTTCCGTACTTATTTAGCTTATATAACTTGATTTTTTTTGTTGATGTTAAATAGGTGGAGATATTGCAGTATTAAAATACAGCAATATCTCCAAATTTGACATTTTGTGGCTTCACACATTATTGCTTATCTGCATCCAATTATTATATACATTTGAGTTTATAATCTTAAAATCTAAATTATATAAGAGAAGACACAGTAAACTGAAGTGAAATTGTTAGCTCTTAAGTATACATTATTTCTTTCTACTCAAGTTTATAATACGCCTCCGAGCATGTCTAACAATATTAAGTATTAGAAATAAGAGGATTTAAGTATTTACTTCAAAGCTTACGAAGGTGTAACTTCTCAGCCGCATAATGGAAATTATCACGCTTGACATACGCTTGCATACAATACGATTCACAAGATAGTAAGACTAGGTTAGCATATGGTTAACAAGCAATATTTTACTAGATGCTACTAAAACCTATTTACTAGTATTATCTTTCTGCATAAATAACAAATACTGATTCGATGCATAACTTGCTTTAACATCCAAGGCCGGATTTACCCTAAGTGCCGCCCTGGGGCACAGTGAAAAATGCCACCCTTTACCTTAATCATTACCCATGTAAATTTTGTAGTAGAAAAGGTTAAAAATAAAGAAGTAGAAGTAGAAAAGTAGAGTATAATCAATTTTATTAATAGAGTATAATTAATTTATACGAGTATATACATACGAATAAGTAAGTATATTTTTTATTTCATTAATTTTGACTGTTTTTTTATTAAAGAGAAAAGCTAAATAAAAACGAATGCCTTATATAATATAATAAATATTTTATATCAAACATTTTTTTTACGTCAACCTTTAAAATATGATACAATTTACAAAGGCTTATTCTAGCGTAAACTGTTAATACTGATCATAGGATTCTTCTATTAATTTTCCCAATCATTTTGTACTTTTAGCGTTAACTTTCTACGACTTTTACTAGATAGCCTTTTATCTTCCGGTGAGGGGTCGCCACACGAGAACCTTTACTCCCTGTTGTCTACTACCTAAGTGACTTTTTTATTGCCTTTTAGAATGACTAATTTTGAGGGTAGTGTCGTCAATGTCCCTTATAGAAAACTCCAAGACTTAATTTTCCGTGTGACAAATTCCAAATTTCCGTCTTTTAATTCCCGATTAAAATGAGGGAAATGGACGTTTGTATATGTGTCACCGTGTGGTTGCCTGTGGCATCTCCTTAACAACTGGACCAATTTTGATACGGTTTTATTTGAAATAAAAATATTTTAAACTGATTTAAATCGCGTATATTAATTATTTTTATCATCCCGACGTTTCGAGCACTTTACAGCGTTCGTGGTGACGGGGAAACGTCGGGATGATAAAAATAATAATTATTAACATACGCGATTTAAATCCGTTTAAAATAGTTTTATTTCAATGAGTAATAATCGCGAAAATCTAAGAAAACGTTACGGTTTTATTTGTTTGAAAACTGATGTAATCGGGACGAATCTTAGCTTTAAATTATGTAGATCTGTTTAGATGTTTTAGAACTTTTCTAGTTATTAAAAGGATCGGAGCAATTTCAACTTTAATTTGGAAATTTACTATATTATAAATGGTATTAAAATGACTTAGTAGTACAACCTTAACCCGATGCTGCAGCGTTATCTGCAATCTTCAGGATACATAACTCCTCACTAACATACAGCAGAAGTATCGTTTTGGGGCTCGTTTCAAAGGTCTCAGTGAAAAAATTGTCGTTCTTTTTTATTTACAATGTAAAAATATATACTAAAGAAAGTTTTGCGTCGTTAAAGTTTATATGTTCGTGACTGTGCATATAAAAATGTCTTGAAAGTTAGAAATATGGCGGTGAAGAAATTTGAAAATAAAATATCATAATTTATAAAACAACGTATGATCATTTTGAACAAACACAACGACCTTTAATATCACTCAACACTGAACTCTGACACACAGAATAATATATTATCAGCTCTATGGGAACGTGACGCGTAACAATAGATTAGAATATTCGTGCACATTCATATAAAGAAAAGAAGTAGTCGGTAGAATAGAATATGTCTTGAGACTATATAAATTAGCGCAGAAAATATTTCAATACTTGTATTAACTGTACTATTATTATCTTTAGATGCACAGAGTCAATAACCTATTATGGTAATATTATTAATGTAAAAGTATATGAGAATATTGGAATCATATTCTGAATATATAAAGCCGAGATGGCCTAATGATAAGAACACGTCAATCTAAACCGATGGTCGCGATTTCAAACCTCGGCTAGCAGCGCTGTGTTTTCATATGATAAATTTATGTTATAATTCATCTGGAACTTTGCGGTGAAGGAAGACATCGTAACGTAACCTGTATGTGCTGGGAGAAATTCTAACACATGTACCCGTATATCCGTCAACCTGTAGTGGAGCAGTGTGGTGCAGTAAGCTTTAAAATCTTCTCCTTAATAGGAGAGGAGGCCTTCAGTGGGACATTTACAGGCTGTAACTTTGTTAGTTTTTATAAAGCATATATTTTGGATCACATTGGCTACTATTATAGAAAAACAGTAATAATACGTTTCTTTAGTATCTACTATTGAAACGAATTACTTATACACATTTTATTGAGTTATAAAAAATAATCCATATACCATGTTTTGGATAAAACGAATATATTTTTTTGAATCTGATAAACAAACAGACCAATCACCTGATTTAATGTGATTACCATCGGCCTACGAATCATTACAGGGAGGAGCCACAAATGCGTTGCCGAGTTAAAAATAAATAAAAGAAGAAACGGATTCCCCGTACGTGTATTAAAAATAGTTCCCGAAGATCGCTATTCCTAGCCATTTATATGTACTTAACTAATTTAAAATAAAATATAGGTGTCCGAACAGATAATTAAAACAAGAACCAGGCCATTAAAGTCGGTTAACGAGAGCATGTTTGAGCACTTGAGCACGGCCGCTCACATTTTCAGTGAAAAGTAAAAACTGTAATTTAGCGCCAACTGCAATAAGAGAATTTTTAATATTAAAATGGCTCTAGACGAGCGCTTGATAAAACATTTTGAAATATTAAAAAATGCGCTACATTATCAATGAAAAGAAACGTCTCTATATTTTATGAATAAACAGGCTACTACTTTCTTTATACCTACTGGTATTTTTATTTCATAACATTGAATAAGAGTAAATGAAAGATAAAATAATATTATAATACACATAATTATATTAACACAAATACAACTTGATAGATGAGTTAATCATTTTGGAAATATGTAGAATCCTTTTTTTATTATTATAATAAGTATGTATTAACTTATTTTTATTCTTCATTTTAAAAAATCTTTAGCTTAAAAAGTCATTTATTTTAGTTGAGCGTGTATTTTATTCTAAAACGTATAACGCGACATCCAAACAGACGGTTCGCTATTTGGATATTAAAAAATTTTCTAGCATAAACATTTTGTTTAATTTATTTTTCTACATTTTATAAAAATATTTGAATTTACGTGTTTCATACTATTTAAAAATATCTATTTGCATGATACTAATACAAACTCATGTAGATAGTGATTTTTATTCAACGTTTGAATTTCTCTTCTTGTATCTTTAGAAATCTTAAGAAAATCCAATTAAAGCATAACTCTGTGTAAGCGAAGCTAGAATAAACAACAAGTATTTATTTAAGTAATTATAAGACAAAAACATTTGTATGTGTTACTTCAATTAGTTTTGTAAAGTATTAATAAAATTGATTTAAAACTAGCTCTTATTCAAATATCTCAGTTGCTTGTTTGGGTCAAAATTTGCAAGATAAAAAAGAACCACTTCATCTTATACAATGTAGTTGAAATATTACATGTTGGTTCACTTCCAATGACAATGCATCTTAATGGTAAGCATGACCAGATTCCACATCCAGGATTGGCTCCAGACGTGGTAACTCCTTCACGGACAATATCACAGTTCTGTTCCGTTCTAAGTGCCACCATAACAAAGCTGTTGCATTCATGGTTCCCTTCATGGTCTCCTGGCGATGGCACTGCTCAAAAATCAACACTTTATCTTCACAAGAAATTTTGTTTACTCATTCATATATATAATGAGTTCGTTAAATTATTATAAAGTGATAATTATTTTTAATTAACTAAAGGGCCACCATTATATGGCTGCTACATTCAGATTCTTGTTCCGATTCCCTCACCTTTTACGTTTTATAAAATTGTATAATGTTACAAAATTATGAGTTTGATTTATTTTTTATTTTGAAATCTTAAAAGTGTAACGAAAATTTATTTTTAAAGACATAGACGCTGAAGCTTATTTCATTAAACATTGTAAATCAGGTTGTAATATGTTTTGTTCGCTTTAAGGATTATGTTGTTCTCAGAAATAATTATAAAGGTAGAAAATCTAATCATAAAATAAATGAACCTAATATTTAAATAAAAATATTGGAATAATAAGTTAACTTAAAATGGTTAATTTGGTCTTGAATCAATTTATGTTCTGTTTGAATTGTTTCGCATATTCCGGTTATATAATTATATTTCCGATATCGCTTTCCAAATTCTATTACTCATGCCTTGACAATTAATGAAAAAAAATATACGATATTTTATTAGATTTAATGTAACTTCTTAAAATATTTAACTTTAGACTTTATAATAATCTTTCCTGACATGTCATATTTCATTAAATTTAAATTGGCATTAACTCAATCATCATTACCACATGACATCAAAGCGTAATAGATGGAACAACCCGAGTCAACAGTCATAGTTGCAAATGAGAACTTGAATACACATGCAAATTAATTTAAACTAGCGACTTCGTAAAAGGTGCCACTCGACTTGAGTTTAAATGTACAGCTTACATTGTTGCGACTTTAACCGCTTTTAGACTTAAGGGAAATACGTTTTCACATTTCAATATCGAGTCGCTTTGAATAGCCACATAAGAAGCATTTTTCCGACAACGGGAATTAATGACCTATAAGTTGCGACTATTTCTTTTGTTCATATACTGTAAAACCTAGTTAAATAGGGCTTGAACAAATGGTACAAAGCGGTTGGCATTTACCGCTGTTGTAGTTTCACAGGGCTCGTCACGATCGGGTCGATCGATCCCCGACCCGGTCAACGGTAGATAACCTGATGCATGACCCCAGTATTTGCGGGTTCACTTTACGCTCGATAACGCTTTCTGGACAGGAAACTTAGTCATTCTGCTTATTATGGTGAGTGATGGGAACGGTCAGTATCATAATAGTCTACATATCTTTTTTATCTAGGTATTTTTTCTTGCAAGTACAGAGTAGCAATCGAGGTAAATGCGTCTATTTTTAAAGGATATTTACAGTTTCAAAAAAGAAAGTTTTTGCAAATTAGATTGTAATAAATCAATGAAAAAAAGCTACTTGTTAGAAAATAAACGAAAGATAGATACATTTTCTTTACGTGCGGTTGTTTTTATAATTCAATGTAGCTCGTGTATTCATAACGGTTTTTTTTTTCAAAATGTTACAACTAAATACCATATCAAAGTAGATGTAGTATTTTCCCAAATAAAAATTATCCAACACAAAAGTTTTATGTTTCCTGTAATAAATCATACCTCGCATGAATCGCGAGGAAATGTCGTTGAACTCTCTATTTACCTGGCTTTTTAAATTTGCGCGTCGAGGGACCGCCGCGTTCCTAATGAAGAGGCGTCGCGCTTTTGAACCACATTTCCTTTGCCGTATAAAAACAATTTTTTTTTTATAGAATTTGAAAAAGTCCTTTTCTGAATCCATTTAATTTATTTCTCTACGATGCGACGGTAATACGATATGCTTTACTTTTTATTTATTACAAAAAAAAATTATAACAAAGATTTTGCATTTATTTTTAAATTATCAACTTATATGGATTTTTGAAATGTATGGCGTACACAAATTTTATACACTTATCCTAATGTACTGGAATATACACATTTCTTACGATTTAGAACTAAATATAGCAATAGCTTTTAATGAAACCATGCAATACTTCATTAATATTATGTTATGAATTTGACTTCAGTATACATACATGAGACTGCTTATACCGTGTATATAAAGGACTCATGTAGTTATCGATCAGAAAACATCTATGAATAGTTTCAACAGTTATTGACATTATAAGTAATGTCTAAAATGAAAGGACATTCATCATATTGTAGGTATTTTCTACATACTTTATTTTCTAGTTCCAGTACACTACATATTTGATTGACGTGTTTTTCACAAAAAAAAAATGTAAAAAAATATATACAATTAAACCCGTGCAGGCTCGTCCAGGCTGTTGATGATGATAATGAATCGAACTTCTAATACACACTTTAGTCAACAAAGAGAATTTAGTTATACAGAAAGTAAAATATAAAGACGACTTCGGGGATGTGTAAAGATCGTGGCTGGGGAAATTTAACTTCGGTATTCGATAAATGGAAGGGCTGGAAGTGGTAACCGGATACTAACTTGCCATCGCACCGTGTTCAGGCAAAATTAACTTGTATAGGTATAGTGGATGAAATACATACGACAACGTAATACCAATTAATATTCAGATAGATTAAATAAAATAAAGTCAAATTTTCATTCATTACATTGAGGATAATATTTCCGAAAAAATATTTTTTCTCTTATCAATATTTCCGATAAAATTGTAGATTATAATGATAATTTCTTCTAACCTTTCATAGATACGAAAGTTCATATAAATACCTATCTTTGCGTGTCGAATTATCAAATATGACACCTTAATATTCTATGATTAAGATTTAACAAAAATAAATGTTCTACAATCAGCTTCATCACAAGATAAGATTTTGCATAAAACGACTCACATAGTGAGTGATGCATACAAACAGAGTATGAGTTACGTTCAGTTGAGGATCGTGTTAAAAAGAGCTAGTTACTGCGATGTTCGCTCAAAGGGAGCGAGAATAGACACGTGGGCGTGGTATCGATCGATGTCATTTACTATTCACACCGACTTAAGAAGAGCTGCTTTTAAACTCTAGTTTCAAGCGAATCGTCTTTTATTTTCTTTTTCAATATTTTTTTTATTATAATTCATGTCGTTTAATACAAACTTTGATGTACTAACTTAAGACAATGCAATAAACGTAAGCAGTTTTATTAACTACTGTTGACTTGATAACATAGTTTTACAATTTAACATTTGAATTCGTAATTCATATTCCAATTATTGTTCATAACAGTTTAACACCGGTTCTTTAACAAATCCGAACGCGCTTAACCACAAAAATAATATTTTCATCACTCAATCTTCCTTTATATTTATGCATGAAAATGTTTTTAAGTTTGCGCTATATTTTCGCCTTACGTAAATGAAAAGGTTGAATTTCAAAAGGGTATCTGAAAGAGAGATTCATTTCAATGGCCGCGGCCGCCTGTGTCTCGTAGTGTCACCTATGCTATACCTAACGTAAAGTGTTGTAGGTTGGTGCAGTGGCGGAAGAGCGCCCTTTACTTTCTAGACAAAGACCTAACAAACTAGAATCATCTCAGCCTTCAAATGCACTTTATTTATTTTTTATTTCACTTTTTTCGTTATTAACCTGATGTAATGACAGGTTCGCGAAGTGGTCAATATAACTTACTCGTGCGTTAACGATTATATATTCGATTGTCGCAGCAATACAAAAATTTGTATTGGTGTCATGTTCATCGTAATTTCCGTTATTATATGCGATTTCGAGTCCCGAAACAAAGAATTTCAGTATAAGAAAGGGCGTTATAAGCCACGGGGCTTAGATAGATATAAATATTATAAAAAGAGGATAAGGAACGTGTAAATTATGGGTACACTTACATAAAGCTTTACACTCTTAGTGCTACTCTTACATCTACACTGCAGAAATGATCGGTCAAGCAAGTGGGTGGATAAAAGGTTGCATTGTGTTTGACTACGTTTCTTTGAAAATTCCGAAACTCTTGGGAGAAGAAGAGGGCGGGAGTAGCTGCCCATTCCTGCCCCTATCCCCCTTTGGCGACATCGTTGAGACGGAGTACAGTTAAGGGTCACATTTCACGTTATGTTTATAGCACACATTACTTCGATCACTATCACATTCTAACTGAAACTCAATTCTGATGCGTGAAAAAAATACCATTTATTCAAATTATTTTAGTATCAAACCGCGATCTATAATAATGCCCTGTTCCAGAATCAACGTCGAGAGAGGTGTAGTTACAACCTTAAGGGAGATAAAATTATGTCCCGCGGATGTCAGCGCTATTATGTCGGGTTCAGATAATGCTTCTTATAATTCGAGGTTAATCTCTCTTCTTATGTCATCATTTACATATTTGACTATAAAAAAAAGGTTCACAAAGTATATAATTATTTTCTCTTTTATTAAATAAGTTATTCATAATATTTTGGGAAGTCAATAACTTGTGATTTTTAGTGTGTAACTCTTTGGATTTTTTTATATTAATATTTTACGAACGAAATTATCGGCCTCGAAAAATTGTTTTACATCTCGAGATAAAATGTATCCAATATGCTAATCCCCTGCATGAATTACGTGACTACGACGTGCCAACGTTTATTAAAATGTATCAAGTCTTTTCCGTCTCAGGCACAAACAAATTGACATTTGTTCAGGTAGAAACACTAACATACCATTTTAAAACATATTTTATGTACGAACATGTACAGACGTGGCGTCGTTACAGTTTTATTATTTGTGAAAGAAATTATTTTGTCAAAAAATGTTTATTCTAACAGAGCGAGGTTGGAGGTCGAAGTTACCTTAATGTAAAAACACGTCATATCTACAGGTACAAACATTACCGATTTATTTTAAAACACACCAAGCGAAATCGATTCGAATCACTTTTCAGGTCACTAGGACATATATTTACTTACTAAAATACCTATAACCTACCAATTAATTTTCGCTTTCAGAGTCCATTAAAAGTGTAAAATAAACATGCAATGCACAAGTAAGTTAAAGCATAAATCGTGGCATTTTCACGAACATAAAAATCTATACAAAGCCTACAGTACTGCAGAGCCGTCGGCATTGGTATTGTAAAGAACAAGCAGATGCTGACATTGCCCGATCAATGCCGTACCGTACTCAGCGGCCTTGTCTCACTGATAGTCAATGTTATTTTAAAAAGAAAAAAACGTGCATTTATGAAAAGCCCTCTTATCACTTGTATACCTACCTACATATTATATTTTTAGGGCCAGCTGTGCTCGTGACATTGAATACCTATACATAGAACTAAAATATTGATTTGTAAATTGACGATTCGAGAGTGCTTGACGAAGCCTACTTGAATGAAGTATAATTTGAATTTGAATTGTTCGCCTAAACTATATAAAAACAATAGGCAGTTTATAGTGGCTTTTAAAACTTTGTGTTTTCTAAAATAAGGTTATAAGAAATGATAGAAGTTATCGTAATCTTATATGATGATTTAATGCGTAAATTTTATCAAAATCCACTGTGATTTCCAAAAAAGGAGGAGGTTCTTAATTCGGCGTGGATTTTTTTTATTTGATACGCGTATAAACAAGGCATACAATATTCTCTATATCTCTATACTCTACATACAGCACAGTCAAATACATATATTCTAAAGGACTGTTCCAATTAAGAAAATTAAATTATTTGATATATCATTCTATTTTAATTTTCTACATCTATAAGATTTGTAGACTTGAGATTTGGTGGAAATATTTATTTTGTCATGTAAGAAGTCGTGGCGGATAGCTAGTTTTAATCGGCTGGCAGTAAGTTCGCTCACTCTGTAAACACACCCTTGAATTCCATCAATGAAATTCCATTATCACTTTAGTACTTCTTAAAGTACAATAAGATAAAGTTACGCCCCTAACATTCAGACAATAAAACATATATTTTCAAAGTATTACATGCAAAGAATGTCTGAAATTTTTATTTTAATACCAACATTTTTCTTTCTTTGAATCATTCGACATCAAAGCTATCTGCAATGCAGATGTTTTGTTTTTATTAAGGGATTTTTATTAATATTGTATTTTATTACTTGTGTACACATTGAAAGTATTTAATTAACAAACTGTATTAATTTAGAAATTAATAATTTATCGCTATTAAGGAAGTTTTTTAGCGTAGCACTTGAGGTTTAGATTACGACGTGCGTTCCGTTTTTTTTTAATTTACCGTAAATACCGGTATAAATTAATGATCAACATAAAACTCTTAATCTTCACTTAGCTCTTAAAAAACCGACTTCAAGGGCTAAATGTTACTTGGATTTTAAAACCAAATTAAACCGATTTAGACGAAATTTATATTTTCAATCTTAAAGTGTATTTCGTCAATAAATGACAGAGATATGAGGTAAAAAACATTTAGAAAAAAAATAAACTACGAATTTAGAACCTTCTCTTTTTTTTTAATCTGTTGATAAAAGAAACCGCTTCCAAAAATGTGGATATAGATTAAACCAATTAATCCGTCATCAGTAGTGATGTAAAAAGGATACATCATGCACTTAACACCAATGTCACTTCTTGTAAAAAATTCCTACAGCTGAGGTAAATAAATGTGGATGCAAAATCAAAGGTGATACTAATCACGCCCGCCCCACAGGCCGCCAGTGCTCGCCTACATCGGTGACCCAGTTCCGAACCGTGCCAGCCGCACCGGCAACTAAGTCGCCGCAAAACAGAGTAGTTCCTAGAACGTGATTTTTTCTAATTACCCTACACGACTGTTGTCGTTACAGTCAATTCATTGCACTTGTTTCATATCGACGTCCTGGCTTGTTTTTGTATTGAATTTAGTTTCTTTTTAACGTTTCGTTTAGCTTTTGTTTTAAATATTTGTTATTTTAAAATCTTGCGATATATTTTTAACGCGATTACTTTATACACGATTCGAATCCACGTGACGATATAACATTGTGACAATTTCAACAAATGATTAGAATTACCACTACTTAAAATATCTAGATCTGGGATTTTTACGTTATTCTTCCCATGTTAGTGCTACGGGATAAGCTTTTAGATCATTTAACCAAAATAAAAACTTTTAACCGTATAGAAATTTTGTTAAAATATTTTTGAAAAAGAAACTTTTAACCGTAAAGAAATTTTGTTAAAATATTTTTGAAAGAAATTTTGTTAAAGTAACTTTTGTTAAAATATTTTTTTCTTGTTTTTTTTTTGTTTTCTATTGTCGATTGCTTCAATGACATATTTTATTTATCTATTAATAAATAATATTTTTAATTTTCACAAGTTTCGTAGTATAATTCAGTATACTGTGTAAAATTCATATTCATTTCATATTTCGAATCATTTTTATATTTTATTTTGGATTAAAAAGTTTAGGTGCGATATATAAAAACATTAATTAAATGTTATTTACTTAATCATATTAATCATTATTAAATATTTTTATAGCTATACCGACACCATCGAAACGTTTAAAAAGAATCAAATAAAGATAAAGATCAAATGAATAAATCAACTTTTGACTTAATAACGACAAACGATCTCACTCATGATAGATATATTTTTTGTTCGAAGTTCGTGTTTCTCGAAATTTGGCCCATATCATGCGAAATGAAAAACAAAGTGTTTACTATTTGCAATTATAATATAAAAATGTTGAATATCTTAACTATTCATTTAAAAAACTTAAAAATTAAATATAAAATATTATGAATAATTTTATATGTTAATAAGTACTAATTAAAACTAAATCTTACAAAATATAGCACAAGACGAATATGTTTAAATAATTTAAATTATTAAAAAAAATGTATATGTCGGACTGATAAAGAAAAACATAAGGAGAGAGTTTCGAGGCCGGGGGAGAGTGGGGTGCGAGGCATCGCGTTGGGTGAGGGGGTGCCGGTTCAAGGTTCCAAGTTTCAGGCGCCACTGCGGGACTATGCGTACATCTACGCGTATTACCCGACCAAATTAAAATTCCAATTTTTTCCAAAAAAACAAGTCCTTTTTAGAGGTCTGTAAAACTGCAAACTTTAATTGAGTCCTCTTTAATCGATTAGCATAATCAGTGCCATTATCAACATTAATGAGACATCACGAATTAAATATTCGAGTTTTAGGTGGTTCTATGGTGGTGGTGAAGCGAGTGCGTGACATTTATTATTTAAGGACGTTACTAGCGTTATTATTGTAAACAACTAGGTTTAACGGAATGAATACTATAATAATAATTGTTTTATGGTAATACGAAATTAAAATCACAAAAAAATGTGAACTCAAATGTTGTTTTGGTAAAAAAAATGCTAGCAAATTATCGTATGTATTAAGGATTTAATACTTTTACTGCGCGCCCATACTCTTTAAACTCGAGTTTAGATAATATTAGATTGTTAAATAAAAATTACAAATGTAATAAAAAAATAAAAAGCATAAAAAGCAAGGCTTAAAGAGTACATAAACAAAAGAATATGTCATCAATTTATTTTTAGAACATAACGTAATCTTAAATATTTTTGGGAACATTTGCGTAGGAAATTTTAAATATATGTACCTCCACCAGACATTTTCCTAAGAACGCACTTCTGAATTCTAATTATTGTACGAGTGACTTATTTCTTGTGTGTTTTTGCTACATAAGAGATTTTACCTCGTGACTTATTTAAACAGAGAATTCGTGAATTGTGATGACGCGGTGCCACGAAATGAGAAATTTTTGCTTTTTTTTAAACCGAAAATGACGCTTGTACGGATTTATGGCAATGGTTATATTAAGCTAAATTTGCGTGCTTGCTTAACCTTTTTTACATTCTAATGATAATATTAAATTGTATTGAAGCAGCGACCCGCCATATCTTTGCACGTATGCAGTATTTTACGACATAAGATATTTTTAAACGTCTTGACTTTTCTTTACTATAAAACGCATAATATAAACTTTTCCTAATCCTCTCGAATCACTTGGTTTTTTAATAAAAAACACATTTAAATCCGTATCGTAGTTTGAAAGATCTAAGCGTACAGACGGCCGAAAGCGACTTTGTTTATACTATGTTATGTATTTTAGTATAGAACATTTTAGAAAGAAATGAACACGATCCCTAGATATTTTAAACATTGACTAAACAAATAAATATAGTAAGTTATTTATCTCTACCTACATAAATATGGGAAATGCGGTAGATCATTACACAGTTAAGTTAGGCGGATAACATTGGTACCAAAATAAATCTACAACGAAAACCTCAAATACATACAATATAATAGGTAAAATTATACAACATATGTGATGCCGCAATTGATACGTTTTGATATTTTCCGGTATTACCGGTAATAATTAAGACTTAAAAAAGCAACCGACTTCAAAAAAGCAAAATAAGTAGTAGTGTTTACTTGGACGATATATTTATCCCAGTTATTTTGATGTAAAAACCAAACTACTAAGCTGATTTTGATAAAAATGCTATGACGCAATGGTCTCGTAGCATATTTATTTAGATTGCTGAAAGCATACCCTTTCGAATAAAATAAATCAAGAAATAGGTTCTCAATTCGTAATATGTTTTTTTTTTAACTTTTTTTACCTCATAACTAATCATGTTTATTTTATTAAGAATTAGAGACCCTTCTTTCTGATTATGTTTTCAAAATTGAAATTCCCCGTATTGTAAATGCGATCTCATTCAAATGATGACGTTCTTGTTAAACTAGTTATTACATGAATACATTATGTCTTTAGGTAGTAGACAGAATAATGAGGATAAGGTGAATACGATTTTACTAACAGCCATCAGCTCTTAGGCGCGAATTTCACTTATAAGTTTTGCTCCCAGACTTTCATACAGATACTTACATATGTAGGTTATTTCTCATTACTTTACCTACGCCTGAAAGAATTAACTGTCAGGGTCTTATTTTTTACATTCATAGCGTTCCTAAAAACATACGACGTATCTGTTACTTGTTTACAGGGTTGTTTCATATGGTTCTCGAGGGTAAAACTTTCAAATGTAATTATCGCCTTATAACAAACTCCAGAAGTAATAAACATGATGAGGTTGGTTGAAGTGCAATTTGGCCCTCAAAAAATATATTTTTTAATTTCTAAATATATGTGTCTTTATCACGAATCAAAAGTCTTAACTGAATTGAGAAGTCTTAGAAATAATTAAGTAACATTCAACTAATTTTAGTTGAAATAAATAGTGACATTAAAAAATTCAACGTTGATTAGCAATGTAGAAGTAGTAATATATTTAAGTAAAAGAAGACTCTTTTTTTACACTTTTCTTTATTTTTATAGTTATTTAAAATGAATAAAAACATAAGATCTCAAACTGAAATTTATACATCGATCCTACGATAAAAACACGTGAGCGATGCATCTTTTTACATATTTTATTTATGGTAGTCGCTTTGGGTCTCCTCTCAAAGAAATTGGATTTTTGCCGCTAACCCTATCTTTGTAATCAATGTTTCTAATAAAGTAATAATATTATAATTATTTTTTTCGGTTATAAATTACAATAAAAATTAAATTATTGTCTATTTTTTAGTATCGTAGACGTTATTTTTCTTCGAACTTAAATCGATATCTTTCGAATGTAACGATTGGCAGGTCGTTGTAACTCAAGATGTTGTTTACTATAGTAAACAACATCTTGAGTTTTCTATAGAGCGATCACACGTTACAATTTTCAGTATTTTTTTGTTAAAAAATAAACACTTACCTATCTATACATCCATATTATATGGATGCTGATAAGCAATTATGTGTCAACCCACAAAAAGTCAAGACCTATTTAACATTATTTAAAAAATAGAAATCATATAACTAAATAAGTACGGAAAAAAGTTTCTTAATTAATTGGTTCGAATTTCAAGTGCGTTCCATTTTTTGCAAATTATACAATAATCTCAGTTATTTGAAAAATTTTTTATTAGATAATATATTAATTATAATAGTCTGATTTTAATTCTTTATACCGTTTAATAAAAATTAAAAAAAATATATGGATACATACCTCTTCAAACCTACTTGTTAAGAATAGGTTTGACATGTTTAGACGCCATTTTCTCAAAATGAAGTCCGTGTGATTTGGCACAGTATTGCTTATCAGCGTCCATATATTAGTAATTATATGTCATTTATTATGACAAAATTAAAATAAATTAAAAATTGAACATTAGAATATTTTTAAAATTCAAACCTATGCGATGTTGATTAAATGTTTAGTTAAGAATATACATTTTTTTCTTATTATTACATTGATTATATACTAAGTTTACACTAACTCAGTTTTAATTATTTATTCAGTGCATTTCTGTTCCATGAAAAGCTGAATCAATCTAATATAGGGACAAAGTCAAATGTTTTAAGCTAATTCAATGTATAAATTAATAAATAATACGATTTACGTAAACGTGTTTGTAATGATGAGATATCTCTACATATAAAATAATTTGTCCTGACTGACTGATTTATCAACGCAGAGCCTAAACCGCTGGGTTGTAAGCATTTACTTAGAAAAGGCTTTTCAATATTGTAGCCCTAAGAGGATAAAAAGGGGTAAAAACGTTTATATAGAAAATCTTATTCCATTGTCGAGTTAAATTAAAACTTAATACACATATTTCCGATGACAGTACTGAAATGTGAAATAAAAAATATGTCAATATCATCTCGTATTGGGGTGCATGGTTGTAAATTTTACATGGAGAAAATCTATTTTTTGACCGATTGTTGAAACTTGGCATTAATATAACTTAGGGTGAATTACTAAATATATTTATAAAATAATTTAAAAGTCATTATATACACTAGGAGATGAAATTTGAAACCGAAAAAAATTCGCTAGTAGATATATTTAGGTGAAATGTTGATAGCACCTGTTAATACTAACCCTAGCATGTGCAATGGGCTAGTTTAGTTTAATGGAGAAAAATAATTTCTTGAAAGATAAAGGAAAAAATAATTCAGTATAAATTGCATATTTATACTAAATTTTTAGTAGTTAAATGCCTTAAAGGATGGTGTTTTACTAGTTTACTCGATCGCTTTCATCGAATTCCAAAATACACGCGGGTAAAGCCGCGAAAAAAGCTAGTTAAAAACAAATAAAACAAAACTCATTTCAACATAGACTCATTTCAAGTATCAACGCACTTCGAATAAGCAATTTTGAATCCAGATCGTTGACTCCACTCGATGATAACGCTTTGTCAGTTTTATATATCAGATGAAGTTAGAACGTTTGTCTTACCCTCTATGGGATAAAAAACAAAAAAGCTATAATGTATAAAAGAACAACAAAAGGTGATTCATCAAGATGAGTCAGTAGGGAAAAGTCTAAAACAGAGTCAGAGATATTTGATAAAAATAACTATGAAAGTGCTTTAAAAAGCCTATTTGAATAAAGTAACTTTGAATTTAAATTTTGATTTGAATTCAAATATTTGCAGATAAACTCTACACGCCTTGAAAATCGGACGTGGTAATTTAAAAAATACATATATATTGTCTTATTTTGTTACTTCTTATGAAAATTCATAGGTCGCAAAACTAAATATCAGTCAGTACAGAACCCAATGTAAACATTTAATCACCAAAAAACGTTTTTTTATTGTTTTATTTATTTTAAGTAACTTGAAATGGTAGCCGTTTTCACGGTTTTTTTTTATTTTTAATGTTAGTTTTTCAAAAAATCTTATTTTTTTATACCTATCATCGGTGTAACGATAATAGTTTAGAAACATTTCAATGTTATATAGAGAGATAATCCCCATCAATTATCTTGGCTATCTGCATCTATGTATGTAGATCAATATATGGTAATAAATTGAAGTTAAACTTTTAAGATGCGACTATGAAATAAAAATGTACATCACGAGCATTTGACTATTGCTGCATACAAAAAAATATATTTTTTTATGAGGGAATTAGAAAATTGTTCATAAGGCACAGACGGTAAATTCTTTCGGGTGTAATGCAATGAGAAAAAACTTATGTACCTTTAGGAAAGTCTAAGAGCAAAACTTATAAATGTAATTTTTACTTTACAATATCTGCAATAAAATGATAATCAATTTCTTGTAAAAAGTACCAGGTTGAATTTCCTAGCAATGTAGAGTGTTTTTGGAAATCTTTGAATACAATTCTGAAATTCAAATTCAGTGGTTCCTTTTAACAAACTAAGGCTCTAACAGTTTTTACCCTATTGACTCTTCTTGAGACTGCACATGTATATACTTGTACCTATTATCGAGGCGAACAGTAGACTGTACATTACTTACGTTATAAGTACTGTTAAGATCTTGTTCATCGCAGATTATACAGATTCAAGTATGTATCTACATAGTTTAATAATTAGTTTAATTTAATAAACGAAATTATAGTACTCGATTATCGATATGTATATCAAGCAAATGTAAACTTGGTTTGGTAAACCTGATCTGTCATACTACAAAAGACGCATTAAAACCATGTTGAACACGTGTCTAGCTAAACAGTGTTAAAAATTAAACATTGCTTAAAATATTATCTACATTGCTTTAGCGAATAAACTCATAAAAAAAACTTATTGATAAAAAGTTATACGTTATATTTGACAACTAAAATAGGTTCTAAATATCCATTAAGCTCACTTAAACGTATGTTAATCTATATCTAAAGCATGTTTAACTCAAACTGTCTTTAGACGCGGATTTGTAGTATGGATTTTTTAAGCACGCGTTTAACGTCTGTTTAAATGTATTGCAGTAAGGCAGGATGTTATTAATACTGCATATTTTATATGGAATATTATATAACACTAGTTGTCCCTTGCGGTTTCACTCGCGTTTTTGGTTACTGATTCACTCTTAAGGGTCGTAGCGTAATGTAATATAGCTTATAGCGTTCCTCAACAAATAAATAGTTTATTTGTTGAGGTACTAACACAAAAATAATTTTTCAATTTGAACCAGTAGTTCCTGAGATTAGCGCGTTTAAACAAACAAACTCTTCAGCTTTATAATATTAGTATAGATAAAATAGAAAATTAAAAAAAAATGCTGATAATCTATATATTCAAATCATTTCAATGAGCCCTAAAATGATACATCTGCTGTAACTTGGTGAGGAGTATCCTGCTGATTCCAGATGACGCTGCCATATTATATCACTTGCGTAAATCATGTTATTTTGAGATCCTTCGCAGAATAGTACATTTTGAATATTTTAGATCGATAGAATGTAAAGTAAAATAGTTGCTCATATCATTACATAAACTATAGCTAAGAAGCATTTTTATTATATCAAATTTCAAACAAAAAAATTCACCAAAGTTGGTCTATTCGTTAGGAAATAACAGTGCTACAGAGAGACACACAGATTCACACGTCAAACTAATAACACCCCTATTTTTGGGTAAGGATTTAAAAATAGAACTTATTGAAATATTTCTTTAAAAAAAGTAATATTTTGTAGAAATCTTTTAAAACCGTCTTTCATATGTTTGGTATTTGTTATAAACTAAGTAAACCTGGAAGGTTGGGATTAAATTCGACATATCTACACATTCTATAAGCTATAAACCCGCCTCATCTTCTTACGGGTTCATAGATTAAGTCATATCCAAGATTTCCATTCCATATCCAAGATCTTTTAAATGTAAATCTTATGTAATACTTATTTTTTGCGTGCTTCAGTAGGTCCAATTGGTGGTTTAGATTCCCAACTGGACCCAATAGATGGCGCAGATGTTGCGCAAGAAATATTTACTTATTTGGTTTTGTCCAGCTTCGTTAAAGTACTATTTTTTTTCGAGTTTCGTGAATTTTTCACCGAATTTCTTTTTCTTTTTGAACTTGAACATGTTATTATGATAGTTACAAAAAATTATGATAGTTACTATAAAAAGATCCTTGGAACTTTTTAATATTTACCATTCGTTACGGAAACTTCACTTTTACCACAAGTTAAGTAGAGAAAATTTACAAGGATAAATGCGTAAGGGGTGTGGTAGGAAACAACCAATATGTTACCAACTTAAACTAAATGGCGGAAAGGTCAGTGGGCGCGATATTGATTGTATGAATGTATTTGCATTTAAAAAGTACTATGAATATAACCTTAATTAAACTCGAACCAAGTCCGGGTGGCCGGTTCTATATAAAATCGTACGACTACAAAATTACAAATGTTAAGTATTGTTTCAGGTAGAATTATAATAACTGAAACAAGGCCGAGTTTGATTATATAATATAACATGGTCAGAAAAATAAAATGTTAAATGAAATTTGCATTCGCGTGTTTTAGAAAAAAAAAGTACCAGTTCACACAATTGTTTTGCAGAATTCCTTAGGTTAATATCATCACGCTAGGGCTGTGGGGCGTAACGTCATACCGTATCGATCGAGCCCTTATCTCGTCTCATCCGACGTCTCCAGCTGGCGGTGTGCGGCACTTGATCGCCCATCAAAAGCGACAACTCAGGTCAGCTTAAGATCGAAGTGACACTGACGTGATCTTGATTTTTACCTCAGGCTTTTAATAAATCTACCTTCTTCAATTTTACATTTATGTTTATATCTGTGCCTTTGATCAGTTAAAAAGGTCATCTCTTTTCTTGATCAAAGTGGATGTTAATCATTAACGCAGCCTAATTTTTTTTTTTTTTTTACGGAGAAGAAGGGGTCAAAATTCAGCTTGACGAAAAATTGTTGAATGTTTAATCCAGGGAATCGGAATTTCAATTCAAAGCCGGAAATTTTACTGCATAGCTTTCTTGCTACCTTTACACGCGGCCATAATTTATATAGCAATTATCCGCAAATTGTGAATTGTAAATATTTTTAATTATGTTTTTATTTTATTTAAAGAAAGGAAATTTTAACTCAATTTAATATTCGAATTCTATTAGGCTTAATATTTGAAATCATAAAATATTTATTTTAAGTTACGAAATTAAGTACCCCCTACCGTTATCAAACGTACCTAAAAATTAAATTGTGTGATTGAGTAACTTAAAGTAATAAATGATCATCCATCATAAAGGAAGTTAAATAGTTTTCTTTATTCGCTGAGTTTTTTATTTTACTTCAAAATATGCGGTAACGTGCAATACAAACCTATACTTTAGCAAACATCATATTATTATGTAAGTTTGTTGTCTTACATTTTTTATTAGCGTGTCATTTGTAGGGATTGCAATCAGGAAACTGGATCCGGTAATCTAACGGATCCGGCATCGCTAAATATTTGCCGGATCTAGCATCCATACACCGGATCTAGTAATGTCAATATTTTGGTAAAATAATCGCTCTATTATATGAATAGATACTTTAAATGTCTCGTGCATTAGTGTTTATCCCATTAAGTAAGCGTTGCATATAACAAGAAAATAGCCATGTCCAAATTAAACAATCAAGTCTTTAAAATAAAATCTATCACATACGGATACAATTCAATATATAACTACAATCTACATTTCTTTGAACAGACTTTGTTTAATATGTTCTTTTATAAATTCCAAATTGCCAAAAAATCATTTTTTTCTCTGTTCAAAAAAGGGTAATTTTTAATGAAAAATTATTGAAAATTACCTTTTTTTGATCAATCCGACCGGGTGCGGCCGTAACGAAAATGGCACTGGATTGCAATCCCAAATCATCTAATACCAGTATAGAAAGACCCACATGATAAGCTTCGATCTGTTTCTAGAATATAATAATTATTATATGTAGAATAAAATCCTGATTACTACACACTGTCCTGACACTACTTTAATTATTATGGTTGGAAGAAGACCACCTAATGAAAAAATGATCACAAAAATATTATGATCAATTAAATAGTTTTAAAATTAAAAAAAAAATAATATTATATGCTTTTTCATGTGTATCGGATATAGTTAGATATAAACTTAATAACATGTCATCTCTGTTGTGTAACTGTAATTATGTAATTTCAAATAGTGTAATAAAAAAAATATTTGTTCACTAATATTTCCAATATGTTAAATTTTTAATATTAGATTCACTATATTCATATTCATTCATTACAAATTGAGCAATATACTAAAAATCAATTAAAAGATTGTAGGCCTCATCTAGGTAAAGTTCTCATAATAATAAGTAAATTTTATATCATTAACTTTAATAACAAAAATATAATTATAATTTTTTTTGACACGTGATATTGGTCTATAGTCTTATAAAATAAAAATGACAGAGAATATTGTAAATAAGAAAACTGGAAGAGTTAAGAATATCAACGTCGACTATAATCTTGATATTATCTGCAATATTGATTCAGACCAAGAGATTACGACTGGCTATAAAAAATTTTAGTCTAACATTCCAATTTCTACTACTAACTCCACAACCAGAGTTGCTGTATCATTATCAAAAGAAAATGTGATGTAAATTTTAGTTTTAATACCGTTAACCCTAAAGATATAATAAAGACAATTAAAACACTAGAAATTAAGAAAACTACTGGTCTTTTGGGGTATTTTAATTAAAGTTATTTGCGCTTCGCTTCGCTGCTCATCTTACAATTATATGTAACAGGTGCATTGAATGTGGTGTGTTTCGAGACCTGATGAAACAGCAAAATCATACCAATATTTTACTCCAGCAGTACTTCAAGGCCTAAGAACCTTTAGTCCTATTTCTATGCTGCCAACTCTTAGCAAAATTTTTGAAAATATTTTATTAAACCAAATTTGGCTCATTTTAATAATAATAAGTAATTGCATAAGTAACAATTTCGTTTTTCTAAGAGCCGGTCGACAACAGTTGCAGGTATTTAGAAAATCAAGAACACTTTTAGGCCTCGGAAGAGTCATATAAACATGTACTTGGGATCTTCTATGACTTGTGTTGTATGTTTCGATTGTGTTCACCATTCAACACTGGGCGGCAAGCTATGTCATTATGGTATCAGAGGCACCGCGCTCGATGTTTTAATATCGTACTAGTGTAAAAAAATGAATAAGGTTCAGATGGTCAACATTAATGGTAAGAGATTTCCAGGAATTATGCCAAATATGGTAAAGTTGTATATAATATATGCTAAGGTATATAAATATAAGATTGTATTGTTTGCTTATGAAACTTAACTTTTACTTAAGTTTACTTCACGAAGTAAACAATGCTCTCTTAGATGTTATACACTGGTTTAACGTTAATGATTTAATGCTAAATTGTAAGAATACCAAAATTATAAAATTTATCATGAAATTTACAATGAAATGTTTGAACCAATGGAGTCAACAGTACTATTTTATATCACTATAGATTCCAAATAACAATGAGCTTCTTGTATTGAGAAGTTAACAAATAGGCTTAATTTTGCATTTCACGGATGTTGAAACGGCACACTTATTGTACTTCAGCTATTTCCATAATGTAATGTCTTATGGCATACTTCTATACATGCGGCCGATTCGTTGTGCACATAGAAACATTGGCATGTTTCAATAAATATGTGATATTCATCAAATCAATACGAGGAACAAGAACAAACTCGCTATACCTGCTATTCGACTATGTCGTGTTATTATTCTTTTGTTGGGAAATGTATGTATAAGATTTTCAACATGATCTCAGAAAACGATCAATATTTTTCTATACCAAAAATATTGTAAAGTAACGTTTATATTCTAAAAGATACTACGATATTAAAGATTTTATAGACGATGTCACACCATGGGAATAAGGCGATCGATACCAGACTGTCTCACATGACATAAATTATAAAATTTGAAACAAATCTTGGTGTAATCGAAAAAAAATCAACTCAAAAACACCCCGCTGAGTTTCTTTCGCGGTTTCATTTGCTGACGTACAAAAAGATCATTCAATTCCTAATTTTTAATATAAATATTTTTATATACGTAAATTATAAAGAAAGGCTTTTGCCTAGGAAAGCAAATCGAGCACTGTAACGTATAAAATTTCATTACAAAAATTAATACGAAATAAAAATTGGTGGTATAAAAAATAGGCTATCTAAGTAATTAGACGAGAAGGTTGTTTATATATAATGAAAGTTTAATAAAACTCATCAACTGTTTGAATTTTCGAGTTTGGCTCGGGTTTATTTCGCGTGGGTGTACTCAACTGCCCATCTCGGGTTCTGCGGCTACAGCAATGGAAGTGCTATTAAATCCTTGGTAAAAGTAATTAATATAGTATTGATTCTCTATATACAGATTCATTGAGGAAACTATTAAAAGATGAGATAAACCACATTTAAAAACAGATTGAGTTTGTATCATATATTATCTAATTTTTTAAACACGCTCGACGAAATATGACGAATTAATCAAAATCAAAGAATAATTGAAGTTAATGGTTATTTTTTTAATTTAATAAAACAAAATTTTAATATATTATTAATATTTACAATATGTTACTTCTACAATTTAAGCGACATATCACAATTATGTTTTTAATATCCATTAATTTGTTATACCAAACTCATTTGATCATTCTGGGGTAGTCGAGTAAAAAGCGTAACTTCACTCCGGCTTAATTGTTGTATTTATTATAAGTTACATATATCGTAACGGATATCGTAACTGAAAAACAATTGGCAGCTGTTTAGCTCCCAGTAACTATTAAGCCGCAAGAGCCGGGGTATCTAACGTCTTATTAATCTTCAAACTTCGTTAAAACTTAACACCCTAAAAGAAGAAGAAGAAAGAAAGAAGAAGTCAATAGACTTTAATGTAATAAGAACAACTGTGATCGATCGATGTAATGTTTAATGCGAATAAAATATAATATCAAAAAATATATATAAAAAAATCAATTTAATAATTATTATTTGACCTATATTTAAACTTTAAATGGGTTAAAGGAGAAGTCAGAGCTTTGATCGATTAGGCTGTTCGTGATGTTGATTTTTTTTCGTACAAAACAATAACTATAAGAGATCTATAGCATACATAAGTATAAAGTCATTTTTGTAATATATCATAACATTCTGAGCAACCTTAATATACGAATATATAAATAATGAAATATGCTTTTCATTAATTTTAATATTAACATCGAGTCCGAAGTGCTTTGGTTTTTTCCTAAATAACAAACAGTTTCAAAGTGTTATTTAATTACATATCAAAGGATTAACGAAAATTTTAACAAAAACAAACTTCTTATTTTTATGTAAATTGATTTTTGCTACTTTCAATCTATTGTTTGTAGACAAAGTGTTTTATATTAACAATACGTTTGTTAGAATACAATATTCTAATTCAAATTATTGAATTTCACATAAACAAAACAAAGTCTAAAGTCTGGACAGACCTAAAAGTTTGAAATAAAGTTGTTACCGACTTCTCGGAATAATTTCTATCTAAAATACATGTTTAGAGACTATTAAGGTAGCAAAACGTAATATTTCTAAAAGTAAAAAAAAAAAGTATTTTAACAAACAGGGACCAATTAACTCTAAATAGGGACTCATTAAAATCAGCAGTCTCATTCTGCTTGCAACCGTTATTAGCTTATTAGACGTATCCTGCATTATCATATATCCCCTAAGTGGCTGACTAACTAATAACTACGTCTGCGTATAATTTCTAACAGTATTTTCCTTGATTAAGAAAAAATATTAAAAATAATTTCAAAATACATATGTATCTCATTATATAGGTATACATTTTCTTAAGGTACAAATTAAAATCTCAAAAAAAATTATATATTTTTAGAACTCAAAGTTGGGTCTCAAAAAATTCGTTTTTTTCTTGGGCACTTAAACCATTTGGTTAAAATTGTCCTTAGCTATAAAATAAACTTTTTTAAGACAAAGAATTATGACGAAAACTTCGGACCATACACTTGAATTTGGGTACCTGCTTAATATATGTAACTATGCTGTCATTCAATAATTTGTGTAATATGGACTCCAAAAAATAGTTATGTTGGATGTACCAGCAAATAGTCATTGATGAGTACGGCCAATAAAACATTGAATCATCACGATCAAGTAACACCTGAGCTAGACCTATTTATCTGATCAAGAGGGTTATAACGGTGAACGATATTTCACTGCGATATATTTTGACAGTTGATTAGTTTCGTTTTTATAAAAAAAAATCGGAAATCAACATGTAAATGCGTTGCATGCATATTAATACTATAACGACAGGTTATGGGACAAACTTATGACGAGAAATATTAGGACAAATATTAGGACAAACTTATGACAAGAAATATTATAAAGAAATCAGAAACTATTAAAATTTGTTGAAATTAACCATGTCACATTATCTGTGAAGTTGAAAAACTGCACTCCAAGATTTGCAGAAAAACACTACATGAAATCGAAACTGATAATTACAAAAAAATATCCAATATTTTTACAACTACTTTAAGAAATTAATAGATTAGGTTGTGAGGAATAAATGTTAGTTTGATATTGTTCTGGAGTTTATCATTTTCTTCATTTTGTTTATTTTAGGTAATGTTTAAATGGTAGCTATTTCGACCGTTTATGGTTATTCTATAAGTATTTGTTATTATACGACCTATAAACGAAGCTGTACGCGTTAACACCTGTAAAATAGCAAGAAACATCATATTGTTGATAATAGTTAAATACTCCGTAACTAGCTTTTGTTATAAGGTCCAAAAGTGTTTTCATCAATAAATGTGTAAACCGCTGATCGTAGAGACTTTAATTTGGGAAGACGTATTCATTTTATGATGTAGACGTCCGATAAGAAGAATTTACCCTCTAAAGGAGTAAAAAAGGGGTAAAAACTCTTGATGGAACCTACACCAGGTTCCATAGACAGAAGAAATACTGAGGGTGCGCCTCTTCTTATGAAAATAGCAGGCAGAATTGGCGCATGAAATTAAAATATACACATTGTAAAGCTTGATATTTACTCGTAAAAAATAATTGTAAAAATTTAATGTTAGAAATTAATTTCATATTACAATTTCAAATTTAATTTGTAATGTTAAATTAATTTTGTAATGTAAATTAGGCTTTACGGATGTTTTGACTAATTAATTCGATGTTATTCTATACTCTTTGAATTATTTGACATTGGCATATTATAAGAAACAAAAATTGTGATAATTTTAACTGTACCAAATTTATATAATAATATAGCACAAGAAAAATATTAATAAAATTACTATATTATAACGTTTATTTCATAAAATTGATTCTTTAAAAAAATTCGACATGCATTATAAAAAATGTGAATTGTTAAGTGTATGGAGTTAAAAGCGGCCGACAATCAAACAAAAAATTTTCATGACAAAGTTTCCTATAGACAAAGCATAGTTAGTTTTTTTAGTGTATGTATATATACTTTTTGTTTCTAATAAAAATAAAAATGAAGACTATTGTTCATAATTATAATCATTTTAATGGTCAAAAATATTATACTAAGAGAACAATTAGCAAGTGTTGCTTACATGTGGCAAATATCGATATCGATTTTTGTATTGAGTTGATTCTATGTGCATAATAAAATAACCTTTTTTCCTTATTCTGTTAAACATATATCTTCATTTAGTGTTTCCTCTTATTTGGTATCTAAATATTTTTATTTCAGATGTAGACAATGGGTCAAAGTAGTAGGTAACAAAGACCTTGTCATTGAAAAACTTCATTTTTTTTTTAATTATCATGTCTATATTGTACAATGTGACGCAAAAAAAATTACACATAACAGAGGCCAAAAACCTGGCCCCGGTTTTCCTGGAGATTCTGTCGTCTCGGATTTTTAGCGGGCTAAACTAAAAACCTGGGGCGTATTTGAATTGCCTATTATAGGGGCTAGAAAAACAAAATATTCTAGACGTACTGATTATTAATAAAATATTTTTTATTAAGGCTTGTTTTTTATGCAAATATAATATCCTCAATCAATAGTTTTAATTTTAAAAAGATTTTTTTAGTATTGTATGTTTGTATTTTTTGTCTTTATTTTTTAAATAAATTTCTATTTCGTCTAAGGTAGTCATATAATACACGTTAGGATTTACTTATGTAAATATAAACTCGCGCAAAGGTTCAGTTATGCGTATGAAAATATTTTTTTTATAAATTTATGTAGAAATAAATTAATATTATAGGTTTTTTTTTATCTAATTGAATTTTATTCTTGCACAATTATATCGTTTATGTTTGTAGCTACCACTTTGTACCTTAATATAATCTGTTAAAATTAACGTTGGTAAAGAAGTTTAGCGCATCCACATACATAGGTTTTTATCTATGGACCCCCACCTCTTCTACGTAGTTTTTGTATACTCTTTGAGTATATCTATTTCGCTGAAATTTAGGTATATCTATTTGGACCTTGTCATTTTATTTCTATAATGGATAAGGGATCAATTAACAAAGGTTTTTTCTATATTTCACCCCTAAACAGGGAAAAGGGAGTACAAACATTTGCATGGTAAATCTTATTGGGTTTATATTTACTTAAAACTGAGAAAATATACTCTGGACGTTAATAATGAAATATAGAACATAAATTGTATTAATATCATCCCCTATTGATTGGATAATGGGGTGGTGAAATTTGTATGGAGAAAAAATATTTCTTTATACATTTAATCTTAAACTTAAAATGAATATTCCTTATAGTGGATAACTAATTACACACATCACAGAATATAAGAATCATCTCTTATTGAGGCACTAGAGGGTATTAAAATTCGAAAGGAACCAAACTGTCTAAGACAAATAATTATGTACAAATTTATTTCATGTAATACAAAAATCATCCCTTATCCACGTGTACGCGATTAACAGCTACTTTCGGCGGACGAAAGGCGGGCATTCTATCCGATTATATATCCGATATATTAAAGAAAACTAATTAAAAAACATTGATTTCAAAGACATTGCCTAGACGTTAAGTGATATATGTCTTACGACTTAGATATCGTATATTAATCAGGTGATGCTGGAAAGGGACCAGTATAATAAGATATACATACATATGTGCATTCATGTTTTTGTTAAACGCGCAATTTTTAAAATTTTCTTATCGCAGCGTTTATTTTTTTTAGAATTCAAATATTAGGTTATACGTACCTGTATTTAAAGCTACAAAATGCAATTTTCCATGTTATATAATTTGATGTAATTATTATATATTCGGATGTTAAATTGGCTATCACAAAACTCAACTTCCACCATCCAAATTGGTTTAGTAGTTCCTGCGAAATTTGTGGAAGCATTACGTAAAAAGTAAATACCTGCTTTGTCTGTTCAAACATTCAAAAAATTTTTGGAAGTCAGGAGAAGGCTAAAAATAATTAAGTGTAAAGCGACTACTTTTCTTAAAAAAGTTTTAAATTGCATCTATTAAATTTTAAACTTTACGAGCGAGAAGCCGCGAGCAACTGCTAGTATTTAATAATATAATTTTATGTTTTATTTTATTCATATTATTTATGTGGACTATCACATATTTGAAACAGAGTTTAGATATACACAATTTACAGAGTTTACACAATTTGGTCCGTGGACTGAAAGAGCATTAACAGTTCAATTAATTAAATAGTTTGCGTAATAACTTTCAGTTGTGCAAAGATAATGAAAGGCTCTATTAACAAACTCAACGACTGGAATTAATACATTAACTGTCATTCTTGTGCATTGAAATATTTTTTTTCAATTGTCATGATTAGCTTGCCTTAAAATGTTTCGCTGGTAAAAAAGGCTCATTAACTTCATCATAACAGATTTTGTAAGATTTTTTTTTTGGGTTAATCTATATATACATATAACATTACTTGTCCTGACTGATTCTTCAACGCAGAGCCTAAACCGCTGGGGTTACAAACTTGAAATTTTGGCTGTAGATGCCTTTTAGGGTGTAAACATCTACTAAGAAAGGGTTTCGATTTTCCACCCCTCAGATGATTAAAAGGGGTAAAAACTTCAAATTTAATACACATACGTCTGGACGATAGTAATGAAATGTGAACCATGTCCAGGCGCACGAATGTCATTCACTATTGAACTGCAAAGGGGTTGTGAAGTTTGTATGGACAAATTATTTGGCCGATTATCCTTAAACTTAGCATAAATATTTCGTAGTGTGAATAAATAAATATCTATATCCTCGAATTCAAAATTGGTATTGGTATGGGTATTGAAATATACACGGGCAACACCTCCAGGAACTTCTAGTAATTTTTCACAGACATTATTTTACTTTTTTTAAACTATTTAGATGAAACATACGTATCGTTTTTTATGCTTTTATGTTCATTTAATTCCTTTAAAATATATCCTTTATTTCTACTTTTTTATGCTATTTACGTGAACATAGAATTTTACTTAATTACTTGCTTTAACTAGAAAGACGGATTAGAGGTGGATTACGTGGTAGACATCCTGACCGCTAGCAAACAAGTTGCTTCAATTAAACAATACTTAATTGAAGTCACTTTAAAATTTGCTTAAGAGATAACCCTTTTTTTATTTTTGTTTAATAAATAATTTTACTATAGCTTCAGATACACAAGTACAAAAATAATAAAATGTCTAATGATTTTACCTTACGCTATCATTTTGATGCCTATCAATGATTTCCTTAACAACTAAATGATAAAAGCCCCAAAATAATCATCAACCAAAGAAATAAATTGAATTGAAAATTAATTAAGCTATAATAGAATGCTAAGTTTCAGATATAAATAAGTGTTGCGAATATTTATAAATAATTATAAACTTAGGATTATTTTGACTGAAAAATGCATATATTCGTTTTTGAAAAATATCTCCAACGATTCGAGAAAAAAAAGGAGTTGGTCATTTTTCAAAAATAAAATATGATATGAAAATGACATTATAACTTTTTATGTGTACATACAAATAAATAAAAAAAAATATTTTAGAAAGCTAGCAGCATTGCATGATGTCAAGATTTAGAATAGTAATTTGTATTTTTCTACTTTAGATTTTTCATTTGTATGTCAATAATTAGATATAAAAGCAATTGGAAATTTATTATCACCGCCAGTGATAATCGTTGTTTACAGAAAAGGTACATAGAATTTTTTTCTGAGTATTGGTTGCTTGATACTTTAGTAACTAAGCCTTACTTGACTTTGGCAAGACAAAAAAGATTGTTGGAATCAAATAAAGTGTTCCATGTTTTATCGTATATGTAATACTCATGCTATTTTCTGAAATATTAAGTAATTCCTTTTAGTCTGTAATATTTACTGCATCAATTTTACAAGAAATGTAATAAAATATAATGTCAGGTAATTATTTTTTATATACTTTCATTCTTTATTTGTTAAATTTAAAATTTCTTCTTCAATAAAGGTTTTTCCAGAATATTGATATTGTATACATTTTATATCGTGCAATAAGAATAAGCTTGTTTTACAAATCGAGAATAAAGCATTTCGAACCATTAATATTACAATACATGTAGTATTAAACAAATGCGTGATGTCATAAGGTTGAATTATAGCATGCCAGTAAATGAAGGAACACCAGAGTTTGCTTTGCGCCATACCTGCGCAATAGCTCTTTGAATATAAGGTAAATTAAAAAGTTTCTACAGATAAGTAAATATTTGCCAGCGTCTGAGGAGCATCGGCTATTAACATTATGAGAAAAATAAGAAATATGAAGAACACTATTTGGAATAAAAAACTATAGAGGCGCTACGGATTTGCTACGAGAGCTACGAAAGAGTCAAATGACGATTTGTTAATCAAACTTCAAAGTTATTCGTTAAAACTATTAATACTTGCTAAATGATAATTTAATTTCATGATTCAGTACTTTATTTGAGATTTTTACAAAATGGAGACCAAAATTTAGACTATAAGTTTCAATTATGTAATGAAGACTAGACTTTTCTTATCATATCTCCAGCTTTTACGTAACCAGACAAAATAAGTCACCTTGGAATAATATTGACCTCTTTTATTATTCAGGCATTTTTTGAGAAAAAAGTAACTTAAGATTATAGTTTTATACAACTTATACTTTCGTAACCACAATTTGACTATTAGTTATTATAAGTAAGGACTTATGGTTTACTAGAGATTATTTGAGCAAAATTTGATTATTATATAAACAAATAGCGCGTAGGCAATTTAAATATCAAATTGTATCATATAAAACCTTACCTTACGCAGCTGGGTGAAATTGAGTACTAGAGAGTGTATTTAGTAGTGTTGTAAAAATGACAATAGGAATCGATAACATATAACATAATAGTGTCGGGAAGAGCGTGCGAGGCGGACAGCGACGACGGCGGCAGCGGCGCGGAGCAGTGCCGCAGCCAGCGCGGCGTCCTTGCCACGGGTAATACGCGCGAGTCACGCGAGCGGGGTCGATAGCGGCCACCGGCCAGCCTCCGCGTCAATTATTCAGCACGCGACGCCATCACCGCCACCGCCACCGCCGTCACCACGCGCCCGAACAAAGAAGAGCGCGCACTGCGACACCTACCGGCCCACCGTCGGCCCGCCGCTCCGTCTCCTCCGAATATAAAGCCAGAAGCGTAGAAAGCCAAAACGAAGCACACTTATCGTGTATCACTCCAAACCTTATCCTTTCGGGCGAGCGTCGATGAGTCGCGGGAGCGCGCGCGATGGTCGCGCGTTACGTAAAGGGCGCGACGTTGCGCGTGTTTGCGCGTGTGACGCGCTCGCGGCGGGCGCTCGGAGCGGGATCGCGCGCGGAGTGCCGTCGCACGGTTATGCAACGCGCCGCCACTGTCGCCCGGACGGGAAAATCGAACGCGAGGGACGCGGGAGCGTGCGCGCGCAACCGCATCGATACCCTCCACCCGTAGACCTACGAATACGAGGACGTGCCGTAGGTAGGCGACCTCGCTCACCGCGGTTCTGCGAATCCGTATCGGTCTCTGCGATCGTCACACACAACCGACTCCGCTGTCGAACGAAGCTCGAGGAACGGTGTCCGCTAGCTCCGTCTCCCTCTGTCCGCAAAAGCAGTAGTTTTAGGAACGATACCAAAAGTTCCTAGGTGCATGGCGCCCGCCCGCCCGATGGCGCCTGCCGCGCCGCAACGCCCGTCCTCGCATACCGACCACTACCCGCAATTGACATTACAGCGTAGACGCTGAAGGTTCAGGGAAAGCTCATCTTAGCATGAAGTGAAACAAGTCTATAGAATGAAGGTTACTGTTCAGCGCAGAAACTTTTTATCTCGCAAGCTTTTAAATAAATCAAGGTCTACTTGACATCTTAAGTTTTTACTCCATAATCTTTTATATTAAAAATTGTTTGCAATTACTTTCTACTTTTCATTTAAAATCGTCAAACAAATTAATGAGTATTTTCAATTTTTTGTTAGGTACTTTTACTATTGTAAATTAAGTTCTGTGCATGTCTGTTATAGATCGATACATCTACTCTATAAAATATTTTGAAACAAAGTGTTTTTCTCAACGATGGACGTTTTCTAATAACTTTTTTTATAAGAGTTTATTTTATCTAATGAAAATGATATAAAATAAGAATCTTTATAGACCTAAAATCATTTTAAATATGTTGAATATTTGACATAGCGAGTAAGGTATAAAAGTGTCTTTTTCCCATATACAAGTCGTTTTGTTGAAGATTTAATTTAAAAAAATCTCTATATATATATATAAGGTGAGAATTATATACTTTTGCTCTAAGGCTTTCCTTCCTACAAGGTATCTGTTACTAGAATACATTCAGTATTTTTGTTTAATTTCAGTTACGAAGGTAAAATTTTTCAAACATAATTATCTTATATATATCTAAATATTAATAATTTTAAATTAATATATGAATTTAAATGAATAAATAAATAAATATTTAATGAGTTTAAATTAAAATAAAATATAAAATAAGGTATAAAACAATGTCTCAATAAAATATTAGCTCAGTATTTACCTACGGCGTTATAGCGAAAGAGCGAGTTAACAATCAAACAAACGAATTCACTTTGGCATTTATGGTATAATATAAAAGATACGGATTACGTACCTATCTCTTATTCTTTTCTTAAAGAGAAATTAAAAATAATTTTATAATAATAAAAGGTTTAAAATTGTAAGTACGTATATTGTATAAACTGACTTAAAAAAGGAAATTCCCAGTTCGTCGTAAGCTTTTTTACGAAAATTGCTTGGCCGATCTTGACAATTCTGACAACTACGGAACCCTACATTGTGCGTGGCCCGACACGCACTTGGCTGATTTATTTTTACAAGTATAGACAAGACTCAAGGCATATTTTGTTTAATTTTTTAATTTTCCTTTTTATATAAAATCTTATTGTTTCGATAGCGATAACAACAATTTAGACGACATTATCACAAACTTAATAAAAATTGTTAAATAGTCTACGTACATTTTTGAGAAAAAGAAATTGTTATCTTACACGTTTAAAAATAAGGTCTAATATTTCAATATTTATTTAATATTAATAAGGATATATAAATATTAATTATTGCATACAAGTTCAATAGTTTATTTAAACTTCAAATGAAAGTAACAAACAGAATGTTAATATAAATTACTTAATATAAAAAACTGTACCGATTCGATTGTTTATACTCGAGTAATCCATTGGTCTCGAACATTATTTATGATAATATTTAACGGTGAATTAATTATGTTCAGAATGTATGAAGTGTATCTCTAATTGCACAGATTGGCATTTTTACGAAGCTTCGCACACAATGAAAACGATTTTGATATTGTTGAAAATCGATTCCTAAATAATTTTTATTCACGCGTTAGATCATTTGATTATAAGATTTGCTGAGGGAAAATGCCGCGTAAGGCGCGTCCAAGGCGCGTTCCTAAGGTGACATGCGTTTTTTTCAAAATTTCGAATCTACACTCGAATATCGACATCATAACAATAAAAATAAAGTAACAGTAAAAAATTATTCATTTCATCGATGCAACAAAATAATTAGTTTGATTTACTTCTAAGTTTACTTTCTTTTAAGAGCATTTAAATAAAACTTTGTCATTCAAAATGATTTTCTACTATACACTTATTAACGAATTATTTGTTTAGTTTTCCTTGGTCATGTTTCGAATATATATCTATATATTTCAATAGCGCGCGATTGTTACACGGTCGATTACTTATAAAATAACTAGACTCTAGCTTTTGAATGAGGAAACCTTCTAGTTATTTGACCTTGCGTAAAGCTAGATGTTTGGCCAGCCGCGAAGGTGTCTATCCAAGACTAGACAACAATTGCCAGACTTTAGAAAAGACATCATAATTTAATGAATTGTTGAAACTTTGTGCCTATGCTATTGACCGTTAAAGAGTTTTCTCATCCGCAGCCTATCCTGAATGCAGCAGCCATATCGTGATGGTATTTAAAACGGGCTATGATAACTGAAAGCGTATATGAAATTTCATGTCTGATCTGTTGTCTGTTGATGAATTCCCTCGTCGAGAGCCAACCCTGAATGGAGCATCCCTGTCATGGTGGCACGCCGTATAAGTTATCATAAAAGCGTATGCATAACTTCGTTTCGGTAATGTTACCCGTTGATGAGCCCCGTTGTCGGGAGGTAGCCCTGGATGCAGCAGCAATGCCATGGTGGCAGTTGGAAAGGGTTATTATAATCAAAGGCTTTTACAAAATTTCGTGCTGATACTGCTGCCTATTGCTCCTTGACGGTCCTTGAGTTTGAGCCTATTTCTAGCTTTGATAAGTTAGACAATCGTGTGGACCAAAGATTATGATTTGTTAAACAGAACGAACATACCAATTAATTAAATAAATTAAAATTAAATTAGAACGAATATCAATTAATAAAAAAAATTTATAGATAGGAAATAAAACTCGAAACAAAAGAAAACAACATATATTTTTCTGTATTAGATAAAAATAGCCACATCAATAAATATTTTTTTCAATACAATATATATAATTTTAATATAATCTATAACGTATAAAATAATATAAATAAATAACTTTTGATTAAAAATATATTATTGTTGTTTGATGGTTCTGTACTTAAACAGGAAAACGGAAACCCTATAGAATCATTCTGTTGCCCTTTTATCTCAGTCCTTTATGTCAGTCTATATTCTTATATAATTGCAATGTTGCGCTACTTCTACGTTGCCCGACTATATGTATATTGTGATGACCATTTTTTATATTATAAATTATTTTGTACGCAGGACTGTATGAGCTCTTTTAGGTATTATCGTTCACACAAAATCTGAGAAAAGTCAGAATTCGCAATATAACACGTACTTACCCGCAATTCATATCACATTATATCATTACACCTCATCTGAAGTAGGAAGTGGACAATAAAATTAAGTGTATCTAATAATTCCGTGCGTGCATATAATAACGCGCTGAATGACTTGATACACGACGACACCGTCAATTAAATGAAGTAACTTTAAACCAAATTGATAACAACGACCAAATTATAGGCGTGGAACCAGGGGAGGGGGGGGGAGCTATTGTCCCCCTGCCTCCCTGGCTCATAACCGCAACACTTTTATTTTAAACACCACTATCTATTTACAATAATTATTTCACTTTCAAAACGAGTTGTATAAAAATAAGATAAAAAGATATTATAACTTATATGCATAATGGTAATTTTTTTATATTAATTTTCTGAAATTACATACATTCCTAAATGCAACTAAAATTGCGGATTGGTTTGAAATAACTAATCAATAATTAAAAGAATTTTTATTTTATAAATATAAAACAGATATGACATATATATTTGACAGCGGCCAAAACTGAATACAGTATTGCGATTAATAAAGGGCAATGTTTGTGTCGCCGATGCGAAGAGCCTTACTGACACACATGAGTGTTGTCCCTACAATGGAACCTTACCTTACTGGTTACCTTCCAAGATCTGACTTCCTCGGGCCGTTAGTCAGCACCACGTTTAGAAATACTTGTTTCATATACTGTGAATTTCTTAACTGTGAGTGGTAGGCCAAAATCAAAACTATAAGAATTATCGAAAAATACTTTTAAAAAACCCTTTGTCAAAAAAGTAAACTGAATCATTAATTTTTTGAAACATTAGTTTGTAGCCATGAATTGAACGCACTGCTTTTGAAAAAAGGAGAGACCTATGTTATATTATTGCACAATGTAATAGTGTTATCCGGGAAGTAATAGTAAACGGTAGAAGGAAAAGGTTTACTTTTTACAAAATGCTATTAATTAAACCTTATGTACTCAAACCTTTTTTCTGATCTGCAAACCGGTTCCATTAGAAAGGCAAGGAGAAAATTGTTTTAGACTTCTAGAATAAGTAGAGCTTACGACGGTTTTAAGATGTTATGTATTTTTCTTTTAAAATTAGTGTTGAGGCACCCTTTGAAACACACTTCTATAACTTTCAATTGAGTAGGTAATTTAAAGTATTTTCGATTTGTCAAGTTACATGTAATTTTTTTAGATTTTTATAAAGCTGCCATAACAAATATTAAAGACGCTCAGAGGACTTTAGCTCCGAGGAATGACAGACATTAGCCTTAGAACCACCAGTACGTCGGCCACGGCAGATTATTTTTACAATCTGGTGCGATACAAATATGACCTAGTGGTCATGACACATCGATTCCAACCGATAATCATGCAAACCCGATCTAGAACAGGTAAATTTTCAAGGTTTTGTGTTTAAATTTATATTGAGCTTGGCGTTGAAGACAAAAGCATTAGCCCGAAGAAATCCTAACACGTACCTATATATCCGCTAATCGGCATTATTGCAGCATTGTGAATTAAGCTCCTAACTTTTTTTTAAATAGTAGAGGAGGCTTTTGGCCAAAAGTAGGACATTTACAGGCTGATATAGTACAGTACAAGATAAGTGCGCTCTACGCTACGCTTACAATACTTGTACACACTTCTACGATATACAGATGAACTGTGAGCAGTCGCTACGGCTCCTCAGAAAATCGGCGTGGGAGGCCATAGTCTCCTTCTGTGAGATCGTAATGGTCCAGAAGGAGATAGCAGGTCGATCCCGCCCGACGAGGACGACCGAGGCATCGTCCTCCCGGCCACCTAGTCCCACTAGAGCACAGGGCAGAATAAACAGGGCCTTGATTAAACAGGCTGTTGGGCCGTGGGTGTGTGAGACTGTGGTCTCGCGCATACGTTTTTCCCGTTTCCCCCGAGGAGGACGACAGTTGGGGTGGCCTTGAACTGCCGTACGCACCAGCGAGAGGTGCAGGGGGGCGAGATCAAACTTTGCCCTCCGAGATGAGCTCCACCATCCACGAGCGCAGCGTCGCACGGGAGGAGCAGCGGGTGCGCATGTGCAAGGGATACGGCGGCTTCTCCAATTCTCCTGCTGAGTCAGGCTACCGCAGGGTTTTTAGTGGGTACAAATCTCCACGTAACCCGAACTTCCCATCCAGGAATCGGGTATCTTTTCGAAGATTTCCAGTGAACAAAATATATAAGAATAAACACATAGATATTTTTTTATCAACATATCACACAAGCGGAGCTGTGTGAGAATCTTCATTTTCTTGGAAAATTTACTACTGAAGGTTTAATTAATGTATAAGAATATTACTATACTTACTCTACTTTCCAGAAGTTGATTCTTATAAGTAGCACTATCAGACAGTGCAAATAATACAGATTACGTTTTTTTTTTCAAAATCAGCGGTTTCGATTCCTGGCTAGGAAAATGAATTAAAAAAAACTAATGATGTAGTTTTCGTTTTATCGTTTTATCCGAGGATCCTTTAACTATTTTTCACTATTCCTTATAGTTTGGGATAAGCCTGCCACACCCAGTTAAAAAACTCACTCTGTATAGATGAGATTGTTTAATCCAACAAAACAGTTTTTAACAACTATAAAATAAGATACTGTGTTTATGAGGTTACTGTTGTACATAATAAGTTTTTTTTTTTTTTAATATAACATTATGTATATTATTAACATTATAAAACATTTCAGTTTTTATATACGTCACAGCCAACTAGCTTAATCAGCTGTTCAATTAACAGCCTCGCCTCTTAACTATGCAGCATCGTTCAACTAGTAGCCGGAATGATATTGAGCCAAACAGATAGGCAAATGACTTGGATTAATAATGTCTACTTACCTAATTATCATTTGACTACTTGCCTAGCTTATTCATTTAAATTTAGTTCTAAAATACAAATAAGCGTCTTATAATGTGCAGCCTCTCCATCTTAAAGTAACAAAACAGAATGGTTTTTTGCTGGTGCAGCCTCAGCCCCTACAGATAGGCAGTTAATTAAATGGCTTATTAAGCAAGTTGCCTGCTACATTTACAAACATAGATAACATACATCATAAACTTGTTTTAAAAAAAAAAATCCCACCATTAACTCATTCTTACATAAAACCAACACCAAATAAAAAAATAATGGTATCATTATAAAGAACATATTAATCGCATAATACTATTTAACTGACTGTCTAAAGACTCCCTGTCTTTACCATTATTAATGACAATGTCCCATTCATTATAATCGTCCAAATCACACTCTGACGTAACATCATCTACGCCACTTTTGAATTGAAATCCTCTCTCTATTCTGGTTTCTTCGTCTGCAATTAATCTTATTGTTTTTACCAAGGGTCCATAATTCTCTTTGAACCATAGTATATCAGTTTTTCGCCGAATATCGCTTACAATCCATACTGGTTTATCAGCCACTGGAATTGAAAAACATTTTTTTTTTTTCACAATTTCTTAACATAATGAAGTCATACACAAATTAGAAAATAAATTTGTTTTTGTCCCATACAGACTTATACATTAATTTAAAATATATTTACAAGATTTAAATAATAAATATTTTTTGTTAATGAATATAATGAATATAAATCAGAAGTATAAAATGTTATCAATGTGCCTTTTTTACTATGAAGAGGACTTATTGTATGTTAAAACTTGGCCAAACATCATTGAAATTAGTTTTTCCAATAGTATACTTTTCTTTAAGACTTATTTATAAAACTATTTTTTTTTAATCTTTAAGAAAACAACAAATTAAACATATTGTAAAACATTTAAAAGAAAAATTCAAATACCATTTTCACAAGCCGCTTTACAAAAGCATCCGTAATCTTGTTCCCGCTTCTCGTCACTCCATCTGATCATATCTAGTCTGTATTGCTCCTTGTATGCACCATCGCTCAATAACTCATTTAAATTTAAACACTTCTCTTTGGCCCAGTGACATTTGATGGGTTGAGAAATTTTTATAATCTCACACTTATCACCCAATCTGAAAAATAAGTAATATAAAGTTAGATGATTACTGCAGCTAACAACCATTTTCATGCAGATTCAGGTTTTTAGTTAGCGAGGGTCAAGCTGTAGTAGCAGGGCTGGCAAAAAGCCACAGGCCCCGGACCCAAAGGGGCCCTGTTATAAAGCAATTTTATTAATAAAAATCTAAATAACTCTCAATGAATTGTTATTTCATTAAAAATTTGTATAAACCTATGCTCTTGAAAAAAAAACTTATCAGATATTTAACTGAAATACAAACAATATTATTAATAGTTTTGGGTAACTTTTAAGTGGTTCATTAAAATGAAGTTATAATGTGAGGATTTTTACTTAAAAGCCCCATACAAAGAATTTCGGCCCTCAGATGGTATAGTTACACCTCTGTATGTAAGTTTCCACAAAAATGACTTATAACTGATTCTGGGCTTGTATTTTTAGTAGCAAGTATTCAAAATCTCAAAAAAATTGTTAAAGCATACTTAATTTCACATGCATTAGAATGCTCAAAGGCTAAAGTTGAACTTTTTCTTCAATTATTATAAGGGACTGTCTTACCTGATTTTTAAATGATCTGTTAAAAAGTCTTTACCACATTTCCTTTTACCGCTAAATAATAAAATTACTTTTGGACCCATCATAAATAATCTGAAATAATAATTATAAATTAATTTGATTTGAACATAATATAATAAAAACAATTAAAATATTTTACTAAAAAAAAATTAAGATAATTATTATTATTTATTATTAATTGTATACAAAATTATTGTCAAATCAAAAGAGTAATTTTGTTAATTACTCTTTTGAAATTATTTTAAGTAAACAATTTCTTCCTACTTATCCTAATCTTTAAATATAATTTTTAACTCTTAAACGTAGAGCAACTATACACAACTAAATATAAATTTAGGATTATTGTTGTTGTTTTTAGTTTTATAATTAAAATTTCAACTAAAATTAAATTAAACTTTTACACTTTTACTCTTTCAACTTTGGTTTCTCTCTGTTACAATATTCCATAATAGTCCTTATTGCAATTGTATTAAAGTAGTTGATGTTTTAGATTTCATATTATTAAGCAAATGTTTCCAAATACAATTGTTATATACACGTAGTTTAATTCACCAAAGACATACTTTTCAGTTGCAGTTTAAGTAAATAATTATTTTAATCGATGAAAAACTAGTATATATTATAACAAAATTAAATATATTATTATTAATTAATTAAGAATATATTCGAAACATATTCGAAATTAGAGACCGAACGCTCTCTTGTTATTTGATATTTGATGATTTTTTTTAATTAACTTGTTCTACGGCCCAATGGGTTCAAGCCTTTTTGAGCCTTTGACATTTATGACAAAACAAGGAGTTACAACTATTAAAAATGTTTTACCCCTGAAATGTCTAAAATTATGTACTCAGGGCAATGACTTTGGTCGCCATCAACTCGCTGATTTCCTTTGGATTATACAAAATGTCTTCAGAAAGACAAAAAAAAAAATTAGCGTTAGCAGCTAACAAAACTAAGAATAACAGAAAATATTTGTCGCTTGCTATCAATTGTTGGCGATTAGCATTCACTAAGTTGTTGCATCATCCGTGACATAAATCGCTCTAAAAAGTCATGTCCACACAATGACTTTGATAAAAATTTATGACAGTAAAATTCAATTGTAAATGCTTACAGAACTTTAACTTCCATACTATAAAAGATTAAATAAAATTCAACGCGTGTCTACTAAATAGTGTTTAAAAATTTAACATTGCTTAAAATCTCATCTAAATTGCTTAACTCCGAATAAAATAATGATAATTATTATTATTATTATTAATAAGATATCACGAGTTACACTATACAGCTAAAATAGTTATACATAAGTAAAATATGACTAAAGCTTGTTTAACTCAAAACTATCCTTAAACAAGTCTGTCAAGTATTTTGTTCAGCCTTCAAAAGTGTCTTTGTAATAATTCTTATCTAAGCCGTAATATGCGGCAAAATTCCCGAGATGGTAACCCTATACTCAAATGTTTTACCTTATTTTACGGCCTTGGGTTCGAATTATTTTGAGCCTTACTGATAATAGTACCAACATATTTTTTTTTATACTTTTGTTTTTTTTTTTTTTGAATTATTTTGATATGTATATGTTTTTTTATTAATTATTATAAAAATATAATAATAAAACAGCCTCAATCATTTGTAACGCCATCTCTTATATTTTCTTGAAAGCACTAGGCTTTAAGTCATCCAGTATGATTACATTACCGTAGCAAGAGATGGCGCAATGTTGTTGTAAAAACAGATAGCCATACTTTAGTTATCCGTATTCAACCTACGTTAATTTATAAAATGTAGCCGAATACATATTATTTTTCATACGTTTAGCTAGATGGCGTAAGTTATTTGTTTATGTATTATTGACGAACACTTTTTGATGAAACAAATAACATCTCAAAATTGAGAAAAAAAACTTTATGATTTATTAATATTTCATGCATAATAAAACGAAAATAATTATTTATGCCTAGCTTATAAGACTCAAGTTTTGCTTATACCGAAATATTTGGAAAATCGATTGTAATTTTATTTTAAGCGTCATAATATAAAATTTACTTGTATGTGTTTATTATATGGCTAAAAATACAATACAAACATTATACAGAAGGTATGTATAGTTCACCAAAAATAATACATATATTAGAAATGCATTTTAATTTAAGTCGCCCAACTCAAAACATAAACTCAAAATAAGTATACTTACTTTATTCAAATAGACTATGAGCTCTTTCGAATCGTGAATTTACAAGTTTGTTATGTCAGTTCCACGTGAAGCTTCCATACGCTACGCTATTATATTAATTAAAAAGGCAACATGATAAATTGAAAAAAAAAATGTTTTTTCAATCCATATTACTTATTCAACCATAACAAAATATGTACCCCATCTTCGGATTCGATATGGGACATATCATATCGCCCACACTGCATTATTATATTCACCATAACACATAACTATAAATAAAATCGTGCCGACACGAAAAAATGGCGTTATTTGAATGCCGGACGATAATTTAAATGTAGCAACAACCGCTTTTAGCTTACAACCTTAATTGACTTAAAAATGCTTATCAATACTCGCTATTTAAAGAATAATAAACACAAAAAAGTTGCATACAAATATAAACCATAAGAAGGCGGCATTCGACCTAAATTTTAAAGTCCACCTGCTTAAACATAATTCCTTTAGCAATACGGACGAATTTCGAAGCACGATGCACGCTCACGACTTTCTGAACGACTCCGGACATGACATTCCACGTTTCGTTGTAGATTAGAATGGGATGGATAGCGAGCCACCCGCCGAAAAAAACGAGACAAGCAACCGCGGAACAGTCCACGTGGACTGCTTAATATCAACACAGGAGCAACGACCAATGGAAAACGGTACCACTAATGTATTTCTCACCTCCGCACTCACACCCAGGTCGCCTGCTGTTTTTGAATTATTTATACGATTCTCAACTTTCCGTGGCTCGCCTAGGGTTTCAAGTTTCGCGATCGTGTCTACGCGGTCGTTTTCGAAATGACTTATGGCATCCTGCTGATGTCATTTTCGTACGTAAGGCTTGTAAATAAGGCAGATTGTCGCTCGCGAAGTGCTCTGCGGCTCTTGAATTTAAAACGATTCCCAAGAACACGGGCGCAAGTTGATGAAGGTTGGAAGAGGCCGCGGTGCAAACTGCATCGTCTCGTCACAACGGCCCCCGCCCCCCGGCTCACCCCGCTGCGCTCTCCCGCCTTTATTGTAGTAAGTTCAGCGTATACGGTACGTGTGTGTATGGCTGTTCCGAGTCAACTGTTGTGCTGAGCCGCGACGTTTTCATAGCGCTGCGAGGTGCATGCGGCCGCGGCGCTCGATGTTTGCAATATATTGCTGTTGCAATATTACGTTTTTTGTTTGTTCAATGTGGGCGTCTTACCGTGAAAATTAGTGTTGCCCAAATGCAAGAACAAGACGAGACTTAGCCAGTCTTGGTCTTGGTCTTGCGCCCATACACCTGGTCTTGGTCTTGGTCTTGGTCTTGCGCTCCCGGTCTTGGTCTTGGTCTTGGTCTTGCAGCAAGAGTCTTGCAAGTCTTGCAATTACCTATTAGTCTATTACTATTTATTAAAGTTTACTTTAAATGTTAGAAAAACGTATTAGAATTGGAACTTGGAACATTGTGAGCTTGAATTAACATAGCCATAGTAAAGATCAAGCAGATTAATAAATAACTGAAGATTTGATAAGAAATTCGAAAAATCAACTGACCTATATGTCGTTTTCATGGAAGTAACTGTTTCTTAATAAACATTTATGATTTATAAGCTTACATTTGCTACAACATGTAAAAAAAAAAATTAATTACAATAACTTGACTGTATTTTAAAGAACAATACTTATCTGTCTAGAAAGAGATTGAACCCTCAACTTATAAGAAATTTAATAAAAGAGTTTTACGATTTATCATTTATTTGAATAAAAAATAAAATACAACACAAATCAACAGCTTTATCATTAGGTTATGATACTTTATATCAATTTTTTTGACCAAGAATTAATACAAAGTAACCATCTGGCTGACTCATCACTTAACCTATTTCTATGTTTTCTAATTACTAATGATGCGTTAGAAAATAATCTCTCAGCAGGTACTGAAGTTGCCGGTATTGAGAGAAAATCACGAGCCATTTTCGATAAAATCGGATACTCTGTCTCATGCGTCCTCCACCAATCTAAAATGTCTTCCGAGCTGGCAGTTCTTGGTTTTCTCAGGTACTCCTCCAACTCGTCTATCACTAAGCCTTGAAGACAAGATCCAGATGACGTCGAGGGACATTCATAGAGTTTATCAAAGTCTATTACGTCTTCATCTTCATCACATACTTTATTTTCTTTTCCTGGTAATTCCAGAGATTTGTTCAGTGAGTGTAGACTTTTATATTCTTCATAAAGTTCATTGAACTTGCGCAGACTTTCTGTTTTAAGTTGCTTCCCCCACATTGTCAGGTCAAAAGTCTGAGCCTTATGCCTTGGGTCTAAAATTAAAGAAGTACAATAAATCCAGTTGCTCTTCTTGTAATGTTTAAGCATTTTGTCTCGAGCTGCTTGGAAAGCTAGAATGAGCCTTTCATCCACTTCAGATCGATTAGGTTTCTCATCTAACTGTTTTACCATGGATTCAATTTTATCTAGCAAGAGATTGAATGATACAATGACTAGCGGTAATGTAACATATTTGTCTCCACCAAGTTTTGTACTTAAAAGTTTAAAATTTATTAGAAATTTATGTAATTTTTCGAGTACCTGCCATTCATTAGCTGTGATTTGAAAATCATTTAATTCGGTGACAGAACTGCACAATATGTCAATGCCCGCTCTCACTTTTAAACCAAATCCAATCATATCATGTGTGGAATTCCATCTCGTTGGACAGTCAAGAATGGCATTTAGATTTGATGGCACGCCAGCTGCTTCACAAGCAGACTGAAACTTCTTCTTCACTATCTCACTTCTTTTTATTTTACTGGAAATGCTGCGTAACTTTGTTACAGATGTACGCGAGTCAGCAATATTTGGTGCAGATTCTTCATCTTCCTCATCCTCAGTTTCGTCTGCATAGTCTTCGTACTGCTGATCTTGCGCGTTAGTGTCAGACTCACAGTGTAATGCTAAGGTCTTTAATAAATCTTGTACACCAAGGTTTAAAATGTGAGCAAAGCACCGGAAATGTTGATTGTCTGAATCAAAGTGTTGCGGCAGCAGTTTGCTCAGTTCATACATAAATTTGGTATTTGCAGTTGCGTTGTCGACCGTGATACCTTGTATTTTATCAATTATGCCATATTCCAATAAACATTCATGGAAAATCGTTGCAATATCTTCCCCAGTATGTCGACCGCGTGATGGTATAAAATCAAGAACTACAGATTGATACTTCCATTCGTTGTCTATATAATGAATAGTAACCCCGTAGTAACTCCTACCAGCAATTGACGTCCACCCATCAATGGTAAAAGACATTTTAGATGATAATTGTTGAAGTCGTTCCTTGAGATTCAATTGGAGCTCTTCAAATCGCTCTTTGACTTTCCTTCTAAGTGTAGACCTTTTAGGAAACACCATATTAGGGCAAATACGTCGAAAATATACTTGTGTAGCTTCGTCATCGAAAAATGAGAAGGGAAGATATTTTTTCACCACCCAATCAACTGTAGCTGTCGTGATGTTGTCACTGCTGTTTTCCGACTGAAACAAAACAAGAAATCTTGTGTTATTATTTAAAACATACTAGGTTTGAGCGTATAAGAGGAGGAGGTTTGTTGTTGTTAAATCGAGAAAATCGTTAAATTGATATTTGTTATATTAAGGTTGCACTGTACTGTAATTTACCAAAATAAAGTACTTAGTTGTTACTGGCCGATTCAATGAAAATATGGGTGTTAGTGGTGTTTTCATCTAGAAACTTCATCTTTCATCGTTGCGACATATTAAGTATGTAATTATCGTCTAAAAAATATTTTAGACGATAATTACATACTTAATATGTCGCACCCCTAGATGAAAACACCACTAACTCAAAAATACTTACGTAAGTTAATGGCGTTTTTGAAAGTATCGCATGAATAGCTACGCGGAGTTAAAATTCTTTTAACTGTTAAAAAAATATTCTTACCTGTCCACTTCTTCCAGCGGTTACTAAAAAGCTTGTGATATCTCCACTTAATTTTGGTTTAACAGGAAGAAATATTTCTGATTCCTTTTTGTGGAAAGATATTAGATGTTTCCTTAAGCCTGAAGTGTTTCTGTTTTTCATTTTTATTTCAATCTTTTTATGTTGGCACAATTTACAGAAGGCAGTTTGGGATGCATGAATTATTTCGAAAAACTCTTCAAATTTGCTTTTGGGTCTTTTAGATCTGTGACTCAAACTCTCGTTACTCGGACTAGAATAATTTGAATCATCGTCACTCATATTAAATTGTACACGTGATACGTTTTTAGAAAACAACGAGAATTAGTAAAAACAATTATTAAGTTAGACTCGAAGCACAGCTCAATTGGAAATGACTGGAATTAAAATAATTCCTTTATTTATAGTACGTTTCCTTGCTTTCTACCGCGCCGCCTCGCCACGTGCCGGCTCTATGAAAAGGATGCCGCCGCAAATGAAACAATGCCGCGTGCGGCGTACAAACACACACTAAATATTACCTACTTGTACAGACGCGACGCGTGAATAAAATATATGTAAAGAATTAGTGCCAATCACTATTCTTTACATATAAGTGAATGTTTTGGCGTACATCTATACTAATATTATAAAGCTAAAGAGTTCGTTTGTATGTTTGATGACAGAAGTTTTAAAATAAATAAATAAGTTCTGAACGTCACTATACCTCCAAAGTTACTATTCCTCGTGGACGAAGTCGCGGGCACAGCTAGTAAATACTTACTCTCATCATCTCTCTCAGAGATATTCGGGCTGATAAGTAATACAAAACTCTTATCGCAGGCTTTTTATTTTATTAGTAGATAAGTACCTACGCTTTTTATATTATTTTATTAGTTTTGTAGAATTTTTTTACACGTTTCAAGTATATTTAAAAGCGGCTACAATATTTATTAAACGGGTGATATTTGAACACTTTTTTGCTATTTTTTCTTTTAAAAACTTAAGAAATATAATGACTAAATGTACAATAATAGTACCTAAGTAATTAGTTTAAAACCATATAAGTAATCAATATTATAATATATACTTACTAGAATGAATTAATATGACATCTACTACCTATCCTTACCATTTTATCCTAATCATAATACTACTTGCGTGATCAGTATAATGTATTCATTTTCATTCTAAGCACTCTGAAACTTATTTATTCTTTGGAACACCTGTAGGTACTCTTAAAATTCGAAATTATTTTGCATGAGTATACCTACGCCCTATGGCGGCAATCAAATAGTGTCAAATGTTATGATTTCGGCGTGGCGGCAACGATTGTTTTAGATTTCAAAAGAAGCCGCCGGCGCGTGTATCATAACCATGTACTTCCGAAAAGCGGCAAATTTCTTTGAGAAGTAAGTACAAAACCTTTGATGCCGCATTATCAAAGTGCCGATGGTTAAAACATAACTATGCATGCACTCAGTTTGATTTTAATAGATATTTTAATAGATATGTTTATTGTATTAGTCGTAATGCGCATAGGTCCAGTTTTTCATATTTTTTGATACAGTTTTTTGCGTCTCATAGAATTCCTAAGCGTACCTACCTATACACCGAACTGTTACACCTAACTACTCAGTGAAATAGCGCTAAGTCCTAGCTGCAAGACGCAAGAGTCTTGCAGGCTATGTCTTGTTCTCGCTCAAGTCTTGCACGGTCAGTCTTGGTCTTGGTCTTGCTAAAAATACGCGGTCTTGTTCTTGGTCTTGGTCTTGCAAAAACGCAAGAACAAGACCAAGACTGCAAGACCAAGACTGAATTTGGGCAACACTAGTGAAAATAAACACCGATCCACTCATATACTAGCTAAAATATTTGTTTAGTGAGCATAAAATGTAGGTACGCTAAGATCCACTTCTCGTTACATAAACTTTACACGCAATAGAAAAATTGTTGAGGTACAGAGTTACCTATTAAGGTATTATATATAAATATACGTCATAAATACAGATAATACTTATGAAATAACTTAATCTTGTCGTAGCTTTTATTACATTAATAGATGGTAGAGTAGACAGGGGACAAAGCGTACACACTTTTATAAAAACAATTTAACTTCTTTAAGAAGAAAAAATAACAAACGAGCAGTAATAAAGTGGGGTCCTTTGAACACGTCTAGTAGATCGTGATTATAGGTATTTTTGATTCAATGAAAGGGATCGTTGGGGTAGCGGCGGAAATATTAGGGCGCCCCTTGCTCACGTGACGCTCCTAAAGGGCCAGTCGTGACACTGCGCTCTATTTGCTTATTAAACTCGTTAAACGGCGTCAGATTTTACTTTTGACTCCTTTGACTCATGGCTCTTTTAATATTCACAACTGCTACATAAGCAGGTTCTGGTAGCGAATATAATTACGCAAGTATTTTATCTGATGAGTTTTATTATACTAATAAAACATTAATGTATTCCAATTCTAAGTACAATAACATTGTAGATATGAGTATCTTTTAAAACTCTACCTAAAGACTTTAACGTAGGTACGTTAATATCTATAGATAGGTTTTCCTTCGTGATCTATAGAACGTCTACTTTATAAGTAATAATCCTGTAATAATTCATTTTTTCAAAATATATACTTTTTAATTACAAGTAAAACTTATTTAAGAGCCATTAGGTACATAAAACGCTAACACGCAAGAATGTACAAATAAACACTAAATACACACGAATTTTTATTCTTATAGGTATACCTATATTTGTAAATATACTTAAGCATATTAAACAAACGTGCGCGCAAGTAATCTCTGTTATTTGTATAAGCAATGCAAAAATACACGAAGGGCTGTTTTGTTTGAACACATGCGGCAGGCGAGTCCTTTCCTGTGTAAATTCATATCTTCGACCCTCAAACAACTGAAGCTTAAAAAAAATGTATGAATATGCAATAATGTTAAGTAAATGCGAATTAAAATCTTATTTTGGCCAAATTAGTTTAAAAGGCATTTTTAAGCTAGATACTTCATTTAAATAACAAATAGTCAATTTGTAAATAGAGTATTTAATCCTATCGTCGATAAATAAAAACGGACGTAGGTGCTAAATATTCACAACAAAAAAGTAATTCACCAGTTAATTATCAAAATAAAATATTTCTTATGTCATTAGAACGGCCTCGTTCGTCTGTGGAATGAAGAGACAAACTGAAACTAAATACTTTCCTACTTTAATATAATTTGACGGGAAGTGAAACGTTGTTAATGGTATCTATCTGAATTTGATCCGACGCCGACGAAGCGGCGCGGATAAATGAGAAAAATCAGTACCAACGTCCCTTGGAGACTTAGGGGGCTACAACAGGGGTGCAATACGCAAACTAATGAACTTAATTTCTTGCTCGAATCCGAGATTAGGGGCTTAAAGTTACATATACCATAAGTATAATATAAGTATATCGAAGCAATAATAAATTGATTCCAACTTTAAACTCCATTTTATAGGCTGATTTATTATTATTTTAAATGTCGTTAAAAAGAAAAAATAAGCACTTAATTATGGTTTACACGTTTATATTTATATCATATCTTTTTTTAATATGGTTATTATCTAAGAAATAGTCAGATAAGACAAAATGGTATTATTAAAACTTGTATCTATAAATTGATGCTAAAACATTTTAAAACGTCGTTTCATATTCAAATGAAATGGACAAAATCACTGGTGTCAAGTTTATGACATCCTCAACGACCCCGCAATGGTAGAGCGAACATCTCGCGATAACGCACACGGCTATCAATATGCTCTCATCCGTCATACAGCGAGGCGCGTGTCGGACACACCGCACGACGTTCACATTATTCAACACAAACAAAAAGGGAATAAATGCTGGAATAAAATACTTTTAATTTCCCCGGGCGCCGCTAATCGGGCAACGGCGATGGAGGGCGCCAAATCGCCCTTTTTATTTTACTGCATGAACGCAAATCCGGCGGGAAAACGGAGCGGGCTAGCGCGGGGTGCGGCAGGCGGGGGTGCGGTCACGCGCGCGGAATTAGCGCTCCCCGCGCCCCCACCGCCCGCACTTGACCCGCGCGAGGTGTCACCGAGCACGTTACCTACCCGCAAAAAATGGGGGTGAGCCGCTACCGCGCTCCGACGCCCTCGCCGCTCGCCACTCTACGACGGGGAGCACGGATTTTGTTTTTAATTTATTACGATTGTTTCGATAACCTTAACGCGCGCCACTTAACCTACATACCTACTGAATACGATCCGGCGATTCCTATCGAATTAAGCACAAAATAACTTAGGTATTACTAAATATTCTACTACAGTTAACCTTCGCATAATCTCTAAATGTGTTTCCGCTGGGCGCGCATTTATTAAATTAAAGCCACTAATTGACACGCAAAACAACTCGTGTAAACCGCAAATAGTGATATTACCTACAGCTTCTGAACTTAAACAATGACTCACATTGAGCCGTGTAGTCTAAAAACATATTATAATTAAACCATTCCTTTTCTACATCCATACCTACACAAAACAGATATCAGTATTTTCCTCTTGTAAATATTAACCTATATTTATTATTTCATGCTGAAAATGTGATGATGAAGGTAAGTATACATCTTAGTATAAAATAACACTTAAATACTACTATGAAGGATATGTTTTTATTTTGAACAAGAGTTATGTATATTAAAAATTTAGATACGTATTATACATATTGTGTCTGAATAATGAAAACTACACAAGATTTACGTCAAATCCGTAACCATAAAACCAGGGAAGAAGGTGAATCTAATTCAACATAAATAAAAGCATGAGACAAAACCAGATATTGACAAAATTGTTACGACGTTAGAACTGGTATATAAGCAGTTAGCTACCTAGTGATGTTTTAATGTTCAGTTCTTTTCGATGTTATTATTGTTAGATCTCGTGTTCTCGGGAGAGAACTTTGAACAAAAGTATAACAGTTTGTGTGTTTTATTGCTAAAGTAAATCATCTTCTCTCAGAAGCGCTGAGCTGACATTACGTAGTTTTGCAGTAACTCCAGACTTTGTTGAGCTATTACTCACCTCGCGTAAAGTGCACTGCATATGTCTTCAACGATCAACGGACAAGCGTCGGTTTGTTTTGCAAATAGTATTTTCTTGTTCAAAGACGTGTTGAATATTTGTTCAAGTAAGAATTTGACATGAAAAATCAATCAAGGATTTCTTTATTTCGAGTTAATAGTAAATACCACGTAGGATCGTTTTAAGTGTTAATTTTATTCGTCTGTAAACATTTTCCTGTTTTGTTTTATGTGCGAAACATATGGACAATCAATGTATTAGTACCTTTCACGTTTACTAATTTTATGGGAACGTTTATCGCGCATGACGTAATACAGTAGCAATATGTTAGTAAAGTTTACGACTCCTATAACAAGGATAAGAGTCCTCCGCGCGTCATTAGGCACATGTAGCTCGGATGCTTTGTGAAGAAGTTGGCTTTATAAATTGAACAAACAACTCAATTGTTGGCCCGACGACCCGTCGCTCGTAGCTCCTCGCTCGTCAACGGCTCGAGACAATGAGGCTCAGGCGACAATTGCTTGCAATTGACACAGTTGCAATCCCATACTTGCCTCTTATCTCTAGACACTTGAGTACGTACACGGCTAAATTCTATCAGTGTCTAAGACAGCTAATCAAACTTAGGGCTGCATATAAGGCCATCTTTTACCGATTGGAGGCCCTGGGCACATTAATATTACAGCGGCCCCTGTGACTTTGATAAAGGACTATTTTGTTAAAATAGGTAGAAGGAGTAAATAGAAAATTCTAGATTTATGTAACAGTTATTTTCATTTCACCATTGTTACTTTACATAAGTAATTAATTACATATAGAATATTCACAGAAAAGCTACATTAATACAATAGGTATCTTTCCTATTTTAAGAAAGGCAAATTCATCAATCATTCCTCCATAATATAGCAACAAATGGCGGACCCCATAGATCGCGAGGCGCTGTGCACTTGCCCAGAGTACCTATTGGAAAAAAGGGGCCTGGCATGTCTTCAAATTATTTTGCATTAGTAGAGTGTAATTAACTGACAAGACCCAAGGTAACCTACATGTTCCTACTTCACGAATATATTTTCATAGAAAGAAAAAAATAACTTGCTAAAAAGCTTATAAATAATGATTAGAATCTCGTTCCGTATTCTATGTTTCACACTCATTAAATTAAATGGTAAACTGTTATCTATATAGATTCGTTGATGGGAAAGATTTTGGATATGTTTTAGAAGATTAATAGTTAGGAAAGTGAATGTCACCTGCTCGTATAATAAACGTGAGCGCAAATTTTATTGTGGTCGCAGGTTCAACCGATTTATGAGCAGATTGAAAATAAGTAAAACTATAATGCTCCAACGTTACGTGCATTTTATTACGAAATGTAGGAATTGATTAAAACACTGATATAGGGATATATGTATAGGCAAAAAGTTAAAATATTCGATGATTGCCAGTTTTGGAAATATAAATTGTTTTACACATATCAAATAACTCGTTGGGATCATCGTATCCTGCGGTTAGCTATGGGAAAGCGTTGCATGGTTTTTCCCAAGTGCAGTCACGTAACCATGGTTGGACTCTCTTATAAAAATAAATAGGTCCGTTCTATTTTTACTTAAACAACAATTTGGACATAACCGTGCAACTACTTACTTTTCGTCAAGAAATTTTCAACTTATAAGAAAATAAGCTACAATTACGGATCATGAGATACAGCCCGCTGAAAACAGACGGACAGACGCTCAGATGGATATACGGATATATGCATCGACGAATAGACGGACAGACGGACAGTCGGACAGTTGAAGCTTAGTAATAGAATCCCGTTGGCACACATTGGGTACGGAACCCTAAAAATTACCAATACTTAAGTCGAACTATCAAATTTCATGTGTTCTTCACCTACAGAGTTATTGACTAATTTAACCATATTATCAGTATTACCAAAGTAAATGATGTAATGAAAAATTAACCTCTAATTTACAACTCCTTAACAAACGTTCTTGTTCTCGTTACAAGCTTGTATCGAAATATAAACGACTCTATTAAAATCGATAGAGCTGTCAATAGGGAGGGCAGGTAGATTTAAAATTACTTTCGTCATCAACTTTTTTCATATAGATACATAAATAATTTTCTTAATTAGTAACATCCTCAATTTCGAAGCTCGATAATTAGAACATTCATTTAACCGCTTATTAAAATGTTAAACGAGTTCGACACTCGAGTTTCGAAGTGCGAATGTTATTGAAAAACACGTTTCACGCTATTATGTTACTATCTGTGATTACTCGTTATGTGTTATAATGACACACGTCTATTAGTCGGACTAGTATTATACGCCGTACTCGTAAATTGATAAGGCGGAAAGTGACTAGTACATTCGAGATGCGAGCCTAGATATAAGTCAGCAGAACTGTCAAGTGGAGTGGAACTCGCAGCTAGTTGATATCGCTCTCGCCCCCCGAGAGATGTCGCCGGGTTTCGCGCGCTGCTCAGCCGCTAGTAAAAATACGTGCGGGTATTTCCTGTCCCCGCGGCGACGGGGCGGAGGGGGCGATAAATAACTCAGTTTGCGGCGTGCGGGGCGCGGGCGCGGGGCGCGGGGTCGCAGCGTTATTTGTAGGGCTCGCGTGTGAATTATTCGTGGGTTCACGCGCGCTGTTTGCCCGCCGTCTTGTGGAGTGCGCGCCGACCCTCGTTAATGAAATTTCATATCGTTCGCCTGCCGCGTCTCGTTCTATTGTCGCCGCTCGCTGGTCTCGAACTCTCGCCAGGCGCTCGCTACCCTATTCTCTGCCTATTGAATGAGCCGAATTGTTACACTTGACTGTGGAACTGCGGAGAAACACTATTATGTTTGCTCAACTTGAATAGAAATTAGGCACCGATTGTTACATATGAAATTGTTAGCGACTTGGTTAAACGAATATGTAGTAGGTATGTTCGAGTTGCTCGTACTTTATGATTTCACCATTAATTCGACTTCCAGCTTAACGGGCTTAATGTCTATAAATATTAAACGCTTCGCTATCTAATCTGGGCGCGCATCATAACGTTTCCGAATTTATCGATATAGGTAGAGTAGATCGTAAACATAACGAGTATTATATAGGTACAGACACAGTTAAAACTATTAGTATAAAAAGTGTTCATGACTTTCTTTATAGGGCTTACAAAGATTTTAGCTATTTCAGATATTTAGAAATATTTATCTCTTGACGACCCTTTTATTTAAGGAGATGAAAAATACGTTACACTGACCCATGGTAACAACTATTTCTGAGCCGAATTCCATTAAAATTCACCCTATCATTTGGCTAAATAATCCTCAAAAATAATGTATGTCAGTTCTTCATTTGTTTTCTCACACAACAAAATTCATACTTTCAAAACATATGACATAGCCCTAGGTCCTAGCTAAGTATCCGTGCCAACATGCTACAATCTACACAAGTACATAGAGAGGCTTTAATGTAAATATTAATCGAGTATAGAGTATATAAACGAGTGGGTAAACAAGAAATAGTAACAGAAACAATGAGCTACAGTGTGACGTCGAGACAATGACGCGGTACAATTGCTCACAATTGACACAGTTGTACGCCCACGGTGCTTTGCAGTGATTAGTAGAGAATGTTAGAGGCGCATTATACGCTCAGGCTCTAAATAGATCGACTGTTTAACTAGAGAATTTCGGTTGGAGACAATTTATAGAAATCAAACGAAATGCAAAATGTAAGAAAGTAACCTATACGATTAAAACGGAGTTAAGTACCTATGATAGTAGTTCCGTAGTACCTAATTATTAAAAAAAAAAAAAAGAATCTTTGATAACGAAAAAAAAACAACCAAAAAATTTAAAATAAAGTAAAGTCAGATAGATGATTATAATCAGGCTTTAATTACTTAGTTTTAATTAGTTGGTAAACATACATAGTTGCAGAATAATTGTAGTTTTTATATAGAATACTTGAATCTAAAATAGCTTTGATAAAGTCATTGTTTTAGATTTTTTTTTTGTAAAACCAAAGAAATAATAAACACCGTTTTAACATCCTATTTTTCTTACGTAATCGCGTCCAAGAAATGAATGAAATACACCATTCACGACCATTCACCATTCTAAACTGATAACACAAATATATCTACACACAATACTCGATATCACATTGTGCAGTCGTCTTATTCAACACAACAACACTTCATCATATGCTCATAAGCGGACCTACTTGCTCTGTTCTGGCGTTTTACTCAGTTTCCAAAATAAGAATCTAGATATTTAACCTTTGAGCCGTGGCACTAAAATGTTTAGAACATACAATATACGAATAACATCACACTAAAATCTTTTCACCTCCATATTACATAGCGTGATGTCGAGTCGTCGAGGAAGACAAAAACAAAATAAAAATACTCCTAATTTTTTCAATGACGACATCTTAGATGAAACTGACTAAATATTTATTTTCTAAACTGTTAAACGTTTGTGAATGACAAGTATTTAGATATTGTGTGTTAAAATAAAATCTCGCATAAAACTCGTCTAGAATGTTAAAATAAATGAATGCGGCTCTTGCACAATATATTTTAATTCTATTTAATTTAAAAGTTTTAGACATTAATATTAGGGATAAAAAAGTTGAATGGAAAAATAACACAATAAAATAAGGTTCTGTTATAATTCGTAATAATTATGGACACAATTCAAGTTCAGAAAACAAATAATAGGAGCTCTTATGTAGCTACCAATTTCCCCTTAAGAAAACAAGTGGCAGTGTGTAATTTATCCGCTATTATTACATTCATATTGTAGGTATTATAAGAACGTATATATTATGAAAAACGCAAAAGACAAAGCAAGTCAGCATAATATTATGCATTCTTCAAATCGTCCTCATTTCGCATGCGTCTTGTTATTCACATGCGCCTGCCCGCTTTATACCAGCCACTTGTATTCGGAGCTCACTGGCATGCATTTATTATTCGCATGCGTTGGACCGCATGTGTACCGCATGCCGAGAGCCGCCCTTTACCCATTCGCATGCATTCGCCCGCTTAATATGCGGGCTCGTATTGCGCCTTTCACGCTTCTCTATAACTCGTACACGTTGTTCAGTAATTTAATCAGCTTTGAAAAATAGAGGTGCGGTGTTTCATGTCTATGTTTACTATACGAATCAATGAGGGATTTTATTTTAACATTCAAATGATATGTGCAAATATTTATCACCAAAAATGTGTGAAACATTTTTTTCTAAATATGACTGAAATATATATTATTTGTACTTATTAGTGTATCTCCTAATAGAGTATTTTAATACGCTTGACTATTTTTCCTTATTTATTTTCATATTCGTCTTTTTCCATATTTACAAAAATATTTATAACAACATCCGTTTGGTTAATAAAAAACAACCTTAAAGTACATATTTGTGTAAATATCTATACCTAGTTAATTATTATCTGTTTGATGGATCAATAATAAATACTTACCTTCACAAAACAGCTGCAAAACAAAATAGTAAAAAAAATATTACCTATAGATAATATACACAGTATACACACTAATCTTAATGTCACATTGCTCTTATTTATCTGATCCTCAATCAGACACGGCACTCGCACGTCTGTGTCAAGGCCGTTGCCTGAGCCGAAAAAAAATATCATAAACTACACATGTAGGTATTAAGCAAAGGTATAGAAACACGGGTAAATTGAAACTAAGTGACAAGTGCTTTAATAAAAATACGTGTCAGATACCTGCAGCCAATTTGTTCAAGCTTAAGAACGCACCTAATCGTGTAAAATTATTTATTTAACGGAAGTAGACAATTAAAAAATTCAGTTCTCCGTTTAAGATATGTTAAATGTGTTTATTAAAATCTGATCTGTGTATTTAATTAAAACCTATTTACTAGATCAATTTCAAATTCAATTATAAATTCCTAAATATAAATAATTAAAATATGTCAATAACAACAATTAATATGTCATCCATCGGGGGCAATTAGGCACACAGATTCGTTGAATGTTTATACTCTACTTGTAACCTCCTTCGCGTGAGGTTTCATTTTATTACAGTAACAAAATTATGTACTAAATAAAATTTTATTATATCTATCATTAAAGAAATCCAAAGTCATGAGATTCTGTTACTTAATAAGTTGGTGTATATGTAAACCATTTAAATACAAACAGGCAAATATTTTTTATATAACCTGGTTGTAAACATGTAATCCGAAGTAATGATGACAATAAAACGAAGATATTTATAATTTTACTTAAAATAAAAAAATATGTAAGAGATCAATTTTGCTCCAGAAAATTATTGTTGACGTTCAAATAAAAACTAGACGATTTACTCGTTTCTTTTCTCTCGGGGCAGACTACGATGTCTTTACAGCGCGTTAAAATTGCATTCTAACAAAGTCTCGGAGCAGAGTGCGGGCACCGGGCAGCGTGTAGTCGTGTAGTGCTGCGCCGTGTCGATAGTGATTGCGGTGGCCGCTGCTCCCAATCATTGCAATTCAATTTGCGCGGATGTAGCGGTGCCGCGGCCGAGGCGGTCTAGGCGCTTTGTTTACATTATGCCGAGCCGTGTCTCACCGCTCCGCCGCGGTTCGATTAAGGACAAATCAATAAGGCAGTCGATAGCGAGCGAGTTTAATAGAGTGAGCGAGTCGAGTGGAGCGCCCTCATTACCCCCGCAATTAGCGCACGCCGCGCTCCCGTCGCCGACGCACCCCGCGCGAAAAACGAATAAAAAGAGCTGCCCTCAAAATGGCCGCCGCCTCTCCCCCGGACGCCCGCCGACCCCCGCGCCGCTTCGTGATTGCATCCCCGCAGCTCTTATAAATATGGCCGTATTCCTCCCGCCTTTACTGATTGCCCGTATACCCCCCGGCCTCCCCCCGCGACCGCGCCGCCGGCGTCTGAATAGATAAACGAGTCCACGTGGACTGCCGCGCTTATAAAAATCACCTCCTCCAATCGGTGAGACTCCGCGTAGCACTCGGACCAATAGTGATGTCGAATCGCGTGTAACTCCGCCCTTAATAAGCGATCCGAGCGTTTCGGCCAATCAGAAGAGCGTATTCGGCGGATTTCGCTCGACGACGACGGAGCAGTCCACGTTGACTAACACACACACGTACGCGAGTATAATGCCTCGAGTGGAAATAGCTATGACGGCGAAATGTGCGACAGCGAAAAAATAAAATGCGGTCGGTCGGTGCGGCGGCGGATCGAGCGAACGAGTGGGTGTAAACAGGGGATATTTTGGTGCGGCTCGTTCATTATTATTGAATGCGCGGCGCTAATGGCACGTCGCAGGTCGCGGGTCGCGGCTCACGACTCGCACACACTTCCTGCTCGCCGCTCGCCGCTCCTGCGACGAGCCGCTCACGTTTACCTTTACTACAGTATTATACAGATATCTCTATCATTAAACGTAGGACGTGTTATCTAAAGTAGGTTCTGAGGAAAATTAAGACTACGAATACCGGTCATAAAAATTGTAATTTCTATTACTAAAGCAACAAAAACGGCATCCACACGACACTTATGTTCTTGGAAGAAAAAGACTAAAGCAAAAACCTGTCTAAAAGGAAATAAAAGCGAACGACGGCGGTGGAACGCAAGATAGCTATCGACGTAGGCGTATTGTGTCGACCGCCATCCGATAAAGTATGCTTGTCCGGTAGCCGCAATCGCTATTCAACACACAAGCGTCTTGTCTAAAAAATTAATGATACCTACCGCTAGGTGCTGCTGCCACTCGCCAGGCGCCCTGCTCGCCTCGCGCTGCGCTGCGATTGACACGGCTACACTACACACGTGCATTACTTCTGCTTTGTATTGATCACTATTCTTAGCTACATATTTATTGACATAGAGGTACATACCAAACAGAACGATTATAAAAAAAACTACAATAATAAGAGAGAATTTAATTTAACAATCTCATTCGAATTATATGTCATAAAAGGTATATTTATCGGTACATTAGCAACAAGTAGTTAAGTGTTGGTCGGCTACGGGTGTCACAATAATACAAATCGTAAATCAATCTCCGTACAAATTTAGTGTGCAAGCTGCGATCGAGTGAGAGAACGAAATTGAACAATCGCCTAGTTAAGCCGAGCCGAGAGAGAATCAAGTGAAATAGTTGGGCAGCTCTTAAACTACGATGACGCACGCCGCCGCCGAACAATGCCGCGGTCATTAAAATGGCATTCCTTCACGAACATTATTATACTCACTGTACAGTGTACAGTCACCCTGTACTCCGCGCTAAGCAGAGTAGGTACTCGTCTGTATTATGATTTATACTTGCACTAGCGCCAGCCCGCTACTTCACTGCGATTTTAATTTGTACCAGCGGCGTTAACTACGAGAAATTATAACATCAAGTAACAGTTTAACAAGCACTTGATGCTTAAAATAAGCTTTTCTTTGAGATAATAAAATAAATTGTATAGCCATGTACCTACCTAGCCACTATTATACCTATATTATTAGTTTTTAGGAACGGTTTTCAAATCTGAACGCCCACAGCAGATCACAAATGTCGGACAAGTAATTATAATGTTAAATTAATAAATAGGTACCACGCGAAGAAATAACCTACCCACATGCTTTATGACTTCGACACCGCGGCTCGAATCGCAATTAATATATTTGAAAACATACGTAATTATCGTCTAATAATATTATTCTTTATCTTAGATAAGATTTTTTTTTTGATAATTCAGTAATAATAGCTAACAATAAATTAGATAGGTAGGATAGGTACCTATAATTTCTTGTTACTTCCCTTGTAGGTAGGTATACTTAATTAAAAAATGTTAATAATTATGAAATATTTATTTTCATTACTATTATTATTCGGTAAAATCGATTTCGCTCTATGTATCAACCTTGTTCCCAGTTAAGGCATAACGTTTATTATCTCAGCTAATTTAAAGGAACAATAATGATTACCATACTAATAGTGCTATATCGTGGCAAGTGATGTGTCTCACCTAATGGGTACACGTACGTACGCGTCGGTACGGCGTTTAATGCGGGCAGCGAGCTGCGGCCGAGTGTCAATCACGCTACAAGTGCGATATTACACTCGATGCCCCATCACAATTATTTGAGCGGAGAGTGTGTTGATTTATAAATTACTTTTGTTTAATCACGCTTTATAATTTGCATAGAGTTATCGTTTTATTTTTTGTGTGCTGATACGTAAATGCTTTTACTCGTTTTAGGTTATTTAAATATCTATTGCTTGTTCAGTTTTGGTTGATTGTTTATTACGCAAATAGTTATCTGATGACTTACTATCAGAAAATAACTAAAAAATTAGGCCCCTACGTATGTCAAAATGAGTTAAAACGTTTTTATTTTCATCTTCCTTATTTCAATTTTTAATTACCTGTTATAAGGACATGAATGTCGATTATTTTAGCGGTAAACGTGGTAGGTATCCGATAAAATAGTTCCCAGTAAAACGTTTAGACTAATAGCTACGGGCCGTTTAAATAGAATGCTAATCAAAAACACCGTTCGCTCCGATCTAGCACTGATTTACAAACGCACTAATCAAGCAATTGTAATTACGAAATCGGGGAGATAAAATCAGAGTAATATATCAAGAATATATACAGCCTTTACTCGGTAATTATAATAGTGATACGCTTCTAAAGAATCCGTGAGCTCGAAGTGTGTTTAAAATCCCACTTAATCATTTCAAAACCGGCACGACAGAGTTCATAGAAATTATCTTTAAGTTAGTTTTCTATGTCAAATAATCTCAACAGCCATTAAGCATTAATTCGCAAATAAAAAAGCTTTAAGAAGAATGGAATGGAATCTGTGCCTTCTGGGAATCGCGGGACGGTTTCAAAGGCTGGCGCTGGCACAATGGCCGGGTTATACAACTAATTGTTCGCGCCGGTTAATAATGCAGCTCGTTTTGTTTGCGAGTGTGCGCCGGCGTAAGCCCGCCACCTAAATATCGCGATGAAATCTTACGACTGCGAGACGTTCGTTTTTCTCGTTAAATAAAACATTAATTGACAAATTAATGTTTATGATTTTAATAAATATTATTACCTACCTCCTCCGCTACACATAAATACTTCTCAGAAGATAAAATCAACAATAAAATCAGTTATTTATTAGGCCACCCGTTGATAAGTAACACGCTCAAGATTGCGTTTTGCATTTTAATAATACCTTATCAGAGATAATATTATTCATAGCATATTTTAACTGTATTGCTATTTGTGGTAGGTATTTGTCGTTTTAGAATATGTAAGGCAAACATTTATAAAAAAATCTGTCTAATTAAAAGTCCAAGCAGCCCCACGTGTGCGGCGACGCGTCGGGCGCGATATCGCGGCTCGCCAACGTTTGTTCGCTGACCGCTGACTTGCCAATTAATCGCCTGTTTACATTGTCGTAATGAACCGACTGATCTTTGATCGCTTCCATGAGGAAAACTACGGCGATAACGCATAGATAATGACGATCTGTTTTACTTCTGATTCACCTTTGGCTTTGTATAAGGTTAGTTAAGAAGAGATAACCTCGTAATGGTTATCTTTTTGTTTTTTATAAGTCTGCCTATACTATATATTTGAATCGAAATTAAATTCAACTTATTAAAATAATTGAAATGGTAAAAAACCCATTTCAATTATTTTAATAAGTTGAATTTAATGTCATATTAGGGAACAGCTCCGTTACTGAAATTATTGAATATTGGATACATATATCTAAATGTGACACTTATTTTAGATCAGCTACGGCTGGTACTGATAGGTAAAGGAATCGCCTGTCGTTGGACAGTGGCGATAAAATAGTGCTTAGGGTGCGACTTGGTGACGTCTCCGCGATATCGCTTGATTGCTGTTTATTTGTTATCGTGACGGCGCACCGCCATCGCTCGTCGAGGGAGCTATTCCACGGGAAAACACTATAAACTTTATTTTAGGAGACCACATTGTGAAGTTACGCTTTAAACCCGAACGAACGATTATTGTTTTTTTTTATCGCACTGTAATCGAGAAGCTTAGTGGAACGAAATAAAAACGAAAACAAAATGTAAAAATAGAAGCGTACAAACAGACGATAAAAGCCATAAAATACACCGCGTCCATTGTCAAGGAGTCGTGTCCCACACTTCTGTGGGCGCGACATATCTTCGCTGAACAAAAAGGATTGAAGAATTAAAAAAAAGAACGAAAAAAAAACAAAATCGAAACGAGAATTAAGGAGTGAAGGTTTTTGTCAAGGCTCGTTACTTCCCCACTTTGTAAGCGCTACGTAAATTACGGGACATACGAATACTTTTATAACACTCATAAATCATTCCCATGTAGGAAATTATAATAGAGCGGTGTGTATTTGCTGTAACAAATTATGCAAATATTTTTAACAAGAAATAATTGGAATGTTATAACATTATAATCTTAATTCGCTTTCATTTTAATGTTAATTGAAGCAATTGTTATAAAAGAAATATCTCGCCTTTTTTACCTATAATAATATTTTTTCTCGGCTTAGCTATATCTAATAGGGGAGAGTAGGTTATATCGTACCACTTTTTACTTTAACTTAAATATTTTGACTATGATAAGACTTACAATAATTAATGGATATGCAAAATAAACTTTCATATGTTACCTTGCTTAGACAGAGAAATCAGTTTCATACGTTTACTCTAACATCCTTAAAAATCCTTTTTTATAAAAGACTGCCATTGGTACGATTTAGCCGACTAGTCGTTTAAATCGTACCTCCAAGTTTTTAAATCGTACCATAGTTGTTTAAGTCATACTAATGAATTAAAGACAAAAAATCTTTCAACCAAATTATTTATTTCTTATTCTTAGGTAATAAAGAAACATTATTAATACGTTTTAGGTAATAGGAACATTATTTTTAATTCTGAGATAATATAAGAGCATTATAAACTCTTAAGAGATAAAAAAACAGTGTTGTTTTCTTACAATAATAACATGATTGTACTATAGTATTGAGATCAATCAACACAATTATAATAATAATGAGAAAAATAACATAAACTATATTATTAAAGTAACGTGAAAATATAAACAATTTTGTTAAGAACGTTATTTGTTATATAATGATTAGAATGATGCCTAGTTCTTATTGAAAACAATCATCGCAAATATCTGGATTCGAAGTACACGTCTCATGTAGCCACCGCTGACAGCGAATGCATTGAATCCAATCAAACTTTGGACCCTTTTTATCATAGTAAGACCGATTGCACTTTCCACATATATTTTCGAGATCATCATCGCTGACATCATCATCACCTAATTCCATAACAAGTGTCTCTTCGGAATCATCGCTACTAGTGATGGAAGGGGATCGTCTCCTCTTAAAACTTTTACATTTGCCCTTGGATATAGCTGTTATATTATTTTCTTTTATCATTGTTTGGTATTTCTTTAGTTTACAAACCTTTTCTTTCAATACTTTAACTTTCTTCTGCTTTATCTTCTCTTCTAGTTGATTTTTATACGGGCTTGATGTTATTTCCCTTTCTCCCTTTTTGGATTTTACCATCAACAGCAATCTTATTTTTCTTTTTTATATGCCGTAGAATTGTAGGTTTTGGAACAGAATAAGTCTTTGAAATTTTGTTCAAACTTAATTCTTTGTTTTCGTATGCCACAATAGCTCGTTCTAGGTCCTCCTTATGCCAATTATAATATTCAATTTTAGCTTTAGGATCCGTCATCAATAACAATATAAATAAAGTCCGTAAAATATATAGGTACTTTTAGACTAGTCGGTTTAATCGTACCAGTACAATTTATCCACCTGCAAGTGGTACGATTTAGCAAACTAAGGCCATTAAAAAAAAAAGCAACAGTCCAGCATAACCTCAAAACTTAAACACGCAACAAAAGCCACCAATAATTTAGTTTAAAATTGTAATAGAACAAAGAAAACTGTGTATATATAGCTTACCTTGTTTACGAGTCATATCCTTACGAATTTATTGCAATATTTGCATTAAGTTTCACAAAAAAATGCTTTTTTCACTCACGCGCACAGTTGTCAACTCACATCAAATGCAAATGGCGGGTGGCGGGGGGTTGCGCAGGGCAACGATTTAGTGTTGGCAGTGTAGGCAAAATTACCCATTAAGTGGGAAATGTAGAAGTGGTACAATTAAAATAGCAGTACGATATAACCAACTCTCCCCTATATACTGTACTAATAATAATCTCCTAAACCTCGTTTAACAGATAAAGAGATTATGATTACGTATTTTATTATGTTCAAAAATATTACATATCTAAAAACACTATAATGTTGATTTATTTTAGAATCTAATAAATTATAATTGAAAAGGATAAGTATTTAAAGATAAAGAAGTTAAACATACGTATTACGTGTGTCTATAATATCGTGTACGACAAATCCGCAAGACAATTTCGTTTTTAACATATGCTTAAAATCTATTTTAACTGTCTAATATAACGTGTGATATTTTTTATTATTTCTCTATAATTTTACAAGCAGTGTAGAAATTTTGACAACATTTTAAACAATGTTCAATTGTTAAACACTGTTTAGCTAGACACGTGTTGAACATGGTTTTATTTCATATTTTGTAGTAAAGCAGAAAGTGTCTATACTTTAAGTTTAATAAATTTTAAATCACAGAAGTTGCGGTTACTGTCTTCTCAGTAGGTGATGTTACTCAATAGGTTTATGTTCAAGTGTCAGTGAGTTGATTATTTCATTAAACACTCGTAGTGCGTATTACATATTATTCATTGCGGTTTGTTTGCGATCATACGCGTCTATTGTAATATTAGACATTAGAATTTCGTGCAGAGGCAGTGGAATTGTAGATAATCTTCGCTTAATAATAATGGCTAATTATTTTTATTGACATTGTTACGTGCCATCTTTAAATCATTAACTTTATTAGAATTTACAAGACGACGGTAATTTTATTTTTAACGATATTTATTCTTTTACGTGTCGGTTAAGGTTAAGGCTATCTTCGGATACTCATATTTATTTACGTTTGTAAGTACCTATGTAACTGTTAGTACATAGGTACTTAAGATAACATTTAAAAAAGAACGTACCTACCCCACATTTTAACTACCTACCTACCTACAAGAGCGTATTAATACAAAGTTACAGATTTTTCTAGACCGAATTCTATACCGCAATACATTAAGTTAAGTTCTACAGATACCTACTTGTTATTTATTTTTAGCGTAGATACAGACGCGTAGTAGTTATTTTCCAAGAAAATAGATAAAAAAGTATTACTTATAATGAGCTTATTTTATTTAATAATACAATCGTAGCAAAACCTTTACAATATCCAAAACAATTAGATAACCGAGCGAGTTCCATGTAACAGAAAATAAGCTCATAATATTTCTTGCACGCCTCCGCACACCCTTAAGCCCAGTGACACACTTAAGGTGTGTCCGTAATCTCAAAGTGTCCCAGTAACTCCACCTATCTCGGCTTTCTTTTCTTGCCAGACCTGACATAAATTGCCCTATTATTTAACTTCGCTGAAAACAATAAAGCTAAGTGGGTGTACATCTGTCCTTGTTTCTCGGGTACCTATCTCCTCTAAACTTTCGCGAAAGTAGATATCTGTCAAACTTTGTCCTATTCTAGGCGTCGCCGAGTGTCGAGTCATCTATTCTGTTGCAAGTTTTCTGCGTGACTTGAAACAAAAGAAGCCGTCTGTTTTCGTATTAAAAGTTGTTCCATGTCCCACCCCTTTAAAAACAATGTTTATACAAATCGAACACTAATATAACTCGCGAAACAGTTATAGCGTTACATCGCCGTATTCGCTCAAAGCCACTAGAGAATTCCCAAATAATACGTATCTATTAGAGCGCATATCTCCGATTCGCCTAAGTATTCCTCAAACATAAAGATAGTCGACGAAAAATTCGAGTGGAGAAAATATGTATGGCAGCGGCATGCGAAGGGTGGTCGAGGAGGTGGGGTACAGGGAGACGTAGCGGCCCCCCCGCCACCGCTCGCTTTAGTTCACTTGCGTCAGTTGTGTGTGACGGTTGTGTGTCGTGTTTGCTCCGGTTACGAGTCGCGTGTGACTTATTGCACGGTATTGCGCGCGTATTAGTGTTGATCTTGTGGCTTAAGTGAAGTGAGTGCTGTGTTCTGTATTATTTTTGTGTGCTGTAGACGATGACCGCGTGTGTTTGACGTGGGGATGTATCCTAGCGCGGGCGCAATGAACGCCGCCGCAGCCGCCGCTGCCGTGGCGGCCGCTAGGCATCCGGTGAGCCGCATATACTTACATAAATCATTGTCGAGATAATCAACTTGCCTTCCATTATCAAGTTGCATTGTTATGATAAATCGCTTACGGTGTGAAAGCCCGAAGAAAGTCTGTCACGTCGTAATGTACCGTTCATGTTTAACGGTTTCCATTATTTGCATGGGAACGTTTAATAATTCAAGGTTATTATCCTTTAACAATTCCCAAGAAATGAAACTAAAAAGTTTGAAAAGTTTTTGCTTCTGACATAACGGTTCGAAAATAGTAATAATAAAGAAAAGCAAGGGTACAAAACTACAAACAAATGCGCCCCCCGCTGAGGTCGACCCGCTGTCGGACACACTCAATTACCTGTGTAATTGCCTGTAAACTTTTATAATACTTAACATCTGACTGGCTGCTTTTTAGATAAATTACACAATTATATTATTTAAATCTCACAAACATATTATTTTTAATTGACTTATCTTATATCTCTATCTCAGATACTAAAAAATAAGAAAACAAAGTAAGGCCGAAAAAATCTAAAAGAGTAATTGGTTTACAACTTTTTGTGTTATTGGTTTAGAACTTTTTGTGTTTGGTATATAGCTTACAATTTCATTTCGGAAAGCACATCCGATGATCAATCTGACATCTGTCGATGCTTCCGACGGGGTTCGGATAAAATTTTAAGAACGATTAATATCACCAGTTTTTTTATTACTTCACATATCCGCTGTCCAATATATTGATATATTTTTTAAATCCAGCGACGCGTAGTAACAAAAAATTTCAACTTTTTTTGTTTATAAATACGTCATAATTTATTAAAAATAATATTTAAAATTGCTAAACTAATAGCATTCTATTAAACGTAAAGAAAACAATGAAAATTAAATGATGTTTAAATACCTTCGACCAAAACAGATGTTGAAACATCAGCTTTTATTTGTGGTTGCACGATTTAAAATATTTCAATGCATCATTGTTTGTAACATATTATTATATTTTAAGTATTGTTAAATCCTAATTCTCAATACTAAAAAACGATTACTACTTTGTTACCAAAGTTTACTTGTCAACTGTCATGTCAATTTTCTTCTTAACATGCCCTCGCATAAGTTTGTATAATAATGTATTCTCTGACTTCAAAGTTTTTACAACGTAGACAAATGTATTGTGTAATTATTATAATGGTTGTGATGTAAATAACTTTATTTATTTAACGCTTTATTTTGTTGTACCTACGTAAATAATACTTTCGAAGGTAATTAATTTACTACTTCAAACGAGCTTTTGATAAAACGAGCAAAATAATTGCTTAAATTTTAAGTATTTTAAGTTTTATTAAGTACATTTTATTAGTTCCACTATCATGTTTAACTAATAACAAATAGTTAAATCTTACAAAACTTGACAGATCCTTAGAATTTACATAGTTTACTGCATTACGTATGACAGAAGGCTTTTACTCTTTTACGAGTTCGCTTTATGACTGGTACGAAGTCAAAGGGGCGAGGGGGGCGGGTGGTAATGTAAATGCCTATTTGTATGTTTGCTTGAAATCCGTGTCGCGTCCTAGGTACTCTCTCGCTCGGTCAATATTTGACTTACGGAATTACCGCTACGAACAAATGATGGCGTCTCGCGTTTTCACGTCTTCACAAATAACCGCTTTATTTACTTGCTTTTTGTTGAATCGCTCTATAAAAGCAAGTCATTTGTATTTCAACTCATTTTTTATTTAATCACGTTTTAGTTATTTCAAAAACTTCGATTAGATTTTCGGTTTGAATCAGTGTAATCGATTTAATTATTGTTTTTTTTAGTTTCAACCTTGCTTCCTCAAATGTATCCTCAGTAAAACTTCCCGTACACTTTCACGTTTATCGACGGAAACGTATCTTATAGGGATTACGTATCAGGGCTACGATAAGGCGCTGAGTCAATGCTCTGAAATAATTCCCCACATTCGTCCTGATAACACTTATCAGTTCGCACAAACACCACATTTGGAGTATGCTAACAGTGTCCACTGTAATCAACGCACCGTCAATTTACTCAGTCTTCAAACATGTGTATGTATGTAGATTAACATCCGGACTATGGGAATTTTATATGATCACTACGATCATACATATTTTAACAAAAACTACTTTTGCGTTTTAAAGCCCTACTGTTTGCGTCCAATAGACTGTCACAATATGTACTAAAACATTTGAAAACTGACAAACTTAACATATATTAAATTCAAATAATGCATATAAAATCTATACTAATATTATAAAGCTGAAGAGTTTGGTTGTTTGTTGGAACGCGCTAATCTCAGGAACTACTGATTCGAATTGAAAAATTCTTTTTGTGTTAGATAGTTTATTTATTAAGAAACCGCTAGTGACAACTAGTAATGAATAACCGCTAGTGACATATAAAATTATCAATAATGTTCTAATTCTTAAAAGTATATCGTTTAGACGTTCTTACGTTTCATATCGTTATTGAAAACGACGTGCTTGCTTTACAATGAAGCAGGTATCACTTTTGTAACCGAACCCGTCAGTCGCCGGTAAGTGCTGGCGCTGTTTCTCAGAAAGTAAAATCAGCTTTCCGATCGCTGCGCTACCATATTAGACTTGCATTTATATGACCAACTATCAAAACAGTTTATAATTTTTTTTTTCAACTCTAAAACACACACCTTAAGGTTCAAAATTGCATACATCATGCCGTTCGACCATAACGTTTCAAAACCAATCTCTGAGTTTAAATATTTGCTTACGCCTGTTTGCTCTGTAAGTGTGAATAGTGCTTAGTTGTTTACAGTGCTGCTGAACCTATGTATGCTTTTCGGAGTTGCCATCTAATATCACTAATAAACATTTGACATCGATATATTTTCCCGTTTCCGAGAATCCGGAGATGATAATAAGTTCGTGACAGAAACAACGAACCCGCGTGTAGCGCTGTACGTCGCGTGACTCCTTCGATTTATGGATAATTATGCAAATCAACATTTACGTTTAAATAAATTATAATTGGTGGAAACAGTTTTTATCTTGTATCAAAAAGTTTCGCATTTCGAATCAATGAATAATAACGAGTGTGACGTATTTCTGAACGAAATTTATGTAAAATATCGCTTAAGCCATTAAAACTCTTCGAAGAACATCATCTTTTAACTTTTTCAATTGCCCATCGATAGGAACAACGAAATTTCACGTCTATATTCTAAACGATTAAGAAAAAAGATAAAACGCGTCTCAACAAATTTTTACGGATAAAATTTCGCTTGAATTCATTCAGTTCATTCGAATTTTAAATTCCAACAAAAGAAGTCCTCTCGGCGAGTGAACAGGTAGACGTGGGCAGACAGACGTATTCAATAATTTGAAATAAGAACACGTATTTCTTTTTATATCCGTTTAAACGCATTCTGTTTAGTTTTGTTTTTGTGAGCGACGCTGGATGCGGGCCTTTCATCCGGGCGGCCGCCCTCCGCACAATACTGCCACTCAAAAACTCTTCATTGTATTTTAATTTGACCTTTTCGGCGATAATTTATGAGAATATTTTTTCTCGAGGGGAACGTTTACTCAGTCTATTATTGTCAGAATTTTTTGTGATCGATTTAAAGATGGGGCGATCGAATTTAGGGACTATTAAATATATTTAAGTGATTCGAGGGATGTACGATTTCTTGCTGCCTTGAGAAATGTTAAACGGAATATCTCCCGTCCCGCTGCGATATTTTGTAAAATAATTAATTGTAGCTATAAAGTTGATTTCGAAACAATGTGATATAACATTAATTTATTTGAAAATAATTACAAAAATAATTAATCAAATGTTAATTACGTTAAATCGCCAATTAATTTAGTATTGTATATCATAAATTGACATATCGGACGGTATAATTGCGGTTAACCGGTATCTATTTAACGTAGCCATAATACATTTATCTGTATGACAGTTAATCTGCCATAAACTATTATCTAGGAACTGTAAAACAGCACTAGCAAAATATGGTACAAATTATCATTCAACTGTGACGTATATCTACAAGAAACTATAACTATTTAATGAACAAGAGTTAGTTGAATGATAAAACGGAGCAAAAGGGACTCCGAGTTGACCTCGGATAAGTTTGGCGACGGTCACATGAAATTTTGAATAATAATTCCACGTTTTACAAAAAAAACTGTTTTATAAACGTACCTTTATTATAGGTACATACTCGTAAGTTATACGAAGAAATAAATTATTTGCGATAGTGGCTTTATTTAAAACATGATTTGAAAGTAACTTAAGTAATCGTGGCAGCACCAAGTGTGCACAAAAAACGATGGACCCCGCGTGTCGCCATGTATCATGCATACCTTTTGGACGATCCGCGTGCCTTTGAAACGGCTACCGAGTCTGACATTTTACTTTTATTGTAAAGATCCTAACTTAACCAGATAAACACATCGTAGTGTTTTTTTTTAAACAAAACCGTTTATTATTAATTATGAATTTATCTCGATGTGTTCTCGTTACTGAGGATGTTTCTTCCTAAACAACTACAACGTTGTAAGCGTGTAATTTATGTGAATTCCGAGACGCAGTAAACTATGCACTCGGCGGATTTGCTTGCGGTTGCGGTCGCATTACGTTATTGAGTGCGATCAGCCGTCGCAGCGGGCGCAGTCGCGGGCGCGGCCGGTGCGACCGCAGCCTATCTCCTCGGTTACATTCACTAAATTCCCGGCCACATTTTTCCCGAGCCCGATTGTCCGCAGCTCCATTTACAACGTCTACACGCCGCGCCAGTTCCTTTTACGCTTTTATTTACGCTCCTTTTATTATTTTTAAAGTCCGTTTGTTCCTCGCGCGCCGGCGAGCGACGGTTATTTATTTTTTGCCGCCCGGCCTCCCGGCGACCGTGTGTTGTTGTGTCCCTCGCTTTATTTTTATTTTCCTGCTTCTTATTATGGAGTTGGTTTTTTTTTATGTTTTTTACTTTATTATTAGGTGCTTGCGTGTTCGTATTTTATTTTTGTGTTAAGAGGCGAGCAGTCGGCGTTGTTGTTTTTTTCATTAATCGAGCCTCACACCGAATTATGGTCATTAAAGGATAATTTGTATTATGGTAATTTAGGATGCGTGTAATTTTTGTTTCGTGATAGGAACGTTTTTGTGCAAAGTTCAGATTGATGACTTATGCATTATTCTCAATTTGCAATTTAATGTTTGCAATTCTGTTCAAGCATTTTAAATTTTTTTAGTGCTTAGCGACTATTCAGTTTACTATTAAAATTAGCGAGACTTCACTGAAACATGAAACAAACAATCTGCTTGAATTCACCGAAGCGATTCACAATAACATGCATTGATAAAATCTCCTTAAAAACAGATTTTACAAATAAAAAATACCCATACAAATATAATATTTTTTATCTATGTGTTATGTCTCAAGATACCTGCGATTTTATTATCAGTGGCAATAGATAACAATGGCTTTACTCCTCAGGGCCCGCCGCAGCCCGGGCAGCCCATCAAGTTCACGGTGGGTGAATCGTGTGACCGAATCAAAGAGGAGTTCAACTTCCTTCAAGCTCAATATCACAAGTGAGTATATTACTTGTAAACATCTTCATTTGATAATAAAACATTGTAGATAAGTACACTATAAAAAATAATAAGTATTTCTAGATGAAGCATAAAATATATTGTAAATACATAAACGAATCGTACATTGAAATTCCAACGATAACTAAATATTTATTTACATAACTTTAAATATTAAGTAATCCTAATAAAATCGTGACGGTTTTATTTATTTTTATTAAAATCACCACATCATGTGGTACCAACACTAAAAAAAGAACTTATACCTATTTGTAAAAAATAATTAAAAATACTTGACCTGATTAATATCACTAGCATCAAAACAATTTAGGTACATGTAAGATCCATATTGCTATAATAGAATAAAAATGCTCATGAATTAGGTTATTAAAAATTTATTTCCGTTTGTTTTTCTAAACTTAAACTAAAAATGGTTTCCGAAACTCCTTTACATAGAACTTTTCATGTTACAATATATAAGTATAAAACAAATAAAAACATCACAAAGCTTCACGAAATTGAAGCACATTAGACATACAACTCAAAAAGATATAAAGGTAAATCAGCTAAAAAGGGCTCATCCGGGATTTCTCCTGTCGCTGAGTATCAGTGAATCATCCCCTATCAGCCCCTTTGTGAGCTAAGTAGTCCCTTTTACAAGCAGACCCTTTATGACCCTTTACTGTTAACTTAAAAAATCTGTGCGGTACACAGGTAGGAGTAGTTTATAGGTACGTTTTTGTACATTATCTGTGTAGAAATTTTAAAATTAGATACAGTAAAGATAGTTCTTTAATGAAGTTTATGAAGCGTAACGAATACTTCCAACGCTAATAGAGTGATGCGTTTTATAATTTCAAGTCATTGAAGCATGTCTCAAACTTTGAGTGGTGTAGTAGAGCAGTCGAGCATCGATAGAGCTCTTTACATGTTTGACCTATTATTGACGATAACGGCTATAAAACAGGCTGTTTGTTATAAAACCGCTTATCTCATTGTATTATATGGAGAGCTCTTTAAACATAATGTGAGTTTTGATTTATTGTGGCTCTACGTTCGAGCTATTTCAATTACCAAACACTGCAGCGATGTTTTAATTAATTAAAATAAAAGAAACATTTTCAAGTTGAAATTCTAAATTAAAATAATTCTAAATAAATTATTTTAAATAACAAACTAAAAAGATTAACTACTTAATGAAATTTCACTTCCATTGTCTATTGTTTCAGTTTAAAATTAGAATGCGAGAAACTGGCTAGTGAAAAAATTGAAATACAAAGGCATTATGTTATGGTGAGTATTAAGAAATAAATTAATTTGTTCGCTAGTTAATAGAGACGTATTAAAATCATAATCGATGTTTATTTTTAACGAGCCGTTAGATGATTATCGTGTTTAGTCGGAGTGTGCACGCACAATCAATAAAATGTATCTTTTGTTCGACGCCCGCATGGCGCGTACGACGCGTATCATCGACGCGAGGCTATTGGAGCCGACAGTACATTCAGTGCCCCCTGTTATTTAGAGATAATCGTCGACGTGAATAATATGTGTAGCGTGTACACTCACTTGTCAAGACCGGCTGTTTTGATAAATTGCGCTTGTAGTATATCTATTATTACGCATAAATTGTTAACATATTAACAACTTGCTGGAATTCGTAATATTACATCGTATGTTCTAATTCATTTTGATTTTAAATATTATTCATTCGTTTTCATTATTATTGCTTTGTACTATTTTTACGTGTTATTATGAAGGTAAAAATGCTAAGTAATGCACGAAACAACAATTGAGATGAAAAAGTTTGTTTTGTTAGCCGTAAAATGATGCCATAACGTAAAACGAAAATCAAATAGAACGGAACCATATGTTTTCTCTATTAAGATCAATTTCAGACGATGATGTAAAAAATATAAGTGGCAACATTTTTCAGCAAAACCGAATAGATATTTGGCAGTCCTTAATCCCCGCGCGGTCGTTCCGGCCCGATATGAATCACGATTAAGTGTTGCCAAATCGCTTGCAATTTATTTTAATACGCTCTAGAGGAAATTTTCGCGAGCGTTTTTATGTGTCGGAAACACTTCTGGCGGCGGTCCAGAATGTGCCATTGCGGATGTTTAGTCACTCGCCTCAAATGATTCGAGGAAGCTAATCCCTGCCAAAAGCTTTCTGTGTCACATAAACATTGTTTCAACGGACTAATGTAATTGATCTCCTTAATCTGTGTTGTTTATGTTTCAGTACTATGAAATGTCGTATGGACTCAACGTGGAAATGCACAAACAGGTACGTTTCAATGTTATTGTACCTATTCCATTTTACGAATAGGTTTTTTGTTTCTAATTATTAATTTAAATTATTTTTTTCAATTAGAAAAAAATCTGGCGGAAATTATAAATCTATTATTCTAAATAATACCATTCGACAAAACAAAATGTAAATAATGTTTCCACATTCCGATACGTTGTAGTCGTGTTTAAAACGAAACGGTATGATGAAGGTGAAAACTAGCGATATTTTATTAGCAGCCGAGCAAAGTGGCGCACAGGGAAAATGAATGTTGTAAAATTGAAAAAAAAAGTGTTATTGCTGCGCCCGCTTGTTGGATAAACGTTGTTTGACAGCAGCCCGCGGCCCGGGGGTCCAGGAGGCGACGAGGAGGCTGGGGACTCGGGGCCGCGCGGGAAAGTATGGTCAAACCGTTTTGTTTACATTTCGCTTTTTAATTTATAGCCTTCTTTGTTTACGGGGCGTTCAAGATTTGCGATTCTTTTTGCTCACTAATATTGGTCCAGAAAAATAAACTTCTCGGTGTAATAAGTTTGCTATGAATCTGTTTCGACGTTATGAAAATATATTGAATCGTGATTGAGGAGCAATTATTATTAAGCCGCTTATTTATAAAGTGTGTTTGAAACTCGCATATTTCTATGTCGTGAGCCTTTGAACTGCGCAAAAGACCTAAGTAGAAATATTTTTCAACACATTTTAAAATATATCACTTTTAATTTAACACTACTAAATTGTCTCTCTCATATAACTTTAACGTAAATTGTACTTAATATTTAATAATATTAATATTACTTTTATTTATTTACAAAAAAGCTTTTACGAACCCTAACAAACGAAGTAAACTTCAATTCATAAATTTAATTTTTCAATAGTGTACTTCACAACCCTAACCGCAGGGCATCAATAGCTATAGTAACGAATAGTTATTACTTTTGTGCTACAGGGGTTCCTCGCGCTGTAGGGGAAATTGATGGGGGTTCTGTAGTAATCTGTTGATTTTACGCTCACAAAACCGTCAGTTGCCATACTCGATCCCCTATTTTATTTTATTAATAATCACCCCACCTCAACACGTCTTAAAGCGGAAAAAAATCAATTTAAGACACACACAAACGTAATATAAACCAGTGGGGTATTCAAAGAAAGTTCCCACGTAATTAATTTTATGAATGAAAAGTACCTACGCTAGAAGATGTTCTACAGTCGTACACTTTCATTTGAAATCGGATTGAACAAACAGAACAGATAATGAAATTACAAGTTTCTTCATAAATGATTCAAAGTTGGAACGGCATGAAACTATGTTTGTTTAGGTTCTGGCAAACAAGCAGCGAGGGTGATTTAGAAGGGTCGTATTGTTTGCGCTGCGGCGGACAGATGGCTCGCTGGCTCAATGCTTGAATGCGCTATTTAGCGTACACGGCACAGTACAGCGCAGCGCTTCATTGTAATGGATTATTACATTAGCACTTAACACGCTCAGTCGAACGGTAACCAGAAACGGACCCCTTTTACCATGTATAGATATCGTACGATAGTGTTAAACAACAAGCGATGTTTTAATTTTTTTTTATCAAGCTTCATGTTTTTATCGCAGTCGTTGCGTGACGGTTTACCGCTCAATAAGCAAGATATTGAGTTTGGAATATCCATTTCGAATCATTCAAATGCGTTCTTTAATGCTATATCTACGTGTTATTTCATTATGTTGAATCTTCAAGGTCGTTATATTTATATCTGTGTAGTAATATGAAAAGAAATAGGAAAGTCGATAAGGTTGAATTTGTTTCGTTTAAAGATCGCGTCGTGACCGCGTCGTGTTGGTCGGCGTGACCGCGTCTAACGCGCGTTTTCCGCTCTTTCTGGCGACGACTAATTGCTTAGATTTTCTTTTGTTAGTCGTGGGGCCGGACCGCAGTCAGACCGTGCCGAATTACACCTACTTACGTCTGAATTGATTGTTTCGTCTTTGTGTGGCTGTATCGACACGGAGTCTTATTGTTCTGTTCCTCCACTCATTATTTACGCTCGAACCCGCTTTACGTCGATTATTATAATGATTTCCGTATATATTTAATAAAAATAATGCGGATTACACGTTATGAATATTACCTATAAGTAACAACTTATTTTTAAAAAAATATGGTTACCAGTAGATGAACAGATATTGACTTGCTTTTATCCCTAAAGTATAGATACCTACATTTTAAAATTCAAAATGATCTGGTCAATGATAATCTGATCTGAACACGCCTTCTACTAAATTATCATATGGCGAGCTGATAGAGCGCTTCGAATGGAAGTCAATAGTTGAAGAGCAATAAATTCATAACGGTGGAGTGATTTCATGAAGTGTCACGAGTGTCGACAGCGAAACAATAGGGTTGCGCAATGTGCAATGTTCTCCACGCTCCACGGGATATCGATAAAATACTTTGTCGTGTTTTACGAGCGTTGACACCCCTACGATATGCGCTTCAATGCACATATTTTCCCTGTATCTGGTGCTCGTTTGTTTTAAAATATCTATTCGTAAACTCATCCAGGGCTGAGGCACATAACTTTATATTTATACTACTCACACGTAAATTATGTAAGTAGATTTATTTATTTATTTAAGTATTATTACATATATACAATATATATATATATATATATATATATATATATATATATATATATATATATATATATATATATATATATATATATATATATATATATATATATATATATATATATATAGATTACAAAGTATCTTATAAATATAAGATATCTATTTTGATCTTTTGTCATAGGATTAACTCATAAATTTTGAATTGCTGACCGATACGCAAAGCGGGCGAAAAAAAAAGAAAAATTGAGCTCGTCGGCATAATTTAATAATTTACGGTTTATTGCGACTCCACGCCGATGTTCCCTCACCCTTAATACGAAATTATTCATATGCGGGGCGGAGGATTGTTTACCCTTGCATTAGGGGCGTCCGCGCTGCGCCAGCTTCGTTGATAAAAACATTGCACGTGCCCGATCCGCTTAGCTACTATTTATAATGAAACAACAGGGGCCCGGGCTCGAGATGTCCCTAATCCTGTTTGTTTTACAATATTGTTGCAGCTTACGTAACTGCTAAATTGTATTCATATTAGCTTATTTTATATTTATTATATTATTTATTTGCGTGCATATTATTGTATGTATATTATTATTTCTCTTTGTATAAAGAGTTATTAAATGTTTTAATTTTTGGAGTAATGCGAATTTTACGTTTAATATAAATAATATTTTTATATTTTAGGTGAAAATTAGATGAACTTACATAAAATGGTATTTTTGGTGAAAGCTATTAAGTTTTAAACCCCACTTAGTTAATGACCTAGGTACTTATCTTTGTTATTTAGTTTGCTAATCTTTATGATTATTTTGTACCTATATTTCAAGCTGTTTATTATCGAATAGGATAGAAGTTTGAATAATACCTAAAATCAATACAAATTAATAATTAGTTGTACAACAAATATATTACATAAAATAAAACAAAATTAATCATGGTAAGGTTTTATTCAGTTCTTAAAATAACGAGTTATTAACATAAAGTAATATTTGTTGAACAGTATTATTATATTTTGTTCTGAATATCAAAGATGATTTCGATTTCGTGTGCAACGTAACGTGCCGTTTGGCGTATCAAATTATAACTGTGTTCATATCCACATAAACATAGTCGTTAAGGGTCCCGTATAATAATGGGTGCGCTATCTCGCTATATCTACAAGCGGATACCGCGCTGTGAATTGTCTAAATGAACGCAACAACTCACAATGAACGCTCCGTCGCCCCTCACTGTAAAAGCGAAATTATCTCTCCATCTACAGAGTGCGTCGCGCGCGGCAGATGGCGCTTGCAATAAAACCACTAAACGCGATATCGTTCGCTCCGAGCTCGCTGCCCCTTCGCTTTATTATTTGATAGGGGAGCCAAATTAAAGGATTTACCGTAACCCCTCGCCTGCGACCCTTACTCGACAACAATCACCTCTGTATTAAGTCTAATTGTGTTTTCAAATTCGGACCCTATAATGACACCAGCGATGCATTGTGCGCCATGTGAAAAAATAGGGCGTTCGTGTCCCTCGGGATTTATTAAATTCCTGAATATAATCTGCACTCAGTTTAATTGATTACACCATTAAAGATATTTGTATAATAAAGTTTAAGACGTTACGTTTTCAGAAAGCTTAAATGATTAACGTTTTGTAAAAATTGAGGTAATCTTATTATGGTATCGATAAATAATGTCGTTAGTGACGAACAGCATGTAAGGGCGTTATATAGAAGCCAGCGTAGTGTCCGGGCAGAGGGCGGCGAGCATGTTACCGTTAATCTAGCATTTATTCTTATTTATTTACGCCCCTTGCCGGCAGCGACGCACATGGCGCGAAACTAATTACACCAAATACGGCCTCCGCTCCGGGGCCGCCTTAATTGCACTGATTGAGACACGGATATTGATTTCGAAACAGTTTGCGTTGATGCCGCCTCAATCGGAGGGCCGCGGCCGGGTCTGGCGGTGGTCGGGCGTGAAACGGCACTCATGAATAATGGACGCCTTGTTCGCTCCTTGACTCTTCATTTAAAACAGACGATTTCTATTCCACTCGTAAACCACACGCCCATGACTCACTCATTTACCATTCACCGTGATACTTCGTAAAAATGCAGCCCCGGCTTTGTGAGAATTTCAAGAGCTAGCGTAAGCATCATAGCTCTGCATGCTTAAACATAATTTATGTGTAAGACGCCGAACGGGGTACCGATATCCTCCTCGAACCCGCCGAGCGCCGGTGTCATTAAACATCATTTACATATCGTGAAAGGAGTATAACAGTTGTGCGGTGATGGGCCCGGGTAGTCTTTGCAAATAGTGAAACAATTCAAACGGGGGAAGGGACACGTACAAATAAAGAGGGTGGCAGCCCGCGGAGCTATTGACGGCTGAATCCCACACAATCTGAACGTTGTATTACAACACACTTTTAAAAGGGGTCGGGGGCGAAGTGTAATTACGATGAAAACAAAGTTTTAAATTCGATATAACGATGACTTGCTCCTTCACTTTTCATCGACGAGTTTGAGCGATTGACTGTAGGAAGTAATTATATTGTACTATCATTTCTAGCGAATCGGGTTACAATTAATAAACGAAAAATGTTTTTATTAAGCATTTTGTAATATAAAGGTATCTATTTACAAGGTAATTATAAAAGGATATGTTTATTTAACAGTAATTGCGCGCGAGGCGTGTTGAATTATTAATAGGCAGCCGATGTGGCTTACGATAATTATACAATTAAAAATGCTGTTGGTGTAATAACGGCACTCGAGTTAAGTTGAATTGAAAATACAAACGACGGATTCCGGTTTTAAAAGATAATGTATTTTTTATTTACGAATACATAACGAGTGATATTATCGCAGCGGTCGGTTTTAAAACATTGTGACATGGAAATTGTCTTTTTATCAAACAATATTGATTTTTTTTATTTGTTTAGGCCGTTGAGCATGATGCTTTTATTTTATTCTAATACATTCTGGTAAATGATATTATTTTAACATAAGTACAAATTACGATCTATTAATTAAAAAAAATGCATGATTATAATTTAATTTAATGAAAAAAGCTTATGTGGTGTACGTGTAAGTAACTTTTAATTTCCCATAAAAGTATTCCCAGTCACCTCTGAATAGACTGAAACACATTAACACGGTATATTCTTGAACACTTATTTCCTGCACTTACGGCTATCAGCGAGATGTTTATCGTTAAAGTGCGCGCACTTTCCTGCTAATAAATTCTTACCGTTTATGCGAGGTGTAGAATAAGATTTTTCGACGTTTTGTAATGTGTAATCAAACGTATTATTTGACTTCTGATTAAGCAAAGCAATTAAACGTAGTATTTTATATGTTTTTATGGTATTATAACAACAAGCTATTTAGCATTATATTCGTGTAATATTATGAAATACCTACTAGACTTAATGTAGCACGTATCCACTGTCATTGCATCAATAATAATAAAACAATAACACGAACATACAATTATGCAACGACATATAAAGAAACTTGCATACCTATTTATATTCAGTCATATTATTTTTATTGTTAGTTTAGTAATTATTAATTACATGCTATCGATCAAACTCGAAGCGTACAATGTGTAAAATGAGGTGCAATAATTATGATATTTCGTGCGACGCCACGTGTCGACAACATGATAGCATGTACATGTACATGTTGCCACGATCACACCACCACAACATGTAGTCGCACAGTTTGTTTGATAATGATTCATTAACGCTAAAACACCGGTTTTGTTTGTGACGTGTTAATAGCCACGTGGACGGGATTATGTTTACCGGGGCTCCGGTACGTGTAGCTTAATGGATATAGGAACAAGTAGAGTTCGTAGCATACATAGGAATGTCGTTTAAATTTCTCTTTATAATTTTTTTTTACACGTAATTATCTCAATTTTCATTTAATTTCACTTACGATTAGTTTATTTATACCTGCTATAATATGCATCTTAATCCAAATGAGTTCAATTTTCTGAGAAAAAAATATTGACGCAGGTATGAGTCGAACACAAATCTTGCAATTATTAAATGATATTATACCGTAACTATAAAATTAACATATCTATTAGTATTATAGTTGAACAGAAGTTATTTTTTACCATTGTATGTAAAGACAAGTTGGGCTTAACTGGGGAGTCTGAGGTGGGTTGGACGTAGCTGTCCGCAGCGTTGCGGCTGCGGTCGCGGCCGCCCAATCGGCTCTGCACCTCTCAAAATATATCTACTTTGTATTTCACATTAAAACAAACATTATTAATTAAACACAATAAATATTTATCATTAAATGTTATCTTAAAAACAAATAAAACTATTTTAAATAATAAAAGTGCTAATAGAGTATTTAAATACAGCAATTTGTAGTAACAATTTAACACAGCCCTGTCTTTATCGCAGCGTGTATGTAAAGACAAGTGGAGCTTAGCGGGGGAGGCTGGGGTGGGTCGGACGCGGCTGTCCGCAGCGCTGTGGTTGCGGTCGCGGTCGCCCAATCCGCGCCGCCGCTTCGAATATACACTTTGTATTCAGTATTTGTAAATCGTGAATTTAAATACGGTAAAGGCTTTATTTTTTATTCTTGTAACTGAAGTAATTTGGTATAACGCGCTTAAAGTAATATAAATGGTAAGCCATAAAATAATCCGAACTGTATATATATATATATATTTAGCAATATTAATGATTTCGATCTCACTTATCAACTAATAAATATTTTAATTATCACGGATTATAAATTTATATGAATGATGTCATAAAATAAAATATATTTTGATATCTCATAAGCTGGCATTTAAAATATCACTAGAATGTACAAAATAATCACATCGAAATAAACAAAAATTAGAAATAAGTAAACAAGAAGTAGGTAGGTAGAAGTAGACTTATAGATTTTTTGTTAATGAAAACCTAATTTTTGAAAATAAAACAATTTATTTTTATAATTATCTTTGAGGAGGCAGGAGGCACATGGTTGCATAACAATAAAATTTCAAAACATTCTTTCAAGTGCAAATCTTTATGCAAATCACTTATCTCGTAAAGGTTAGTCATATAACACAATCATTAATACGCGTGAACACATTGACATTTTAAAATTAACATAATAATTATTAACATTTAACAGACGCGTTGGCGAGATAATTGGCAAATTTAAAATGTTAATATTTACATTATGAAATCGTATTAAGCATGAAGAAATTTTTGTCATATATTTAAATTAATGTTATGTCACCTATTAAATACGATATTAAACGTTTATAAACGTTAAACGTTTAAATGAGTATAACTTGATACGAATTTAAAGCTTTGACGTATATTCCATTTCTTACGAAGGTATCTTGTAGAATAAATAATATTGAGCGCAGGTCGCAGCAGCGCGTACAATAAGCATCGCTGGGCGTCCAAACAGCCTGCGCAAACACACCGAGTAAACATGCCGACTCACCCCGGCCTCCCCTCGCGCCCGTCGCCCGTGCGACCGTTATGCTCCATACATATGATCAAATATTTGTTTCATTTACACCCTTTTATAGCAGTGTTGTAATTAAGTGAGTAATAATTATTGGTTTTTATTCACTTTTAACCTTTTTGTTTTTTAATATAAAATTATGATAATGAAGACGTCCATATACGTAGTAACCTATTAAATCGTACTAAGCAAATTAAGTTTATAAATTGATATAATTTATGACTTGATAAAATTAATTACTTTTTAAATAACAGTTTGAAATAATTAAAATAAAATGCAAATGTTAACATAACTATGTGCTATTTTTGTTTATCATAAGTAACGAAATTTGATGAAACACGATATCCAAATGAACAAAAAACAAGCTGCGCATATTCATAAAGTTAAAAGCTGCAGATATATTATAGTAGTATCTTAAATTAACAATTCGCATTCGTTACGTAGCGAGAGGCCGGGTAGCAATATTTGTTCGCTGCAGTACGAGCTGGCAAACAGCGCTGCGAATGTAAACAAACACGCCTCAATCTCCTCGCATCGCTGTTGCCGGACTAACTTCGCCGTTATAAACGAACCAGTCCGACCGATCAGCTCAAGTTAATAACGTATTCGCTAATGATACCTCTTTACACATGCTGACATTGTTATAAATAACGTAAATTCTTTTAAATAGCATCGATTCCAACATTCCTTTAGAGTATCAAACCTTTTTGCAAGTACATTTATCTATTTAATTTTTTTTTTTCGAAATTCCAAATATAATAAGTCTAATGTTTATTTGGCGTAATAAATATATTATGCGTTCTTAATAAATAGGAGATTATTATAGGTTGATATAAGTGCTTATATATCGAGCATATCTTAAGTTAACATGTCCTTATCGGGCACTTTATCATTCATACGCTGATCGCATAATACATTATGTATCGTATTTATTTATCGCATGAAATTGTTACGATTTGTTGTAATCAATCCAATCAATTTTGTACCAAATCCACGGTATCAGCGCTATCGTGACAAGCAGACAGAGCAAGGAAATCGGAAGATAGCGTTTAATGTTAACGCTATCAAAATATTGTTAATCTGCTACCACGTTACTCTAAAACTATTATAGTCAATTATACACAATTTATATTCTTACGTGAAATACTTTCCAAATCTTTCGCATCGCTTTTAATAATATAAACTGTTATGTATATTCTCATTTGCATAGAAAGCGCCGGAGCGTCGAATGATTGTATAACTTAAACTCTGAATTAACTACACTAATTGCCGGTATAGCACTACTAAAATAGACTCGTAGTTGTATTGTGTCGGCGCCCCATTGTGCTAGGACACAATGTTCTCACAACTCACGAGGCGGCAGAAACGCGCAGTCATTAGCCGAGGCGGCTCGTTAATGCCGACAAAAAGTTTCACGTATGCTCCACTGATTGATTTGTCTATGGAACCCGTCGTTATCTAATGCCAGCGAATTTATCTACTCCAGTACGCGCAGAGGATATCATTTGAGTTTTATTTTCAATTGAAAATAGTTTACAATTATGGTACCAATTAGGTTAAAATGCAACGTACGATTGTATAAATATAAACTGACATGAAACGACTTTGTATTTGTGTTTTTGTCTTGTATTAAATTGATATAAAATGTCTGATTATGAGATTTTATTTAGACGTATTTTTTTAAACCAAGGGTTAAAAATACAATAAATTTCAGACCAAAGGATTTTGAAGCCTTATATTTTATAAAGAGGGTGTCAATAATGAAAAATCGTGAAAGAAACCTTACATTAACTTGAGATCTTTTTACGATATGGGGTATTGTTGAAAAGGGTTAAAACGGATTCCTAATCTCTATTTTAATAAATTATAGCTTTAGAAGACATAACGAAATTGTAAGAGTTCTACGTTTAATTACGCAACTCTTATCGATGTCTATCTGCTTACAGATTAAAGTTAATTACATTAAAAGCTATTATCAAATACTGGCATTTTTATCTCTACACTCCAGATTAGACACGATTGCAAACAATTTGGCGAGTCCTCGGTTCACACGCGATTATAAGCGCTCTTGAAAAAAGTGCCGAGTCAAAAAGGCTTCACGCTTTAGCGAGAGGCAGGAGACGCAGGATACACAAAGGGCAGTAAACGTTCGGTATGGGCCTAAACAAACAAGGGTAGCTAGGAAGCTGGGCCTTTGTTTGCCGAGAAACATGAGAGTCAACACACTGAACACAGAGACATCCATTTGTGAACGCCAGTCGCCGGAATATTACCCGCTCTCGAATCGATATGTCAATTACAAACATTTATGTGACCCTATTAGTCAAACATTATGGAAATTACATATTAATACGTTTTAACCTGATATCATCCTAAGTAAATGAGTTTTTAATTGACGATAATGACGACTCGATGTCCTCTTTAATCTCCTTAATTTTATAGCACTTCAAGAACGATTAAAAGTAATAGGTATTACGTGTTTCTCGAAACTACTTTATGGGTACTATCATTACATTATACAACACGTGTTTTTAATTATTCATCAAAATGTATAGAAAGTATTTTATGTCGTTCTATAGGTACTTATGGAGCGCGCAGGTTCTGTTATTTATCAAGTCATTAATTGACAGGCGGTACTTTTTTGTAATTCCATCTTTCGTTGGTCGCGCAATTACGATCTGATTACGAGGCGACGCTGCCGGCTGTTACGAGTTGCGGCCGAGAGTACCTACTCGATGTAGTCAATACTCTCGATATCAAGATAACGATGTCTCTCGCACCGCACCAGTCACCCTCTCGATGTCTCTCGAATCGACTTGTTTTTGCCGCATAATTATATTATCCATTTGTTTTTAATGAATATTAATATCACGCTCCGGCCCTCGTTCAGACATCGATTATTAATATCGAATAATAAATACATAGAATTGATAATAAAATGAACGGATAACGATTTTGGTATTTCGTTCTCATAGTAAATTCAGTACATTATTCGCTACCTCAACGAGATACGACAGCAGTAGGCAGCACGGGCATGGATTGCATTATCGATGTGGCAGACACTAATGTTCCGCGGCGGGCTATGTTAAACAATTATTACTCTGCGAATGCGATACGAATCGATGATAATGTTGGCCTCTGTCTACTGTAATAATAGCCCATTTATCGACTCGAATGCCATTTCGCCGGAGAATTATTTATTACCTTGCCATAAGAGCTATGTCGCTTTCAATACAATAGAGCCTTCTCTATGCGCGACTGTTTTGTTTAATAAAGTGGAAACTTAGCGAGAGCGCTGCGGGTAGATAAGCTGAACGCGGCGTGCATAAATAATTCATAAAAGAGCTGGCAGCCATTAATGAAGGTCGAAACCGCAGTGGAAGCGACCGCGACCGCGCCTACGTCCGTTTGGTTTATTTCGCGAACACAATCGCGCTAAAAGTTCATCGCGCGGAGTGCTCGCCTCGGGGAGAGCGGGGACTTGCCGAGTTACTGCCGACTGCCAACTGCCGACCACCTACTTAAGTCGGCCAAAATTACGACTGTTTGTTTTTTTATGTTGTTACTAACTTCATCGCAAAAAAATGTTAATCGTACCTATACCTACTATTTATTCATTCTAAAACATGTGAATTACAAGTTCTTAAATTACGATATAATTTAGATTTTAATCACTTAAATAATATTTTAATGAGATACCTTACTCGTATATTCACATTAAATCTGATAGCAGACGAAACGTTTGGCAATTTATTAGACCTAATTGAAAGGTAGCCAAGCTTAAACGTGTGTCGTTTATAATGAACAAATATACCTGTCTAATTTATATCCATGTAACGAACACATGTGGAACGCGCTTGTTTTTAAAAACAGTACTTTAACATTACCTGCCATTTGAAATTCAATGATATAATACTATAAATACTTTAAAAAATATATCAACGAAGTGGTTCAAATAAAAGCTAAGAATGTACATTCAATTAATTCATTAGTAGTGTGTAAAAACCAGTTAAAACTCTAAAAAGCTTTAAATGCAAGCACCTAAGTAAACTTAAAAAAAAAAACTGGCATTAAAATCTGATAAGAACAATAATAAACGTATTCATCTTATCTAAAAAGCCTATTTCGCTTGTTCCGTAAATGATAGCCTTGTGTAATACAAGTTTACAATAAATGTATGAAAAATAAATGATAATATTTTTTAATCCGCTGCCGCTTCAACGCGATACTCTCGGGCTAGACGTGAGTATTCCGAGAGAGCTAAGAGACAATAAATTGCGGCGTGCAACCGCGAGCGAGACCCGCATTTAGGTCACGCCGCGCAACTCCGCGCCTTATGCATGCACTCGGCGTCGCACGACCGCGCCGCATCGCAAGCAGCCTGCATAACTGCTGCCGTCACCGTTGTCTCTTGTCACTGACGACAAATTGCACAATGAATCCTCACCCTTGCTTCACACTAAATATAAAAAAACCCTATGAAAATGTGAATGGTCTATGATTAACTTGTTTTTGATAGTATTTTTATGATTGCTTTTTTTTACGTATTAAAATTGTATTGCATATAATTATTTCCTACCTACCTACACCAAAAACCTGTTTGATTAAATTTCGTTTTATAAATTTTGGTTAATTTATTTATTTCGTATACGTATTATAGTAGCGCTCCATACACTACATGTACATAGGTATAAGTGTAGATATAGACCCGTGAACAAATGGAGCGTCACCGCAAGATGCAACTCCAGATTAAAAGCTCGACCGACTGAACCACGTGAAAATCGTGCAAAAAGAGAAGTCACCCGCGGCATTAGCGGATGAGTGTCGGAGCCATTAGTGCGCCCTCCTCCCGTGTCTCTCACCCCGGCCTCCCTCGCTCCCCACGTACCTCTTTTATTTCTCGCGCGGGGATGAACTCCTTAATGACAAACCTTACTATATCTTTTGTGGAGAGCCCGCAAAAGTACGTATTTTGCGGCCCTTTTGTACGATCTTTTTTATTCCCGCGCTGTGCGCAGCTGTTGTTCGGGAGCTATAGAGTAATATATATCTACCTACTCTATTACTTATAGGAACTGTAACAAGAAACAATTTCTGGAATGTAAGAAATGTGGAAAGAATTTTTATGAAGAAATATTATCATTATTTATACACGATGAAGTAAAATGAAACGCGAAATGAAACTCGTTATATATATTAATCTCTTTTTGCATTGAGAATGAAGTGTTTAATTAAACAATTAAAATTACACTTTCACGTAGCCAAACGTAGACAATTGCAAACCAGTGCTTTTTATGGATACCTATATTAAAAAATAAGGTCAGCGACGAATATAAAATTAATTTTTATCGCTTCAGTATAAATACGTGTAAAACGAATTTTGCATTTGTTTTTATATTATTATGAGAACTCGTATTCATTCGCTACAATAAGTATAGACAATTAATTGACGAAATATTATTTGAATATCATTTGCCTATAAATCTGGAAATAAAAACTATATTACAAAATAATATGTCTAGATTGCAATTGATAAATTGTACTCGTATCAAACGCTACAACCGTGCAGTTTAATATTCATTCAGCGTAAACTATAAACTGCACGCAATTATGATAGCAAAATAGAGAAGTGTATAAAAATAAAAACATTTAGGCGAGCAGATGTTTCGCGCGCTGATACCGCGCGGTGTCGGTGGCGCGATGGCGCGGCGGATGTAATGTAATTTGCGGTAATTCGGGCGCGTCGCGGCTTGTTCGCGTCACTTGCCCGTGTTATACAACCGACAATACATTTATTTACATTACGAGCTAATATTTTCGTAACTGTACTCATGTTACCATGCCATGTTTTGGATATAATTTTTTTTTGTCATAATAACTAATTTTTGTACCACTTAATAAAAGTTAGATAGCTATATAATGTTGTATATTTTTTGCTTTTACGCTCGAGTCACTTTTTTGTCAGTTTTAAATAGAAAAATATTTAAGAGATTATTTTTGGAAATAATGTTAAGTGTAGAATAATATAATTACACTATTTATATTTAAAATTATGTAGTCAAAACTTTCAAAATATGTTAATTTTCTTAAAATACAACATAATGAAACGAATGTACAGTTGCCACAATAAAGTAAAGCAAAGCGAGGTATAAATTACCAGAAGCACGGGTCGCGACAAACAGTCCATTTAGCGTGGAATGAAAGTACAATTTGTGGCGGCGCGCGGCGCGGCTCGCTGCGGTCTGCGCGTACATACCTATTCTATACAAACAAGATTAAAATCGTACTGAAATGAATTAAGTCTGTCTAGTTTTTATTATTTAACATTTATGGATTAATTCGTAATATGCCAGGTTTCATTTGAGATAATTGTAGTAAGCTACTAACAAGCAAATCATAAAACATTCTTATTTTATTAAGCTTATCCTGTTGGATTTTTGTTTGTCTATTTGTTTTTTACAATATTCAATTGAAACATTTCCCTTAATCATTACCTTTGGTGGTAAAGAACTTCATCTAAATTAACAGAATTTGCTAAAAAAACATGAATGAGTTTTGGTAGCTTCATCATAACAAACAATCTGAGTGGAAGCTATACCAAATACGAACTTAGTTTATAGCTTATTTTAAAAACAACTTCACAAGCAAGATAAGGAAAACATTAATAAATTTTAAAACGTGTACACGAACAAAACAAATCTGAATAACAAAACAATCAATAAAAATGTTCATAAGGTGATGTTAATATAAGGTGTCATGTTGTAAAACCACTTTCGAAAGGCTCATTATGTTAATTCGTTCTCGATTCACTGCGAATCTGTGAATAAAATTAATGTGCATTTAAACGGAAAATACGAACAAAGCCAATAAACGCGAGTGGCTCGGGTAACACGGCGATTTATCATTTCATTTGACCGCATGCATATTGTTTATAGTGTTAATTTTATTTGTTAGCCGGGACCGGGCAACTTATCGGCTACAATTATAATACGCTATTATTGAATCGAGTCGGCGGCACTCCGCGCCGGAATGTGGAAACATTTTCGAATATCTATTTGTATGTAAAACGCGTTCCGCTGTTAGCGGTCGGTTAATAATTGATTACCCCCATCTTTATTGAATGTTAATGTTCGATTCATTCATAGATATAGCTTATTACACTTCTTATTTGTTTTAACTTTTTATTTTATTTGCGTCTTCCGTTTCAATTATAACTTTTGTGAAATGTTTTAAAGACTTGTTTTTAATCATTGAATACGTTTATGTCCTTAAGAAAAAATATGAAAATACAAAGTGCTTTAATTATTATATGTATTTTAAATGATATTTAGATCAATAAAAGATTTTAGTATGAAGGTCATTATCCTTATTGTAAAGTAGCTGCACCCAGCGGTCTCACTCGCTCTTATTATATCGCTTCTAGGAGTCTTAGCGTGATGTAATATCGCCTATAAACATTCAGAATAAACAAACTGTTTAACGCAAAACGAATATTTCAAATCAAATTAATACTTTCAGATTGATATTACCTTATATTGAATTATCCTTTACATACAATAGATAAGTTATGTATCTACTAGCTACTTGGATATTAAACCGCGTGTTTGTATTGCAGACGGAGATTGCGAAGAGATTAAATGCTATAATAGCGCAAATATTGCCTTTCCTCTCACAAGAACACCAGCAGCAGGTGGCGTCGGCGGTGGAGCGCGCGAAGCAGGTCACCATGACTGAACTCAATGCCATTATTGGGGTAAGCATGTTATTAAAGTCAGTAGTAGTGTAGTACCTATTAACATGTCAACTCTATGTCTCATAACAGAATTTGTGTTTACTTACTGACGTTAATCACTTCAATAATAACAATAATTAATGAATACTATTGTTTAACGCTCAAATTAATTTATATTGATTTATTACCATATGTGTCGGTTACACAACCTGAGCTAACGTTAGTAGATTACTGTACCTATTTAAAAATAACATATAAAGTGTAAAACTCGATATTTAAACAGTTTACTCAAGCGACATACCTATGTATATATTTACACTTAATATTAAATTTTTTTAACATCACAAAAATTCTAATAGATAATAAAAACAGCGAACGAGACTAGCCTTGTATTTCTACACGAGTTAGTTCGTGTGGCATAACCTTGTTTAAGTACGAACGTAAGTAAAGATGTCGTATATATTGTATTAATAGTTCGTAACATTTCGCTCAAATTCGATTTAAATAACACGTGTCTTGTTTGTATAGTTCTGAAGTACTACATCGCTGTGTTGTAAATATGCCGTGGAATGTTTAGCAATGCTATCGCCACGTCGCGCTCAGCCGCTGATTGTGGCAACTGTCCAAACAGTTCGCGCCTCCTGTCGCCGTCGACTCAACTACTCGTTAACATTAAGTTATTGTATCGGCCTTATGAACGGATCGGGTGTTATCTTTATCAATATAATTACATATAATCCTTTTATTAAAAAATAAAACCAACATCACACTAATTAAATGTGACGATATTGTATTTCCTTAATATTGTCACTATGTAGAAGTTGGCTAAACAGAATATACTCCATATACACTTCTGACAAATGTTTAAAAAGCAAATTCTAAAAATACGTAATATAAAAGTTTATTTGTTAAAGCTGGTAAGAATGTGTAAAGTAAGTTCATTTTGTAAAGGCACGCGGCTTTCAACAGGTCGAAAGTTCGACGGTCGTTAATTAAACGATCTAAGCCGCGCTACTCGACTTGGCTGCCAGCCAACAACGTCGAATTAATAAAATTGCCACCGAGTAGAATTATTCTATGTTCACTGTACAATACATTTCAATTTATAAACTTGATGGCCTTTGATTTTTATACGGTGGCAGCGTTTATGTTATATCAAATTAACATGTTTCACACATTAGAAGTATGTTTGAAATAGGTGTGAACATCGCGTGAAAATGTAATATATTACTTCTAAAAACTGAACTTACTCTGTTGACACGTACCCATAAAGTTTCGCGTTGCGAGTTCGAATTGTATCTATGTAATTTTACGACGCTCTAATTGTGTTTCTAGTTAGGCCGTCAGGTACCAATGTAATGCGGAGTTCATCGCCGTTTATTATTTCAATCGGCATTTTTGCAGTCGGATGCCAAGTCATTAGAGCGACCTAATCTCGTGATGTGTAAAGTGAGAGCGACGAACACAAGGTTTACGGCGACGACTTCAAAAATAAATCACTTCAAAGATAATGAGTTCGAAAATAAAGCGGTGAAACTCACTCGTCTCTCATCGGAGTGCGGCCGATAGACTCTTGTTAATCTCGAGTCCTGGGCGCCGAGCCAACTCGATTAGTACTCTTAGAGCTGCATACTGACGACAATGTTTCCACCTTTGCCAGACACTGATTTATATTTAAAGCTATTTTAAAAATTAACGTACTCATTAGGCACCGATATGTTATTGTAAGGCAAATAGTTGGCGAAAATATTGCTTGAGAAGATTACCTATATTATCACCTGAATGTGATTTGTTACTTTTGACCGTGAACCAACTATCTCATGAATTATTTAATACGTTTTTAAGAGCTATAGCTTTGCCCAGTGGACAGAACACGATTACATATGAAGTAGGTATGACGCAAAATACAATCTTGTTACAATATAATTAAATTGTTCGCCATTATAAATCTCACGTGTATTAATATTAGAATTGATCGAAGGCTTAAAAGAAAGTGCGAGTTCATCGTCCTCGAGGCTTAAGAGTTTACCCACCTATCTATACCTTTTCATACAGATTACTGAAAGGCCCCTGAGAAACCGGCAAAACGCAATATCGCTCTCCCCCTATAAAACACTCTAATTTAAATAAAAAAGCGGCGCCACCTTCCGTATGTCGGTCCTTTTTTATTACGAACCTTTTTTATTTTCGGGTCAGCTAGGGATCAAAGGGGCTCTCCCTTGAGAGCGCCCTCGCCCTCCTCGTCTGATTTGCGACCATTCCGTCGAGCGCCGATTTGTGAAGAGGGAATACTTCTCAAATTGGGGACTGTTTGCTCGTCTATTAAAATCACTTACCGCTCTGAGTGCCTCGTGAAACGACTTGTTTTGTTTATTATAGGTAGAACATTTAACATTAACTGTTTCTGAAATCTCATAATATAAATATTGAACATTTTTCTCAACGTAGTCACAATCCTGTTTCTCCAAATATCTGAAGCATATCGAACGGAGTATTACCCCTGAAATAGCCTTAACGTAAATTCTGTTACAATAGATAAAGCCTGTAGCGTCTTTGTCGACACATTTTGGGAGCTCATCTATTCTCGTTCTGATTTTATTCCGCGTCGTCGAATCGAAGGGGTGCCCTCGCCCTCCGCCGAAGTAATAGCTTTTTCGATGCAATCTCCTTCTCATGCTCACCTATGACACAATTGTTCACATTGAAAAAATATTCACGTAACTCCGACAGATCTGGTAGACGTGCGACCTCGTGTCACAGATACGCGTGTCGAATCCGATTAGGAATTTCATTATTAACGTAAGTAAACAACTCGTATTAATTATTGCCATTTCGTTAGTAATCGATAAGCTCATACATACCGTCGGCGTATAATGTGGAGGCATAAAGCTATACACAAGAAACGAGTGTATTATACGTAGTTTATGCAATATTATCTAAAGAGATATGTGAACAAACACGAGTGCTCGTAGTGTAAATAGACCGTATCTGTTTCCCCGTCGATGGCTTTATAAACAAGCGAGTCGTGAAAACATTTCTATCTAGTTTACGTCGCGCGCCGGGTCCCGCACTCTGATAAAAATTACGACGGGCATAAATCAGGGCGCGGGCGGCCGGGCGGGTGGAAACATGAATTTGTCATTTTTTCCTAGGCACGTCCGCGGCCGGGTGATAAATATTGCATTGCAGCCGTTTCGTTTCTTGCGCCCATTAACTTGGCGCTATCGAGCGCTTTCAAATTAACTTTGTTGCTGATGTTTTTATGAAAATCTAACATTCAATGGTAATATCTACCAGAATTTTAAAAACATTTTGTCGTTTTGAACAGTGAGGCAAATAATTATTGTAGTTGTTTGTACTTCAACACTTCCTTCTTCTATTCGTTTTAAATAACTTATTTAGTCAACACAAAAAATTTATTCTATTTAAATATAAAAGTCAAGTTTAAGAAGATTTTTAGATTACAACATCTTCATAAATATAATGTTACCAATTAATTTACTCACAATGGATACTTAATATAATAATAAATTCTATAATCCCTCGAAATCCTTCATAATATGCAAAATTATTATAAACTAACAAACCAGATAATACTCGTGAATCCATCGATGTGTTTAAGGTACAACGCCTCGGATTTATTCGATCCCGTACTCGGTATATGTGTGATTAGACGCAATTATGTTGAAAGCCGATGTTGTAACAAGTGTCGGCGTCGCGTGCCTGCGCCTCGGGCTCCGCGTCTAATGGTGCGTGCTCTCCCGCTGCCCCACACCCTCTACCCTCTTTGTAGCTCACACCGTTCTATAAACGACTACAAACGTCCATAATTTGATCAACTCCGACGTACAGCTCGCTAAGTTACGACTTCTTTAATTCGGTTTGATATAGTAATGTGATTTTAGATTTGATTTTCTTACCGAGCGTGACAGGAGTACCGTTTAAATAATGAAATCTTAATAGCTTTTCCCATCCAGCTATTATTTATCTCACAGTAGATCGTTGTTGTAAGCTTTGTAGCTTTGTATCTATTTAAATTACACAATTATGTTATTTCAATCGAAGTTGACGGTTTAATTGACCTATAAAGCAACAACTTAAATCTAATCATCTCTGCCTAATGAATCTTTAAACAGCTCTAATGCGCCGGCAACTTTTTAATAACTGCCCTTAATTTATTTAAGTGCGCTAAGAAACTTTCCTCTCGTTGCTGTTAAAGTTAACTGATTGTAGGTTAATATTATAGATTATAACGAAGTAGCCTGTTCGTCAGTAATGGTTCTGTAATTGCAGATGAAATTAAGATTAATCACATATTATCTGCGTGGTAGACGCACGACATCAATATTTCAATGTAAAACCCAGTGCTTATGTATCGAGTATATTAAATAGTCAATGAGTATCTACATTAAAATGTATTGGCGTTCTATTGAATATAATAACACGTAGCGAATATAAAAATATTTAAGCATGACAGGTCTTGCTTTCATGTGATAAAATTAATGAGTTGTTAATTCAAAACTAATTCGTAAGCAGCTATAAAGCCTGCTTATTTTGAATATATTTAACCTTCTCTTTCCACATATATTATAAACTATAATAAACCTTTTTAACAAATGTGTTTTATTTATAAAATAAACATACACTCGGTGATTTTTATAAACGAGTGTAAAATTGACTGTACTGTAAACAAAACACTCAACACCTAACAGTGGACAAATATTTGGACACGATATCAATGAAACAAGTGCAATAAAACGTTTAAATAAATCATAAAACGTAGCAAAACTCAGATTTGAACAATAGAATTTTACATACCTAACGTGTGTTAATGTTTACCGTAAAATATTTCCAGCGAGGTTTGATGCGAAGGGAAATATTTAGCGTAAAAATCCACGCTCGGCGAACATCATCCATTTATAAATGGAGAATTATTCGCGGGTGTATAGACAGAGTAAATGTGCCGTGAAAACCCAAACGCGTAGAAGCATTTTTTTCACGACAAAAGCTTTCCACGCAACGCGTTTGCTGCACTATATTCATTATATTACGCGGGATATTATTAAAGGTGCCTTACTAAGCAAAATAATATTTTCATCTTGTAAATATCTAATAAAATTTCTTTAAATTAAATTTACTAAGAAAATATTAGATATAATTAATGCAATGTTTAAGAAACTTACTGCTTTACTACAAAAGATGAAATAAAACCATGTTCAACACGTGTCTAGCTAAACAGTGTTTAAACATTAAATGTTGTTTAAATGTTGTCAAAATTGCTACACTGCGTGTAAAAATATAAGGAAATAAAATATTACACGTCATATTTGACAGCTAAAATAGGTTTTAAGCATATGTCAAAAACGAAATTGTCTTTAGACACAGATTTGTAGTACAAGATTTTATAGGCACGCGTTTAACGTATGTTTAAATTTTTTGTAGTAAGGCAGTTAATGTTTTATAGACGACAAAATAATATTTAAAACTATAATAGATTAAAACCTCAATCTTCGCAATACTAAGTAGGTATGCTTAAATTATATTGAAAAATAATCTCCCTCCCTTGTTGTCATAACCGAAACTTAAGCAAACTTTAATTTGTAGTTAATATAAACACCGAAAGTTGGCGGCGAGATAAGTAAACGGATGGCGAAGTCGTTAGGGGTAACGAGTTTCGATCCCCCGAGACCTGCCGGTATTTAATCACTTCTAAAGTAAAATGCACTTCGGAAAAAATATGGCGGTGAGATATGAACGGCACATTATTGTCATTCATAATAACAAGCGAGTGAAGTGGAGAGGGCGAGGGTGGCAGGAGGCTTTGAGCGTGAGGCGCGAGGCGTGAGTCTCAATAGCTCGGGTCGTGTCATGCCAGCCGTTTCGACGCGCCTTGGCTTTGTTTAGATTTCTCTGGTTTCCCACCCGGCTTTCAGAAGCAACACCTTTAAACTTGAAGTAGATGCTCTTAACTTCACCTTGTACCTACTGATTACATCAACTTAACATTACGGTTAAGATAAAATTACTTGATTATGAAACGTACCTAATAGACTAAGTATAAAATAATTATTATTACAATAAATAGATGCTGATAAGCAATAATGTGTCAACCCACAAACAGTCAATTTTGGAGATATTGATGTATTTTAATACTGTTTCACCTAGGTAAATTATTAAATTTTTTTAAGTAGGTAATTTAAACTAAATAAGTACCGAAGAATGAAGTATGCTCAATATTTTTCAATTTATACAATAATCTCAAATATATGAAAATCTTAACTCTTCAAACAAATTTATTAAGAATAGGTTTGACATATTTAGACGCTATTTTCTCAAGACGAAGTCCGTGTGGCTTGACACAGTATTGCTTATCAGCGTCTATATGTTGTAAAGTACTAATATAATATAAATAATAATAGCCTAACTATATATATAATTTATATTTTCATTAAAAAGTTAACAATGTCTGCATTATAAAAGTATCTCTAAAACTAATTTAAATAAAATATTCCTGGTAAAAACGTACTCTAGCTAAGTGGCGCTCGCCACCTTTTGACACACAATAAATCAGGACCATGAGCGGCCAATAAAAAATATGTTCCACCCTCAGCGAAAAACCAATTAATTTTCGGCGGCTAAATAAAAGATCGTGACCGCCCAAGCGGAAAAAAGTTGAGCTTTGCGAAGTGAACAGAGACGAACGGACGAGGGAGCGGAAGCGGTTCGCGAAGGCGATTATTCGAAGCTCGGGCGAAACCTGCCCGCACCGTATAATAATAAAGTTAAACGTGACGAGATAGAAACGGAAAGTGCGGGAAAACGAGGGAAGTGGAAAAAGGGGAATAATGGAGAAGGAGTAATCAATTTCGCACAGTCGTCGCCGGCGGCGGCGAAGCTCTCATTTAAATTTTAAAACACCGCGGTGTCGGGGGTCCATGGAGGACTTTTTAATTTGCCTCCGCTCTGTTTTAAAAATGCACGGCGTTCTGCGGTGACACATCAATTCACTTTGACCGTCGACAGCCACGACTAAAATGTGTCGCACTTTATTCACTTATATACCTACGAATATAGTATAATACCAACATCTATTTTATATCAGTTATCCTTTTAAAAGAACAAAAATATTTTAGTTCCTACTTAATAAAAATGCAATGTTTAATTTTTATGAACGAGTGTATTTTTTTATTCATTATTATTAATTCTATATTAGTAATAACCGTTATAACACTTATATATAAAAGTAATTTAAATACGTATATGTAAATCAGAAGGTTAAGAGAACGTCAGTGTCTTTTCATTCGAAACTCGAAGAAATTGAGAGTCCAATATAAGGCAATAACATACCATATTATATATACATAAAGATCATTTAAAACCTATGTATCTTCAATCTTATTTAATAGAACAAATATAAATTTGTTAAAATGATAGTTTAATATGTAATTTCGTCTGCAGCAACAAAGGCCAGACTTGCCGCGACTCCTGCAGCAGATGCATGCAGCACACCTGCCTGCGCACGGCGCGCCGCCTCTACCTCTGCTGGGCCAGGGAGCCCTACCTCCTGCGGGCCTCCTGGGCCTCGGCGTACCTCATCACCCTCTCTCCGTATTAGCGAAACCACCAGATATTCATCGACCAGACGATAAAGGCAACGGTAAGAATAATTGAAAGCACTCCGTATAGTATTTAAATATTCATAATTTTCCTTTACATAGTTTTTTTTTTTTGGTTCCCAACATTATTTTAGGAAATATTTGTAGAACTAAGTTAAAGTTACTCCAAATGTCTCTCTTTAATATAATATAATAAAGTAACAACATACAAGTAGAAGGTATAACAGAAGCCGGCTTTAATCCTATAATAATCAAAGATTATTTTATTTTCCTTTTAATATTTCTAATATAAGGGTGTAAATTTTAATTTGATGTTCATTTCCTGGTTTCAAGCACATGTTAAAAACAAGTTCCCATAACAAGAAAACGATTTTCAATAGAAATAAGTCAGTTTTCAATATACGTGCCACGGAATCATAATCTTCATCGTCTGACAAAAACTGCTTATAAAAAAAGATAACAATAATTTGATATCATTATTCGGTTTATTACACTTATTTTGTTATGAGTTAATAAAATCGCTTAATAACTTTCAATTGTACGTGATTACCAAATATCCTCTTACCGTAACTATTAAAACGTAGCTATTCGATATAATTATTTACCTAAGAACAGTTGAAGTGTCATATCATAGCGGATCAATACGTAAGATGAATATTTTAAGAGCTGTCGTGTGTTTGTGATGCTCGTCTTGTTTGCCATGCGCCACTCACTGGAGACTATTAGACCCCTGCCCCGCGCCCCCCACCCCGCCCGCTACCACGGCAGACGTCTCCGATCCCACTTCTGTTTCAATATTTACCACCTACGAGAGGCTTTTTGAACCCGCTGTTTGCGTGTTTTCGGATCGCTGACGGCTATGGCTCTCCGATATTGCTTTCCGAGTATGAATAAGTCACTTCTAAGAATTTATGCCTACCTATCGGAATATTTGTTTAGGGTATATAAATAAACGAATAAATCGACAGAGTACATAGAACGCTTGTTTTTTCGGTGTCGTTGTCACTTTGAACTCGATGTTTAAATAGTTGACTAAACAATTTTAGCTTTAGCAAACGGAAAAGTAGGTTCGAACATTAAACGAATACTCTGTGCGAGCCGGGAACGAGAGGGCGCCGCAAATGAAAATGTAACACAGAAATGGATTTGGAAGCCGCCCGTCGCTCCGGTTAATTACAAAAGCAAGCGGTAATCTGCGCTCCGGGATGTTCCGGCTTAGTGCCCCCCCAGCCACCCCGACCGCTCCTCCGCCTGCCACTTCCCTGGCTAATTTGTGCCATTATCGGTGTACTGATGTAAGAGTTACCGTACAGATGGCCCCTCCGCCCGTCGCCCGCCGCCCCGCACCTTGCCCGCGCCCAATTAATTATTCCTTGCTGGTGTGAGCGTCGCGTGTTTTAGTCAATTAGTAACGTAATTTTGCGGGTGACTTGAGTGTACACCCGCGCCGCGTCGCCGCACCGCGGCCTGCCTCCAGCTCTACGTTTCAACGTTCACTGAATTAAATAAATGGACTGGAATTCTAATTACTAATACATACGCATTGATATTTTAACGTGCCACCGATGGATACACTCCAAAATGCTAAATAAATTATATATTTTAAAAGTTCTGAAACCAACACAATTTAGAATTTGGCCTAGGTATTAATAATACGTTTTATAGTCGCACAAACGACTAGTCATCGACATTGTCAATTTTGGCAAATTCTATTAAATTTTAATCTATATAGATATCCATAATCATTTGATTAATTTCACATCGAGTATCGCTCGCCTATTGTTGTGGTATGTTTCATGCGCGCATTCCAAATTTGCGTGTATCCATAGATAGCGAGTATACGGCCAATAATTGAGGCTATTGCATTTAAATTAATTGAAGCAATTCATGCACTGCCGCGCCCTATGCTATGTATTAACAACCTAATATGTATGCAATGTATGCACATAATCACAAACATATTGGGTCGGTTATTGCTCACAAACTTAGACGAATTAACCGATAGAAGATAATGGCTTTGATGTTCAATATTAACATACATACATGTGACTACGAATGCATAGAATCGATGATACCGACACTCATTGTTGAGTAAACGTACTTCAGCCGTGGAGCTTTTTAATTCGTTTCTTAAGAATATTTCCTTCATGTAAATTAGTAATTTTGCTTTATGAATATTTATTGCGGATAAAATGCTCGACCATATTCATGTGTATTAAAACATAATTTGTATTCAGTCCCTGACGAAACGACTGATATTATTCATTCACATTATACCCTTAATTGACTCGAATTCGTTCGTGGCAACATTCGATAAATTACAGATAGTAGAGTCTAAGACTAATTCGTCTCGTCGGTCGCAGCACGGCTCGGTGTTAGTGCTAAATTATTGTGACGTGTGTGCTGCATAATCTCGGCGTACGTTAGGGGAATAGCAGTGTTATCATTTGATATTGCAATTGCCTTGCTGCCTATTTCCATATGCATCTGTAGCTCAACCGAGTAAATTAGATAAACTGCATATGGAAATTATGACGATATTTAAATATTCAACTTTCTATTTCGATACAATAAAATGAGATTCTATTGAGCTTCAATTAAAAGTAAAGTAAAGTACCAGGCTGTAAATGTCGTTGGGTCCAAACCCCGGTTAACACCGCTGACTTTTCAAGTGCTAAATTTATGTTTAAATTCATCTCGAGCTCGGCGGTGAAGGAAAACGTTGTGAAGAAACTGCATGTGCCGAGAAATTCTGACTTATGCTAACCTGCAGTGGAGCAGCATGGTGTATTTTGCACTAAACCTTCTTAATAAATTTCAATTAAAAATAAAGTAATCTTTAAAGTTAACAACAAATAATTAAGATAGTCATCACAATATCTTTGAGAACTATTTTGCTGAGCACCATTATGTTATAAGAATTTATTCAATAAGAATCTTTTGCAGTCTAGCAATAATTTTGTAATAATTTATTACATCATTACATTTTTATTCGATCAGACACGGGCAATAAATTGCTCTATAGGCGACTACCAGCGTTTGTATATTAAAAATACCTTTGTTCAGGAAATAAAAAAAATCTCTGATATATCGAATGTTTTAAGCCTTTCAAATGCTTGTAGTGCAAATTAAATTACACCTCGTAGAGTTGCGTGACGCGCCGACAGCGTTTGCAATATTTATTTCCCGCCCCACCTGCCGATCAGAGTATTTATACAAACGAACAATCGTCCTTATAATTAACTCAATGCGATACATTTGAATTTTGAATACTCAACTTTTAATTATTGAATGTATAAAATGAATACATATTATAATTGTTTTTACGTTAAGTTTTTTTTTGTTTTTTAATAAAAATTATAAGATTTATTGCTCGATAGTTTATTAAGTGTTATATTTTTAATGTTAACATTAGGCAACATTTTCATGCATATTTACTTGACAGTTAAAGCAATGTACACAAAATGCTTCAATAAAATCTAAACAACAAAAGTTGTATTCGTTCTAACATCGCGCTCCTTGTTCGCAGGTATCAGTTCAGCAGAGGAACGGCATGTGAGTACCAACAGAATTCCAATTTCACAAAGTTGAAGTTGTTAAAATTTCAAACAAAATTTCGCTTTGAAAAATTCTCGTAGAGGTGTACTCCACGTTCTGCTTTTTCCATTTGGGAATGCGAACGTAGAGAGGAGTGTTGTGCTCGAACGCGTTGATTTCATAACACGGCCCTGACTGAAACAAGTGGGTGGTGCAAGTGGCACCCGCGCAGGGTTGCCCCTCGCCGCTTCCGCTAAATTAAACGATAATTATTGCTCCATTCATTTTGGCTTTTTGTAAATTGTTTAGCATCTTATTTACATTATAATTGAGTTAATAGACGTAAATGGGCATAAATTAGTTTAATAGACACAATAGACAATAGCTTTTCTACGTAATAAAGATAGGTAGGTATTGAAAATATCATAAGATATAATAAGTTTTTATTTTGGTCTGTCTATAGAATAAAATTTTTCTAATAAAATATTAAAAATATTAACTTACATCGTCAGAAAAAATAATTATCATTCAGTATTTTCTTTGCGAAAGTCGTACAAAAATACAAATATCATTTTCACCCCTACTTTAAAGTGAGCTCGCGACCGAGTGCGTCGTTCGCGAGGTGTTGCGAATGTCGGCTATCGTGCTAGCGGTGGCGGCGCGGGCGGTGGGTGGCGACACCCTGTTATGCTCGCTGAACGCCGCGGCGCACCGCACAGATGTGCCTCTCACCGGCGACTCCACCACCGCGCCGTGCAACCGCCCGCGTGCGAGCTGCAAGCGAAATGCATGCGAATCCATACCGAACCCCCGCATCGTTATCATGTCTTTCTTGCTTAGCCTACTTCCATTCTTTTACACGTATTCCGTTTTGATGTTTCAATTTTTGTTATACTTTTTAAAATAGCCACTCCATTAATTTTTTTTTTTGGGAAGGAATTAACCAGATATAAAAAAATGCCACACTCGACAGACTATAAGGATTCAATATAGTTTAAATAAGGTCATAAAAAGAAAAAAAAAGCTTAAAGATAAAAAAAGTAAGTTATTCCGTCGAATTGGCACCGTGCGAAGCGGTGTTGTGTGAAACCGATACGTAGTAGCAGAGCCGATGTTAGCAGTCTGTTCACGGAGCCGTCGATCTGTGCAAACACGCGGCGAGCTGAGTAATGCACCGACGCGTCTTACAATTCGAAGCGAGGGGGTCCAGGGGGCGTAGGGAGGATGCACGCCTTAATAAAGTTTACATAAACCGTCTTGGCTTCGGTTACGGCGAGCGAGCTGAGGGGGCGTCGGGTTACACTCCTTGTTCGTACCTCACTAGTTTGTCCGGCGAATGTTTTTACTGCAAATCACGAAGGCGCTACACTGTTGCGACCGAGTCGTGTGTTTATTTGACAACACCGCATTCCTCGCGGTTCGCTTTATGCATAACACCTTGTTATTTTTAAAATATTTGAAAATGTTTTGAACGTTGTCGATCGTTTTCTTTTTTGTATTTACACGGAGATGTTTAAAAATATCTAACGACAACAACACTGGGTGTCTTATTTGAATATTTAAAGCCCACACTAATTGCGTAGGCACTCGCAGTTGCGAGAGCTACTTACATTTCCACGATATAACGGGGATTATGACTGCCAATTTACACCGACACGAAATTGAACGGGCCTCTCGAAGCGTCCTTCTCACGATCTCATTTCGGTAATATAATAACCACGGATTTATTTTGCCGCTCGTTTATTCGCAGTTGAATTGCGCCTAATATTCAATTTAGCGCCCAAACCACACAAAAACTGCTCGAAGCCGGTTCATTACGCCGCACATCTCGCCTCTTCATCCTCCTTACCTTATCTAAGCTACTCTGAATACCGCCCCCATCGCCCCCGACCGCCCGGTTCTCGCTCACCACTTCAAGTGGAAAACTCACAGGGCGAGGGCTCTGTCTTGTTTAGCAGTCTCCTCGACATCTCTGCTTAATAGATGCCCAAAAAAATTCGATTACTTTAAATTCGCGCCTTTTTGTGATACGCTTCGGTCGTTTCAATTTTTATACCAGCTACGATATTAATTGAATAGCGGTTGCGCTATGTGGCCGACAAAGCGTTTTTACGGTAGGCTGTTATGTGAGTGCTTTATTAAAACATTAAAACGAAATTATAAAATAATAAATAAGATGCTTCTACACTGGTGACAACGATAGCGGGTTGTTTACGCGCGGTCGGCTTGTTCTCGGAGCACAGGGCGTGCGTTCCACCCGCTCCGCCGTGACAACCCTCGCAATTTATCGCTCGAGACTTCCCTTAATTGGAAAGAATGGCCACTTGTAATTATTAAGACGCCCTAAAGTGAAACAGATTGCGCGATAGAAGTCTCCGTTGTTTTGCTTTTTCTCTCGAGACTAAAAATAAAATGTAAGCGGCCTTTTATAAAAACAATTTATGTTAAGTTGTGTTTTGAATTAGTAGATGGGAGGTTTTTATAGATTATTTCTTTAATTAATACTAAACGGCTACTACCTGCAATCTTTTGACTTACCTATATATTTTATTTATGTAGGTATAATACAAAATATCAATTCTGTATCGATATAGATGATTGAAACCGCAATGTTTTATGAAAAACTAATATTTTTATGTTATGCGATATTTCCGTCCCTTGTAAATTGTTTTGAATTAATTCTATTTCTTTTATATAGGTCATAGACATTGAGGGTGGTCCTCTTTTAATTTGATCAAGATACGATTGAAACCAGCCTAGAGGACGGAGTGGCCGACTTAACGGATGACGGCAAATCACTCGTTAGGTTGCATTGAAACAAGAAGCGATATATAGAATGAACTCCAGTCACATTTTAAAATGTAAATGAAAAAAAAATATTAATAAGATTTTTAAAAAGTACGTAAAATCCGTAAAAGATTTACAGTTAGTCCTAAGAAAAGTTTAATACCAAATATTGATGACTAGTTTAAGCTCGCGGCTTCGCTCGCGTTGATGTAGGTTTTGCTTTCAAATAATGCGCATATGTACCTACATATGTATGTACCTACATAAAATATAACCGTATACATAAAATAAATGGTAGCATAATTTTTTAAATAGATTCAGTGATTCCGGAATTGACTTCGCACATACAAAATTTGTCCTCTTTATTATAAACCAGATTTATTAATCTTAAGAGTACATTTTGCAATTCATTATTATTTATGTAAAATGATTACAACAACAAATGATATTTCGAATTCTATATCCTTCATGAAAGCCGAACATATACAATGTAGTATTGGGATGGTGCTCCTCTCAGGTCTGTGGCTTTGTTCTGATCCGGCGTATCGCATCGATTTATGCAGGCTTGATCGAATCGCGCCCACCGTAGCTCTTATAACAATACCTGCCTACTGCCTGCTGTCGGCCGCCTCCGCTACTCACGTGACAAAATTGAATATTGCATTCCTCTGCACCTTTGCTTCTTACGGGAATATCGTTGAATTCATTTTGCACAACATTTCAAAGGTTAAAGAAATGTTAATGGAATTTGATTTCACTTTGTGCCGGTTATAAAGGATTTTAATTATATACTAGGCCTTTCCGTCTGTCGTAGTTGGTACAAACATTACTAAAACTTCATTAAAAAACATTTAATTATTATATGTACGTTCTAAACTTAAAAGTGATACATAAACTATTATATTTTAATAAAACAATTAATTACTTTTAAATGTATCGAAACAGAAAAATGCAATAAAGGTAAATAAATCCGTTATGATACAGCTATTTTAATAAGACATACAATTAATAACCCAGAAGGCCTGCAGTTAAAAATTAAATTCGACGCAATTTCGATTAAATGAAACACTTGTAATTGGAAACACGCCACGGTAAGTCGGACCTTTCGCGCTAAAATTCCATTTGTAAATGCAATCATGGCTTATCAATTCATTGTTGCACGGACGGCCGACCGTAGCCGAAGCGCCCGCACACCCACCCATTCAATATTCCCACTGGAATATCCAATATGCGAATACCTATTGCTCTCACAAACGTTAAAAGACCAATATTTTATTTAAAAACTTTTTGTGATATGTACTTAAGCGTGAAACAAATACAAATAAATAAGATTTAACAGCACAAGATACAAATGTTATTTATATAAATATAGTATAACTTTATTTTGATTTTTTTTATAATAGAATTCAAGTATAGAAAGGATTTTAGTAAGCAATCAATTATTATTTAGTTAATATCCGTGGATTAGATGTTCAGGAACTGGCATATGAATTAATTTCATTCTATTAAAGTAACGAGCGATAAGTATATTCTCTTTCGTTATTCGTGGTTAATTAGCGTAGTAACAGATAGACCTGAAGCAAAGTTAACAAAGCATAGTCCAACGATAAAGATACGTCTAGTACAGCGTGGATAGCAGCAGACCACAAGTGTAATGAGCGTGCATCGAGCTCAGGCGTTCACGCCGTCCTCCCCCGTGTTGCGGACTTGCGGTTGTGGCGGCACTACATCGCAACGTGTGAGGTCCAGCACCGTGGCGACCACCGTGCTATTAACATAATATAACGCGCACATGTGCACATTTCATCACATGCACACGTACGTACATATACATTCATTTATCTCCTTACCATTGCTCGCAAAGATCCATTCCCAATAACCAGTATTCTATAAACAAATAAACAGGAAAGAACATCCGGATAATTGAAATCGCTGCAAGTAATTAGCAGTTAGGCGGGCGCGATAGCTCTCGGCTCGGCTCACGTCTTCATAATTTATCTCAATTAGTTGGCAGCGTAATGGGCGGAAGGGCGGCGGACGCGCTCGCTCCGTACTTGCAGTTCATGTAGTACAGCGCGACTTATCTATACGTTCGCAATAGTGTGCATAGTTTTATTTTATAATTATGACTGTAAAATATACTCGCTTAAAGGAAAGTTGAAGTTTTAATTAAGTGCCAGGAATTGAGAAATTAGTTTTTCCTTACAGATAGATATGTTTTAAATGTTTATTTATTGCTCAACAAAAATAACAAAAAGTCAACGTGGAAATTTAATAAGGTTATTTTTAGTTCATTTACGCAATAGTTCATAATATTTGTTAAGCGTTCCGTGCATAGGTGTGGGAACATATTGTGTCGGTTTGCGGTCTCGCCGTAAGCACTTGCTGCACTCGATGATATTAGTTCAAAACGACAAAGACGAGAGAGGCGAAGGCGGTCGGCGTGTAGTGGAGAGCGTGCGAGTGTGCAGCTCTGCGGTAGTCGCCGGCGTGTTTAACAATGCGGCAGGCGTGCGGCGGCGTGCGGTATGTCCCATATTGCCTCGACACGACTTGTTCGTGTACTTGGAACACGCTCTCGCCGCGCCGCACCGCCGCCGCACCACCGCACCGCCGCTCGCCTCCTATGCACGCCGCGTTCCCTTCGTGCTTATCACACATTTACATATGCTTCGGGTGCTCGCAACCGTGTTCGAGCATTGAAAATGTTTCATGAATAAATTTGTAATCCAATTCCGAGCTTAACTTTTTAGTCGATCGACACGGAACGCTAACATCGGTCATCGCTAATGAAAACAGACTTAAACGTTAGGTAACGACGACGAAGAATCGAAACGAACAATCTCCGGTTCGCCTAAAACGATTCGTCGTTAAAAGAGTGCGACTCGCAGCCCTTTTTCGAGTTTCCTCGTTACGGGCTAAGACGAGAATCATTAGGAATTAAATTTCCCCTTTCATTAGTCCCTCAACCCTCGTATAATTCCGGACGCGGAGCAATAACAATATAAATCCCCCGTCGCGCCGAGCGGGGGATTAAGGCTTGTCTCGACCCTAATTTAGGGCTGCCCCCGCCCCGGATTAACGAAGTGGCGGAATCCGCTAGGGTTGTCGCTGCGCATAAACTTGTTACGTGTTTAATGTTTTATTGACGGGTGGCAAGAGAGCTCTCATTTAAATAACAGAGGAATAATCCGCGTCCTTTAACAATGACCTAGTGGTTTGACCGCCTGTATCTGTGTTGTATTATAGTGTGTATACATTATTTATCATTTCAGAAGTTCAGTAAACATTTTAATTTTAAACAAATATAATAAATCGATTATCCGACATCGAATCTCTACTTTCAAAGTAGATACTTTACCTTTCAACCTGAAAAGGATTTTCCTGTTTTGCGTCTAGTGGGTAAAAAACATAAACCACACATATATAAAGCTATATCGTTTTATATCAACGCGTAGGTAGAAAAAAAATATTAGACTAATTAAGTAATTTAAAACAACTAAATACAACTATTTGCAAGTAGCAACACTAAAGTAGCGGACTAAACAAAACTACCTCAATTTTAAAACACGGTTGCTCAACTTTTGATATAGTCGCATTTTAAACGGTCGTTCACCCTGACAAATTAATTTTTCGATCTATTATTTCGTGAAGGTGAATCGTTAGAGGTGGAACGAATTGTTTATCCCCGGTATTAAGTCGTAGCGGAGTGTCGACGCACATATTGCAGACGAAGGAATCTCCGAGGGATTGACGCGCCCTCCCTCCGAGGGATCACGGTTAAATGAGCTAGCATTTGTCAACACACGGTCGTGATACGCTGACAGATTATTATGTATTAAATAGAAAAAATATCAGCTTTCGGTCGCACCCCAGTAGTCATTAACATTGTGTTTCGCACAACCGATAAAAGAAAGGTTTTGACTTCTTTATTCTAAATTTTCTAATTTAGGCAAGCATAAAAACAGCAACAACTATTATTAGTAGAACCGTCTTTTGAATTAAGTAGGTATTACAAATGTCATATAAAATATCATTTTAAGAAAAAGAAAATCTTATCTTATTTTAAATAGGTAACTATTATAAATATAAATTATTCGCATTCGTAATAATGTTCTAAAATAGTTGATTACGTTAAATACTTTAAAAAATATGAGTAATTCTATATGGCTTGCGATAAGAGCATCGTGAAAATTATTTATCTTATAAACTTAACAATTAAGTTTTTGTTGGCTTAAATTCAAATATCTTAACTAAAAACGAACATGACAGAATTACACAGTGTTCATAAAAGACAATTTAAACAAAATATATTTTGCATTCGATTTAAATTCTGAACAACTTGATTAAATGAAACTCGCTGTTGCCCAGATTTAGATGATTTACTTCTTTAGTAGCAATTTTCCGAACGAGTTAACTCGCAATACGGCGACGTAACTCGATTCGAGGTAATTTATTAAAGTAATTTTAACAAAGCGAGGCCGCGCACACCGTATTAAAATTTGAGTCGCGACCGCAAAGTAGATGCTAACACAAAATTAAAGTCGTCGACACTTAAAGGCTTCGTAGTTTCGAGGGGAGTTCCATGAAATTCCTCTCAGAATTTCGAAATGGCGGATGAGTTTCGCAAGTCAACTCAATTATCGTTTTAATTAAGGCGCTGCCGTGCCACGTGACATTTGTTTGCGTGCGTGAAAGCGATCGCTCCCCGCGGCCTCTCGCCCGGCCCCTCCTGTTAATTGCGCTAATTACTTTTGAAATGGTGTAGGGTAGAATGAGATTACTTATCGACGGCTTCCACTGAATTTATTTTGTGTTATATTGGCGACAGTCTTGAGTATTCATTTAACAAAACTAACAAGTTCGTTGAATAAATTGTTAAGACATAACTCACTTAGCGTGCTATAGATTCATTGTTTGCGTGTGTGATATGGAATTTTACGAGCTTTTTATTTTAAGGACAAGTTAACCTTTAATAAGTCAAACTTAATTAAGTATACCTACGCATGGTAAATTAAGTAAATAAACTTCGGTTTTGCAGTTAATGTTCGTAGAAAAAACAGGCCTATAGGCATAATAGACACAAACTATTTTAGATGTTCAACTCAACATTAGACTGAGGGCGCAGTGTGACGGCGAGTGCCGAGTGGGTGGCGAAACGCGTCAGCTCACCAACGAGCATCAGACAATTTGGTTATTTGGGGTCGGCCATAAACCGATAGCGAGCGCAGTAAACGCAATCCACCACTCGCGACTATAAACTTTACGAGTCACGTAAAAACACGCTCGAAATGCCGACTGGCTACCATAAATTTATGCTAATGTATTCTTTATAGGAGTTTAATGTGTATTCAGAAATTCCTTCATTATTTATGTATACGAATGAACCGGTGAAGTTAATTTTAAAGTCGCGCTGCGCACCGCGGCATACGCGATCGCTGGCGATTAATTTTTTGTAACTCGCTTCCGACTAACTAATACCATGCAAATGATTGCTTTACTAAGTTCAGGTAGCGACTTCTTTATTACATGCAAATTACGTTCGACAAACGCAGTAGATACTTAGGTATATATTTCTTACATTCAGGTTTTTAATTGAAACGGGGATAAAATAAACGAAATTTACTAAAGAACTCCAAGACGAAATAAATATAATAAAACTGGAATGGATACGACTGACGCGATAACAGTAGAAAATCGAGTAACTTTTCAAAACTATTATGCCTGAAATATAGTCCGAACTCAATCCGTACATTTCCGAGCGGTGGGCGGTCTATTTATCTATTTCCCCCGCTTCCGCCCCCAAGCGTCCGGTTAACCGCCCCCCTTCCGGTTAACCGGGCGGCGCGGCGTGCGCGGCTAAACGGCTCGTCGCGTGACCGCAGACAATAAGCCCGGGCGGCGTTAACAGCGCGCTTGTGTGTTGCCACTTTATATGTTACGTCACAGAGCCCCGTCCCCGCGCCCGGCGCCTTCCGCTCCTCGCACTCCGACACATGTGTCTCGTGCGACAGGAGGACGTGACCTGCGTCCTCCACGAAGCGAGCAGTAGCCGATAAGTCGTGTTATCGGACCTTGTAGCGCCTTGTTTAGCGGCGGTGTTGTTCGCACCGCCCGACCCTCTACCCGACCCGATTGCCTTTTTCTTAAGATTGACCAACGTAATACGATAAAGTACAGATTAGCTCTATTCTATTTCAGTTCGCTTCACTAACTATAGTGAAAATAGGATTTCTCATAATTATGTACTCTTCAGGCTCTGCTTAGAAAAAAATCTTAGAACCTTAAGATTCACTGTAATGTTTAAATTTCGACTTTGACTCTTGTTTTACTACTTATAAATATTTATTCCCCTAAAGTTATGGTATAAAAATACCAATCATAAAAACAATAAATATAACGACAACGTTGAACTTTACTCTCAGAGTTCCTATCGGCCAAATGGCTAGAGATATTACACATTTATGTTATAATTCCAGCCGACCGCAAAGTCTATTAAATTAACGATTACCCACAAGAGCTTTACCCCAGAGTGAATGACTCGTAAGGGCAACATAAAATACATTGAATCGAATCCGACACGTCGGTTTACGACGCGCAGCGTGGGTCTCTCGAAATAGCACTACCTATTTGAAATTTGATCCCAAATATCGTGGAGGGTATAAGTAATCGCACATTATAATATAATAATTGTCTGTGTGTGTAACGAAACTAATTTATTTTTAAACATAAAACAAATAAACTCAACAGTGTGTAATGTTGTCTACATAACCTACCAGCTTCAACATACTAAAAGTAAATGCTGGCTGAAAAGGTTAGATGTCGAATGAAATATAAAATGTACAATAAAACGAGCCCAATTGCTGACGTGATTCGTAACGGGGCGACCGGGGCACAAATAAACTTGAATCTGAACATAAAGCGATATTGCCCGTGTACGAGAGAGTTGTAAGTCACAGCGGGCGGCGACAGGTTGACGGCGTGGCGAGCAAATTAACAGCTTGCCACTATCCTCTAACTTAGTACCTCGTAAAATTAGGCCCCGCTAGAACCCTCCAGGCCCACGAACCCTGACTCCTTTATAACTACAAATCTTGGAGAATTTCGGATTAACCTCGAGTTTTACTTGAGATCAAACAACATAATCGATTTTATTTGTAAAGAAAATTTCAGAACGAATACACGTATCCATGCAATCAATTAAAAAAGCAATATATTAATTATGATTTTCGATAACACCTCTTAACTGTTTTATGACGTCTCACAAAAGTTAGTACGACACTTCCTACAATAAATTCAACACAAATCGCCGCGAGCACTCCACTGAATGTTGATAATCCGTTTAATTGATGCGTGAAACCATACTGAGACTAAAGTGTACTTGTGCACATCCGCGAATATATTTCGTATCGCAATGTCAACACGGGCTGAATCAGTAAACGCGACGGTCGTTCGACACGTATATGATTATTTCATTAGTTCGTATTTGCGCACTCATTCGAATGTAGCATCCGCCCTGCCCCACGTCCCCCGGCGCGAGGGGGGCGATGACCACTCCCGGAGCTAATCATGCGGTCAGTTTGTTCTGCCTCAGCGTGTTTTGATATTGATATTGACTGTAGCGTTCGCATCGCTGCGCGCCGATTTATTTGCGAACAATGATCGATTGATTGCTATACGTACGTAAGCTCGCTCGTAAACGTTTTGATTATGTTTACCTTCTCTTATTTGCTAAATCAACAGAACCAGATACCGCATGCATATGTACGATGAAACAATCTACGAATTGTATTAATTGATTTATTTTCTTTGTCGTAGAGAAATTCAATATCACCCGGTGAAAGAGAAAAGTATCGAACAAGAAGTCCAGCAGAACCTGATCACAAAAAACTTAAAAAGGAAGAAAAAGATATGGGCCATGTAAGTTAACTAGCTTTTTTAATAAAAAATAAATAAACTTTCTATGTACTAATTCAGTAAAAAAATATATAATTGACATCATCAGTATGCAACTAATATGTTTTAATTTAATTATTTATTAAACCATCAGGAACTGGTAGTAGATGACGCGAGCGAAGAACCGACATCCCCTCACAACGGTGCACCCTCGCCGCGGGAAAATGGACTGGACAAATTACAACCTAAAAAAGAACACCCACCTCACAGTCCTAGGTAACGACCATGTCTCCTTGTCTAACTTTCGAGAAACTAATTGAATACCGGGAGCATTAAAAGTCACATTAGAAGTTTTGATATAAAACAGACGAAAACAAAACGCGATCGCTGTTCAATTACCCATAAAGTTTAACATTCCTACAGAATCATTACAAAGAGTCGTAAAACATTTATAGCGCTCGATAATCTCTATAACAAACATGTATTGAGGCCAGTCGCGCCTTAGTCCAATGTTGTGCACAATAAATTCATGATAATCGCTCCATCCATTTAAGGGAAGCCATAGTTTGTAAACTATCCGTTACATTAGTTGCGGAAGGTCAAAGTGCCAGTGCCGATTGAACAGTCAAAAGTTAATCTCCTCCCCTGAATCAATTACAAAGCGTCGCGTTAGTCCTGTTACGACAACGAGATTAGACACGCCTGATGGATAACTAACGATAATCTTCACGAAAACTTATGGTTACGTCTTTTAGCCCAACCTCGTGGGAGTTACTAAAGTGTACCTTAATTACGATGAATTATTAATTTATTATGAACAGTTTAATGGACTTATGTGATAAGATAGGTTTTTGTTTAAGTGCTTACACTTAACTAATAGTTTTGTTTTTAGGTGTCATTTGTTATATGAATTATAAATATTTTGACTTTAGTGTGTGCTAGTTGTTCAAGGGAATTAAAGTTAAGTTTTCAAATAAATGAATAGCAAAAGAGAAAAAGAAGTAATCTTTAATTAGAAAGGGTTATAAAAACATCGGCAAAACATTGATTATTACTATGATTTAGCACAAGTAAAATGTAGTTACACAATATTCATGTGATGATTGCCATTAAGCGATACGAAGTACACTCAACTCTTTACTGTTTCAAGAAGTATCTATTGAATACGTGAGCAACCTCAATACATTCTAATAGGCGTATGTAATTAAATTCGCTATATATCAGCTACGTTTTTATAATTTAATTTACATAATCATGGTATTCAATTATCCTTAATATCGCAGCAATTACATATTCAAATATTTATCATATCTTTTTTTAATTGCAGATCTGGAACATCGAGTAACGCATCAACACCCTCAGCAAAGAAACTGGACGAGAAGCCGAGCACACCTATATCAAAGCCAGTGACGCCGACGTCGGGTGCCAGCGGGGTGGGAGCGGCGGGTGCGCCGTTAAAGGCCGCAGTGAAGCCCCCCGCGCTGCAGTACCCTTACCTCGGCAACGGCGCGCACGACGCGTACGGCCTCGCTGGATACTCCGCGAGAGCCGCGCTAGCGTACGAGCCGCTCCGCCCGCCCATCGGACCCGCTGCGCTCGCACCTATACCTGGTGGCAAGCCGTAAGTATATAAAACTAAATTTTTATTATCATATTTATACTTATTAATTTTAACATGAATCTAAACCTTTCATTGAATTATTTTATAAAAACGTCAAAACGAGAAAGTAATAAACTAGTGCTCAATCGATTTTTTTTTAAATAAAAAATGGAGCAAATGAGCAGACCGTTTTACCTGTTGGTGTGGCTAATGTTGCCTTCGGATATTGTAAAATTAGATGAGTTACCTATGTTCTATGCGTCGGTTTTTAGGAAAAGAGTACAGTCAACGCTTGAGAATCCTTTAAATATAATGTTCAATCAGAACTTCACACTTAACATAAAACTGGTAATATTCGATAATAATGCAACATGTTTCGTTTCAGGGCGTACTCGTTCCACGTGTCCGCGGAGGGGCAGATGCAGCCCGTGCCGTTCCCGCCGGACGCGCTGATGGGGCCGGGCATTCCCCGCCACGCGCGCCAGGTGTCGGCGCTGGCGCACGGCGAGGTGGTGTGCGCCGTCACCGTGTCGTCGCCCACTAAGTACGTGTACACCGGCGGCAAGGGCTGCGTCAAGGTGTGGGACATCAGCCAGCCCAGCAAGGCGCCCGTCAGCCAGCTGGATTGCCTGGTGAGTGGGTAACTGTCGGCGATTCTCATTTATATTACGCGCTCCTTGCTTTCGTATAACGCATTAATAAAACTTTTAGAACCCTATAACGCTTTATACCAAAATGTAATATCGTCGGGGATAGTGCAAAACCGCGTAACTAGCTTTAACTTTGAAAAATGTTAAATTTATATATTAATAAAAAAAAAAAATATAGCAAAAAATTACATGATCGATTAAGTTTCGACATATCATCGATGACACAACAAATACAATAAAATACATAAACGATAATGCCTATAGCGCGATTTTGCGGAATTCCCAACGATAAAGAATCAAGTTTCATGTTGTGTTCATTCTCATTCCAGCAAAGGGACAACTACATACGGTCGGTGAAGCTGCTGCCGGACGGGCGCACGCTGATCGTGGGCGGCGAGGCGTCCAACCTGTCCATCTGGGACCTGGCGTCGCCCACGCCGCGCATCAAGGCGGAGCTCACCTCGTCCGCGCCCGCCTGCTACGCGCTCGCCATCAGCCCCGACTCCAAGGTAACATCCATCACATAATCATACCGAAAAGCTCGTATAAAAGACCAAGAGACCAATTTTTTTTTATTTATTTTAGTTTAAGGATACTTTGTATCTAAATATATAAGTGGTGTATAATGAAGTGTTAAATAAATAAATACCGAGAATTAATAAAACAGGAAAACCATATTCTGTAAATTTCCGTTTGACCGTTATACATATATTTAGTCTATTCATCGTAATAATAGGATATAATAATAAAACAAAAATAAATTTATAAAAACATTATATGACGTCAATTAGAACTATATCCCATTTATTTGCATACTAAATAAATTGAGCATTCTTAAGCCATGTTTAGACTACACGTTTCGTTTTAAATATAAACGTGTTGTGTTTTACAACAGTTTTTTTGTGCGTACACGTACACGTGTTCAACATGACAGACTACGCACGTATTTAAAAACACCTACTAAAAGAACTGTAATACTGAATTATAAATTTATGATAACACCTTCGCTTGTATTATAGTTGAAAACTGTAATAATTTTGTTTATCCTTGCTTGTGCCTTGCAGGTGTGCTTCAGTTGTTGCTCGGACGGCAACATCGCGGTGTGGGACCTGCACAATCAGACGCTAGTGCGGCAGTTCCAGGGACACACGGACGGCGCGTCCTGCATTGATATTTCCGCCGATGGCACCAAGCTGTGGACCGGCGGCCTTGATAACACTGTCAGGTAACTAAGACTAGTTTTAACTAATATTTGTCATTTTGCGATCTTTTTAATAACTGTATAAAATCTATGGATTTTGTGCTTCAAAATAGGCGTCATCTACTCATATTTCGTTAGTAACATGTGTAATAAAATAGTATTAAAATGATTTGAGTATAAATATTAAATTAAACTTAGAAAATGTAATATTTCTTCTAATTTAAATACGTTTTCTGCAGATCCTGGGATTTAAGAGAAGGAAGACAATTACAGCAACACGATTTCAGTTCACAGATATTCTCATTAGGATACTGTCCCACAGGTAATACATCATCTAAAACAATAATATATTTATAGAAATCCTTATTTAAATATAAAAAAAGATATATATGCTAACGTACATCTGTCAGAATAATTATAATTTAATATATTATAAATCGATTCCAACAAAACAATAGGATTGTCTCAAGAGGTGGCACATTCGCTAAATATGATTGCATTACAAATCATGTGTATCGCAGGCGAGTGGCTGGCGGTGGGCATGGAGAACAGCAACGTCGAGGTGCTGCACGCGGTGAAGCCGGACAAGTACCAGCTGCACCTGCACGAGTCGTGCGTGCTCTCGCTGCGGTTCGCCAGCTGCGGCAAGTGGTTCGTGTCCACCGGCAAGGACAACCTGCTCAACGCCTGGCGCACGCCCTACGGCGCCAGCATATTCCAAGTCAGTACCGACGTCATCACCAATGTTATCTATATGCATAATACTTACCAATGTGACAGCACCTACACTATACCGGGTGTAAAATGGGCATGTGTTTGATATTTTACCAGCGGTACCAGAATCGACATTTAAAAGTAAAACATTGATTTTTTATGCCCAGTTGACACTCTGTATATATTAACAGTTACTATATAAACGCTAGTGAAACCGCGAGGAGCAGATAGTATAAAATAGTAAGTAGTAGTACTACTTTAACTACTAAATTACTATTTTAAATACTACCTGCTCCTCGCAGTCTTATTCGCGTTTATGATTAATGCTTCGCTCCTGTAAGAAGTTACAGGATGTAATACAGTTATTAAGCTTTCTCAATAAAAGTAATATCCAGTGCAGACATAATTTTTCGAATCGGATTAATTTCAAAGATCTTACATATAATCAAGTTTCACCTTTATATAATAATAGTATTATCTATATACATAATACTTTTCAATATTATAGCACCTATACTATAAATAAACGGTAGCAAAAATAAATAAATGCTCCCACTAGAATACACTGTGTCGGTGGTCTGCAAATACGAATTATACAAACACCCAGACCGAGACAAACATATTGTAGTCAAATTGAAATATGAAACCAGAAACGATTATATATAATATCATATTTACACAGTCGATACATAGTGTGTTATTTTTTATTCTTGAAATTAAAGGCTATGTATGTGTGTTAAAAAGTCTGTCTATAGAACGATTTAAATACGCAAGCGCGAATTTAAGGTCACAATATTTTTATTTTGTATTGACGCTCTTACTTTTTATTAGTCGTATCATGTATATTACTCGCCTATTTTTTTTGTGAGATACGCGTCAATGCAATGAAATTCAATACTAATTTTTTCATTTTCGTTCACAGTCGAAAGAATCATCATCGGTGCTAAGTTGCGACATCTCATCGGACGACAAATACATAGTGACAGGCTCGGGCGACAAGAAAGCCACAGTGTACGAAGTGATCTACTAGTGTGACGAACTGACGGACACTCGGACAAGCGAACAAGCGAACAAAACAGATCAAAGTGACGTGTGACTAGTGATTGCGGACGTTCTACGACCGTAGCGTGGCAAGTGGTGATATAGCTTTAGTGTATGTATAGAATATATTGGGAAGCCTGTATGTACTTATGCGACTTGTTTATATAGATTAGTGTGCGCGGTTTATGTTTATTTGTTGAGCGCCCGTAGTGTATGTTGGCAGCAGATCTCAAAATGATGATTTCGTTTCAATATTGTTGTAAAATGCTCATATTAAAGAAAAGATATGCGCAAATTATACATGTCTCGTTTTATTTTACTCCTGGATTTATACAATACTAAAACAAATGTTTTAATAATACCTAAGGATTTTGTTATTTAATTACAAATCAGAATACCTATTTCGAGATGATTCCCTTGAGTAGGCGTTTTGAAAAATTGTCTTAATTTGTTGCAATCGTCTAGTGACCCCCATTTCTAATTCAATTAAATGATTATTAAATAACAAGTTAAAGAAAATTACAAATATAACCCCGATAACCTATTCATTGAGAGCATTTCAACGAGCCTCAATATGATACTTCTGCTGTAAGTATTGAAGAGTTGGGTATCATGCTGATTCCAGGCGATGCTGCAGTATCAGATTAAGGTTTCGCGACAAAGTCATTTTAGCATCATTAAAGTCATAGTTTTTTTTAAATCTTCAAATTTACTATAAATTTCGAATCGATCAGACTATTGAAGTAAAAGTTACCCACATTCCATCACAACTTATAGCTAAGAACCATCACGATCTCATCAACGTTAAAATAAATTTAATTAATAGCGGTAGAGCCTAACTACAGCTCTTATACGAGCTGGCTCGACCGGGACAGTACTTAGTACCTACTCGCTCTCACAGAAGATCGGCGTGAAATAGTAATAAACTAATATAGCTAGCTGCGTTTCGTACGGTGAGTGTGAGAGCCGTAATCCTAACCTCACCCATACCTTTCCTTACTTCATATTTGATTTCAAACCTCATTGCCTTTTAAAGTAATAATGCGTTTGTTTGAAGTCTCTGTTATTGCTAATGTCCTTAAAGTGCGGTGTTCAATTTACATACTCATACTCGCCCGTTCGTTTGCCTAATATTTTTATAAATAAAAATATCAATAAAATAAAGATAGTTAACTTTGTATCGAAATAAAGATATACATATTTAAAAATAATAAGCTGCAATAAAGCATAAAAAACTTTAATGATTGCAGACATGTAAGTTGATTGAGGTGTTAAGAATATATGATCATTGGCGGATTGTGACTGCGGAGGCTAATGATGAAAAAGTGGTCCACGACCAAAAGTGGTCTCAACGGCCAAACTGTTAGCATTGCTTACACCAAGTTCATTAAAGAAACGTGCCAAGTGCAAGCCTTATTTTTGGTTTTGGTTTCGTGGCAACAGGCGCCATGGATGGGTTGAAAAGTTCTTCCAAAACATTTCCGTAAGTCCTAGTAAGTAAGTTTAACTAAATAGTATAAAGAAACTGAGATTCAAACAGTTCATGTCCGAGACACAGATATTATTCTCCCTTTTCTCAGTTTTAGGTGCGTTAATGTTAATGAATGGTACTTGTATACCTCTCGCCAGCTTTGCCGCTGATCTGGTTGTATCAGTACGCGACGTACTTCGCCCCAACCGTGTCGTAGGAGGTACCGTCGAAGGTAGGTACACAGCTCGATGACTCTGACTCTAGCAGCTCTTCGTGCCTCCTGATACACTACGCTTCCGCCTAACTGGCCTTACTTGTGTGTTCGGTTTTCATAGTGGTCATCTTCAAACTTCAAAAACGGTTGAGCCCCTCGGCTCTTGATGACTATGTACACGTTCTGGTGCCAGATTAGATTCCTTTGATTATTTTCCCTTCAGAATTTAAAGCGGTATAGTTTTTGGAGCTCGGCTTTAGGTGGGGGGATTTCAGACTGGTGTCGGTACCCAAATGGCGTAGTGATCAGAAATATTCATTACTTACCACGTTTTTTGCTGATTTACAGCTTCCCAAAGACACTTTATGCAATTACAGCTAATATCAATTAAAAATATGAATGATAAAAATAATAAAACAGTATTAATAATGGAAACGTGAAGTTAAACAAATGATTCAAATATTTAGTTAAATATGCAGTTTGTGTTCCAAGAAAAAATATACAGGCACGCTCTAAAGCGGAAACAGCCTAATCGATTTATATACCAAAACATATGAAATTTATAATTTTTAGGGAGTTGGTTTTAGTAATTATATTTTAAGACACGTGTCTTAAAAATATATATACAAAAATATTCAATTATAATTATAAACGTAACACTCAGCTTTTAATAGGTACCGAATTAATAGCTTATTGTGAGACAGGGGTGATTTTCTACGATTCGAAGCTAGCGGATTATCTCTTGCTAAGCTTCGATGGGTAATATTTTCTGCTGCACGCTATTAACGAAATTGCGTATTTTGCTTACAAATTCGGGTCCTATTAACAGCTTTTCACTAAATTCATATGAAAGTGTACACGGTACTTACATAAGAAATACTATTTTTAAATTTTTGCCTGCTGTCTGTCCGTTTGTTCCGGCTAATCTCTAAAACGGTTGGATCGATTTTACACGATTTTCAATTGCAGAAAGCTAATGTTATAGGAAGTTACTTTAGGTGCTTTATTTTAGAAATTTTCCTATCCTGGAATTGAACCCGCTGATTTAAAAAAATAACACATTCAGTATTATTGTATCATCTAATAGTTTCACGTATTAGGATTAACTTCTGAGAACTAATAGTATACGACAAACAAAATTAAAAGGCATTTTTTTACAATATGTTATTAATTCATGAGAGTTAAAAGATCCTTTTTTAAGAGGCACCACATAGTACAGCCTTGCTTTGTATGAGAAATGCCAAGCATCCTGAAGTCCGCACGAACGAAGTTGCTAGATATATAGATGAAATAAAAAAACTCATCTACGTACATACCGACTACGTACGTAAATACAGCACTCGCTTTTTACGCCAGATGTGTAAAGGAGAGGTAGTTTTTTTTGCGCGATTTTTGCGACAAAAACAAACAATGTAAAATTCCAACAATGAAATTTGACACTATGAATTTTCTACGCACATGTGCTGAGCTAATGAGAATTTTATCGGAACATATTGATAAACATTCTAATAATATTATGTTTTATTTATCTATTTCCAAAAACCAAAGGTTTATAGAAACATAATATCTAACCCGTTTTAAATTACAATGTTGTATGTACAAGAGTCGAGATGGCCTAGTGAATAGAACACATCGATTTCAACTCAAGATCGTGAATTCTAATCCAGTTTAAAACCCCTTGAGTTTTTAATCAAATATGTGTTTAAAATCCTCCCGGGCTCGGTGATATTGGGAAACATCCTGAGAACGACGCGTGTCATGGTGATTAACTGAGATCTTTTTAATAAAAAAATAATTAAAATCAAAATATACTTTATTCAAGTAGGCTTTTACAAGCATTTTTGAATCGTAAAAACAGAAACAAAAAAGAATAAGGCTAGTACCGGTTCGGAATGTAGATGCTACCGAAAATAACCGGCAAGATAAAAATTAATTTGACAATATACATGTAGGAGTTAAAACTATATTAAAAGCCCTGAATGAATTCAGTTTATAGTAAATCCATTTTTATCATTTATATTGTAATCTTGTACAGAATAATATGCTTTTGCTATGACTACTTTTTAATATATACTTTACATTTATTATTTGTAGCCTGTAACACTTTCTGCAGAATCTATACAAATAAATAAAATGAAAATGTCTTTTTGTGATTAAAAATTAAAAGCATTTCGTTAAATGCATATGAAAGTGTATACGGTACTTACACCAAAAAAAACATTTTTAATATATTTATCTGTCTCTATGTTTTTTCACCGTTCGATTGTATCTAACTGTCTGTATTTTTTAAAGAAAAATTTTATAACTGTTTTTTTTTATTGTTATTATTTTCTCAATTTTGTTTCCTTCTAGACAAGAGATTACACTGCTCACAAATTATCTCAAATAAACACAGGTAGGTAGTACCTATTTATTAACAACTAAATACAGGAATACGTATTTAAAGTTAATACTTTCATGATAAAATCATGATAATTCATGACCTACATTTTTTATTTAACAGTGCAGCTATGTAGGTACACCTTCACACTTGAACTTCCTGACAACGGAAATGACATAGTAATCCATTTAAAGACCTATTTCTTTATGGAAGGAAATTTAACGTACATATACGAGACTTCATATTATGTACATTATTCTTTACATAGTAGATTTGCAATTAAAATACAAGAGTATAATGTAGGTATATACAAAATAAAATCATCATTATTCATTTGTTCTTTATTTTTTTTATTAATACTTACATACTTTACAACATTTATTGAAAATAAAATTACAATATACAGTAATAGCAAGAATACTTACTAGTAGCATTTCCCATTGAAATAGTAAGTCCGATTCTCGGGACAAAATGTGCGCCAGTCATCTAGTGGAGACAACGAAACGAGGCGTTGTTTTTCAAGTTTTTTTTTCCAAATGGAATTTATGAATCAAAAAATTTATGGAATTGGATAAAGATATGATTTGGAGTAGCAAAGTGAATAACTTGAAATATGTATATTGAAACTTATCTTAAAATATTACTTTAAATAATTTAAAATATTATCTATACTTATAATAAATTTGTAGAGAGGTCAATTCTGTACATGAAATATATTTTCAAAATAACTATAAGGGGGTAGTGATCGATACTGATGCCAAAAATGCAATCAGTACAATTTTTGTCTGTCTGTCTGTCTGTCTGTCTGTATGTATGTTCTTTATAGAAACAAAACTACTTGACGAATTTTAACAAAACTTAGTACAATTATTCTTCATACTCCTGGGCATGTTATAATATACTTTTTATCACGTTACAATCAATAAAAGCAGAGTAATAAAGGGAAATTTCGGGAAAACGGGAGACGTTACTCCAATTTTTAAGCTTCCGTCGCGTATGCAGCCTTAATGGTTAAAGTTACATAGAAATCATGTATGACGGAAATATTCTACATAAAATTTCCTAAAAAATATCCTGCAACAGCATATGTCTATCTTTTATGGTTGACTTACAATAATACGTGTAACTCCTGATAGGTTAGCAGTTCGGAGAATTCTGATTATATTTGTTTACTCTTACGTTTATAATACTCTCACTCATCCCTAATTTAAAAAAGTTAACATTATTACCTATTTAATAAAAAAAATCGTAGATATCAAGTATTGTGGATTGACATATTATATTTCCCTAATAAATTACTATAGTTAATCTGTCTGTCACATCAAAACCACTGAACTAAGGAAGGAAATACGCTACTTTGTTTGGAAAAACGACGAAAACGCAGACGCAGGCAAAAGCTAGTATATATAAAATGAACATAAGAGAATTAAAGTACTTTTGTATATCTCGTCTCGTATTTACGTCTCTAATCCTAGGAAGGGTACTAAATTGTGTATTAACCTGTCACTTTTCAATAAACATTTTACTTTACTCTTATATACTTATGATTAGAATTGTTATACATAAGTACATGGTACATAATGATGCAGGAAACAACGATACCAGTACATTAATTGTTCTACATGTTTACTGTTAAGGTATTTTCCATGGTTGTTTTAAGAAAACAACAATACAACCGACGCCAACACGTAATGGATCCGATGACCAGACCCTGGCACCGCCAGCCACCGGGCGTTATCGCCTTCACACGAGCATAGGTCGCCACAATCATCATATGTACCTAGGCTGTATGAATCTATGTGAATGGTAACACGCGTAAGATCATTAATTTTATTATGCAACGTGCATCTCAGAATCGTGACGTTAAACTTATCAATTTACCTGTGCCGCATGTGAACACGTGTCCTACGTGCCGATTTCTTACAAAGGATGAATAATACCTTATAAGTTAGAATGACGCAGCAGCTAAAACGTTTAAATGCTATTTGTGAATACGTTAATGTAGTTCCAAAAAAGGTTAGAAAACCTGCTTAAAATATGTTGACAAATATATTGAACCTTCTCAACCAATTTTTATTTGAGAAACAACACAACACAAATATTCAGATTACGGTAATCGTATGAGTGCGTAAATGTAATGCGAGAAGAGGTGCGCACGTACGCACCAGATGCCGGCGGTGCCAGCCACCGACGCACGATAGCGCCGCGCCGTCACACGTCGGTCGGCTGCAGCTACACTCCAACGCAGGATAAGTTGTTTAATGGGAATAAACTTTACCAGATATACATTTGAAGAACATTCATCTGTTTTTGAACAATAGAAATATAATGCAAAATATGTCATTATACATACGTAATCACCATCGCTAAATTTACATTATTTGTAAATCTATTTATCTTATCTATTTTTTTCCTCCAAATACCATATTCGTTAAACTTTCTAACAAATATATTTAAACTGTTTTTACTGAGCACATAATTACCTAAAAGATATTTTAAATAATAATAATTATACATTTATAATAATCCATACAAAAATAAAGCATACTTAATGTATTAACGTAAAAATAATTTAGATAACCTTTAAGCGCTGTCATTAATATATACCATAGTTTCCTTTATTTATTACGCACGGGTTAGTTGTTGTTCCATTGTCCACGATCACTTCCGAGGAATGTTATCACTAGTTATCAGGGGATGTAAGCATTGCAAAAATACTATCAATTCCGCTCCAATCGGAATTTCCGTTGTGATTTTATTTGACGAGTTCAAACTTAAGCCAGAATACCTACAACAGCCCTTGAAGAGATATTCGTCGTCTAGCTCTTTATTAAACGTTGAAAACATTGCAATTTCAATTTACTATTTATAACATAAAAGTTTAATATGATATCTTTACTGAGTTTGGAATATTTCAGGACAAATATACAAGTATATACACTGATGTATCAATTAATTATCATAGGTAAAAGAACTGTTGGGTAGGTCGGGCAAACAAGATAACAACGAAAGTGAATGATCCGCATATTATCGTCATGTTCAATAAACAACTTTTTAAATTGAAATAATATGCACGTATTAATGTTTTTTTCTCAACGGAATGTTTATGTAGAGATAACTAACCCTTTTAAAAATTATACGTTCATATATATGCAACAATGTAATTTATTAATGTGATAGAGATGTAACACTATAGTATTAACAGTTCTATTATGTGGTGAAATGTTCGGCGTTGATCGCGTGCAGTGACGGCCAGCAATAGTTCTCCCGCTGGCGCAGGCTGGCCGATAATCGTCGATCGCTGTTATCGCGCGTCCGTGGCGCTGTCCGGAGCGACGATCACTCACTCTAGTCACAGGACGCACTGCATGCGCCTGTCTGTGCCTTACGACAAATATTTTTCTGTTTTTTTTTCATAAGCTGACAAAATTTTGTAACGATAAAATTCGGGATTTGTTTTTAGAACTTGTAAGTACAACTATATTTTTTTTTAATTTCTCAAGCAAGGATCCAAATTTTCTACTCATTTCTTTTTAGATTCAAAATGTACCGCGAAAACAGCGGCCTGCTGAATGAAGCTCTAGGTGATCAGCTTATGTTCGAGTATTCTCCGGCAGAGAGTCTCATCAATTTTGAATTACCATCAAATTTAAATCCTGACCTCAACGACTGGCAACTAAACGATTTAGATTTTCACTGTGATGCTTTTGTTCACGGCTTTAATGACACTAATAGAGACAATGCCATATTCGAAGATACCTCAAATATACTTTTCGATTTCGATGATTTAGACAAGAATATAGACTTAGACGATTATCTTCTCGAAGCATTAACAAGTGACAAATCCAACGATGTGCTGCAATCCAGTCCAAATTCTACAGATATCGATAGTGACTCAGCTCTAGGAAGACTCTCTGTCCTTGGAATAGATTTGGAGTCGACTTGTGTACAGGACATTCAGTACTCACCTAATAATTCAAACAAATCTTGTGAAAAAGTGCGATGTGTTATACAAGAAACTAAAGTACGAACATGGGGTGAGCCTACGTTCTGTCCGGAACTCGGTGCGTTCCGATGTCCGGTGGAAGAGTGCGGTAAACTATATGCAAAAGCGTCGCACGTTCGCGCGCATTTACGTCGACACAGTGGTGAGAAGCCTTACCGGTGCACATGGGGTAGTTGCAGTTGGCGTTTCGCGCGATCGGATGAGTTAGCGCGCCACCGTCGAAGCCATTCAGGCGACAAGCCTTACCGGTGCAGCGAATGCGGTAAAAGATTCGCGCGCTCGGACCACCTCGCGAAACACGGCCGCGTTCACGCTCGCCGCGCTGCTGCTGCTGTCGCGGCTGCCAAGCGAGCGTCCCATTCTTACAAAACTAGAAGACTGATGTGAATAAGTGATTACAGAAAACTTTAGATATGTTATTAGATCATAAATCGCGCGGGCGCGTGTTGTTTATCTACTAAGTGAAACTTTATATAAACGTGTTATTTATGAATCCAAAACTTGAAACTTCCTGTCGTTATTTTTACCACATTATTGCGATTTTATTATAAACTATTTTGTTAACTTTACTAAGTAATAGGTATTCCAGTAACGAAATGTTTAAACTAAATGGATAATAGTTAAGCACCTACTAAATTTAGCTTCGTAGATTTTATACCTATGTATACCTGTGCATGTATTAGTTGTTGAAATCAAAGTTACTTTTTTTTTCAAAAAATGTTTTAGATTATTGCAATTATATCAAATTATCAAAATAAATAATAACTACAATTGTGTTATTTTGAATACTTATAAAAATGAATTATATTGGTACGTATGAATCTCGACCTGCGCTGTGCATGGTTTGCAAGGTAATTTTATGATTAGTGAGCTAGTTTCTTGTTTTATTTTTATTATCGTTATAATTTACGGAGATATCTTGTATGTTGTGTATAGTTAAGCGTAATAACAAGAACACACTGTTTTGTTACTTAGTTTTTAGATAAGCAAGAATAATAAAATAATGATTACCTTTACAATGTACTTAAATATAACTACTTTATTAACAAATCAATTCGATATTTAATTTATCATCATAATTAAACAGTGCTATTAAAAAGTAAATATTTAAGTATTGTATTAAGAAGTTATTAAGTTATTTCTCTAAATTAATTTTGTACAATAACAAGAAAGCCAGCTTTGTTAATTTTTTCTGCAATCCTTTTAATAGAGTGTATTAAAAGGATTGCAGATTCTTAACTTCAAATTCGGTGACATGGTTCCTTTCAACAAATTTCGCTAGTTCTCATAGTTTTAGATTAGTCCCCACTGACACATCTAAATTAATCATTCTATAAATTATTTTATTAAAGTAACTAATTGCAAAACAACCTTTTTTTTAAATCACAAATATTTATCGATATCTTAGAATTAGTATATAAAAAATTTAGATCTTTTGTCAAAGAGCTTTACTAAGGTTTAATTTTGGAAAATTTTATTAAAAATAATTAAAAACCCGACTACAGGTTTGACTTGCTATTTCAATGTATTTTCAGAAATAGATTGTAATATACGGGTTAGTTTTTTAACTGGGCATAGTAGGCCAAATCCGAATGTATAAGAAATAGCGAAAAATACTTAAAGGACCTTAGGGGTCGATTTTGACGAAAAGTAAAACTGCATTTAAGAGTTTTTTTTTATCGTTTTCCTAGGCAGAAATCGAACCCTCTGATTTTGATTAAAAAAAAGACAACGTATACTATAATTTTTATATTAGACACCAGTTTCTTGATTATCTTGCTTTCCAGCACCGGCCACCCCAAGTGTTCTCCACAAAGATCTATCTTTGGCTTTCCTTATCCAAAACGTTCCTTCCACCTTTTTAATACCATCTTCCCATCTACGATACTGTCTACGGCAAACTAAAGGAAAAGGCTTTTTGTTTACAAAATGCTATTAATCTTAAACATTAATTAAAGTTTAAGTAGTCAATTCCTAAAGGAAATGCTTAACGGTCTAAAGATGATTCATAAATTTCGGTTATATTTAAATTAAAAACTTCATACATAGATTATAAGTACTAATGCGAACATCGTAGGCATTAAAGTTATAATATAACGTGAGACAAGATCAACGTATATAAAATTTTTATTATACGCGTTTTTTTTTTTCAACAAAAAAATCATAAGCTTGTTTATATACATACATTAATCAGATTTTCAGCTGATAAACAACGACAAGTATTGTCAGTATTTACAGAAATGAAGTAGCATTCGAAATAACTGGTTATTTTATTTAATAATTGACTAAAATTTAAAATTAAAGAAATACCGACTATCTATTCATTTTGACAATTTCAACTAGCACCAACACGATACCTCTACTGTAAACTAGTGATGAGTTGTGTATCCTGCTGATTCTGGCTGCTGCATCAGCAAAAATTCCATAAGTTTGCATACTTATGTTGCATGCATAGGTGTCTAAAATTTTTTGGCACACTAATTTTTTAAAGTAAAGGAGCTACGGTGCCACAGAGGGATACACAGACACAAAAAGTGGTCAACTTAAATATTTAAGTGGTAAAAAAATCATTAATTCCCTAAAAATTTATCATAAAATTTATAATAAAGTTTTATGTAGATAAAACAATAAATATTTCTTTTTCTTTTGTACTTGAATATTATACATAATTATTATGCTCATTTGATTTAAAATTTGTTTTAAATAACACAAAAAAATATTTTCTTTCTATTTCGAGTATTTTTCTTATAAATGCGCTTATTTGTCAATAGAATGACCCTTCTGTTCAACAAATCATAATCTTCGTGACCAATAAGACAATTGACAATGTTGGCAAAGTTGGAAATTGGTACAGATTTTTATCGTGAAATAGTACGAACGTAATATATTAATAATTATAAAATATTATTACTAATTTTATATACATTTAAAAATAAAATCAAATAAAAAAATGGAAGCCATATAATTTTAATAAAACTTGGCTCTATACTGAAGCATCGTTGGCTTTTTGAATAAAAAAAAATGAAAAATGTTTATGGTAAATTAATAGATTGCTCTATGCTTTTGTATAATACGACTAAATAATGTTGTAAGCAAGTTTGATGTCTTTACTATGAAAGATAAAAATTCTTACCATGGTTAAGTTATCAATAGATACACGATTCAATTCAACTCTACATACAAATAAAAATGGTGGTTCAATTTCTATAGAATATTTAGTAAATTGAAATATGTTATAAAACTTCAAAGAGCCTGTAATAAATTGTACATGATTTTGAAGATCATTATACAGTAATTGTGCATCTGATGCGATTACGTGGTGCGTAAGCAAGAATTGTGTATGACAAATAACAGGTTGTTGAATACACCGACTTAGTTGCGATTTTATATACTTACATTGTTGGTTTCCACTATCATAGAAGACATCAAAAATAAAGGGAAGAAGACTACAATTTTAGTGATAAATTAAGGTGTGTGACAAATGTCTATATGTTAAGAGAGCAACAAGCTGGGCGACTTCTATTTAATCAGCATGTGACCCACATCTGAGATTTCTCTTCCTTGTATATTGTTTTCAAACTAAAAACTGAATGCATATAAACCTGCCGCAGACCGGCTTAAGTCAGGAATTTGCCGTATACGAGAAGGAACTACATGGACATGATAATTTGTGATCTTGTCACGGTTGACTACAACCTGAGCTGCTCTCGGGGGGTCATACTCACAATGCAGGAATTCTGCAAACATCGTTGAATTCGACGACGGTAACTTGTGTTATCTTAAAATTAAAAAAACCAATAGTAAGACGGAACATAGTCACAAATATTAGAAAAAAAGAAAAATGTTCTTAAAAGTGACTTTTAAAAGACAATAAACGAAGTGTGTGGTGTTACAAAATGAGATTAATTTCTTTACTAATTTATTAAAAGTGTATACAATGAAGCAGGATGGCTCATGCTGAAAATCATAGATATATTGTGCAGGTCAGTTAATTTTACACTTATTAGTAGTTGTTTGATAAATGTTTTTGTTTGATATTCTAAAAACTTGTTTTAAAAAATCCAATAATTAAAATATATATATAAATAGATTGTTATGATATGTATTTATTCAAAATAATTTGAATGTAATTGTTATGTTGCTATAAATTGGTATTCTATTTGGCTGACTTACTGATAGTACACTTTTAAATTGACCTTTGTTCATCTTTTTATCACTGCTTTGCAATGAGTAAAGTTAACATATAAACACTGCATTGTAATAAAGTACTCTATTTTAGTTTTCCTAAAAATAGAATTCCTAATTTGTTATTTACAATAAAATATAAAAAATAGTAACTGTGGATTTAATTATTAAAAAATATAAATTTAGTTTTAATTTATTTCATAAATGATTAACAATAGATTTGTCAACAATATTTCCAATAAATTTCAAAATGCTCTGAATCCTGTAAGCAAATTTTTATATTTACTTTAATAATACCACTATATGAGTAAATCTTTAAAACTAAATAATTTTCATATAAATAATTTGTTTGATTATTTACATAATTTATAAATGAGTGTTAATAAGAATACCTAAGACTAATAAGCTTTAGATATTCTCCCAAGCACAGTATGGAGACTTGTAAGTTAGTATGAATTTTCGGCCTGTATGTTACTAACATAAAATCAAATTCATATTACTATTATAAATGCATAAGTAACTTTGTTTATCTCTGTCTGCCTGTTAGTTACATTTTCACACCCAAACCACTAAGTTGACGTTTATGAATTTTAGTTTCAAGGCAGAGGACCTAGAAAAAAGATATAAATTACTGTTTATTGCAAAGATAAAATGTTAAGGAAGGTTAGTATTGGGTGAAAGTGTTATGCAGAGTAAGGCACGGGACCAACTAGTAATTAAATATTTGCACTGATACAAAAATTAAATTGAATCCATAAATTTTACTTTCAAAAATGTTATCTGAAGTGATTTTTATTAATATAGACAGAAATGTTTACTGTTTGCTATTCATAAATCAATGATAAGTATTGTTTTTTTTTTGCATTATTTTTCAAAATTAAAAACTACCAGTTAAAATTTAATAACTTGTGTTAAACCATAGATTAGTGTATTAACTGGAAACTTTTCAAGACTTCTTAGCAAGTTTTCAATATCCAAAATTCTTGTCGTTATTTACACATCTGCGAGGTAAGAATTACATTTGTATGTTTTACTCTCATAAATGATATAAAAGACTCCTTATCCTAAGTAGTTATGAAAGCTGTAAATGTCAAAAATTAGGTACTTATAGTGAATTCTTTTAGGTGTAAAGCAATGACAAACAACTTATATAAATCATTACGAAAGTCTGAGAGCAAAACTTATAAGTAATTCTCACTTGAAATGATGAACTTTTAATGTTACATCACCTGTTTGGTTGTTTGAAAATATATATTTTGAGTACATAAGTTTCCAATAAAACTGTTTTTCTAAATATGTATAAGGTATTACTTTATTATTAAATAATAGAGCATAAGTGAAAAATATGTTTTGTTTATTATTTTTGATATTCATGAATATTATTTTAGGTCTTTGTAGGAGCACTCTCTGCACAATATGAAGCTTTGTCAGTAGAAGCGTCCAAGCAAACAAGCTCGGAAGAGATAGTTTGCTGCATAGCTGATAAACTCAACTTAAACGATGGATCCGGAGGTCCTTATGAATTGGCCGAGGTATGGATATTTTTAAAATATTGGATGAAATAATTACTGGATTATTCCTGTCTTTCTCATCTGTGACTGCCCTCTTGACTTCAAGTTAATAGTCATTCCCATTCACATTTAATATTTTATTATAAACATGAAAATAACCGTCTGTTTGTTAAGTTTTCACATCATAACTTCTGAAACAATTTTATTACACTTTTGTATGAATGATCAGACATTAGAGAAGAAAGATGTAGGCTTCTTTTTGCCACAACAAATAGCAGAAATGTGTATGGAGTGAAATAAGGAATTAGAAGTTTGCAGATGAAGTTGTAATACTTCAGTCCTATGAATCTTAATGTGATACAATATTAATATAGCCTTTAATCCCTCTTAAGAAACAAGTTATCTGATGCCAAAAAAAAATTTGAAATTACACTGCTATTTCTTAAGATTTGTGCATTCAAACATGTGTCCAATCAGCATCAGCCCCCTTTAAAGTAATATTCAACAGTTATTTTTAATTTTTAAAATAGAAGTTTAGCCAGTATTCAAATTTAATATATATTAGTTATAAAATTATAAGGTATTTTTTTAGAATATATTTTGTTTTCCTGAGCAACAAAAATATGGCACAGGATAATTATATATAAACCAAAATCTTTAAGACCTTGCTTTATCCAAGATAAGGTTATTAGTGCAATGTTTAATCAAAATGACCATATAAATGTTTTACTAGAAACAATAGTAATACAATCTCAACGTAAGACGAGATTAGTCACTGATGATAAATATCGTCAATTAATTTTTTGCTGCATTACTAGAAGCTACTTGTGTGAATTCCACACAATCGCAGCTTCCTAGCAGATGTTGTATAATATATTGTATTTGCTTTAAATGTTCTAATATGGATTTTAAAGTAAGTTCCTATTAAGTATTTTTTGTTCGCGTGTGTTTTCAACGTTAAAGTTATTCTAAAATACGTTTCATTTAATCACTTAGTTTTTCTAGTCTTTTGTATACTTAACGAATAGACAACGAAGAATCATTAACGATCAATATTTTTTTAAAGTTATTATTATAATACCAGACGAACCAAAGAATAACTTTAATTTAGAAATAGATGAACATAAATAATTTTTATGTTTAAAATATTAACCTGATGAAATCCGTAGCACATCACACACAGTAATAACTAACTAGAATTGATGTTCTAAACGCTAAATTTAATTTTAACTATTAGCGACTTTAAAAAATATTAAAACATCCTTATTTACATAGAATTATAGATCGAGAAATAAATATATACAGGTGGTGGGAGACATGGTCAGCGGAGAGTGTAAGGAGAGGCGGCTCGGCCCCAACGAGTCGCCGGTCGCAGTCATGATGCTGTGGCCCAACAACAATTCCGGCCAATATTACAGGTAAACATTAGGCGGATAATAGTTCTGGAAGCTTTAGAAAACTAGAAATATTTATAAGTGTCTTTCATACGAGCTGTTTATATAAATTCTAATGGCGTGAAAATATTCCACGTTCAATAACTAGAGCATCTGCCGGCACGTTGGCATTTATTTCCAGTCATGCTTTGAAAACAAACACCGCCCCAGCGGCGACGACTGACATTACCTCACAAAGAACTGACTAATATTTTTTTAATCTCAAATATGTCAAGAGATAGATTATTCACGTTTGTTATATTTCATTTATTTGGAATTTGTATTACGTGTTCGGCGACTAGACTGCTGGACTATAGTTTATCAGTTATCTTTCGATATTTCCTTCCGAAAAACATGTAAATGATTCATCGAGAATAGAGTACGAAAACGAGAACATTTTTGTTGTTAAAATGTTATATAACACAGTTACAAACGTTCGGTATTTAATGAATTTATCCTATCATAAATATTTTCCTCTACGACTTAATTAGCAACAATGCATAGTAGCCAGTCCGCTGTGTAATTATCGAAGTACAGCGTTACAGGTATAACCTTGCTAACATATTTATTTACATTCAATATGTGAATGGTATCTTTTCTTATAATAGACTCGAACACGTTATGGACTTAGGTTTTCTCAGTTGCTTTGTTTATACATGTTCTGATGTTTAATTATATTATAACGAGTTTTCGCAAACGAATATTTTTATTATGAGGATAAGTTTATAAGGAATATTATCAAAAAATTCTTTAATTAACCTCATTATAAAATACTCGCTACCATTTCATTCCATCGTCGCAAATATGTTTTAGGTTTGTTTACAAAAGGATTTTTTGAAATATTGAATATATATTTAATATCTTACAACACATATTTAATTTCTGATACGAATATCACCCTTTCTAGGGAATTTTTCGCATGATTTTATAAAATAAAAATTAATATATCTACTTTTCATTTATACACATATGTAGTGGTAGAAATATAATTATTAATGGTAGAAATATCTACTTATTGTTATCATCCTAAATTAAATTTGAAATATGTATTTCTATCAGATTTGCTAATGTATGCTATGCAATTCTTGGCCCAGCTATTTTCTCTCTGACTTCGATACTATTATTTATTGTCATAGAATATACAAATCGTAAACATATCGTTAGGTAGATTATAACAATTTGAAAACTATAATCTTTTATATTTATAGTTTTTATATAAAACTCAAAAAAAAAAAATCACACTAAAATCAATTAGTAAAATTACTTTATTTAACACCGGCTCTAGTAATTTCTATAAATACCTACTATAGGACAATCAAATAATTACAAAGGATTTTTGTTTATAAGTAAATATACATTGTGACGTCATATATTATTTTGTTTATATACGTATTATGTAGACGTGTCTTAATATTTACTGCTTCATTAAATTATCCTGTCAGTGGACAACTATTTGCAGACTGCAATGGTCTTTATAATAATTATCCAGTGATTCATTTATAATTATTTGTCTCTGTTTTTATTGTTGTAATGTTACTCTCGTATCCTTAACACACATTTTAATGTATTATAAGTATTCGTGTATAGGCAGTTGTGTTAAGCAATTATTGTTTTTATTATTCAAAATGTTTACTACAAAAAAACAAGTGCATCTACTAAGTAGCGTATTTGAAATAAACTTGGTTTAATGAAGGGCCGTATTACGACAGTGGTTGGGGATATTGTTGGTGCGCGTGAGTCACTCTTCCTGCCGCCGCTGCGGTGTGATAACAACCATCCTGCCAATCAAATTCAAACTGAAATTTTTGCTACTCGCAGTAAACATGAACTCTGAAAGTGATTTTTGGTAAATGAATAATAATCGACGACATTTTAGAATGTCACAAATGTAAAATCTCAGTCAATATTATGTGTACAATATGTGTGAACATAGTTTAAGTCGATATTGTTTTGTGTCTGACAGGTTCTACCTGCGGGAAAAGATTCCTGATGAACCGTGGATGGAAAACTTCTCCGTGGACCCACAACTCATAAAGGACTACTTCCAAAGGTTTCTTTATCAGCCGAAGGATCGGGAGTATCCAGACCTGTGCCAGCTGCCCGAGTTGAACGAACAGACCCTGCTGGATAACCTGAGAGCTCGATTTGCCGCCGGATATATCTACACATATGTGGGATCCATATTAATAGCCCTCAATCCTTTCAAGTTCTATCCCATTTACAACCCAAAGTATGTAAAGTTGTATCAAAACAAGCGAATAGGGTCGAGTCTTCCCCCTCATATATTCGCTGTGGCCGACGCGGCGTACCACTGTATGCTGCGAGAACGAACGAATCAATGTATAGTGATAAGTGGCGAAAGCGGTTCAGGGAAAACGGAGAGTACAAATTTTCTTCTCCATCATCTCACCGCGCTCAGTCAGAAAGGATCTCATGGAAGTGGCGTGGAACAGACTATATTAAGTGCGGGACCAGTGCTAGAAGCTTTCGGTAACGCGAAAACCGCTCATAACAATAACTCCAGTCGATTCGGTAAATTTATTCAAGTTAATTACAAGGAAAATGGTATGGTTCACGGTGCTGTTGTACAGAAATATCTTTTGGAAAAATCGAGAATATGTAGTCAAGGTCGAAACGAGAGGAACTATCACGTGTTCTACTATCTGTTGGCGGGTGCTTCTGAGCAAGAAAAGGAACAGTTGCACCTGCTCAGTGTGGACAAATACAATTATTTGTCAAAGACTGGTTGTAGTGTAGTGCCCGGTGTTGACGAACAGTATGAGTTCTCCAGACTCAAACAATCCATGGACATGGTTGGCTTCACGCTGGACAAGCAGCGGAGGTTATTTGCGGTCCTCTCTGCTGTACTGCTTTTAGGTAAGTTTCATATCTTATAACATTTGTTAGTAAAATAGTCCACATAATGTGTTACTTACACAATATCAGGTTTTTTTGTATAATTTTCATACAACTTATCTTTATTTAAATTATCGAGTAAATGAAATAGTATTATCATAAAATGTATAATATATGATAAAAACTAATGATAGTTTTCAAATTGCTAATCCAAATGTATTATAACATTCTGATAAGATATAAAATATTTTATCAAGAAGATAATTGACCTTTTCTGATAGTTTGATTTAAAAAGTATTTGTTGAAATATAATATTAATTCTAGTCAATAAACCAAGATAAGATTCTAAGGTTTAAACAATTTTGTTTTTCCAATAGTTACTATTAGAGATATAGTAAAACCAATTTATGACATATGCATTATATTTTCTTGCTTAGAACAAACATTACTATACAATTACACATATATAATAATATAATACATATATTAATATTATAAACATTATTAGAATAAACATTTCTTATAATACTTATATTAAAAAATGTAATGTTTTTTATGTGATTAAAGGAATGTTTTTAACCTCGGAAGAAATAATTTACTTGTTACAGATACGCAATCTTTAAATATGACATAATTGGATAAATAGAATTATACTTTATTCCAAATGTCATATGTTTTAAATGTTGTATATATTTCTTCATACTTGTATAATGTTTATAGTTAACTATTTGCTTCTCTGGGTAACATGATGTTATAGTCTGTCAGAAAAGCTTTTTGTCCCAAAAATGTATATATATATATATGTATATATATATATTTCAATTTTTAAACTACAAAATAAGTAAAAACATTGTCAGTGGAATAAGTAATAAGTAAACTATATTTCATGTTCTATTAAATTACTGCAAGAAGCGTTATAAGTGCATTGCTTACTTTGCCCTTTAACTAGACTCTTATTTCTGTAGGAATAATGTTTAATTAAGTGTAAAAAATATGTTATTATACTATATTTATAATTAATTTTTACTTCATGAAGTAAAATTAAATTAACCATTAAATGTCCCACTGCTGGGCAAGGACCTCCTGTCCTATTAATCAGACGGCTTAGAGCTTAATCCACCATGCTTCTCTACTGCAGTTTAGCGGATATACATGTGTCAGAATTTCTCCCGGCACACGCAGGATTCCTCACGATGTTTTTCTTCACCGCTGAGCTCGAGATAAATTTAAACACAAATTTAGCCCTTGAATATTCAGCAGTGCTAGCCAGGGTTGACCCGCGGCCATCGGTTGAGATCAACGTGTTCTAACCACTAGGCCATCTCGACTCTATATATAAATACTTCATGTAGAGTGGTCTTTATATTACTTTTTGACAATAAAAGTGCTGGAAATATATTCTCGCTATGTGTGAATAACTGATGTAAATCTAATATCACCAAAAACCTCTCTCAGTTTATATATAATAGCAAAATGAATATGAATATATATATCTATAATTAAACTTTTGTTTCAAAGTCCTTTTGTATACATTTCTCGAAATTGTTAAAAGAATGTATACAATTTTTTAAATATTTAAAAATATTGATTTTTTAAAGACACAGTTTATTAATATCTTATATTAAGTAAAGTATTGTAAGTATAAGTAAATTTCAAGAAAATCAAATTCTTAACAGGCAATGTGGAGTTCCAACCACAAAGAAAGTCGTACCATCATGACGAAGCAGTGGGTGTGCGGAATCCAGAAGTGGTGTCACTTATATCATCACTTTTACGAGTTAAACAGGAGACTTTACTGGCTGCACTAACATCCAAACGAGCGAGAGCTTCGGGGGAGACACTCGTCATAAATTATAGGTATGCATGATTATTATATATTATAGGAAATAATCACTTCTAAATGTAAACAATAGTATTATAGTAATCATTGATTTCGTTTCTTAAATTATTATCGTCATTAAAAATAAATATTTGCAATATTAATTAGTTTAATTTTTTTTATATGTAAAAATTAATAAATTTGTTATACAATTCTAGGTTGCCGGAAGCAATTGCAACAAGAGATGCGATGGCAAAATGTCTGTACGGTGCTCTATTTGACTGGATAGTGATGCAGGTTAATCATGCGCTGCTCTCAAAAAAGGATACATTGAGAGAACACCAAGGACATAGTATAGGTAATAAAAACATCATATAAAACGGTATTTAAATAAATAAAGGCTTTCACTTACTTTTACACTTGACGGCGCTTATTAGGGTCTTATGATCCTGTGTGATCCGGAAACACTCACCACAGAAACACCAGACCACGGCAAACATCCGTATGGCCACTACAGACGTTTGCCGTGAGCAGTGATGGAACCCGAGACCGTTACCGCTCCAGTCAGTTGCAGTGACCACTGCGTCAAAGTGTCTGTCAAATATAATATTAAGCTTCCAATAGTTTACGGAATAAATTACAAGTTACAAATATAAGAACATTAACAAGTATTATTTGAATGTTGACTTATTTCTAACCTCATTAAATTATTTTACAATGTCGATTAGAAATATTTTAGAAAGTCAATTGGTATCTGTGTAATTTATTTAACTGTGTTTTTGTGTACTATAATACTGTTTATTTTCTAAAGAAATTAAAAATAAGCTGAACGAAAAAATAAACATTCCAGGCGTCCTCGACATATTCGGCTTCGAGGACTTCGGTCCGAGCAACAGCTTCGAGCAGCTCTGCATCAACTACGCGAACGAGCACCTGCAGTACTACTTCAACCAGCACGTGTTCAAGTACGAGCAGGAGGAGTACCGGCGCGAGGGCATCCGCTGGACGGACATCGGCTTCTCCGACAACACGGGCTGCCTGCAGCTCATCGAGGGCAAGCCGGGCGGCCTGCTGTGCCTGCTGGACGACCAGTGCAAGTGAGCTCTCGCGACCGTTGGCAGACTAGCTGGGGCTGACTACAGCTCATATAGGGTTGCCAGATGGCCAGGGAGTCCGGAATTGTCCCGTGTCTAGGAATTAGATGATATTGTCCCGGATAAAAAAACGTATTTTGATAATTTTTCATTGAAATACATATGGCTAATAGAAAGTGAAAAAGAATTGTCATTTTTTTTTGTTTCTTTTTCTTGAATTGATGAACTTGTAACTGGAAACCCTAAAGTCGTACATGGACTAATTCGACCATGGTAGTACCTAACAAGAAGAGAGAATCGTAAACTAACTAGTGTCGTTGCATTTCGTTTGGTAACCTATAAGCCGGAAGCCTACTCCACCCCTCCTTCCTTTCTCCCTCCTTTCTTCCTTTATCCCTATTTCTACAAGAACAGCGGTGATCAAATAATGTTATTTCGTTATCAATTTATATTCTCCTGTAAAAATTTTGGCTTCACATTTTTATCGTGTTATTACAGTTTTCCGTGGGCGACGAATGAAACTCTCCTACAGAAATTTAACTCTGTACATGAAGATAATCCCTTTTATGAAAAACCACAGCGGCGGGAACCTGCGTTCGTAGTGCGACATTACGCCGGAAGAGTTAAATATCAGGTACACCCTTACAATACACCGCTTGTTAAAATTAAACTAACACTATACTCTGTGATTAAAATTTCGTGACAATTTCATATATAAAAAGAGTTTTAATTCTTTGAAATTAAAATGTTTTAAGGTGACTGCAATGCGGGAGAAGAATTTAGACCTAATGCGACAAGACATAGTAAGCGTTCTAAAGAATTCTTCCCTGGCGTTTGTACGGGAGTTAGTAGGTGTAGATCCGGTTGCAGTTTTCCGATGGGCTATTGTACGAGCTTTCTTTAGGTAAATATATTCATTTTTACGTTTTAATGCTATCTTTATCCATATAAAAGATTTTCTTGGTTTAATTGAATTACATTATTTCAGACATTGATCGGTAACCTATGTACATAAATCATAATACATACGATTTGTTAATGGCTTTTGTTTACCGCAGGGGGTATTTCGCCTTCTTAGAAGCTGGTAGGAGACATCGGGTAAATAGAGTTGAGGGAGCGTCTAGGGTTCAGCGAGCGTCAATTCATGCGCCCAATGACAGTATTATCAGGTAAGAATTGGCGACAATTTTAATGTGAATCCAATATTTTTCGTAACGTGTCGAAATTGCATTAAAAGTGAAACAAAAATATGCTTTTGTCTCCAGTTAACCGACTTTGAAGTGCAAAAATATGTTCTATTAACATGTACGAGGCATGAAAATGTTCTATATAAAAATTTCCAAATTGTTTAATTATACCTCGAATTTCATATTACTATGTTACCTATAAGCTTTGCTAATACTGTAATGTGACGTAATGAAATGTCTTGTTGCTCAGCCAACTGGTGACAGTATCGTCAATCAATCTCGCAATCAACCGCATTGCGTAAGTCACCGTTTATGGCATGCTTTCAGTTCTATGTGCACTTTACGCATGGATATTGATGTTTTTTTTTTTTAATTTTTTCTCTCGACTTTTGTTCTCTTTAATATTACATTTTCAAGGCTGTGTTTAGTTGTAATAAGACTGATATTAAGTATGAGAAAGGAGATTCGTCGATTCGATCCCAAGTATTCGAATGATCGTTTCATATCACCAATCGTCACCAGTCATGAAATACAAAAATGTGTAAATCGTAATATTTTCCGAACGAACCATACACCGCTCCTAACATCGGCAAAGAGCCTTCACCGGCGACAGCTAAACGCAGCCTGCACCTGTCGGACACCTCATCCGTATCGCGGCTCCGTAGCGTATTAACGAGTGCTTCCCCCGGGCGCGGCAGGGCGGGCCGCGCGCCCAGCAAGCAGCGCGGCGGCAAACCTTACAGGCTAGCGGAGACGCGCACGCGCCGCCTCGAGCGCGACGAGCGCTTCGACGACGCCGACGTGCTGCAGCGCGCCAGCCTCATCGTCATGTACGTGCGCACGCTTGCCGCGCCGCCGACGCTCTGCTCTCTGCTCTCTGCTCTGTGCTCTGCTCTGTTCTCTCGCTCCTTCTCGCTCGCTCGTTCATCAAACAAATCTCGACGATAGCCCGGAGTTTCTCGACGATAGAACGTTCATACCATTCAATTCATTAACGTCATCCATTTGTGCGCATGTTTTTTATCAGTATTTAGTACGATCGCCTAGTTCTATCGGAGGAAAAATTTAATTAATATTATGTTTTATTGTTTTTTTTCTTAATATTATTTGAGTGATTTTGTTTGATGAATTTTAGCAGTTCGGTTGGGTTGATCGAATACGGTGATTAATTATTATTTTTGTTTATAATTTTCCGTGCACTTTCTTTTAATAAACGGTTTTACGGGGGTTCGTTTTAATATTTAGTATTATTTATTTATTCTTTATAACGTGTACATAGTATCAGCAAATTTGTGTTTCTTAAATACGAGCTTTTATTATTTACAATTACCGAGAATAATGGGTTTTTTTGTCGCATGATTTTTTTTTCGGTGGCGGGATTAATACGCCTATAGTATAACATTCTGAAAAGTCTGTCTCTCGATGCAGGAAGAACAAGTCGTTCAGGCCCCGGGAGCGCGCGAAGAAGGGTCTGAAGAACCTGCAGAGCGTGAAGACGCTGGCGGGGCGCACGGCGGCGCCGGCCGGCAAGCGCAAGCAGCCGCTCACCGTGGCCGCGCAGTTCCAGCACTCGCTCGCCGCGCTCATGGAGACGCTGAACCAGGCCAATCCCTTCTTCATTAGGTATCCGCACCGTACCCCACTTGAAATATTACTATTCAGGAATCATTTTCACATGTTCCACTGGCACGCCCAGTAGTTTGCCATTTGTTCGGGACATTCAGCGGCAAACAATAAAACTAAGATAATGCTAAATGTTATAATTAACAAATTCGCGACATGACACTCGTTAAGGCGCCAAGCGAACCGGCCGTAGGTGTGAATCCACCTTTTGGGGCTTGATCTTTTTGATGTCGAAAGATATGTTATTTTATAATATCTTAGTACAATTAATCAAAACTGTCTTTTATAGGTGTATAAAATCAAACAGTGACAAAGTGCCAAACGTGTTTGACGAAGAAACTGTACAACGACAATTGCGCTATACCGGCATGCTAGAAACGGTTCGGATCAGACAAGCGGGGTATAACGTGCGGCTCACGTATGAAGAGTTCATACAATTGTACAGAATACTGCTGCCTAAAGGATTGTTAAGCTCACAGGCGGACGTACGACATTTCCTTGCGACATTAAATTTGGATAGAGATAATTATCAGTTAGGTGAGCAAATTGTATAAATAATATGATATAGACATATGTGTGCGGTTTAAAGAATTAATATTTATGTTATTTACTGCATAATTATTACATTTTGCAGGTGCAACCAAGATATTCATGCGGGAGAGTGAACAAACGAAGTTAGAATACCGACTACACCAGCAAATCATGGCCTCCATCATTACCATCCAGCGCTGGTTCCGAGCCGTACTGGAGCGACGGCGCTTCCTTGCTCTGCGCCGCGCTTCGCTCGTCATTCAGGGATATTGCAGGTACTGTACCCTTGTAAAGGTCATGTTAATTCAGCATTCACTGCTCGTTTTCATCGCCCGAGTGATATAGTGTGACTGTCACCATTTATATTGAGAAAAATATTACACATTTTTTTAAGTATACCGAAACACCTATACAAAAAATAAAATTAAAGTGTCTATTTTTAATTTCAAATTAACAGCCTTTATTCAAGCAGATTCAAGAAGGGAAGATGTACATTATGTATGTAAATATAATTTTTGCTTAAATTAACATGGGCGAAACCGCGAGACACATCTAATCTAGTATATAAGCAAGTTGGATCTTAAAATATGAAATGACGTTAGATTCGTTGTAATTATGGAAGTAACATGGTACCATTGAATACTTTCTAGAGAATCCAAAGTTTTTTCAGTGCCACTCAACTGTCCCGATCGCTTGCAGGCAGTGGCTGGTGCTGCGGCAGGAGGCGGCGCTGCGCGTGCAGGCGTGGTTCCGCGGCAGCCGCGTGCGGCGCTGGTACGTGCGCCTGCGCAGCGCCGCCGTGCTGTTCCAGGCGGCCGCGCGCGGCGCGCTGCTGCGGCGCGCGCTGCCCGCCCTGCGCCGCCGCCTGCCGCACAAGCACAAGGTGCGACTGCGGATGTGTCTACCCACTCTACGTCTCATTCGGAGATAGTGTATCCTGATAATACTTCACGTATTTAACATTATTCAAAAATCTTTAAATTCATCTAAATTGAGTACGGGAAAACGTTTCATAATGTAATGTTTCGAATATTGTCGTATGTTAAATAGTTTGCAATATGCAATAATCTTATATATTTAAAGAACTTATTATTAGATAATACTTTTTATTATACCAATCTGCTTTTAGATCATCATTCCTTTTATCAAAATAGAAAAGATGTATGTCTTTCAACTTTATTAAGAACAGATTTGACATTTTTCGACGCCATTTTCTCAGAATGAAGTCTGTGTGGCTTGACATAGTATTGGTTATCAGCGTCCTAGATACACTATGCTCTGCAGAGTAAGGACGACCATCTCATATGGGTATTAAGTCGAAAAATTGTCCACCGAAATGCGTTAAATAGGCAGCGCCAGTATCTGCACTACTATCGTACAAGTAAAGTACGCTAAGTGAAAGATACGAAAAATGCAGTGTCTTTTCTTTTTTAACCAATAGCATATATTGCAGTTTTAAAATTATTCATAAATTTGTTAGAGTAATATATTTCTGTTAATATATGAATTAATTTAAAGTTCTATTATTATCTTTTTACAATTATATATTTCATCGATTACGCGATTCTTCGAATATTATCCTCTGGCTCCAATAGCACTAGCCTGATTTAACACATTCCTGGGGAGACTTTTTTACAAAGGGATGGTTCTCCTTGCTTTTTCATTCCATATACGACAACCGTGTTTCAAACATAATCATAGTCACATTTAATAAAATAATCCTGAATGTAGAGTTATGTAAGCTAACTTTGTGTACCGTGCCCAGTCGAATAACATCCTAATTAATATTAATCGCAAACAAAGTGTTGTGGGACACATGTGTATATCCAAGTCGTGGTTCGTATTTGTGTTGACAGCATGAGACTAAAGCGGCGCTCGTGCCCGATACCGACGTTTTCAAGAACAGACAGCCCAGTATTGAACAGTTGAAGAATATTATTGACATACAACTGTGAGTGTTTCTTAGCTTATCGTGCATTAGGCGAAAATACACTTGTAAGTTTTACTCTCAGACTTTCATAAAGATTTACAAAAGTTGTTTTTCATTGCTTTTGACAGCAGAAGCTTTCGTAAGGATACCTAGATAAAAGAGTAGCTTTATGTCAATTACAACAGAAAAACTTACATCTGCAATTCTCGACTTAAATATGTATGAAGTTATTAATATAACAAAGTTAATGTATGAAGATTTTGATATAACATACAAACATGTATAACGTTTTCAATGTTATTACAGAAACATGCTTATACAAGAGGAAGCCGAGAAGACGAGACAGCTGCGAGCAACCCAATCACTGCCATTAGCGAGGTAAAATATATAAGATAAGCGTTGATTTTCTATCCGGATAACATAATTAAAATGTAATAAAAATACATTATGTATAAATGATTTTAAAAGAGTTACTATCGAGTTTCTTGCCGGTTCTTCTCGGTAGAGACTACATTCCGAACCGGTGGTAGCTTTATAAAAATTAAAAATTAAAATATGACATGTAACTTGACGATTCGAAAGTGCTGTTAAAGCACATTTGAATAAAGTATATTTTGAGTTTGAGTTTGAGTTTGAGTTTAATACTATAAAAGAGTTAATAAAATGAGTAAATGAAATACACGCAAAAAAATATTATTTTTTGTTAACAGCTTAGAGAAAAAACGAGATAACTTATTGGAGAGCTCCAGCGCGCAAACTTATAATAAAAGAAGAATATCCAAAACTCAGAACATCACAGAACTGCCACTGAAACAATCAAATCCAAGGTTGGTGAAAAAAAAACATATTTGGATTTCAATATAAACGTAAATTCTGTTTTAGAAAACAAAGATTTAATAATATTAAATTTATTATTTATGAATATTAATAACGGTACTGGGATTTTATTTTTTGATACATTTGAATGAAACTTAAAATTGGATTCTAATATCAAATTGACTTTAGTCCATTATTGGGTTCATAATGACAATCAAATATCCATTTACAAAGTGAATGTCAATTTGAAACGTGAATGGAGTTACGAGAATCGGTTTATAGTTAACATGCACTTTATATTTTATAGTTTAATTAGTCAAGAGACGAACGAATCATCACCAGACGACAGTTGGAATGTTAACTCCAGCAAGTACCCACAAGGAATAGTCGCGTGGCCGAACAAAATCACAGCAGAAGACTTAGCCAACGAATTGCTGTGGCTCAGGATAGACCAGAACTATCTCATGGCCGAAAAGAACAAGGTACAAACTTGAATAATTATTATTAAGGCGCGTTTAAACCTGTGCAGGAACTCTCTTAATTATTTAAATATGCAACTTACTAAAATACGACGATCTGAGAGCTAATTTGTTCACCCCTAAGGCGATTTGTGACAAATATAGTGTGTAAGTTATATTATGTCTGAGTGTAAAGTTTCCTTTATAAATATCTCGTGTGTCTATAATGGTAGTATCAAATGTGGTAGATCACCCATTGCCTATGCTTCTTCTATATACTATTAAATGTGATTTGAACTAAGAAAGACATATCCATTATTTCACCCCTACTAATTTGCCAAATTTGATCCTCCTCCCTTTATTTAAATGGGTTAAAATTGTACTTCTTATATAAATATCGACTCAATTATTGAGACCTTACAGTCATAAGATTGATAATCGACGTCATTGGCACCACAGATTCGAGAGCGCGAGTTGGCGGAGTCGATAGCGAGCAGCAGCGAGGAGTACCTGCGCCAGGTGGGCGACTGGAGCCCGGCGGAAAGCTCCGACACCACTAAAAGCGGATCCAGGTGTGTAGGGTCGAGCCGCCTCGTGGCTCCTTCCGTGTGGCATTTCTTCCTCAATAAATGGGCTTCAAATATTTTAATTGGACACAGTTTGTATAAATTGATTTAATTTAAAAGAATTCTTCAGCTTTCTATCAGTAAACACTAATATAAAGATAAGATTTCTAAATTTCTACTGATCCTATTTTAACCGTTGTATTAAAAAAAACATTTCTAAGTGTTTTACACATCATACTAATGTTTTTTGTATTCTCCTCACGTCACATAGGAAATACCTATGTATATTAAATTAAAACTGTACAAATGCACAGACAGTCTAACCTTGGTGTGATCTAAAATTTATTAATATTTTTTTCTGTAATAACTATAGTACCAATTATAATAAAACTAAGGTGTATCATAACATAAACATTTGACAGACAGGTTGGCTCAGTGGACACTGCATCAGACTGAAGTGCTAATGAATGTTTGTCGTGTTTGTTTCCGACCCCCCGACACAGGATTATGAGATCTCAAGCAAGGCCATTAAGTGTTGAGCGTTTATTTATTAGTAATAGAGAATCGATATTTAAATGTAAAAGTAATGTTAAAAGTTCTCTTTCATAAACGCTACTTATACTGCATAAGCCTACAAGATCAACGTTTTAATTAAAAAAAGTTTTTTCTCGAATCGAATCTGCTAACACTGGTAACATGCCCAGTTGACACCCTGTATACAAAGTAGTTAGCAATGGTATGACGCCACCACACTATATATGTACACACAGTACACCGCGTAAGTCGTAGTAGTCAGCGTATGAACCAGAGCCGCTGTGTCGCAGGCGCACGTCGCCGCAAGTGTACCAGCGCAGCCTGTCCAGCACGACGCTGGAGCCGCCGGCGCGCGCGCTGCACATCCTGCCGCCCGTGCGCCGCGACCCGCGCGACGCGCCCTCGCGCGACCTGCGCGACGCCGCGCCCGCCGCCCGCCACGGCCACGACGACGCCGGTGAGCTTGATACTAACACTTTCTAATACATGAGATTACTGTATATTGCAAAACATGGAACATACTTCAATAATCGAAGCATTAAATTAAAAAACCTTTTTTTCTGTACCTATTTGGTTAAGATGACTTTCATTTTTTTTTGAGAGTTAAATATGTATCGCACTATCAGAATACGTCAATATCTTTTTGTAGGTTGACACATTATTGCTTATCACCATCCAAATATAATTTTCTAGCTACCCCTCTTAGTTTCTTTTGGATTTATAATGACTGCTTTGCTCTTGTAATCGCCGTGTGATCGCCGTGTGACCTTCCTCAGTAAACTGGCTATCTAACACAAATATTATTTTATATATATTTACATAAAATATCGGTTATAGTTATCTAGAATAATGTGGCTATCAAAAAAATATTTAAAATATTTTCAGTGGTTGTGGAGTTTATGCGTACAAAATTCGCTCTCTCTCTTCAATATATAAGAAGAGATGCGATAGTTAATAGTATAAAGTATATTATATTAGATTAGATTTAAGTAAACTTTCATAACCACTTTTGAATTCGGAATAGATATTCAACTAAGAAGAGCCGTCCAAAACTTAATAGTTATCCATTTACTTTGAAAATACTTCATCTCATTAGTTTATATTACTTTCTCATATTAATAGTATTTTAATAATCCTTACCGCGACTAAGACTTACTAGAGAGAGAACTAACAAATTTAGATTTCAAGGATTTACTAACATATTTTTATATTTGTTTTCTAAACTGGACCTTATAAAACTTTCGTGTATATTTGCAAAAAACATTAATTAAATAATTATGATGAGTCTAACGATCTTGTAACAACAATGGTGCTGTACCATAAATTGTTATAATGTTATCTCGTTTGTTTACTTAAACGTAAAAAACCACTTGCTTCTTTTGTTTGTTGTTTACTAAGATTAATGACTATCGTCTCGCTAATTAAGAAACTCCAATGATCTATTATGGTTTTTGTTATTTTTCAAACTCTGTTTGGTATTTGTGAGTTAGAAATCGTACCGAAAACATGTCTTCCTTCTCTGTTATACTGACTAATATTTGTGTTAATAATTTTGAATTCGAAGGAAAATATCTCCTTTGTTTTTTTAGTGTCACAGTGTCCTTAGTGTTTATGGGTTACTACGATGTGTTGCTACCACTAGTGTTTTATTATTACAGTGAGTTTAAACTTCTTTTAAATTACATTATTCGATACCGTAAATCCTGCACTGAAAATATAAATATTATGTTATATGAATGTTGTCTGTCTACTTGAAAAATATCTCTGTCTTTGTTTATGTATTCATACTAATATTACAAACGTAAAAGTCTTCTAATATGTCTGATACTCTTTCTCGCTTAAACCGAGATTTCGACGAATTATGATATATATATATAGATTTGGTGAATGACATAAGCTATTTTTATTATGAAAACAAATTCGAAGGTAGTAAAATATTTTATAAATTGTTTTAATAGAACCCCTTATTTCATAAAGATATAGACAATTACAATTAATTATTCAATTATTGTTATATCACATTGCTGCGATAAACAAGTTAAGATAATTTTTTCATTTCTTTTCATTAAATTATCATGCAACCGAAAAACTTACTTCACACCTAGCATAATACTTGTATATATAATTAGTAATTGTTCAAAACAGCGTATTTGTTAATATTCGTGTAAACCGAGCGACAACAGTAAGCAAACTGTTGAACTGTGAATAGTACCTACGATACAGGAATACCCAGCGTTGGTACCATTGGTATATCGATGTGCTGTAATGCTAATTTTGTTAATAAACATGTTTCCATTTATCATTGTCTTAGATTTTCGCGATTATTATTCATTGAAATGAAACTATTTTAAACGGATTTAAATCGCGTATATTAATTATTTTTATCATCCCGACGTTTCGAGCACTTTGCAGCGTTCGTGGTCACGGGTAGACTAAGGTGACATTTGTCTATTTGAGATTTTAGAAAATATTATTTACAACTACCGCCAACGGTTTCTTAAATGATATCTTGAATAACGTTCCGGTTGCACGCAGAAAGCACTAACTGTATCTTCTGGTCTGGCAGTCTGTTGGACTTGGGAAATCCCAGACCAGACCAGAAGATACAGTTTTCTAAAATCTCAAATAGACAAATGTCACCTTAGTCTACCCGTGAAAACGAACGCTGCAAAGTGCTCGAAACGTCGGAATGATAGAAATAATTAATATACGCGATTTAAATCTGTTTAAAATAGTTTCATTTCAATGTTTCCATTTATATAAAAAATGAACCAAGTACCGGGAAGCAACTAAAACGCGGTAATTTCTGTCCGCAGCGTGCGTGGCGCCGGTGCGCGCGGAGGGCCCGCCCGCGCCGCCCGCGCGCGCCGCGCGCCGCTCGCCGCGCCGCCTGCCGCCCGACGCCGCGCCGCTGTCCGCGCTGCCGGCGCTGCCCGCGCTGCCCGCCGACCCCCTCGACCTTAAACGGTAGGTCTCGAGAATAGCCTGACGATGTCAGTGCACAATGGACATGAGTGTAGTCATAGTATATCAACGTAGTGTAATGTAGTCATAGTATAAGCAATTTAGATAATATTTTAAGCAATGTTTAAATCTTAAACACTGTTTAGCTAGACACGTGTTCAACATGGTTTTAATGCGTCTTTTGTAGTATGACAGTGAATGTATATGACATTGTTATAATCTTATTGAATATTTTCAGCCATTATATGACATTTATAATCTATTTGTCTTTACTTAGCTTATAGCCGGAACGAATTCCGGTTTTCCAAACACGAATCTTTGAAGATTATATTAGTTCAGTATTCATGTTTTTAACTATTCGAGAAACACATTCGGTATGAATTAAACTAAAATCCGATATTAAATAATGATTTAAATATATTAATTTGACATATTTAAGAAGTATTTAATAATTGAAATTAAAGAAATATCTAAACGACTGTCCTGGTGCTTGGTAATTTAGTGTTCTGCGCAGCGTAATGCTCATAATTCAGACCGAGATACTTACGTGAAACAAAGTATATTTGTAAAATTCAAGCCTAAAATGATAATCAACGTTAATCGATGCGAATGCTGTCCGCAGCGAGGCGGCGGGCGGCGAGGCGCTGCGGCGCCGCAACTCCGACCCCGCGCCCGAGCCGCGCGCGCCGCCGCCCGACTACATCGGCCACACCGGGAACGGGCTGTTCGGCATCGCCGGCCACCGGTGCGCTGGCCGTTCATTGCGTTCTAATCTTACTATTGCTATCCGCGGCCAACACATCAGTGATAGAAGTTTGACACGTCTGTGTGCCTATCTGTGGCATTGTAGCTCACTAACTGATGAACCAATTTTAATACTTTTTTTTAAAGCTGATGTTATTGGGATGGTTATCAGCTCTTTTTGGTTGTTGAAAGGATTTGAGCAACTTCAACTGATCTGATTGAATTGAAATTTACTATAGTGTAACTTCAATGATGCTACTACAACATATTAACGTAACCTTGACTTGACCTTAACTTCTTCTGTAATTAACAGGAAACATAACTCTTCACCAACATACGGTAGGAGTATCGTGTTGGAGCTTGTCGAAGTGGACTTGAATAGATTGTTGGGGTTTTCTTTAAATATTTAATTTTCGATTACGATACCTCAGGTCACATGCCATTTAGATGCTTCGGAGTTATCTCCTTATATTGCTAATTACAGAAGATAATTAATTGCAAATTAAAATTATTAAATTACAAAAACAATAGTTCTTATGAGTTTATGAACGTAATGTGTAAATTTTGTAATAATCTCATAAACAATGTTTGTTTTTTTAATTCAAAACGGATTATTATTCATAATCATCTAGAATAATATCTGAAAAATATCATTTATTGTGACTCTTGTAAAATTTACTAATACAGAGTAACTGGTTTATGAGTTAAGATATCTAAAAAAAAGATCGATTTTAAGTAAACTAATATATTTTTCATAATTACATATTAACAAAGTCGGATTTCGTTTAATTATTGCATATGACAAAGTAAGCGTATAATGCTTACGCTCATTTGTAATTCTCGAAACGTTAGTCCTACTATCTAAATTTGAATTTAAAGTTAAAATGAATAATCGATTTCACAGGTTTAGGAAAGGAACCAGATTCGCGAAAGGTGATAAATGTGTATACTGCCATCAAGCGATCGACGCATTCGTTACTCAGGGACAACGGTGCATCGACTGCAAACAGTTATATCACACAAAGTGTATACAGAACAAGGGGGTGATCACCATGCCCTGTCCCAGCCCCGTCACAGTCGCGTCCCGAGGTCGACATAAAAACAGAAAACGAATAATGCTTAATAAAGACTCCCCGTACAGCTTAACGACGGACCACTCCAAGGGTCCTGTTAGTTCTAACTTCAATTTGACCGGTACTTCCGAGTTTATGGATAGGACCGACAAAATCATATCAGACGCCACGGAACTGCAGGCGATGCAAAATTTCATCACAAAAAAGATATATCTTATGGATTCATCAGAAAATGAAAAACAATCGGAAGTAAGTAGAGCTCCATAAATATACTTCACCTTGCATTGGGACTGGTGGAATAATAAAAATATGGTTTTAGTCTTCCTAGTAAAAAATATACTAAACAATACACCGTTTTATTTCTTTAACAGGTGGACAGAGTATTTAAACATGCACTGAGAGAGTTCAAAGATAATCTAGTGGCCACCTACAGTGTAGTGGAAACACGAGGCTCAGCACTTAAGTACAAAGATTTGATCGGTAACTTCCTTCACGTGATGGAAACTGTTTGTGCTAGAGAAGGGTCCACACTTTCGATAACTATGGGGGTTAACGCCTTCAGGGGTTTCATGGACGAGTTTATGAGCCAACACGAAACGGATAAAGCTAGAACGAAGAGAAAAAAGGATAAGAAGAGAAAAGTAAGTAAAATCTCGAAAAGATTTGTTTTTAATTTGTGGCATAGTTACTTAATATTGTTAATAATTAGCACTTATAACTTATATAATACCTGTCCAACTTAGATAATAATAGTTGAAAATCTGCTACCACTAATAAAATTTAAATAAATGCCTACAAATATGCCTTAAAGTAGTTATAACATAGCTAGAAACTAATACAAGTATACTAGTGCATGCAATACTTATTCGTTTCGTTAGTTGTCCCTCCGGTTCCAGGTGGACGATCCCATCCAGTACAAGGGGCACACGTTCATCTTGTCTATGATCAACATCCCCACGGAGTGCGAGATCTGCAAGACGTTCTTCATGTGGCCAATCGAGCGCTCTCTCATCTGTCAAACCTGCAAACTTGCTTCACATAAGAAGTGCTACATGAAGGTATGAATCCATTCTAATAATATTACAAATCTGAAAATAACTTTGTCTATTGTTTGTTTGTCCCGTTTCCTCTTTAAACCACTGAACCAATCTTCTCGGTAGAGACTACATTCCGAACCGGTGGTAGCTTTATAAAAATCAAAAATGAAAATATGACATGTAACTTGACGATTCGAAAGTGCTGTTAAAGCCCATTTGAATTAAGTATATTTTGAGTTTGAGTTTGAATAAGTTCCGGAAACCAACTAGTATGTTATGTTATTCACTTCATAAAGAATTACTGGTGTACAAAATTAACGGATTTTTACTCACACAAATACATTCTTTAAAATTTGAATTTTGAGTGACAAAAATAGAAATATTGATTTTATAAACACTAAAATTTAATCTGCTCCCATATTTGCCTGAAGTGCAGTAATATAATGTGTCATCGATATTATATATAATAATAAAACGCGGCACGTCGCCCAGGTGTCGACGCAGTGTCGCAAGGACTCCGTGACGCCGTCGGCGTCCATCGTCGGCGCCGTGGACGCGGGCGGCCGCGAGCAGTTCGGGGTGCTCAAGAGGGGCAAGGTAGTCATGACGTCTATTTTACACGAATTTTACTTAACTCTTAGGCGAGAACATTTGTAAGTTTTACTCCCAACTCTGTGATCTGATAACAGTTAGGTAACCTTACGAAAGTTGTGGATGTTCAAAATAAAACCACTGACAGTCAATTTTTTCAAATGTAAAGGAATGACCTTCAATTTACATATGTAAATCTTAAAGAAAGTCTGAGAGAATTTTTTTTAATATAACTTATTTTAAAGATCTTTAAAAAAACTACAGTAATATTGTTATTTTATTAGGAGAGATTTAAACTTGTATGTATCTAGTAACTGATATAAGACAACTCCGTAATGTGGTAATAGTTACCGTAAGTCATACAAGCATAACTCTCGGCTTATAAATAATTTAAAAGAAATTATGATATTTTTCAGGTCTTTGGCATACCTTTAAGTGAACTGCCCACTGGGGAAGGAAATATACCGATTGTAGTGGATAGACTCATCACTACTATTGAAATGACTGGACTGTACACTGAAGGTCTTTACAGAAAGAGTGGACTCAGTTCTAAGGTATGTGCTAAATGCGTACTTTTTACATGAGTTTAACAATAAATATTTAACTGACAGACTGGCACGTAATCTGCAAACCATCAGGTGTAATTCTCGCCTATAAGTAAAGTTTACAGGCTGCGCTAGGAAAGATTACTTATTCATAAGAAAAATATCTTAAATAGTTTTATAGTTTATTGTGTCTTAAAGTTTTTTGTGTATTTAAATTTAAGTGATTCGGAATGAATGTACTAAAATGTTTGTTTCAATTTTTTTATAGATTTGTCACATTTTAACAAATAAAGATATCAGATATTAAATAGACAATATTAATTGAATTTTATATACATGATATATGTTTTGTTACTGAATATACTAAATGATATATGTTTTGTTAAAACTTTAGTGTTAATTATCATAAGTCGAAGGTGCATCACTAAAATAAACATATTTGACAGACAGGTTGGCTCAATTGTCACTGCAACTGACTAAAGCAGTAACGCTTGCAGGTTCTATACCCGCTCATGGCAAACATCTGTATTGGCCATACAGATGATTATCATAGTCTAGATGTTCGTGTTGTCTGTGTTTCCAGACCTTCAGCACAAGATCGTAAGATGCTAATCCATTAAGTATAGAGTGAGCGCTGGATTTGCTGTAGGGACATAAGCGGCCAGTGGCCAGGCTGGCAAAATTTGGATGGATTTGATAAGATTAAAATTTATATAAATTTATAAAAAAAAATATTTTTAAAGAATTATTTTCCTACTACTAAATTTACATAGGCCATGACACTTTATTCCCTGAGCCCCAGGGCGCACTTAGAGTAAGGCTGTGATGCCCGCAGGTGCGCGAGCTGCGGCGGCTGCTGGACGAGCGGCCGGAGGAGGGCGTGGAGCGGCTGGACGCGTACGCCGTGCACGTGCGCGCCTCCGTGCTCAAGACCTTCTTCCGCGAGCTGCCCGAGCCGCTGCTCACCTTCGACCTCTACGACGACTTCATACTCGCCGCCGAGATCTCCGACCCGCAGGTGGACTAGATGGCCTTGAACCTCATATTATTTCAAACGACTACTTTATTTTTTGGTTATTTAAGTTTTTCTTATAGTCCTTTTTCCTAAACCAACTCAGTATTGAAATGCAAATTGTCGTCCAACTGAAATAAATATGCTCATTTTAGAATCATTCATCATCAGTTTTGTTAATTAATATATCTTTTCTTTTAACAATATGTATTTTATTTCAGGAACGAGTGTCCAGTATTTTTACAATATTGAAGAAACTACCTAAACCAAACTATGATTTAGTTGAAAGACTGATATTTCATCTGGCGAGGGTAGCTTTAGGAGAAAATCACAATAGGTAAGCGAAGTTCTAGTTTTATTTATTTCATAATATTACTATTAATGAAATAATAAATTAATATGTGATAACATAATAGAAGATAGCGTAAAACTTAAAAATAAATTTTACAGAATGGGTCCCAACGCGCTCGCGATCGTGTTCGCGCCGTGCATCCTGCGCACGCACAAGGTGCAGCCCGCGCAGGACTCGCTGCACGACATCGCGCGCCAGACGGCCTGCCTCGAGGCCATCCTCATCGACAAGCTCAGCAATGTAATTTCTTTTAAATACATATAAAAATAACTGGCAGGCGAGACATCTGATGTTAAGTGATCAACACCGTTTATGACACTTGCAGCACCAGAAGAATCATAGGCGGTGCCAGCTTCAAAAGGAATAAGGAATGCAAGGGAATAGGAAGTAAAAAAGGGAATGACGGAGATAGTTAGGTTTTCTTCTCCTTCACTCACCGTACGAAACGCAACAATATTAGCTACTTTACATGGATCTTAGTGAGGTACTGACCTAGTCAAGTCAGCCCGTATACGAGATGTAGGCTACAGCTAGGGTCTATTTCAGTAACTATCACTTAACCCGTAAGGGACTATTATCTGAAGAACAAAAGTCTGGAATGAGGGACAAAGATTGTAATAAAAAAGCTTTTACTGCTTCACATGCTGTGTTGAAATTCTGTCCACATATTTAGATATTAAAGTGTTAAGTTAATGTTTTACTTTATTACGTTTTCATCAGACACGAGGAACGCTAGAAGACATCGCGACATTGGAGATAGCTTGCGAGACGGCCTCCAACCGACTGACCATCATCCGTGCACGAAGTCTCGCTCCGCGCCAGGAGGAGCAGATCCTCGAGGGACATATACACGAGATCGAGAAAGAGAAGAGGAACCTCACGTTCAACCTACCTACGCTCATCAGGTATTATATGAAATTTCAATGTCGAACAGGTATTATATGAAATTTCAATGTCGAACTATATGTCATATGGGACACGTTTGTTATATTATTGACAATCTTTTGGGTTATATACCCAAAAGATTGTCAATAACTTTGTCACATAACATTGATCAGCAATGTCGCATCAAAGGGCACCATACCGGCTCAAGTACAAGAAGAAACGTCTAAAATTACAAAGCCTATGAGAATAACTGAGCGTGTCGTATTATAAGTCGAGTGGGTAAGAAAATTAGGGGGTTTAGATAACACGTATGGTCATATTGCATAAAAACGAAATCTTGATGTATTATGAAAATAGCCAAAGAAAATAAGTAGTATTTTGGCTCCTATAAAAAAATCGACGAACCGCCCTGCCGTGTTTGTTACAACATTCGATATTTAACTACTCCAGGGCGACATCAGACGACGATTTGCTATCAACCACAGACCACGACGGCGAGTTCGGCAGCACCGATGACGTCAGCACCGGCGCCTCCTCCCTGCGCTCGCAGCGCCTGCTGCACCGCCAGCTGTCCTCCGACGACCCCATCATGGTGTAGGTGACGCCATCATGTGTACGACGGTATACCTCGTCACACGTAAGTGTCGCGGTCTGAACACGAGGCAAGTCCGAACTTGCGCATGGTACATTTGTGAAACAACACTCAAAACATTGAATGTGTATTATATTGTTATAATCTTATTGAATATTTTTAGCCGTTATAAGACATTTATATGCTATTTGTCGTTACTTGACTTTTTTGTTAAATAAACACATACCTAAACGAAAATCACGAACACGATCACCTTCGAACAATTACACTGGTTCAGTTTTGGTTGGTCGTGTTTCCAACTACTTGAGAAACACATTCAATACGAATTGCACTAAAAACTGCTAAAAATAATCAATAGTGATTTAAACACATTAATTTGACATATATAATTAATAATATAAGCTATATTTAATAATTATAATTAAATAAATGTCTAAACGTGTCCTGATGCCTAATTTTGTGTTCTGCGCAGCTTAATGCGCACAGTTCAGACCAACACACTTACGCAAATCAAGGTAAATCTGAAGCCGTGCGGACTACGCGTTTTCCGGTACGTGTCGTCAGTCATGTATGGAGTAGATGTGAGGAGAACCATCTCTATAAAAAAAAGTGTACCTGAGAATGTGTTAAATGAAGATTATTACTATTGGAGCTAGTGGATGATATAGGATAGTTTTATAATTTAATTAAATCCCTTGTTCGAAAAAAAAAGTTATTGCTTCTTTCTCAAGGCTTATTACACTTCATCAACGACTGCGTATTTTAGTTTAGCCAACACCCTATAGCTACACTAGCGCCGACTATTTAATATAATTACATGGTTTTTCGACTCGATAACTATATGAAATGGCGCTTCTTATCTCTACATACCATACTGTTATGTTGACTGTTATCTTACGCGTGTTATTTTATACTGCGACGAAATTAAACGCAAGACGCGCGGTTTAAATGTATACACGTGGCTGCAAGTACGGGCAGCGTATTTCAGTAAACACGTACACGAAAACGCAGAGTCCGTACGTGGTAGATGACATATGACGCATTAATCGTAGAACTTTTTCAAATAGTAGATGTGCTTTATTAGCCGTGATCATTTAGCAGTACCGACAGTCACGATTTCAATAACCAAACAAACGTAAACCAAAAAATTCAACATCTCAATTAGTTAAATTTATATCTTGCCATCATACATAATATCAGCAATATATTATGTTATCGATAAATAATTGTTTATTAGTTATCATTAAATTTTCGTTCAGTTTAAAAAAACATCAAAAATCCCAAATATCGAATTTATACTTTTATTTCAATAAGAAAAAACTTTTTGATAATTTGTAAATTCGAATAGGTAAATAATTATTACTTTTGCTTTAACATCTGTTAGTGACAAATATGCAAATAATATGACAATATTCTGCGACAGTTAATACAAACATCTTTATTCAATATAAAAACATTTAATACTCCAATTTTTATAACTTACAAAAATTTTATGTTATTTCACTCTTAAAAAATTACATTTTCAAGCATTTACTCTATACTGGTAATAAAGGAAGTTTTAGTCAAATGTTGACGTTAACTTTTTAAATCCGTTATGCTGGGTCGTCGTGGCGGTGACTTTAATCGACGGCGACCCGCTAGAAGCGGCGTCGAAGTCAACGTGTCAATGTGTCCTAGCATTAAAAATTAGTTGAGCTAGTAAAAGTGCAAAACAGCATTTATGATCATAAAATTTTAATTATAAGGTTTTATTGTACAAAAAAAGGGAAGTAAAATTTTGTTTTATTTGACTCAATTTATCTTCGCAATTGTTAAACTTCAAGAAATCTATCTTCCATAGAATACATTGCAAATGATTGAACTTTATTGTTGTTGTATGTTATTAATGATGTTGACAAGAAATAATGATGTCAATCAATAAGTGTTGTAGTTGAGTTGAAGCACTAAGCCTTTTCAACGGATAACTCATAGAACGGCGAGCTTAGGCATTCGGAAAAATTGTGCAGGCTTATAGAATTTTACAAAAATGAAATTGAGAACATACCTAAATAGTAAACATTTATTTATGGTGCATCATTACTGTTTTATAACTCTCAGGTTCTCTCGATGACTTGTTCGATCAGGTTACTTAAAAAAATATTGTGATAAATAAAAATAAAATATTTCTATTAATTAATACAACAAACAGCCAGATTATTTACTTAAACATATTTTACATACATCATTACTATTAGAGGCTTAAGAGAAACGTCAGCCAACACTAAAGTTGGAAATAAACGATCACAACCTATGATAGAAAGAAAATACTATTTTTTGAAAGACATCAAAAAGTATTCCATAAAAGCTAGTGTATATACAGTTTTTCTATAAATTAAATGTTAGGAACATTTAATATTAATTTTATGCATGGTATATCTGTTAGTGTTACCGATTGTACCTTGCTTATATTATATTCGTTTCATAATCTAAAAGACTGTCTATTGTTAAGCTATTGAATTTATTGTTAAGTCACAAAAGTTATATCTGCTTTTAATTAGTTATTATATTTATACTTACTATTCAAACAACGAATATCTCTGTGAATTGTAACTTATCTACTAAAGCATTAAGTTACGGCTTGATATTGCGTAATTTATAAACTCGTAACAAAATGTATAATTTATTATAATAGTCATTTTTTACTTGTATTACTTGAATCTCACAGATTATTAAATTTTTTACGTCTATCAGCTATATAAAAAAATAATAATGCTACTTAATTTGATATATGTTATATAATATGATATATGTTGCAAAATGCCGAAAACTGTTTTTGTATTAATAAAAAAACGTTTGTTTTATTGGAGGTTGTGTCACAGTACTCTTACTGTACTTTCTGTGCCTTCAACTTCTTTGCTTTCAGCAAGCAGCAGTTCATGTCTATAAGTGTTTAGATAATGTTGTATTTTACTAAATGTTAACTATCTTAACATATTATGTATATTACAGATTTTTAGATTTAAGTATTGGTTAACCACTTACTGCTAAAATCTCTAAAACAATATTTTATATATAATATATACCTTTGAAATGTTTTACTGTGGATCGTAAAAACTTATGGCTTATATTGTATGTTGTAGGTTTTTGATAAATGTGCATTGTGGCTCCATCTTAGAATTATTAAATTACAAGTCCATGTAGATAAAAAAATCCTTGTAAAATTTTTGTAAATAATTATTAGCCTAACATTTTAGTTACTACTATATTATTATACATATACAAATTTATTTTAAGTTGATTAACATTTAGAATATTTTACTATTCATGGTGTTGAAATTTTTAGAATTGGTGGTGCCTAAATTGGTTTGTTAAACAAAAACAAGTTTTAACTTTTTAAACCTCATGTTTGTAAATGAATTTTAAAAGAAACTACACACTCAGGGAAAAAAATTGTCTTGCAAATATAGTTGGTGTTTGGATAACTATTGTCAAACAATTTTGATAAGATATTAATTTGATATTTTATAATTTGTTAAAATAAAAAATTAAGGCAGTGATTTGATTTATTGCAGTTAAATATTACATTAATTAATCTTGAGTATTTTTTAAGAACAAATATGATGCTTTTCACATTTTTTTGTCCTCCTTTGTCCTCATTGACTGCAAAGATTTTTTCTTGAATCTAACAAGGTAATTATTTGTAATATATTAATGATATGTATATTAATCATTTTGATTTAGGGGTCCTGTAATGTGTCAATATAATGATTTTAATAAAATGTAACCAAAATATTAAAATGTATACAAATTATGGTAAAAAATAAACAATTGCTGTGGATATAACTCTTTATTTTATTTACCTATTATCTCGTCTGGCTGGGTTATTTGCCACGGTAATTGCCCTATAGGGCATGTGGACCATCTATGACTTTGAGAAGAAATTTGCCAAATGCCAAATTTTTGGTGACATATTTTTGTGTTTAAATGTTCTTCTTTTGTAGTATTAACTTCTAATATTTCATCATCTTTAATTTCAATGGATATATCAGAAGTATCTGTAGACTTAATATCTTCTACTGTGTAGATTTTAGAGGAAACCACTGGAAACTTTTCTGGAGATGCAACTATGTTGGCCAGTTTGCATATTTTATTTATTACATTGATGGGAAGGCATGGTTGTACTAAATCAAGTAAATCTTTAATGAAATATGTAAGATTAGGATTGTACGTGGATATAATTGGCTGAATAAAAGTTATATTTGTAAAGTTTTTAGGTACAGGTTTGCGCAAATCTAAAAGTGTAGACTTCTTTTTATTTGGGAACCAGTGGTAGAAAAGGGAATATATTTCTTTTTTGTCCTTTACACTCAAATCCTTAGTATCTGTCCTGAAACCAAAGATAAATTTTTCTTATGTGAGTGATGGGATGTGAAATTTTTTAATATATAAGGTGGCACAAAAGTAATGTCATAGTTTCAATTGGCTACTATTTTGTTATAAATGTAAAGAGTCAAAAAGAGAAAAGAGCCTTGTTTTCATCAAAAAAATTATTTGAAAGTGGATTATTGGTGAGATTAGTTGAAAGAAATTATACCACTTAAATGGCCACCTCCTGAATTAATGTATAATTGCGCCCATTTTATGGTATTTTCAATTGTTGTTCCTAGAATATCTAGCTAGCTAGCAAATTGGAAATTTATTCTTCAATTTACCTTTAAAGTCTCGCAAGTTCCACAGATTATTGACAATTTATTAACTATATATCTACATCATAAATGTCAAAGTACACTGGCATTTGGCACCATCTGCCAAAATTACATCCAATTCAAAATATGATATTACTTTTGCACCATCCTGTATATTTAAAAAATCATTATTTACAAATGAAATGGAATGATATGTTTTGTATCTTATAACAAATAAATAAATATAATAATATATGGTACAGAGAGAATATAACGTAACTTTAACCTACATGAAATACTTACTCATATATTTTTTCCATAAAGATTTGGTTTTTCTTCAAAGCTTTTAATATTACTGATACCCATTGTGCTGCAAGTTTACATTTTCTGTCAGTGTTTTCAGCATTATGTGTGAATTTTATTAACTCCAATACAAAATCTTCTAATAAATCAAATGTGTGAAGAAAATTCAGCAGTCCTTCAAAACACTGTACATATTGTTTAGAGAGAGATTTTGAACAATAAAGATTATAATTATCTAATAAATTATGAAGTTCAAGTGATAAAAGTAATGAATTGTCCGACAGAAGCACTTTATTAACGAGTTTTGAAACTAAATCATTATTTAGTATCTTTTTAGACTTTAAATTCAGTGTTTCAATAAGAAAATTTATGGACACAGAATTTAAATTAGAAAAATCTATACTGTTATCAAATAAGTCCCTTGCATCATTTATTAAAGATTCTCTTAATGTGCTATCAGTAATATCAGATATGCATTTTATACTGCATTTTGAATGAGAACAAATACTTAGAGAAATGCAAAAGTTAATAAGAGCTCCTATTTTTTCTTCTATGTCACCACCATCTTGTAATTTTCCAATTATTAAATCCTCAATACTTTGTTTATGTTTATTCCAATAATTCTGTTGAAGCCATTCCAAGCTGATAAGAGTCGCTTCTCTCAACAATTCTATAGGAGGCAGCTTTTCACTGTGGGCTGTGTCGTGCCGCAATTCTATAATCCAATCTGGTATACCTGAATTCTTGGCAGCTTGATAAAAAGATAAACCTTTTGCTGTGTCTGTATCGAGCATGTGATTTACGAATCTCATTAGCGCAGATGAGTATGCCAAGCGTATTAAGTGATCACTACATATTTCAATGTTTTTGTTTAAATCTTGAAGATGAACTTCGAGTAAAGTCAGTGTGGATTCAATGCCGGAAGGTAAAGAAGGACACCTAGCTTTCCAAATTAATAAATGATTTAGAGCTTCTTGTTTTGTTGTTAGTGTTGCTGTTTCTGCGTATATTTTATCATAAACCTCTTGCCATTCTTGAATATTAAACCAGGGTGCTACTTGAAAAGCTAAACTCATTTTTAAATGATTTAATATTGCAGTAGATACAGTTTTTTCTATTCTATAACCTATAAAATATAAAATAGGAAGAACTTCAATTTAGATTTCTGACATTTAATTTGTGTGTCATTTGACAGTTACCATAAACAATTCTTCGTTTAATATTTTCACATAAGATAAAAGTATTAAAGGGCTAACGGTCGCGGGTTCGATCCTCGCTCACGGCAAACGTGTGTATTGGCCATATGGATGTTTATCGTAGTCTGGGTGTTTGTGTTAGTGTTGTGATTTTTTCCGGTTCCCCGACACAAGGTCATGAGATCGTAATGGGGGCCGTTGAGTGTGATGAGTTTATTTATTATGATTCGTACCGGTGAAGAATAGGATTGGAATTAGCGGCTCGGTGAGTCTACTGTCAACATATTATGTGTAAGCAACAACGATTTATTTATTAATAATAATAATTTAATTTTTCATAACAATATTCTTTTATTTATAAGTGCTTAATTATTTTTTGGCAAAACAATTTTTTTCTATTTTTTGCCGTTTTTGTCTTGTACGTTTTTATAAAGAAATAAATAAAATAAGTTAGTTATTAAAGTTTGTTATGCTATCTCACTAAAATAATTCTTTCATCATTTTAGTTCGATTTAATATTAAATAAAAAGTAATATTAAATGTATCCAATTAAACAGAATAAATCAGATGGAAGCGCAATATAAGTATCAGTTCTTTCTTGTAGTCTGTATCGGCAGGTGGAAATGTTGGCGGCAGAATGTTTGAGCGAGAAGTGAATAGAGGCGACGCCCTTTATAGTCTCATTCTTTATGTGCACGGCTAGTCTATGGAAAAAAAAGGGATAAGATTTTTAACGGGGCGTGGATGGTTAAATCCGAAACTATAAGAATTAGCGTAAAATACTAACAGGTCCTGGGCAGATTTTGATAAAAACTTATTATTAGTTTTTTGAAAAAATATTTACCTTTATATATTACACCACCTGATAGTATCATTTATAAAAATCAACTTCTGGGAAGTAGTAGTACACTGTATATGGCAAACTAAAGTTAACGCTTATAAAAAAAAATGTAAATAGATTCATGCATTGTTCAAATAAAAAAAAACAAATTGTACCCGGGTGAATACAATTGTCATTTCCAAATAAGTTTTGAAAAAATATTGATATATAGTTGTTAAACCCTTAAAACTAATGATATATATCAATGATATCATGTGTATATTAAGGGATATTTTATAAAGCCATAGATTATGGCGCTCAAAATACGGACCACTTTCAAGTCAATTAAATTCTTTGGTTAATGGCTTTTAGTTGTGCCAACGGACCACTTTGGCTAACCAACTAGCGACTGAGTTTGACAGACAAGAGTTTGGGCCAACAAGTCAATTGACAAGCTTGTCAAAGTTAGAAATGATACAGATTTTTAACTAAATCGAATTTTAGACTAATTTTTTAGCGAAATCCGTGCTCATATGGCACAATTAAAAGTCATCAAAACAAAAATTGAATTCAATTGACTTTAGTGTCAAATTGTATGAACGTACATATAGATCTATAGTTATAAAACAGCATCAATAAAATCAAAATAAATGATATTTAAACAATTACAAAAAGAATTGCATTAACGTGAAATATGCACAAAAATAATTAAAATATTTTGTAAAATAAATTTTATAAAATACAAACTAAACTACACATTCATATCTCGGATAATTCTTTGTCGGCGATCACTGTTTACGCGGAGAAAAGAAAGTATTATTTTGTAATCATTTATATTGAGATTAATTTGTGTCTGTAAAGTTTAGTTAAATAAAAGTAGGTTTAAGAGAGTAATTTTTTTATTAAAAATTTTATACCAAAGCAAATGTATATTGTATGCAGTTATAACACCAAAAACACGATTTATTGTTTATTTCCATAACTTTCTCTTTAGTTTACATTTCAACACAATTTATTTCAAACATGTCGTAAACTTATACAATACTACCAATAATACTTATACAATAATACATACCAATAAAAGTAATATTGCTTTATTAAAAAGAAATAAAAACAATTGCTCAATTGATAAAAAATATTCGTTTCAATTTATCCTTTCGTTTTCGTGTCTATTTTAACTGCTTACCATATTGACATAAATTTAAATGCACATTTTACTAAGGTCTCTGACACAGACGACAATTAAAAAGCATATAAAAAAATTTCTTTCATAAGTAAAATAAAAAAAAATACTAACTGGAAAGAAGAAAATTTCTAATTTTATCCTATGTCATAAGAACAAAAATACAAGTTTCGGTAACAATTTTTTTTTTATATCATTTTGCCAATTCACGGCGACGATGAGCTATAAAAATCTAATCGATGGGTCGTGCTCGCAGTAACCGGAACTATATAATTTACACATACAAAGGAACATTAGGAGAAAACTACGCTTTTTCGATATAAAAGAGTAATCTTATTACGTACCATAATAAATATCTATCAATATATACTCTCGATCAACAAATATAATTTAATATAGGCAATAATATATATAATACGAATTTTTAAATCTATTAACATTATCACAATACGAGTTGCGACGACATTATGCCGTCTAATAAAAATTATGGTTCGTTTGTAACCACTTTATTATTTACAAACATTACTTCCAACCTTATATCGTACACATGTCGTCTTTTTCCTAAAAGAACACCTAGCGAAGGCGCCCGTCGACCTCGAGGCGGAGCTCGCTCACTCGCTCCGGCCGCGCCGGACGCGAGCTCATAAGTCCACGGAGTCGAGATCCTGCTTCGGCGCCCGCGGCGACGGCGGCGACGCCGAGTGCGAGGCGGACGGCGTGGCCGACGGCGGCGACGGCGGCGGCGTGGACGAGCGCGGGTGGAACTTGCCCGGCAGCGACGCCAGCGCCGACAGCGCCGCGTCGGCGTGCGGGATGCGGCGCATGATCTTGCCCGAGGTGATGAGGCGGCCGAAGCCCTCCTGGTGCGCGAAGGCGTACCCGGAGCGCACGGAGCGGCGCGCGCGGCGCGCGGACGGCGTGCGCGGCGCGGGCGCGGCGGCGGCGCGGCGCCAGCGCGTGCGCGCGCGCAGCCGCTCCGCCAGCGTGGGCCGCCGCCGCGACCACGCCAGCCGCCACGACACCACCGGCACCATCAGGATCATCATCTGCCGAGCGCACCGCGTTAGTCGGCCGCGCACGGCACAGTCAACAACATTTCATAAGTCGATTAAATATTGATATCGTCCTATGGAATATTTTCAGCCATTATAAAACATTTATAATTTATATGTCTTTACTGGACTTATTTGGTAATTCAACACATCCCGTAACGAAAATCACAAAATCTTCGAACAATTACACTTTTTTAGAATTATGTTATTATTTATTTGAAAAATGTATTCAATACCAATTGCACTAAAAACTGCTAAAAAAATCCATAATTATTTCGAAACATTAATTTGTCATATTATATAAGAAATATGTAATAATTAAAATTAAAGAAATGTCTAAACGACTGTCCTGGTGACTAATTTAGTGTTCTGCGCCGCTTATGCGCATAGTTCAGACCAACACACCTACATGAATGGCGGTACACTCACCGTGAGGACGGCGGTGAACCAGAAGGTGGCCTGCGTGAGCGCGACCGTCAGCGAGCCCACGTACGGGCCGCGGATCACGTAGTTGTAGAAGTAGTCTAGCACGAAGTACGACACCAACGACCCCCAAATTGTGATATGATTGAATACTGTCCAGTATGTTGTATCTAACGCGATCTAAAACACGTGAAAAAAACAACAATTGAAAACAAAGAACCAGGGTATTTGCGAAAAAATATGTGATTAATCGTTTAGCCAAAATGGCAAGGCAAAAAATATGAGTACTCGCCTGCGTTGTGTTATCAATTATCAATATCGTCGCTACTACGCTCCCTAAGAGCATGTGATCTGATAATATCTTGCCATCGGGCGCCAATCCATCCTTATAAGTACCTGCAATATAAAATATTATAAATATACGACAAAATTAAATTAAAATAATGTAAAAATATCTTAACTGAAAAATCGGCCAGATCAAATAAAGCAATAGATTACCACAACACTGGAATACACTCGCACCCAAATTGAATCGCTTTTTATTTATGTTAAAAAAACTATGTGACTCATAATGTAATAAGATATGGAAATAAAAAAACGTAAATAAATAAAGCTTCAAAGGCACGTCACTATCGCCACAGTAGCAGTGTAGCCGCAGCAGCTCACCGTACGGAATGAGGAACAGCACGAGCGACGTGAAGCAGCCGTGCAGCGTGGACTTGATGAACTCGGTCTTGTTGAACAGCTGGCTGGTGTGTCCGGGCGCGTACAGCTTGGGGAACTGCAGCGACGTGGCGTCCGACACGTCCTGCTCGAACACGCCCAGCGCCAGCACCGGCAGCGACGTGTAGAACAGGTTGTACACGGAGATGAACATCTCGTCGAACACCGTCTGCGAATGTGTCTCGTTGTACGGCATACTCGTTTCAAAAATTATAATTTTATATATACATGCTAATGATCAGTTGTAATTTGTTGAATTATTTTAATGGAATATTTTTTTATCGAAGTTACATTAGATTTCCTTTCACTATATATAATGTATTAAAACAAACAATTTTATAAACAAACTACAAGGTTAACTAATCTTAAGGTGTAGTCGCGTTTTGACGTCTTCTCTTTGTCTCGATCGGACATTTTAATCCATGTAGCTCCAAACGCCAAACACGCGATAAGGAAGTTAATTTTAAAAAAATAGCATTAATATACTCACTTGCGCACTAAATCCGCAGAAAAAAGCGAACCAGAAGTGGCAGACGGTGAAGGCGAAGTTCTTGTAGAAGAAGTAGCGCAGGAACTTGCACATGCGGTAGTAGGACCAGCGGCCGTGCACCAGCAGCAGGCGCTGCAGGAAGCGGAACTGCGCGATGGAGTAGTCCGACGCCAGCACCGCCTGCATGCCCTCCTGCCCCGAGATGCCCACGCCGATGTGCGCCGCTGGGGCGAGCGACGAGGTTCAGTGAGCTCACAAATACTCAATTCAAAAAGTAAAGTAACAGGGCCTCGTCTTATACTATTATTGTTAAGGAGAAGGTTTAGAACTTAATCCATTCACACGCACTCCTCACTATGTTTTCCTACACCGCCGAATAAGAGATGGAATTAAACACAAAATATTAAATAAAGTGGATGATAAATGTTTCAACACGCTATTCTTAACTATTTCTGATATAACCTGCGCCACCTAGTGATAGTGGAGTAGGTAATGTCATTGACAGTTATGAACAATATATATATATATATATAGAGGCTCATATTGTCCCTTAACGAATAACAAATCAAAAATTGACGAAGATTTGGTCTGAAATTGTAACATAAATTACAGCGTTCAATACGATTGTTTGCAAACGATTTAACATTTCCTATCTCCTACTTCGCTCTTAACCAATATCAGTCAGGAAAAATTGAGAGTTATAATTGATAGATATGAAAAAATATTAATACCTTTTATCATAGAGACATCATTGGCGCCGTCGCCTATCGCTAGCGTGACCGCTTTTCGGCTTTTCTTAATGAGCTCAACGACCATTGCTTTTTGTAATGGCGTCACTCTACAGCAAATCACGGATCGGCAATGTAGGACGACGTCGAGAAATCTGAAAATATAAAAACAATATAATATAAACTCAATTTAAAGTTTTCCACTGTGGTACAGTTCGCGCTCATTTCGAACAATCGTTTCTTAAATTGCGCTCTTCCTGAGTAAATGCCCTTATATATATTTTTTATTTAATTTTCATTTACACTTTTATTTTTCTCCCATGAGTCACGCAATCTGTACATGGTTTTGAAATCGTTAAATTTTGGGAAATATCGTACAAGTAAATGTACATTACATTTTGTCAATAGAAAGTATCGTTGATTAGATATATTGCAAGCATCAAATTTCTGCGATTACAAAAGGTACATATATCTATAAGGATTTATAAGGATTACATGGACACATTTCGGATCACAACGAGGTACTACACAGGGTGTTAACTATAATAAATGTCAAATGCCCGCAGACAACAGCTAACAAGTACGAACTTGTCCTCCAGCTTGGGGTGCAGGCAGTGCACGAGCGAGTGCCCGTTGACGACGATGGCGAACCCGTTGCAGTCGTCCGCGTGCTCGTGCGCCGCGTGCGCCGCGCCGCCCGACGCGTACTCGTTGCTGCAACACACTCACCGCTGCTCACTGCTGCTCGCTGCTGCTCGCTACCGCTTTACCGACTACACGCGGTCTATGACTCCCATTGGACCACACTATTGAATTATAGAGATACCAGATCTGGATGTGGTATCTGTTCTGAGATATCCTGGGATAGTAATACTAAATTTTCAACCGAATTTATCATTCAATGTATCTTGGGAATCGAGCGTGTGTCAAAAAAATTTCTGATAATTGTATATATATTATATAGTGAAAGTTAGATTTTTTCCCAGCTATGATATATTTAGAGATTATTATTTTAATACCTCGGCAGCAGTTTAAAATAAAACAAGCAGAAATAAAACAGACAATAAAAACCAATTTCATTATCACCCCAGTGCTAGCGGACGACCACATTTATAAACATATTTATATTAAATATAAGATTTCTTATTTATAAATTTTTTAACAAAATATTTAAACTTTTAATAACAATCCCCATAAAACTTGCACACAAACATTTATGGCAAATTAGCAACAGCACACTCACAAAGGGCAATTATGACTTTACACACTATAGAGTATTTCAGAGATAAAAATAATGCAGTTTATTGTTGTACATAAAAATATTACCGTTTGCGAGCGAAACGAAGTAACTATGCTACAGTCAGGTATTAATGATAGTTGTGTATGGTGAGATTGTAATCAATTGTGTGGATAGGAAATGTTTTTTGATGCTGTTAGTTTTTAAATAAGAAGAAATTCAAAGATGAATACAGTGTACCAATTGAAAACATGGTGAGAGTTAAAAGTGATGAAATTTATTAAGGGCTGGACGAGATATTTAGAATGTAGATGTCCAAACATACATCAACAAATATATTAATAAAAAACAAATTAAGATCATTTAAGGTAGACAGTAAATAGCTTCATTATTATTTCATTAAGGTACACAAGTTAAATACAAGTAAAATCATCAAATTGTTATAAACGATAGCCATTAAGCACATTATTATGACTACCACACAAGTAACAAGTTAATACTTTTAGACATTAAAACTTTTAGTGTTATGCTGAACTATTCAAATGGAATGAAACTTCTTTAATTATTGGTACGTTAAAATCAGGATAAATCAGACAATCATTGAATTTTTAAATACAAATGATAAATGATGATCTTAATTCTGATATATATGCTATGTTTCTAGGGTTTCATAGTGAGACGTTCTGTTGAACTTATGAATGGAATTAGGAAATATGGGATGCCTATTAGGAAAACGGCTTTAATAAGAAACAGCTACCTGTCAAACAGCGTCAAGGTAGGCTAAAGAGCCCAGAACATTTTTAAGCGCAAGTATCAACGTATCGTTGGGTCCTCACGGCAGCGATTTTAGTCTACAAGGGTTCGTTGGCGACTTCAAAATCCGTTAATGGGCGTGACTGTAGCAGTAACTGTTTAGATGTTATTTAGTTTTACACAAAATCGCTGTAGAGTCACATCCCCACGATGATTTTCACATCGCCAGCGAGTCACCGTCGACTCAAATTGCCGCCTTGACTACCCAACACTGTATCGTCGGGAATACTGCAAAACCACGCATTTACTTTTTTCAATAGTCTAAATTTGAAAAAATAAAAATTACGTTACTGATAAAAAAGGCATTATAAGCATTTTCCATAACTCAGAGTATTATATTTATGGTGTCCGCGACGATATGTCGACATTTATGTTAAGTACTAATTTTACAAAAATCGATTATAATATATAATTTTTGGCTAGCTTGTTTTTTATCAGTAATGAAATTTAATGTTTGATTCAAAGATCGACCTTGTTTCGAAAGCTAGTAACGCGGTGTCGCACTATCCGCGGCGACACACGCAGCGAGGCGCAACGTCACTTCACACAGACTACGAGGCGCGGGCAGCGAGTAGGGGCGGTGTCTACCTGTCGCGTGCGAGAGTGTTATGTTCCCACCTAAAAGTGACGACGGAGACGGCGGGCGCGTTGAGCTTGACGTTGGCGGCGCGGCCCGGCGACGGCCGCGACGGCGCGCCGCCGTTGGCCTCCGAGCGCGAGCCCGTCGCCTCGGCCGCGCCTGCGGGCGCGCATGCTATGAGGTCGGAGCTACTGAGGACTTGACCACATTTGGACGCTGAGAATGCTATGTCAAGCCACACTCACTTCATTTTGAGAAAATGCCGTGTAAAGATATCAAACCTATTCTAAACAAATTTGTATTATCCATCTTTGTTTTCTATTTTGAAAAAAGATATAATGAATTAAAAGCAGATTGGTATAAAAATATTTTTGTCAAATAATAATTTGATCATTATATATTGCAAAATATGGAACGTACTTCAATATTCTAAACTTTAAGAAAGTTTTTTCCATACTTATTTATTTTAGTGAGTCATCTAAAACGAAACAATTATTGAATAAGGTTAAATACGTGACGCGGTATCAGAACGCATTAATATCCCCGAATTTCAATATTTAAGGTTGACACAATATAGCCTATCAGCGTCCACATGTGACATCCCAATGTCCGCCAGCAGTACCGTGCGGCAGGAAGGTGTTGACGACGCGGATGGAGTCGCGGCACTTGGCGAGCTGGCGCTCCACGTCGTCGTGCGCCGCGCCGTCGATCACGAACACCTCCGCCATGTCGTCCGTCAGCAGCTGGCACGAGTAGCCGATGTTGATCGCCGTCTCTGCGGGCGGAGTGTTGGCGTGAATGCAGAAGTCTTTTAGTTTTTTTTTTATATTCGTTGGAGAAATATTCAAAAAGATATCCGAATCCTGGGGGGTTATGATCGATATTATCGAGATTAACAGGCACTAAAACCCCAGCGTCCTTAGCACGGAAATAACAATGCCGAATTGCTTACGCATCCGCTGCCACTCCCGTGCTCGTCATCCCAGGAGGTCATCGAAAAATATACTTCAAATAGAATTGTTTTTTTTTCTTCAACAAGTTTAAACGGAATTAATTTAATTAAAAAGGATATATTGAAATGGGTTTACAATTGGCGAAGATATTGCATATCATATATATAAAAAAATGTTGAATTGATGATGAACTCTCTTGAAGTTGACTAAGAATTGTCAGTTCCTATCGTGTCGGATTATCTTTTAACACTACTTATGGTGAATAGACTACAAACAGATAAATAATAACGTATCCTACTTACCTTGTTTGTCTCCCGTTAGAACCCATATCTTGATTCCAGCCATGCTAAGATTTGCTATCGTTTCTGGCACTCCATCTTGTAATTTATCTTCAATTGCTGTTACACCTGCGATGTGTGCAAAAAAGAAGATTAATATCCTTATAGATATATGGTTATGTTCTATTCAGGTCGCTTGCCAAATTTATCAAAAAAGTAGAGTCACGTTGACTATATATATAAATTTTAGCTTAATCTTCTAATCTTCATTATTTTTTCCGAGTCGTATCATAAAAATAGAAATAGTTTAACCCAACTAAGACAATAAACGATAGAAATATCACAATTATTTTTTAATAATAGTGACACTATAAGAAAACAAATGAACATATATTTTAACTTTCCCGCAAAAGGCTCAGCACAGCGGGCGCATGCCATGAGGATGAGTCGCTCACCTATGAGAATGAGGTCGGTCTCGATCTCCTCGTAGATGGCGTCGAGCCGCTCGTCCCGGTCGCGCAGCGCCAGTGCTGCGGCCTGGTGGCGCCGTTTCCACTCCGCAAAGCCGCGCTCCTCCAGCGGCCGCCACGCCAGCGCCAGCGTGCGCAGACCCTCACCCGCGAATTTCTGATGCACAAGTTGTTCGCGTTACGAGGGTCGAGCGGAGTGGAGAGAAATAAGACAACGAATACAATTGTTTTATTTACAATGAGGCGGTTGAGCTTATCGATTAAGGCATAGGTAGTGACCGTTTTTTAGTTATGTTGGTAGTTTTATTATTACCCTACACTACCTCGACCATAAAGTGTAGGTCAACGAACTAACTCCCAAACTATTATATGGTCTGAGCCCTGAGGGCTGTTTACACCAAAATAGTTACTATTAACAAGAACATCATTTTTTTTTTAATATTTATTAGTAAACATTTGTATACACAATTCTTAATCCCATTTTTTCATTTAAGCTGTACACATGGTCAAACAAATACACCAAACTTACATACATCAAATCTAGCATCAAATATTTATCCTACCAAAGTTACTAATTTAAATTCCTACAAATTAATAATGGTGTAAGAGAAAATTTAAAAACAGGATTATGAAAAAAAATGCGGTTTTGAGATGTACTTACATTTAAATGCTCTTGTGTCTTTGTTTTCACTTCTTCTTGGCTGTTTCGTTTTAATCTGTCGTATATTACATTATCAGCACCTTTAGTATATAACCTAATTTCACCATCCTTCTTCAATATCACGGACATTCTTTTTCTAACATTATTAAAATCTAATATACATAACAACTCATACACCTGGAACAAAAGAATATGGACTACATAGAAGTACACACTACAAAAAATTTAAAGCGTTATTCCGCTGTAAACTTATAGTTACCTCTGTTTTACCCATAACTTCTATAGTAATAGTATTGGGCGAGCGTTCTCTAAACACGAATCCAAAATTTCTCGCCGCTGACACTAGCGCCGCCTCGTCTGGTGATTGTGCCTGTAATAAATATACACGTATATATCATCTGTCGTAATCTTATCTAGTTATATTAATTTCGGACATTTTATATTATAATAAGGAAGACAAGATGTATCTCCTATAGAACTGCAATCTATAGAACATTAGATAGTGTGAGTCAGTGATGAGCAGTGGAGTATAGTAGAGTACAGAGAGTGGAGTAGAGCAACAGAAGGCTGTAGAGCGGAGAGGCACCTGGTACTCGAGGCGGCCGCTCTTCTGCTCGGGCATGACGGTGTGGCACAGCGCCAGCAGGCGGAAGAAGTCGTACGCGTGGCGGTCGCCCTGCCGCACCGCCTTCAGCAGCTTCGAGTCGAAGAACTTGAACTCCGGCTCGTACTCGGGGTTGTCGGAGAAGTCGAGCGGTTCCGTGCTCTGCGCGATTATTATTTTTTTATTTATCTCTTTATTATATTATTTTAACTATTTTTTAACTCATTTGGACTTTACAAAAACTAAAAATTTTAATTTTTTTTTTAATTTAAATTGTTGCGATACAAATATAAACAATGGAAAGTTTTAGATTGACTTTAATTATAAATACAGATGATACAATTATGAAATATTTATAACAATGACTTTACAAAAAACAACTTAATAACAACAACACCATAACTAGACACAATACATTATCGTGCAACATCATGCAATACAACAACAATTATGCGAATTACAAAAACACCATGCAACTCTGTGAAGTATGTTAATGAGTTAATCGTGTTCGAAAAAGGAGTAACAGTGTGTGCAGAATTAGTCGTTTAATTGTTAGCACTAAGACTATTGCGACATCGATTGGTTACTTTGAATAGACAGATTAGTGTATAAATTTTATATGGTAGTGTTTGATAGTTTACTCATATACGATAGATACCATAGATGTTATGAAATTATTCCTCGTTATTATTTTTAATTAGTCTATCAGAAGAAAATAAATTTAGGACTTTTTAAACATATAATAGCATATTTACTGAAAGATTAACAGAGCTATTTTATTAAATATCATTAGCGTTAGCGGGAGAAATATTATAATACAGCTCTGACACATCATACTACGAAGAGACCGAGCCGGATCGCAAACAGAATTCTGACTCGTGCGAATCGTTTTTAAACAAATTTAGGGTGATCGACTCGAGTGTAGAAATTTTTTCTTACGTTTTGGTCAAACAAAACATGTATCAACATTGCACTATCGTCATATATAATACAATGACTTTGATTTCGACTAGACGACATTAATGTGGTAGATGAAGTTTTCTATCGCCGAAAAGTTAGTTTTTCATAAAGTGTTTTTTATTAAGGTACTAACTATCACATTTCTTCAGAAGTCTAAATACAACATCTCCGTTTGCAATACAAATGCATTTACAATATAAACTTTCGTTTCATATTTTACTCTCTTAGAGGAAGAATTACTAAAACACTAACTGCCTTACTACAAAAGATTTAAACAGACGTTAAACGCGTGTTTATAAAAATCTGTACTACAAATCCACGTCTAAGCACAGTTTTGAGTTAAACAAGCTTTAGATATAAATTAACATACATGTAAGTGAGTTTAATAGATGTCTAAAACCTACTTCAGCTGTCAAATGTAACGTATAACATTTTATTAATAAGTTTTTTTATGAGTTTATTTTATGCAATGTTAAATTTTGAAACACTGTTTAGCTAGACACGTGTTGAACATGGTTTTAATGCGTCTTTTGTAGTATGACAGTAAATCTTCAATTTATAAAAAAAACTCGTAACTTTGTTTTTGCATTTCAGGAACGACGGTGACAGCTACGTTACAAGTTCTGTTGGACCAAGACAGATCGAGGCGGATAGTAGGGCACGTTCGCACGAGTCAAGTGAGCGGGCGCTAGGCGTGAGGGGATCGTACGTGCGGCTCTGCGCCGGGCGTGCTGCGGCCCTGCTCGTGCTCCAGCTCCAGCAGGCGCGCGCGCGCCCCGCCCGCGCCGCCCGCGCCGCCGCCGCCGCGCCGCCGCCCGCGCTGCGCACACACACACTGCCCTACCAGCGACTAACACTCGCACGAGCCCGTCGCAGCGACGTCGCGTGCGAGTCGGACGCACGCACTGCCCTACCGGCGACTACCGCGCGCGCTCACACTCGCACGCGATTTGAACACACGCACTGTCTACCACTCGTTGCACGTGTCCGTCGCCGTAACATGGCGTGCCAGTCGAACGCGCACTGCCCAACCAACGCCGACTATGAGCACGTGCGCCGCACGAACCCGTCGCAGCGACGTATCGTATCGATCTCGATTGGCATAGTCAAATAACTAACTGCCCATGTTTGAGCAGGTGATGGTGTACGAGATGTAAGTTTCGTTTCACAACGCGGTGGTGATATTGTATGTAGAATAATATGTGCACTTTCTTAAATATTATAATTTATTAAAAAAAATATACGTTTATTTAATCGTACTTTGCGTTGCGATGTTGTGCATGCAAGCTATTGCAAAAAACTCTAATACTACTAATCGTTATAATTACGTAAATGAGTGGTAGTGGTAGTTCGTGTAAAGACATTTTTACAACAATATTTTAAACAACACAATAACGCACATGTCGGCTTTAACAAACTTTGATGTCAATGGGGCAGGCAAGAAGGACGAACAGTGTCGAATGATGGAAAATGCATGAAAACAGGTATAAACGATTGTTTACATTTAACATTTTCAAACAAGATGAAAAACAAACGAACAATCATATTTCTCACATTAAAACGGATCACATCAAATAGATGTCCAACAGAAGCTGATATAATATGGACAAATTCTTATCATCACTCAGAAACTCAATTATTATTACTCAACAATTACAAATTGCAAAACTTCAAAACATGCAAATAAATTTAATCTGGTACGTGCTATTTTTCGATATGTATAAAAAAACTATTCGCATGTTCAAATGTATAGTGCTGATCATCTTAAGAACAGCCTACATGCAAGTACGCTGTGACTTCTAAAAAATTTAGTGCTTGTCTACGCGTGAAAAGTATTCGACAAATCGTTATTATTAGTAAAATAGTGTAACTTACGTCGGTGAGTTCAATGGTCTCGCCGGTGTTCTCGTCCACGACGTCGCCGTAACACACGCCGGCTATCGAGCACTTGTTAAACGTCATTATGTTTTGTGTCAAGGTGCCGGTTTTGTCGGAGAATACGTATTGGATCTGACCTAAAAGTACATTAAATCAAATGAATAAATTAAAGGTAACATATACATTTCATTTCCATGTATATATTTTATTAACAATTACCGAGCTCCTCATTTAGTGTCGTCGTCCGCGCCTTAGCCGCAGTTCCAGTCTTTTCGTAATACATTTTCTCATCCCAGTTTATTAAAAAACTCTGCGCAAATCTTATTACCTACGAAATACAATAATAATCATTATTACTATTAAATATAAGCATTGTCTAAACTTGACCTACTCATTTCAACGTTGTCGTAAGATAGTTACGGCTCTATATTTTAAAGAGATCCGAAACTCGCACCCCAAGTTAATTCAAGTTAAATTCTTACATAAAAAATAATCACAAAGAAACAAACGACAATCACCTCAACGGACACGTAGAGCGAGATGGGCACGACGGTGTTCATGACGATGGCGTAGGAGAAGAAGACGAGCAGCGCGATCACGACGGCGCCGGACGCGGGCTCGGCCGGCACCAGCGTGTCCCACGGCAGGTAGGCCTGGAAGTAGCGGCCCACCAGCCACTCCCACACGCCGCACGCCACCGTGCAGAACACGCACATCGACAGCAGGAACAGCACTATCTGGGGAGCGCTCGGCTCACTGATCACCGCGGACGCGTTTACCGCTAGTTACCTCGATTCGTCTGAATACGAGGCGCGTCTGAACTCGGAAATGACACAGTCAAGTACGTAAGACTTATATCGATATAAATTTATTGAATATTCACAGCTTTTATAAGACATTTATAATCTATTCATCTTAACTCGACCTATTTAGTAAATAAACACATTCCAGGACGAAATTCACGAATTTTCGAACATGGCTTAAGAATTAATGTTTTCAACTATTAAAAAAACATCCGATATGAATTGCAATAATATATTATTTAATGAATTAACACATTAATTTAACATACCTATATAATTATATAAGAAGTATGTAATAATTTAAATTAAAGTAATGTCTTAACAACTGTCCTTCCTTTGTTCCTAATTTTGTGTTCTGCGCAGCGTCATGCACATAGTTGACCCGTCTATTTATTTGCCAGATATTTAAAAAATATATATAAAAGATAGGTTACGTTTAGCAATTATTAAATGTTATAATTTCAGTTTTCAGTTTCACATAATAAACTTTTTGATCTGCATCTATTTCTTATTCACGATATTAGCAATAAAAAAAAAAGATGTTAAAAAATATTGTCTGCCATTCTTTATATATTTCTGTCATTAGAAACCGCTAGAAATTTTTCAGTCAGTTAATTTTCCCAAAAAATAAAAGTTATCGTCAGAATAGTTTACCAAAACTAATATTAAAGTCAAAGTAACCCAAACTTACCCCTATAATAAGAAAATTAAGTAGCCTATCTATGCTGGTGCGCTTGAACTTGGTCTTGCCGGAGTTCTGCATGAGCTTGGTGTCCTTCCCGGCGAACACCACCACGCCGTAGCACCACGACGTGTTCCGCAGCACGCAGCCTCGGAGCAGGATCTTGTCGTTATCCAGCGAGAAATGCTGGTCGCGCCAGCTCAACGTACCTATACCCAATAGCCGCTTTGAAATGCGTATGTTTTTGTCTTAGGCGAAAATTACATGAAGATATTGTCCATTAATCACGTGAGGACCAAAGGGGGGAGGATGGGGACTCTGAGAAAAAATTACCAAATATTACAAGGGTTATTAAAATATCGTATATTTAGTATAAAAACCTCACCACGCATAACCAGGGAGAGGGGGCTAAAAATTGCTAAAAAAAACATCACGTGATTAATAGATAGCCCCTAACGAGTCTTGCTCTTTTACTTTCATAAAGATTTACATAAATTATTTTTTAATTTTTGACACCTGAAAGAATTTACTGCTAGTGCCTTATTCCTGACATTCACAGCTTTCATAACAACATACGACGTATGTGTTACTAGTTTACAGAGTTGTTTTATATCACTCTCGAGAAAACATACAAAATGTAATTCTCGGCTTAGAATAAAGAATTACATTAAAATATTTTGTTCATACTAAACTGTCTTCCATTGTTATTAATTTTACACAGCACACGATATTTTAATTTCAACAAAAAACGATATTTTTATAACTTTATAAACGAACTGTGTATAATTTTGTAATAAATTCAATTTAATTTAAAGAATAATATCTTTAAATAATTAAAAGATAATTTTCTTTATTATAAATGTTGTGAAATGTACAAATTTTGAGCTAACTAGTTTTCGAATTAAGGAATCAACGTATTTCTTTTACTTTTCTCATGTTAATTAACTAGTTAATTTCATGGCTTTTAACAATATAAAATAACAAAAACATGCAAAACGGTCCAACATTAGATATTCGAGTTATTTCATCAATTATATTTTACGACGGCCAGCTGGAATGCAAGTGCAGTAGTTTAAGCCACGTTGTTATGTATCGGGTTATCAAAGTGCCGGTTTTCCCGGCGCATTACATCTGAATCACACGCTTTGCGTAACTTTTCTTAATATTAACGAGATTCAATTAACAAATTACGTCTTTTAAACATTTTTAACCTTATTCTGGTGAACATTTGAAGCAATTATATGGAAGAGATCATGTTAAGGTCGCTTTAACTTTATAAGATAATAAGGGATTACAACAAGCTTAACGTTATAGATGTGTTTCACCGTTGCAACTTACTCCTACATTTAGAAAATAATATTTTCTTTATGACATAAAATATACAACGATAATGTTTATATAATAATACTAAATCATATTTAACGATAACGATTTTCATATATTCTCAGACTAATTATGGATATAAAAAAAAATACTTTGATATGAGAATAAAATTTAGTTCGTCATATAATATCGCGCTGCAGATAATTAGTTTGACAAGATTATGTAGTTTAAATTTAAATCGGTTTTAGTGCGACTATAACAACAGCTCTTACTTTAAACAGCAATGTAATAAAGTGTTTATATTGGCTACAAAAAGTAGTCTATAAACGAATAAAAGCGATTTCAAGTTAACAATGCAAAAAGCAATTTAATCCGTCAATTACTATCTAATTTTAGAGTGAAATCATCGCTCAGTTATGAAACCGCAGGCTGCAGCGAGCTGCTCCGCAACGTGATTGCATCTATGTACTAACACGAAGAGACTATAGAACAAATAGCATTCGCGAACACTAATAAATCTTCGATGCAATCTTAGGTGTTGGATTGTAGAAAGGATAAAGTTATGTATGTTCTTCGATAAGGTTAATAATAATATAAAAATGTATATACAGAGTTGAACATGTACATTTTTTTAAACTTTATAATATAACTAGCTGGTGCACGCGACTTCGTCTGAGAAAAATTTTAATATATAAAATTTTCTACAAAATATTAGCCTAAGTTATGTTATTATGTAACGTACATTAGCGTATTTATATTCATCTGTAAGTGTAAGTCCCATCAAAATCGGTCCAGTCGTTTCAGAGATTAGCCGGAACAAACAGGCGGATAGACGGACTGACTATTTTTTTTAATTAGCTTTTTGATGTAAGTACCGTATATACTTTTACATGCATTAAACGAAAAGCTTTTAATTTGAAATTACAAACAGACGCTTAAATTTTATTTATTAGTATACATTTGCATTTGTAATTATACGCACATGTTTATTATTATTACTATAATATGCTTTTAAAAGCTGTAAGATTTAAATATGATGTGTAGTTAAAAAAATAAATAGTGAATTAAAATACCGTCGAACTTATTAAGTAGGTTGTTGGGCGTTTCACAGACGATCTCGCCGTCGAAGGCGCCGAGTTGTGCGTCGTCCTGGCCCATCGCGGCCGTCTCTAGAAGGCACTGACGACATTTTAAATTCGTCTCCCTAAAAAAAAACAAATATTTGTCATCAAAAATATGTTTTAGCAATATTTCATATGAAATCAAACTAATATTTGGATACTCCTCGATAAAAATAATACATGTCAAAAAATTATTAGTAAAACCAATTTTAATGGTTTCAAAGTCTGTATTTATTTTAAATACCCTAAAACAAATATCGAAACAAGTCAAATTACTATAATATAAATAAATTGTTCAACGTTACGTAAAAAATATACTGAAAATATATTACTAAGTTTTGCAAGAAGTCTGAAACTTCTAGAACTCTTCTTATGCGTTAGATGAACGGATAGAAATTGAACTATTACAGCGGACTGCGATGGTTTTAGCCAATCTGATTAAAGTATAAAAATAATACTCCAATAAGCCGATAGATGGCATTAAAAAAAGGTGAAGTTCACAAAAAATGTGTCATTCTGTTTTTTGTTTGACAATTAGAAAATTAAGACAATTATATAAAACGCCACAAAATAAAGAATGAATATATAAAACAATTATTTTGATATCAGTTTTACAACTACCTTCAATAATGTATGAGTTGGTTTCAAAACGTATGTGTTTACTGTAGTAATTTTAGACAGTATTCTTTTATAATTTCAAGTTTGTTATTTTGTGATTCATTCCGTGGTTGAAAACAATTAGACTTAAAAGCATTTTTGTATGATTCTTTTGTGTCAACTAAGTGGTTTTGCATACTATGCAATAGAACGGAAGATCCATTTATTTTTGAGTCGTCCGTATTGTGGGTTAGAAGTGATAACGTGTTAGTGTTGCTATGGTTTGTTTTGTTGGATATTCGATTGTGTTGGGTGTTATTTTATTCGTCGATAAGAGAACTTCGTAGCCTCAAATAACAGCGAAAATAAAACTATCAATGACTTAGGTTAGGTTAGGTTTAGGTTAGGTATAATCAGGCATATATCATAACATCAATTCAACGTATTTATACTAATTATTTCCTTTAGAAAAAACTATTATTCATATCAGTAAGCGTTGCAACAAACCAATCTGAACACTTAAGATTCCAACAAACTAGGCTCTAACAAATAGGTTAAATAATTATATATCGTCTACGTGCAAACTCGCAGTTATGATAAAACTAATTGAATAAACGGAGAGTGGAAATTACATGTAATTTGACCCAAAGATAAACGAGGCTCGTCGTGATATTGCTATATGTAGTCACGAGTCAAGAGATCACAAAAATTATGTAAATCTTTATCTAAATTTATTACGTTTGTCAGGTGCGTTTGACATCTATTTGACCTCAATTTTAAATTAGTTACTTGCAGAGATTTTAATATATTTCTTTGAATAAAATAATATAAGTAGATGCTTTTCTTTATGTATCTAACATATATAAGAAATGCTAAATAAAATAATATCAAACGTAAAACAGAACAAATGTTTGTACGATGAGACGATTTATAAAAATATAGTGACCGAACTGTAAATATTTAATTTTTTATTTTTAAGAAAATAGAATAATTCATTATTTTTTCTCTCTTTAGCATTAAAGAAGTGTTTTTTTATTCGTGTAACGAAGCAGATAATTTTGTCCAGCGATAAAATTTATTAGTTCCATAAAACAAGAGGTGCGACGAAATGACGAAAATTTCGTCGTTCAGATAAAGGCCGCCAACACGCGGTAGGCCTATGACGTCAACTACGTTAATGTTTGAATTCCGCGCAAAAAATTAGCTTATTTATATCCCGTGTCTAATATTGTGACGGCGTCTTTGGCAACCGCAACATTTACTTTACGCCATCTGCCGTGTCGTAGTTTATTCAATAGTAAATTCTAATTGCACTGTGACTACCAACTACGTGACGTTAATTACTTTTTTGTTCTGTGCTGTGAGCACAATGACAACAACAAAGTTTAATTGATATTTTTTTCCATTAGTATATTTAACCAAATTAACTAGTTACAAAAAAAAAACAGATTGAGTACAAATTTATTTTTATGGTTTATGATGACATCATGAAGCTTACAACGTACAGGATATTGCCATGAACATAGTTAGTTTATAGTACATTGTCAATGTCAGCTAAGGCGTTGAATGAAAACATTTATAAAAACAAACAGGAAAAAAAATTACTATCCTTCGCTTTGTCATAGCTAAGTGCAAACCATATACACACCCGTCCAGTTCAGCAGTCTCTATGTAGCAGAGCCCGTTAGGCTCGGAGCTGCTGAGCAGCAGAATGTCAGCCGCGACGAACTGGTCGTTCTCCAGCCGGATGACGTCTCCCACCTGAACAGACGCCCACTTTTCCTCAACGAGCTTGCCATTACGCAGCGTCTTCGCCCGTCTGTGATTCACCTGAGAGTCGTTCTGATGACGTTGCTGTAATTAACATACCTCGTTAAAAAGAGTTAAAAATAGTTTTCTTTTTTTACGTTAGGAAAGATTTATAACTTACAATTTACAGTTACAAAATACTATATGGATCGTTTTTTTTTTCAAGTGTGCGTTGATGTGTGAAAGTAAAAAAATACACAAAGGACACTTGAAAAATTTATCGTGTATGACCGTGAAATTTATAATCTCAAGGAAACAAAGCCTAAACAACTATTAGTTGGTAACGAATGTAAGAACTATGACGTTCACGATAATCATTGTTTAAGCCTGACATGTAACTAATCTGGGTCAAGTAATTGGTTAATCCCTTTTACTACTTAAAAAATAAACACGAAGTGTTTATGTAGCATTCTGTAAACAACGTATCAAAGAGTCTTACTTGATTGATCTAAAATATATTTTTTATTTTCTTTGTTAATAAGTAGTAGTAGGGGTGAATTTTGTACAGTTCAGAATATATCGAAACTCGCTTTTTGAATATTTTATTATTATTATTTAAATGTATGTATGTCATATTTTAGGTTCGTAATAGGAATTTTGTAATACATATATTGTTTAATTGTATTATTGCTATATATATGTACATATACTTACTAACAGCGTAATGATATACAAACATGTGTAACTATTTATCCTCGCTTAACGTGTAATTTGTTCCGTTATCTTACGTTACTCATATCCGGACACTATTATTTCTTTGCAATATGCTAGAAATTGATATTGCCTTAGGCGAAAATTACACTCGCAAGTTTTGCTCGGAGACTTTCATAATATTTACAAAAATTGTTCAATTCAATTTGTTTTGGTTAATGGCTTTTAGTTGTGCCAATTAGAAACATAAATTGTTAGTCATTAATTTTACACCTGAAAGAACTTTCTGTAAGTGACATATTTATTGACACTTATAGGTTACGTTTTACAGTTACCAAGGTAACTATTACCAGTTTACTGAGTTGTGTTATATCAGGTACGAGTGTAAAACTTAAAAATGAAACAATTACATGAATAGCCTACGAACGTAAAAAATAATGAATTCTAGCAAATTCCTCTGTGAAAAACAAACTTAAAAGTATAATAAATATTTGTATTATCTGTAAATTTATATACCCCTCAAGCAGACGCAAATCCAATCTCTATCAGTACACGATAATAATGAGTAACTGAGCTAACATAATCATCGTTTCCGTTTCTTTAGGAATTTCATGAGTGTATCTACCTAATTAATGATAAAATTATCTAAACGTACAAACCTTTTCATTTTAACTATTTGATTCATCTTCTGACCATGAGAGTTTCTATCATTTTTTACATCCGTAGGTGTATAACCAAAAAAATAATGATTGTCTGTCTTTTGTTTATGACCTAACATCTTGATGTTTAACCAAGTTAACAAAATCCAAAATATTTTCTTACTTCAAAAATGACAACTTTTATACAATCCCAAAGTAGTCGTTATAAGTGTTAACACGGTGCATTATATTAAAATATGAAAGGTCGAAAGGTGGTATTATTTAGAGTTTCATTTAAATTTAAATTTATTTTCTATGTAAAATATACGAAATAAAAGTGTCTCTACGATAAATCTTCGTGACTAGGCACATAGGCTTATTTGGGCTTTTTAATAAATCATAATAATAACAGGGTATTTGCTTTCTACTTACAGCTAACGTATTATTAACTTAGCATTGAAGTTTATTATAAGGCCTTGATAAGTTCAAAGTCAGTACACAAGTGATATGTGACATGAGTCACTCATCACTCATCAATACGTTTATTGATAAGATGCGTTGATACAATTTCTTGTATATAATTATATATGTATTATATACTGTTATGTATTATTAAGGCCTGTAATAATAAAGCTCGATGTAATGACCTCTTTTGTATAAAAAAGATCTAATGATTATTTAAGATGGCCATCAAGAATATAAAGAGCGCGTACAATGAAGGCCTCATGAAAGTCCTGAAAAGCGGGGCGCTTGGGTAAACACGTGTAAATCGGACTTGTGCATCGAAGGCTCCGAACAATATTATGGATGAAAATTGAAGATTTTTATGGGTATATCGTATCATACATAAAAAAAAAATTAAAAATAACAGTTGCAACCTTTTGTTGAATACTGTGTTAATTTTTCTATTATATTTATAGTAATATATTAATAGTATACACAAAAGTAAATAAAATCTGTAAAAAAAAAATAAATTATTCAGAAATTTTCGATTCGCAAACATCAGATATATTAGCGAAAATATTTTTTCGCAAAATTTTAAAAATATTTAAACAAAATAATATTTTATCCATCCTCATTATTATTAATAGAAGCTTCAAACATAATAATCTATCATCTCACATAGACGAATATCCATTAAACACGAAAAAATTATAACTTCAATGATTTCTTTCTCTCATAAGATATAAAATATAATAGACATGTATATAAATTCGTTATACTCACAAAGTCGTCGTAAGCGTCTTTAACGGCAGTGAGGGCGAGTACACCGATAAGTGGTATCGCGGTAGTGATCGGCGTTAGCGAGGATATGGCCGGTATCAGCTGCAGCACCAGCAGGCACAGGAAGTAGAAGTTGGCCAGACGCTGGAACTGCTCCAACAGATTTAATGGCAGGAACGTGATGATCGAGTACTTCGAAGTTTTGATATAATTGTTCTGAAACAAATCAGTGAAGGTAAATAACGTAAACATTATAATAAATAATAATCGTCTAACGAAATATAAATGAAATAAGGTATATGAACTTCAAAACGGGTAACATACCGACGCCCACGTGAGCGTAAATCTTCTAAAACTTATTTAAGAATATTGTGGTGACTTCATTGAGAAAATCCCACTTCTACTCGTACATGTGTATAAACAAACTGAATACTTGCCAATTATATGTCGTACACGACAAATGTTGCCGACTCAAAACCTAAATTGACATTTTACAGTTTGGAAATCTTTTGGTAGCTTCACGTGGAACTGACATCACAAATTTGTAAATTGACGATTCGAAAGAGCTTGTAAAGGCCTATTTGTATAAAGTAGCGTTTGAGTTTTTCGACTTTTAATAATTTCAAGTAAACCTTAAATATAGGCTGTGAAAAAGGAATTTAAAAAATTACTTACAGCGTAGCGGAACTGCGCGTTGTACTCTCGGTTGTTGGCTTTGATTCTCCGTTCATTCTCTGCAACAAAGAACTCAAGCGATTCAAGCGATTGTTACTTTATATACCTAAATCGTATTTTATAAACGCAGAATAAAGAAAAACGTTTTTCCATAATGGGCTAGGAGAAAAACTTATTTACACAAATTATTAAAAGACATTTATACATATTTAGGTTATAAAATCTATACATCTCTCTGTTAGTTTCATTTCATAAATCTTACGATTAATTATGTAATTTAAATATTTGTGATGAAATACACATAATCACGACCTAGTCTAATACAACTGGACGCATACTTACGAGTATATGTAAAGCGTAAATAATATTAAATTATTTGCGTAAATACTTATTCACGTCATTCTTTACATTTATTTCATTGTTTAATAAATATATTCATAGTAGCAAACAAAATGAATCGATTACATTCGCATAAGTTCGCCATAAAACAAATCATATAAACAATTAAAATGTAAAGTTTGCTTCATACACGTAAATAAAACGTAACTCACATAGAGCCGAGGCGCATTCGAATACAATGCATTCAATTGAAGCGTGCTCGCGGCGTAAACGTAGTTACACGGCTTCCACGAGCTACACACTTGACAGCGAGTTACATGCAATACGTTCTACTTTACTGAACTCGATTACGATGTATAAAATAACGGCATTTAAAAAAGTCGAGTCAATTGACTAATAACAATTTAATTGTCGATGGAGTTAGGTGGGTACTTTTTCCACGTGAAAATAATATCCGGTCAAATAAAATAGTTGATTTATTCGCACACGTGTTTTCAATTCTGGAATATAAAGGAAAAAGTTAAATAATTGCACTTATCCGCCATAAACTAGTACTCGTAGAGAAGTTAAGAAGCTTAGCGAGTTAATATAATAGAGCATTACTGCAAATTAAAGAAGGGTTAATCTTACGATCGAAAGGCTTCCGCTAAGGCTGATAAGTACATAATTTTAAAATCCTGAGATTATTAACTATTTAACTATTTATATTATTAAAAAAAAAAACAATTATATCTTTTGCACTCGAGAAATAACTAAAACTCATATAATGTTACCACTCAAACTTAAAGGATTAGTATTAATATTATCCCATTAAACAATTCGTATACTTTGTTTGTATTCCGTCCTACTTCGCACAAGCTACGTAAGATTTTTAATTTACTAATGTTGTAAGAAGGAAGAAATTTTCATTGTTTTTCTTTAGATTAATGTTGTTATATCTTAAATGCACTTTTTCAACATTCGTTAGCTATTAACGTTTTTGCTTTACTTAAGATACGGGCATACACATGTATTAAGTCGAAACTAGTAAATAATGAAAATTTATAAGGTAGGTCCATACTGATATTTTCATAGAAATCTCTAAACTAAAATTATATACGATTTCAATTATTTTTAAATATTTTTTTAGCTGTTTCCAGAAGTCCCTTTTTTCGGAATGTATAAAGAACAAACATACAAATATTAATATTAATTTTTTAAGGAGTTCAAAATTTCGCTCTAAATAGTAGAGCAGTAATTGTCCTCATACGACGAAGTTGAGGCATATATAGTACTAAAATATTTATTTCCAACGAATAAAGCTCAAGTACATTATAATAATTTGGGTAGTAAGCACGAAACGGCAGGCGACCTGAATACTGTGTTTTTTAGTTACTCATAGGTCAACGTTTTATTAATTTATAAGTGCCTTAAATATTATATAACTGTTTTTACAAATTTTCTTGAATATCCCAAAAATCCTAGTATATATTAAATCTTTAGTACACTTGTGGCACGAAAACAACAAAAACTTCGAAAGACTACATAGGATTAAAAATAAGGCATAATGTAGTCAATTTTAACTCATAGAGTTTTCACAAACTTCGATATGTATTCCGTCAAACTTTTCCAGGAACTGAAAAGCTTAACGTATTCATTTCAATGAAAGAAAGTCTCATAGTAAAGTCAACAAATACCAGCACATTATACAACGAGCTTGTTAAAATACAAATGAATCAGTTCTAACCGAGAGGGCTATTAGGCACTGCACAAACGTCTACACTTTTTATTTCCAGTTGCCTTTATTGAACACTTTTTGATTGGAAGCAACAGGACATAAGTTGTGGCTACGACCACACAGGGAGTGGTTGATTTGATATTGTTTATACATATGTGAATAAAATATACTAGACTAGTGTCTTGTATCCGAGTAGTAATTTTGGACACAGAATAACATACAAAGATATATATGTACATATCGAACAAAATCAAACTACGTATAAATTATTATTTGTTGTTTTGTACGATATGAATACCATCGGCCATTAAGAAAACTTAAGTCCATTGCTAGACACTTCTATGATTTGAATATTATAGTCAAGTGACATAGTCATTGGACACTAGCTTTAGCCACATTTCATAAAGTGGATAGGTAGTATACAGCTCAATTTTGGTGCTCTAATGAAACTGAAAAGTGAAAAGTTCATATCGATCCGTGTGCCGCTAACTTTTTACGCGGGGTCAAAGGTCGCGAACAACAGTTTTTATATACCTTTTTACCCGAGACTTTTATAGAAAAAGGTGTATGATATTTTTGTAGATATTCGACATTTGCCCATTTTTATAGCAATTAATAGCAGTGCTTACTATCACTAATTAATTGTAAGTAAACAGTAGATGAATACTTTCGACTGCATCACAATTATTCATTTATTTAGAATATTTTTATGAGATATGGGATACAACTTATTAAATCTAGTATAGTGAAATCAATTATTACAAATTCCATTAACATTATAAAGAAGAAAGTTTAATTTTGTTACTTTTTCGAATTTAAATACATTGCAAAATTTCTATCTAATGTACGTATTGCGGTAAGAAGTTTTAGCGACTGACTGCAAACGGATGGCTATACGGGCGAAAATACCTATCGCTTGGAGTGATATCGATTAAATTATAATGTTTACATTTAAAAAGTTCCTGGGATATAATTTCAATTTAAATCGTGTGAAGTTGGGGTGGTTAGGTATCTATACTTAATATAATAAAGAGAGATTGAATTCTGTACATCACAGTGTTATAGAATGCGTTCGGAATGAAAATGTACGTTATGAAGTCTCAATGTCCCATAGTGTAATTAAAGAAGTATCCACCTACTAAACAGTGTCTTGGCTTATACTTTATCAGATAGAGCCAGAGCGCTGTAGAAACTTGTGAGGCTTGGTTTGAGAATAAGATATATATGCCTATTTTAAGTGACATACTTGCTTTTTTGTGACAAAACTTTTTAAATATAGTAATATAGGACGAATTTTTTAAGTATGAAGTAAGTTCCTGAAAAACTAAACACATTCTAACAATAATTGTACCATTTGAAAGGTAGATTATTCTAGATAGTCATAGGCAATATTTTATGCATACATGCGAATAAAAACCAAAACTCTAAATTAATGCGAACAAAGCTGCGAGCAAAAGCTAGTGAAGTATAAAATTATCGAGGTAGAAAATACTTCACAGTGACAAAAAAACACCGTGACTCATAACATCTATCGAAGTAGAACAACGCGATTCGTATCGTTATATTTTCAACATAACGAATTCTCAAACATTCACAGCAGTCGTTATTTTCTTACTCATTTCATACGTTTATGAACAAAAATGAAATGAATGATTATAATATATTTTAATGATGTAGTGTTAAAGGTTTTTATTAATTATCAACTAAGGGCCTTCTGCTAAAATTTTAAATAGATCACCGATATGTAACGACCAACGAAAAAGTTTAGATCACATATTTTTTTCTGTTTCACCAACGAACTCCCTGGTAAGTTAACTTATAAATAAATTAATTTGGCATTTATAATTTGACGGAACGGCAACGTCGCCTTTAAACGTTTCGATACACGATACAAATTTATCTCTCTTTCAAAATAAAGTAAAACACTTAAAATATTATAAATTAACTTGCATAGTATAATCAAGTATGATTTTATAATAATCGAACAATACGATGTATGTATAATTAGACATCTGTTTTTAAAATATATTTCCTTAAAACGAAACGCACGTGTCAATTCTTTTGAATTATTGTACTATAAGTTCGTTATATGCATAACTTTTTTTAATAAGTTGTGATACTGCTTATTTAAAATGATTAAAGATTTAACTAATAACAAAAATTCAACAACAATAAAGTATAACGTGGAAGAAGTGTTCGTTCCACTCAAAAGGGACAGATCTTCTGAGAGACAAAACAAATTAAAATTGTTTATCTTAAATTTTCAAAATTATGTAGGAATTTATTCAATTTTCTTAGTAAACTTGATACTAAGTATATTTTTTATAACCTTTTAATATACACAATTACATATAGTATACTTTATTTTATGAATTAAATATGCTTGATCAACGATTTGTATAGCTCGCTTATTAAAATAATAATATATAGTCATATTATAAAGCTGAAGAGTTTGTTTATTTGAACGCGCCAATCTCAGGAACTACTAGATCGAATTGAAAAATTATTTTTGTGTTAGATATCACGCTGACTCAAAGGAGCGAAGCAGTAACCATAAACGCGAGTGAAACTGCAAGGGACAGCTAGTCTTCAAATAAATATAATATAATTATAATGGCCACCGTATATCACCGAAACCATAGATATATTATCCGTTTAAATAGAATCATACAACTATTTCATAAATCGTTTTATATGCCCATAGCTTACGTTAAAAGCGCATTCATGCCGCTCCTCGCCCGCTGAATGCATTCAAGCCGGATAACATTCGAGGTTTAAAATCATATAAATAAAGTTCAAACGTGTCCATCTGTGAAGGAACAAGATTAACGAAGATATTACACTTCAAGAAAGACGGATACACTAAACAGCTGTCCATTATCTTAATAAAGACACATAAAAGCATTTTATGCAAATACGGTAATGTTGCACTCATTTTTCAATTTCCTCAAAGTGACTATCTCCCAGTTAGTGCAGTCATTTGGACCAATATATCATATGCCTACACGTTTGGATTCATGTAAAACTTCAATTCAAGAACTTTTATATAGGTCCTTTGTTGTTATATATCCACATTCATGTATAATTTATTATCCTCGATAACATTAACCAAACTGTTAAAATGAAAATGTTCGTATTTGATAACACGTGCGTTTATTCTCGTAATAAAAAAAAAAAACAATTTTAAAACAACTAACAAAGTACTTTCGGTAAATAGACTACTTTGTCCGTGTTCCGAAATAGTTTTAATCAATTAACATAAATTTATTATAGTTAGTTTAATTTTCTCTCTATACCAATATTATAAAGCATAAGAGTTTGTTTGTTTGTTTGAACAAGCTAATATCAGAAACTCCTGGTTTGAATTGTAAAATTATTTGTATTAGATAGTTTATTTATTGAGGAAGGCTATAGGCTATACTGCATCACAATACGACTCATAGGAGCGAATCAGTAACTATAAACGCGAGTAAAACCGCAAGGGATAGTTACTAATATAAAAAAATTTAAACAGCAATAATAATATGAACCTACATAATTGTGAGCGTGACTAATTGTACGATGACATTTTGTACTTAGCACTCACAAAAGGTAACTAAAGGACCCTGACTCGATCGTTACTTTAAAAATATTTCTTTCAATTGCTTTGTACGAATGATATCGTAAAGTTACACTACTTGAACTTCCACTTCAGTTGTTAGAATAAAAAGGGTCGTTAAGGGCCGATTTTAAGTGTTCACTGTTATTGTGGTAGCTTTTAGATCGTCTAAGCGGGTCGGGCGCCGCGCAGACGACGATCGATCTGCTCTCCTGCTTATGGTTCATAACACCTCCAGGAGAATTTCACTTTCTACAATTATCAATATTACAAATAATAATAATAACGTTTGTCATTTGCCCAGTTATGTGTAATGCCTCTCTTCATTTTTAGATTCAATGATTTCTATGAAACTAAATTAATATGAACGTGCCGCAATAACAATTATTGTGTTTTTGATTTTCTAGATACAAGTGGTTTAAAAAAAAATTACGTTATTAACATTAAGACACTTTACGTTTCAAAATCGATCAAACCGTTTAGATTACAGGCATTAAGGCAGGCCCTCACTACATACAGATATTCGCGAAAATAACAAAAGTCATCACGGTATACAAAACTCACTCTGTTTTACAAAGTAAAAGTAAACTAAAAAAGTTCAGTATTTCAGAATTAAATTAAATACAACGTACGAGTCGTATAAATACTCGCACATATACCTAACTCGTCCACTCTAAAAAATAAACAAAATCTGTCAGACGCTCGGAGGTAACAAATACAGGAAATGAAGTATGACGTTACTTTAGTTTAACAAAATATAAAATACATTGCCTAGCTTAAAAATTACTTCGACGTTATGTGGACACTAATGATGATAGGCCACTTTTTTTAATTATGAACGCAAAAACAACATATGAATTATGACCAAGAATAACTTTATGGTATTCCCGGGTCTAATGCTCCCGGCATTAATTATTATTTCAATCACTTAAAAAATTTAAACTGACTAATTGCAACAAATTAGATCACAGTTATCATCACAGAATATCTGAAATTTTGGATCCTACGGTTTTTACCCGCATTAAATTTCGGCACTTGCGAAATTGATTGACGTTTATGATTCCTACTTCAACGCATAGAGTCATAGCGTGATGTTTAATTGCTTTTTAAATTAACGAATTAGAGATATCTAGTTTAAAAAAACTAATCAGATTAATATTTCTTGAGTTCAGCACGCTATATAATTTAAAATCTATACTAATATAATAATGACAGAGCGATTTTTATATGTGCGAAGTGAAGTATACTTCTGAATTCCTGAACGTATTTTAAAATTACGGTATACATTTGAAAAATACCTACATTATTCTACTTTTTTTATAAAAACAGATGGCAAATAAGTAAGCGAACTAATTTTAAGTGGTCGCCTCCGCCCATGGGCATTTGCAGCACCAGAGGAGCCACAAATTCGCTGCCAGCTTAATATAATAAGGAATGAAAAGAAGTAAAGAAAGGAATAATAGGCTTAGAATTTCAGCTACTTGATTCTAACTATTTTAGCTACTTCAAGTCGATCTTCTGTGAAAATGAGGTGCTACCCCTAGCCGACGGGACAGGCCGGGCAGGAAAGGCGATGTAGCCAGTGGGCTACATACAGCTAGTCTCCATATCAACGAAAACTGATAAATTTATTATAATACTAGCAGTTGCTCGCGGCTACGCCCGTGTATATTTTAGAATTTCAGCTAAATCAATCTACCAGCGAAATGGTGACCTTTCCAAGATTTATTACCCCCTAGCGAAGATGGGATGATTTTGAAATTCTGGGATACATATATTTAATTATTCTCCATTAGTAATGTTTGTGCCGAATTTAAGGATAATCGATCAAAAAATACATTTTCTCCATACAAATTTTACTACCCCCTTGCAACCCAGTGTGAAATAATAGTACCCCGTTTTCTATTCTATATTTCATTACTATCACCCAGAAGTATGTGTATTAAGTTTTAAGTTAATACGACCACGGAATAAGCTTTGTATACAAACGTTTTTACCCCTTTTCACCCTGTTAGGGGTGAATAATCGAAAAACCCTTTCTTAGTGGATGCCTAAAAACATTATAATTTAAACTTTTCTCTCTATAATATTAGTATGTTATAGCTTTTGACGCGCTCAAACAGGAACACATTTCTCATAATATTTAGGTCACAATTTTTCATACAATGGATCTTCGTAATAGCGATCGGGAACATCTCGCTAATCGAATATAACAGACGGTGATAATAAACGTCAACTGTTTGTTAAATTTAGCAGCGCCGTGCAAAATGATTGGTGGAACAAAATGTACTCGCTCCCACGCCTATGCCCATTCATTGAATGCTACTATGCAAAAATGCTATGCGGATTTCATTCATTTTTAACATTACGTAATATAAATGACTTCGTTTATTAACAAAGGTATTTATTATATAAAATGAAAATGATTAATAAATGTTTTACGTAATTGTTAGATATATATTTACATACATATTTTATACTTAATAATCGATGAAAACGAGTCTTGGTATAAAAAAACAAATGCCGCAGATGAATGAAGAAAAAAAATAGTTAATTATATTGGAATAAATGTTTAGCTTGCAATGTATTTTTATTTTATTTTAAACGTACAAATGCGTTAATGCGAATGTTTAATGCGTTTTATTAACATAGGCTAGTTCTAGAAAAATACCCTACAAAAAGCGTTTACTAGAATACCCATAAAAATACTAAGTTATTTATAAGGCTTCCTTGGATGAGACTATGCTCTTAATCTATTATATCCATTATCCACACCGGGCAAAAGAGCTTTTAACTAGTTAGCGCACGAGTTAATGTTGACATAACCTAACATCCATTTTGTGGAAACTGACAGTTTCGTTACTTGAGCTGAATATATGTAGCAATATGCAAAACTTTCGTCTTAGACTAGACTTATGATGATATTCCATTTTTAACAGTGTCAAAAAGTTTAAGGTATCAGTCATTTGAGATTTAAGCAGTTTTAATACAATATTGTTTTTTAACAAAAGAAAACAAAATATTGACAGTTAATCAATAACAAGTGAGCACGCTAGGTCATACGCGAAGTGCTACGGCGCCGCCGCCTCGGCCGTTGACCGTGCGGGGGCGCGCCGACTCCGACCTTGCCTATTGTGCAATCTTTTACAGGAAATTATTTCTTTGCTACCATAACAAGCTTACATTCTACACATATTCTTACGGATCGCATAAAAATAATAGGTAATTTTGCATAACAAATCGTTCTGATTATGTTAAGCATAAGAAGGTTCTCCAAATAGTAAATACGGACCGCAAGATACGAAGGTGCGAAAACGATGGTTGTGCCTGGTGCGGCGGCGCGGCGCGGCGGGCTGGTCACGGCGTACCAACTTGCCGAGCAGTTCGAGGAGTGAGAGGCGCAGTGGGCGCGGCGGCACACGAGCCTCGCCACCCTCCGCGCCCAGCACCTCCAGCTCGACCGCCTCCGAGCGCGCGCACATCCGCGCCGCTACCGCCGCGCCATGCCGCGCTCCGCTCCGTACGGCCACCCCGCCGGCTCACCGAGCGAGATACACGGACTCGCCACGCGCTACACAAATCGCGACGGGCCTTACACGCGCGCTCCGGCTCACCGCGGAACCGATACTCCTCATCGACGGACACTAGCGCCCTCGCAACGGCGCGCGCATGCACAATATAAAATGGTGTTGCCTTCACTAATCTAGTGTTAACAGTCAAAGAAAATTTTCTACACATATGATCTTATCATTTAAATAAAATTTAATTAAAAAATTGAATTTGGATGACTTTAACCACGATGATTTCATAATTTCCTTCTATATGTCACAGTACAATAATTTCGTATCTTCGAAAAAAGAAGTAGACTCTCTTAGTAAATACTAGCTTTGCCTTAACAATTAATAATGTTGAAATTCGCTATGTTAAATTGTAACATAGAGAAACTAGTAAAATTACTCAATACATTTGCTATGTTTACGTGTCTTTTAGATTTGTTGCAGAAAAACCAATTAAAACATATATTATGTTTCCGCATTTGTAGTTTTTTTTTTCTCGTGATGATCTATTTATTTACGAAATTAAAAAAGAGCTAAGATTATTCCCAAGGCTATAATGTGAATATTAATGGTAGTTGCACATGCACTCATATATATATTATTTATTTTATCAATTTACCTGGTATCAAGATTAATCTTGGTAAATTGGTAATAATATAAGAGAGTTATTAATAAAATTTAAACATATATAAATTTTTGAAATATTAATTACTTCAATTTACAATGTTCGTACACATATAATATTTTCATAGACAGGTATGCCAACATTTTTGTTGGTTTGTCATTTTTGAAATCTAAAATTTATCGAACTTGTCGATCCCTAGTGTATTCCAGAAATCATTAAATTATTTATTATACATAGCAGTATAGCAGTTGCTCACGGCTTCGCCTGCGTACATTTTGGAAATATGATAGAAGCAAAAAAAAAAACAAGTAAAACACCATCCTTCAAGAGATTGAACTACTAAAGGTGTAGAATAAATATTTAATTTATGCTGAATTATTTTCACCTTTGATCTTTATAGATTTTTTTTCTTCATACGGGTAAACTAAACTATCCCGTTGCACCTCTGTGGGTTGGGGTTGATATTGATACGATGATTTTGTGTTTTATATTTAATTATCAGCAAAAAGAATAACGAGTATTAAGTTTTAACTCTGCGTTGATGAATTAGTGAGAACTTGTATATGTATAGATGAGTTGTATTATAGTAGTTAGTAGAGCCTAGCTGTAGTCCACTAACTACAGCTCATATGGCTCGACCAGGACAGGGCCTCCACAGAAAAGAGACATGAAGTAGCTGGTATAACTGCGTTTAGCACGTTGAATGAGAAAGCTGAAAAACTAACCTCATCCACTATTCCTTTCATTATTTTCTACTTCCTTTTATTCCTCATTCCTTTAAAGCTGACAACGCATTTTTCGGTGCGGCAACTGTCCAATGCGGCTGTGATCACTTAACATCAGGTAAGCCGCTCATATGCCAGCTATTAATATGTAAAAAATATTTTTTTTTTATATCAGATTACAGAATATTATGCAAAGAAAAACTTTTTTATCAGAATAAAATAAAAATGGGTAAAAAAAAGTATTTGCACACCTATTTTTTGTCAACTTAGCCCTAAAAATGTATGAAACTTTAAAGTAGCTTTTGTATTCGATAACTTATTGTAAATATACACGAAATCTTTATATAAAAATCCTGGCAAAAATTTAAAACAAAATTATGCCAAATTAACAATAACTTATATCAGTCAAATAAGTATTTGCACGCCAAGCGGTTCCTTGATAATATGTTGTTCCAAAGAGAAGTATCAAAAACATCGAAAACGTCGTAAATATAAACATAATATCAGCAGTGATATTTTAGCAATAACAGTATTTAATTTAGTTTCGTTTTGAATAATTTGTGGAACTTTTTACATGATGTGTCATGTCTAAAACTTTGAAATTATCAATATCAAATTATTTCATTTCGATGTCAAGGTCTGGGTTACCGCCAAATTGAATTTCTCAAGAGTGCGATATTTAATAAAAAAGCAAGAAGAAACTGGTAGAACAGAAAATAAGCGACTATCAGGTCGCTCAAATAAGCCTAGTCCCAGAGACCAACGGTTGATTGTGAAAACGAAAAAATCCGTTTACGAGCGCACAACGTTTGGTGAATCATATCGCTTCAACTTCGGGCAAAGTGGTTAGTTCTCAAACTGTGAGAAATGTTCTGCAAAATGTTGGACTGTGCTTACAGGGAGAAAAAACTGGTCAAAAGCTTACAGGGAGAAAATACTGGTATTCGCTACGGAGTACATAAATAGTCTTGTAAACTTTTAGAAACAATTTTCTTTGTTCGATCAGAGAAAATTCAACCTTTTGGGATTGGATGGGCAGAAATTTGTGTGTCGAAAAAGTAACACCGAGCTGCATATGCATCATGAACGCGTGACAGTGAAATTCTGTAGTGGTCACGTGATGGTTTGGGACTGCATGGCAGCTAATGCCGTCGAAAATTTGGGTTTTTATCGAAGGGACAATGAAAGCGGTAGACGTTAAGGTGTTGCGTGATAATTTATCTAGCAGTGTATCGAAATTAGGTATTAGTGATACACATCACTCCCAGCGTGACAACGACTCTTAATACACATGAAAACAAAAGGATGGTTGTTGTGTAATGTTTGTAGACTTTTGAAAACTTCACCACAATTACTAGACATTATAGATTGATATCGGGTGATTGTGATATTAAAAATTTGTGAGATTTGTTTGACTTTGAAGTGCGAAAAACGAATACTTGTTATAAAAATTATTACAAACGCGCTTTACTAAGAAAATGGACTGAAATCTTTTCCGAAATAACGAATAAATTAGTGGAATCAATGCCAAGAAGATTACAAGCAATCACGGGATGCGCACAAAATATTGATTTAATTTTTTTTTCTAAACTTGTGCGAAAACATCAAAAATGTCCATCGAAGTATTGATGTGCAAATAGTTTTCTTGCTAATAAAATTATTGTAAATTTGGCATAATTCTTGTTTTAAATTTTTTCCAGGATTTTTATATGATAATTTGGTGTATATTCACAATAAGCTATCGAATACAAAAGCTACTTTAAAGTTTCATACATATTTAAGGCTAATTTGTCAAAAAAACTAGGTTTGCAAATATTTTTTTACCCACTGTACGTCCGTTATCAACTGAATAGTCCAACTTGTTTTACTTCTACTACTTATAACTAAAATATGTACGTGAATATAGAATATAATAAAGTTATACATTGAGATTCCACTCAAAATCACTAACTATAAGTGTAATATTATCAGTAGCTATTGCCTTTGATACACCTGGCTATTTAGCATCATTAGCACTTATTACATTAAATAAATTGATACGACGATAGCGACTATTATTAAAATTGAATAGGACCTGATCGCTCGGTGACACGATCGACCATAAGTAATGTATTTTATGTCGGTTATATTACATACGAACGTAGTAAGGTATCTACTTAAAATAATGTAAAGCAGTATTCTAGAACGACCTTAGAGAGGGCAGGTGTGTGGTTGGAAATAGGTATTGGGCAGCTAACTCACCTTGACCATGTGTTCTCGCCGAGGACTTTCCCATGTCGGCCGCACCATCGACACACATATAATCTTACACTCACGCGACACTTAACACTAAACACTGTGTATCTACTTAAACTTATTAGGTCGGTGTAAAAGAGGCGTATAAAAGTTACACTTTAAATAATCTAAGGCCACTTGAGGGTTGAGATCGGTCTCCTATAGAGTCGCAGGCGGTAGGGTGGTATTAAAACGTGCGGAGGGCCACGCGGTGCGATCGGCATCCTGCGGACCAATCTTGCACTTCAAATTCCTGTAAAGACAAAACATTAGTTACTTTAATAAGAAAAATAAACCATACTAACAGTATTATGGCATTGTGAAATATTGAAGTGCAGTTATAAAATTTAGCGTTTACTTCATTACTTGTAATAAACACATTTTTACTCATTTAACTGTGTAGTTAGTTAATTGCACAATATTTTTAATTTGAATATCTGTCATAACGATGAAAATAATTAAAAAATAATCACTGTTTTATCGGTAACTTAAGTAATTGTTTATTAACGATCATATGACAGATAGCAGTTAATTCCGATTTTGTATTAAAGATAATAGAACTATACAATTGCACTAAATAATTAACATCTTTTTACAATTATGCAAGTTCAGTAGAAATTAAAAATTTTGTTTAACTGAGATTCCAAAACCAGTAAATATAATCTATATTTACTGGTATGACTGACTATTGGAAACGCTTTAGTTATTTACAGACCAACGTAAGTCATAAAAAAATCTAATATTTTGAGTATCATTATTATTTATATGAAAACCACAAAGTTATAAAAATATAGTGGACGTTTTAAACCTTCTCGTCCGTTTTCATTCTTCTATTCATTCTTTAAACCTTTACTGTCATACTACAAAAGACGCATTAAAACCATGTTTAACTCGTGTCTAGCTAAACAGTGTTTAAAAATTAAACATTGCTTAAAATATTATCTAAATTGCTTAACAGCGAATAAACTCATAAAAAACTTATTTATAAAATGTTATACGTTACGTTTGACATCTGAAATAGGTTTTTGACATCTATTAAACTCACTTACACGTATGTTAATCTCTATCTAAAGCATGTTTAACTCAAAACTGTCTTTAGACGCGGATTGTAGTACGGATTTTTTTAAACACGCGTTTAACGTCTGTTTAAATCTTTTGTAGTAAGGCAGTTAAGGTTTCTCTAATTTCAAATAACTGGAAAAACAAGATAAAATTGAATTCTACTTATTAAAACCATTTTAATGGACCCCAACACGATACTTCTGCTATGAGTTGGTAATGAGTTGTGTATCCTGCTGATTCCAGGTGATTTTGCAGCATCACGTAAAAGTTACGTGAATATTTTGTTTTGATATCATCATATTGTAAATGTGGATTCGATCAGAGCAATAAAAGTTATTCAGATACTTTCAACAACCATACAACAGCTGATAACCTTCAAACGTTTAAACCGATCTTCATTAATTATTGCTAATAATCATCTCGATTACGTCAGCTTCCAAACAAAAGAAACATTGGTCCAATCGGGGTCCATTCGTTTTGGAGCTGTAATGCCACAGACAGATATGATAAATTATCGGGAGTTGAAAAAACGGGGCCCAAAAATAAATTGGTCGAATTTATCTATTCAGGTTTTTGAATTCTACTATTTTGGACACGAATTAACAAATCCATAAGGATGTAATAAAATATATAGATAAAATATAATACAGCAATAGTCGTTCTATTGCTATACTGCAGCAGATATAATGAATTGGACGTAGGTAAATAAGTGGTAATGTGGTCGAGACCTAGCGACAGAACGTCAACCAGTTCCTAATGAGACAATTAAACTTGATTGAGAGAATTGAGATGCGCTGCTTGATATTGTCACAATCGCACGCCCGATAAGTGCTCTTCATAAAATTACGCCGTAGAAGCTTCTATGCGCACAGGACGTTTGGTTTATGTAAAATAATTTAAAGTAACGGAAACTGTTTAAATTCAAAATATTTTTGAATATTTGTGTGATATGATATATAAATTTAAATCATAATAAATAAAGAAGGTACAGCTTATTTAACTTATGGTATTTTTAAGTTATACCATGGATAAAACTAGTTATACATACCCGTTTCTGTAAAACGTAAAAATTTAAGTACTGTTTAAAAAATGAAATTGTGCATGTCGTATAAATCGATCATGAATTAATATTGAAAAATCTTAATATTCGACGGATGAGAGTTATACAGCCATAAACAGAAAACAAAGTGGCGGTAACATTATGAGAAGCGTAAATCTTAAAATAAACCATCATTTTCATAATAGACACCCTTATTTTAAACTAAGCAGTGGTGTAAAATCTTAGCGGAGGTAATATAATGAAAATTCGGTAAGAAGTGGTCGGCTTATACTGCTATACGGCTTTTGGTAATGCAATTACGATTTTTGATAAGGCAGCAATATCGCACAAAATGCGTATACTAGCGCCAAATACTAGCATTCAATACTTAGAATAAGCAAGAAAACGACGTGAAATTACCTAATATTTTATGTACTTATAAGTTATATTTACCAGCGATGTAAGAGTGCCGTAACGTAGGCGGCAACGCGCTAATCTAATAATCCCATTTGCTGGGTTCGAGTCTAGTCAAGTAAACGTTTTTTTTTTCTATTTTTTATATTTATTTACAAATTAATATTTTTTTTCTTTATAATAAATAATTTTAACAGATTTATATAAAATAATTTATTAAATTAACTATATTTTAAATTTTCGAATAATTATGTCGTAGACATATGTACATTTTAGAAAACCTTTTCTCACGTTAGAACGTTTACTATTTTACGTCTCGTTAAGTTAAAAGGTGTAAACCTATGCAAACAGATGACGTCTTTTATGCGAGGCTTTACAGCGACAGTATAATCAGAGGATTTAATTCTCGTAGTGATTTAACTGCTTACTCGTATATCGTCTAGTCATTTAATTTATATTAGTTTACAAGTGTGAGATAAACGTTATATATTTCGTTGTCAAGAAAAGAACAAATATTATGAAACTGTCTAACACTATACAATTATACCTAAGCATGAATTTTTTTCTTTTACGTTTATATCAAAATACATTCTGTTTACTAAAAATAATACAACATTACAAATCGATATTATATTTACCGGAAGCACAGTAATATTACTTTTAAAATAATGACGATACATTAATAAAATGACATTTTAATATCTTCTTTCGTAATTTTATAAAAAACGTGACCGTGTAGCACAATTTTATAGTTAATTTGAATATCTATCGTATTGCTGTATTCAACGTGTACCAAATTTCGGTGTAAAATATTTTCGTTGATAATTATTCGTAATAATATATATATAAATAAATATTTACGAATAATTATGTAAATGAGTTCAAATAATTTTTTTTAATAAAACCAAACCGTATACAATGTATTGTTTAAATACATCGTTTAAACCTATTCGGTTTTCTAATTAATAAATAAACTTCATTTGCAAAATCAAATAAATTGATCTAATACCATATTGCTGTACTTGAATATTACAAATTAGACTAATTGATGCGGAACAAGGACCTTCTATATGCCACAGTGACATCACATTATATCAAGGCTCACGCCTTGAACTACAATGTGTTTCTAGTTTTCGCAGCGCTATTAAAAACTTCAATGAAAAAGATTTGTCAGAAAAAAGGTATTTTTCTTTTCATTGGTTGTATTTTATTTAAATAATGGCAAGTAGTAAAATAAATATATTTTAAAGACCTTCTACTAATATATACTAAAACGTCTAGTCAACTAAACTTTTTTTTCTATTCTTTATATTTATTTACAGTTTAATACTTTCTTCTTTTTAACAAATAATTTTAACAGATAAGTTTTAAGGATTATTTATATGGCGTTATTTAAAAGACTTGAAATTTTAGCGACGACTTATATAATAACGAGTAGCGCCTTGACCTTGTTTACATTGAGTCCTTATTTATTGAATCCATTGTATGTAATCATTATTGCAAAACCTCAATAAGTAAAACACGCGACTAAATTCCTCATTGAAAACCGCAACATAACTAAAATAACTTACAAATGAACCAATCACTTAGTCTCTAGTAGGGCCGGGTTTATCCCTTATATGATTATTAATAATGAACACTTTAAAACAATAAGTTAATACTATATCAGCAAAATTATTATGATGACACTTAGGTACGGTTCTATTCAGAAAATTCTTGTTTATTGTTTATTTCTTAAAATGATTATCATAATAATATTAGACCATTTTGCAATAACAAACAAAATTGCATTGCTGAAAGAGCCAAAAAATAATAACTGCACAATAAAACGTAATATAACTAAAAACCTTATGTCCAAACAACCAAAACTAAATATTTTGTAAGAATCCAGAAACTCGTCGCTGAAATCAGACAAAATCTTCGGCAATAACTTATAGATAGATCGTTAAAAAAGGATGACCGCGTCAATTAAACTTTAGAATCTATCAAAAGTTCGATTGACGCGGTCATCCTTTAATTATCATAATTATTGTATTTATCGTTTCACATGAACATATTATAAATATACACGATCAAAATTACGAATTTTCGATTTCTATCTTACAGACTAGCGTGCCTGGAATAACATTACGTCATGTTTTAGCATCCTACGCAATGCAGCCTTGATAATGACATACTGGAGATTTTCGCTTGGACTTTAGCAATTAGTTTAAATTTTATTGATACGTTACGCACCTCGAGCGATAATAAATGAGTCTTTCTCTGAAACAACGCTATAAAGTAAAAGTTACTTAGTAGGCTAACTAGGTAACTGTTACTCAATTCAAAATCTACGTCGAGAAGTACAATTATAAGTTTTTCTGTAAGACTTTCATAAAGATTCACATAAATTATGTCTCATTGCTTTATACCTGAAAGAATTTACTGTCAGTCAGTGCCTTATTTTTGATATACTCAGCTTTCGTAACTACTTACGACGAATCTGTTACTAGGTTAAAGAGGTTTTTTATATCCCTGAGATTACTTACAAGTGTAATTATCGCCTAAAAGTAAATTAATTTTTATTATATAGAAACGACCGCTAGCTTTACAAGAAATTATAGAGAAATACATTTATTATCTGTTATATTTTTTTATGAATTACCTAATTTTAACCTAAAGATAGTATTATCTAACAAAGCGCGTCATGAATTAAAAATCGGTTCTAGATTATCTTTTATAGGACCGCGATTAGATTACATGTTTATGTAATCTACGATGTTATTGTATCAATAGATTACACGCGTTATTGTCACTAGGGTCGCCAAGATTTAATTCTGAGGGTAAACCTAGCATTTCCGCTAAGTTTTAGATATCGTTTATACTTAATAAAAGATGATTTTGTCTGCAATAAATATATTCCCTTCACATTATACTATATTAAAAACAAAATATGAATAATTTATTATTCTTATTTTAACTCATGTTTCTGGACATTTTACAAATTTTTCCCGAAGAGGAGACGTAATATGTAATTAAATTGAAACATTGAATATTTTGAAATATTCAACGAAAATAATATCGAGTCGATACCAAACTGAAATATTCTTCGGTGGCCCATCTATCTACCTAGTATAATTAATGTGATTACCATTAAGTAACAATATTATCTATTAAGTAGTTACGACTGTAGTGTATTAAATCTTGATTTTTCCTCGTCATATCATCAACAAACAAACGAAATAGAGGTTATTATATCATGTTTATTTTTGTATTTATTGTTAGAAATATTCTCTTGATTTTCACGAACAGCTTTATATAGCTTTGGGACGAGAAAACCAACATCTTAAAAGTTAGAGTTTCGATTTGTTCATACATGTTTAAATAAGATTTTCATTCAGTCCTGATTACGTGCTCCAATTTCCAACGTTGGAAATTTTACATTATGCATGTCTCAATCGTGTTGGGCTGTTTACCCACTTAAAAAGGGACTTGAAAAATATCATTTGATGATAAGATTTTAATTTTTAAAAATAATTAATGAAAACGCAAGCTTAGATTGCAATATAAGAGTCAGATGATATATTTATTGGTATTTCTTAATTTTAGTTTTTCTAATTTATCGGCAGTTATAATATGAATTTCTGATTCTATAAAAAGTAGTTGTGATTTGTTGAAAAAGTAATTCAGAACCTATTTATACTTATTCTTTTCAGAAAGTAAGTCAAATTAAAATTATATTAAATACGAGTATTGTATATCTCATCAAACTTAATTTTTATGATACGAGGGGTGATCCAAAAGTAATGATAATCAGTTATTTCTAGTGCACACAAAAATACAAAAAAAATATCAGTCACTTGCTCAGTTACCCACTAGTTCAGGAAAAAAAAAATCATATAAATAGGCCACGATTCCCGGAAGCTACATTCATTTGAATACGGACTGTCAAGGAGTGAACATCAAAATGGAAAAATACGAAATCAGAGCTGTCATTAAATACCTCTGCTTGAAAAAAATGACTACCAAAGATATACACAGCGATTTGGTGGAAACATTAGGGGACTCTTCTCCTCCATATTCTACAGTTGCACGCTGGGCTAAGGAATTTAAGCTGGGAAGAACATCGACGGAAGATGAACACCGCGAAGGACGCCCATCGACGTCCCTCACTGAAGAAAATATGAAAAAAGTTGAAGAAGTTGTATTGGAAGATCGAAGAGTGACTATCAGGCATGTAGCTGAGGTTACAGGGATCTCATATTCAAAGAATCCTTGCGAACGAATTGAATATGAGAAAGGTCTCCGCGCGTTGGGTACCGAAAATGTTAAACGACGAGCAAAAGAAGAAACGAGTCGACATGTCAAGAGCAAATCTCGAAAAGTTCCAGGCAGACAAGGATAATTTTTTGTCATGTTTTGTGACCATGGACGAGACCTGGATCCACCATTTTGATCCTGAAACAAAACAACAATCGATGACATGGAAACGATCCGATGAACCGACGCCGAAGAAATTCAAAGTGTCAAGCTCAGCAGGGAAGGTTATGGCGTCTGTTTTTTGGGATGCTGAAGAAATAATCATGGTGGACTACTTGGAAGAGGGGGCCACTATTACAGGCTCCTACTATGCGGAACAAATAAGAAGATTACGGGAGGCTATTAAGGAGAAAAGGCGAGGTAAACTGCGGGCTGGAGTGCTGTTCCATCAAGACAACGCACCTGTTCATAAAGCTGCAATTGCCATGGCTGCCATTCAGGAAGCGTGCTTTTCGCTGGTGGAACACCCCCCTATTCACCAGATCTAGCCCCCAGTGACTTCTATCTCTTTCCACGACTCAAGGAACACCTACGAGGCAAGAAATTTGACGATGATAGCGACGTGATGGCCGCGGTTGAGGACTTTTTTGAGAGTCAAGATGAAGATTTTTTTTCTAAGGGAATTTTAGATTTAGAAAAGAGATGGACTAAATGTATAGACTTGCTAGGAGACTATGTTGAGAAATAAATTTATTTTTTTATTTTATTCATTGTGTTTATTATCGATTATCATTACTTTTGGATCACCCCTCGTATAAACTTGGCAATTTCAAAATATGTATGAAGGTAGAAGTTTGTCGATTTTTATTTTTCCTGTTATCAATTTATCATGTTCTTGTAATTTCAAATGGAAAATTAAAGTAACATTTGTTAATCTATTATATATACACCATTTAATCGAAAGTTTTAATTATATCATGAAATTAGCCAGTAAATATCCCGCAACTGGGAAACTGTCTCTTTTCTTATTCCAAATAGGTTAAAAATATTTCCGCCACGCTGCTCCATTGCGAATTGACGGTACATGTCTCAAAATTTATACTGATACATGTATGTATGCGATGTTTTGTTTTATTACTATTTTTACGATAGAGCAAAGTGTAAAAATATTCAAAATTACTTTATTTGTACCTTTACAAAAAGAAGTGTGTTGGAAATTTGGCGCGTGTGATCGGTGAGTCTGTCTGTGGCCTTTTAGCTCCATGATGAATATACCAATTTTAAAACGGTTTTTTGTTTGAAAGCTGTTGTAATTGAGCTGGTTCTTAGGTATAATCTGTAATGATCTTAAAGGTTATTAGCTATTTTCTAGTTGTTGAAATGATGTAAACAACTTTTACTGATCTTATCGATTCAAAATTTAATATTTTGTGACTTCATTGGTATTAAAACAACATAGCTGGATAACCTTGACCTAATGCTTTACCATTATCTGAACTCAACAGGACAAACAATTCCTTGCCAACGTCAAAATGGGCTCGTTGAAATAAGCTCAACGAGTAGATTGTCGGTTTTTGTTATAAATTTCAACTTTAATCTTGTTGTTACGTTAAACTAATAAGGATATTGGATTATTAACAGGACAAATAAGTATACCAAGTGATAACTAAGTAAATACAGGGAAACAATATTTTGACGTCAAGCATTCTGCATTTTTATAATAAAAAATTGATACAGTGTATAACAACTGCTACTACTTTTGTTTAAGATTGGCAAATATGAAAAGTATTATAATGTTTGTCGGTCAAGGCTAACCACTAGCCAAACATACGGCGACGGTAAAAGGATTTACAGAAAAATGTGTGCCTATTACGTATGCAGTATTTATATTTGTGTCGTTGAAAGCAAAACGAAATCGACTCGTATAGTGTAGCTTTATACTATACCTTGCGGTTTCATCGCGTTAAATTTTGATACTTGTCAGATTGTTTAACATTTAAGGTCTGCGCAAACGACGAAAAGTGTATTTATTTACCTTCGAAGCAGAATATATACATCTATATTATATAACGTACACGAAAGAATAAAATAGACGTAAAAAGGAACCGAACAACGATTTTATTTTGCGGACAAAATGCTAAAGAAAATATAGTTACTGACCGCAGACCAATATAGTTACTGCTCTGTTCCTTGAGATCGCTGTGTGATGTTTAGTCATTTATCAATTAGCCTTTACCAATAAAATTGCTATCTAAATACTAAAGGCTCTCTCTCACCGGGAATGTCATATAGTAATGTAACACAAGCTTTATGTTACAAAAAGCACTGACTATAGAGCATTGGCCTCTAATTTAAATATATAAATTCGATATTGAACATTCGTCTGTAGACGAATCAGTTGTTTTTATAATATCAAGTGCTCATACTGTTTTGTGATAATACACGTTGTATCACGGGTATACGAATATCGCTCAGTGCCCTTCCCTCACTAATGTAATGCTCGAATACGAACTGTTACATTATAGGCGAATGTTTGAAGGGAGCGCCCTTACGCAAAGAGGATTTTTCGATTCAGACTTTAAGCTTAGCGGTTAGCGCGTTTAAATAAACAAACTTTACAATTTTTTATATTAAAATATTGATTACAATATATAAAGTTTATATATTTTCTTATTATATTATATATATATTTTCTACAAAAATACACAAGTAAGATTAGCAGCTTTTATAAATTAAGTTACATTTTCAAGTAATTGGATTGTTAAATTTTAAGCAATGTAACACAAAAATGCCTATTATTAAACTTAGAAAGTATTAAAAATATAAAAATGGGAACTCACGCGTATCTTAATAAAATTATATTATTGCCAGAACATCCCTATTCTTTTTGATTTAAATATAACAACATTATTGCAGTAAAAATATTTAAATGTATTTTACTACAACAAAGTTAATAATGCACGTAATACAAACGAACTGCTTCTCCTTCATCGTTTGAAACTTTTTTATTAAAATATTAATTATTATTAGTTTTACTACATTGTTAAAGAAAAGTAGGTATGTGAATTTAAAACTTGTATTTAGAACCTCATTAAGATGATAAAAAATAATTGTTAACTGTGTTGGTACGTGTTTATATTATTTAATTGTCGTCAGAAAGTAATAAATATTGAGGCTAACCTAAATTAAATGAGAACTCACATCAAAAGATACTTAGTCCTACACTTCAGACTTTTTAAGAATATTTTTGTCACGTTCACCCTCAAAAACTGGAACTATTCCCGGTCTAATTAATTAGAATCACATTAAAGGCACTTTATAGTCTGTTTGATATGAATTTGCGAATAAATTTACAAAAACCCGCAGCGCGTGACCGGCGGCGTGCGACTCGCAGCGCTGCGGTAGAGACACTGTTTTGATATCGTAGAGTATGTATTTTTGCGTACGTATAACGTAACAGTAATCCCCAAGGTGAGTAGGAATTCTATATAATCTTATATCTATTTTCTTAAGTATTTATTTTCCTACTTCTATAAGAATATTTTGATTCTCATTTGAAAATAATCCTTGGAATTTGTTATGCTTTTTTTTATTTATTCAAAGCTTCACCACCAATGTAATATATCGTAAAATAGAAAATATATATTCAAATACTATTTGAATATATTATTTAAGTACATCGATCGATATTTTGAACATACAAACATTGCTCAATATTATTTTTAGGCAGCTGGGTTATATCATATTCAATATTTTTATTACAATAAGCCACTTTTAGCACCAACGTTTTTAAAACATTTTATAACGAGTGACATACAGAATTTTTAACAAATTCTGCAATAATAGTTATTTATTTCTTTTGCTTTTTACGTTTACGATATTGAAGTTTTAAGATTTAAGTATAATTCGCCAAATACTTATCGGGAAGAGCTTAAATTAACAATGGTATACAGGTATAAAAAATGACAATTAACTAAATAATTTATATTTCTCGCAATATTATAGAGATAGAATTTACACAATTTTTTTTTCTTCCAACAAGATACCTTTCACGTAATTACAATTTAAAACTTTGTTGCTTCAATGTATTATCCAGTAGCTTTTGCTCGTGACTCTTAGCTCGCGATAATGTAGATTTTGTTTCAAAATGATTTTTATGATTTAACTTTGTTCACTGTTTACCGCATAATTTATGTTATAATTAGTGTTGCCAGATACAAGTGCATCATTTCCGGGACAATTCTACTACTTAATAAACATACACTGTACTATATAAAGAAACAAAAAAATTACAAATGTTTAGTAATTTTTGAAAGGCTATATGTATTTAAAAAGCGTTTTACTTAAGGATAAAATAATGAGGAAACTTACTGAAATGCTTGTAGCTATACGATTTATATTTATAATTTTCTCGGATTATATTTCATTACAAGCCATCTCCAAATATTCCTAACAAAGAATATTTTTTGTATTATATTTATTGATTTAAAAAAGGTGAAAAAACAACTATAACATAAAAAACAACTAATGTTAAAATACCTTTCTATAAAAACTAGTAGATGTTCGAAATCAGGGACAGTAAAATCTAATTCCTAAACACGGTACAAGACGCGAAATTTCGGGAAAATCCCGTATTTCCCGGTGATCGGGCAACCCTATTCATAATATATATAATATGCATATAAAAGACACAACATGACTAACGAAGTTAGCTACAAATGGAAATCGAATTTTGTATCGGCGATGACAGATCACCGAGTGCAAGCCGAGTACATTCGTACTAGAAGTACGCACTTAGCGGTGTATAACTGTTGCGCAAATCGTACATAAAGTTTCAAGTCCTAGCAGGCATTACAGATAATTAACTTTTATACTACCTATAATTTCACACTACTACTTATTAGATATAAACAATGTATAAAGTGTTCATATTTTAGGTATTTAGTCAAGAACATATATTTTATATGTCATCAATCTTAATCCTAACTAATATTTTAAATGTATATGTTACATTGTTTGTTTAATACGCTTTCATTTTCTACTGGTCAACCAATCATTATATAATTTTAGTCGTTGTCAGGCGTACTTGAAAGGTCGCGAGGTACCTTTCCTCCAGAAAAAAGAAATGTTTCCGAAGCTCAGTAAAATAAGTTTTAGACGGTCGTCTGACATAACTAATTCCACATTAACGCGAGCGAATCTGCGAGCTAAAACTATTACGAACATTTGTTGCATACTTATTCTCCTACACGGTTCAATAGCTCATACGTGCCAAGTATAACTTAAAATATGTACTTGAAACCAATGCATATATTTTGTACTAATCTATCGTCTTATTGTACGTGTATAATAAAACTGTAACGAGGCCATGAGAATGATCATGATTTTTTAAAAGATTTATCGATGTGGACATTAATTATGAATACCGAGGCCTAACCGAAATCATGGAATGTAGTCTATCTTTATTATAATATAATAAAATAAAGAGTAGAGTAAGTAGTAGTGAGAGTTAAACATGGGGTACTTTAATAACTGAAAATGAAATCTGGAACTTAATCCAGAAACTATTATACCAAAATCGCATTTTCACCAAAAAATTTGGTTACATTTAACGTCATTGTTGGTAAAACTAGATTCTCTTATATTTATGTGGCCAGTAGACAAATAATAAACGAAACTTTATAAATAATGTGTCGCCGTTACTGGTAAAAACCTCTAAAAATATAAAATCGACAAAGTAAATATTTCGCAAACTAGTCTTCCTGATTGTTTGGAATTCATGTAGGTCTCATAATTTATTATAAACAACGCGACGACCATGACTCCATTCCGGGCCGTATGCCCCGAACAACAATCTGAGCACTTTTAGATGATTAACAGTGTTACGATGTATGCGTATCGTATATACGGCTCGTACAATTGAAGCTCACGTTACAAAATTTGTCGTTTTGCCAAAAACCCACGACTATATCGTGTCTAAGCGAAAATCTTTATGAATAGCTTAATGGCTGACTCATTATCATATCTATATAAATAAAATAATAGTATAAAAGCTAAATAAGTTGTTAGAAATGAAAAAGCAAAAATTAGATTTAAAAATTATAATTTTTGCCCAAAAATTTTATTTATCAATTAGGTAGGGGTTATATCTCTTTTGTCGTATTACGGATTAACTAACAATTTATAAAACTTTAAGTACTTTTCGAAATTTTAGCTACATACACGTCCACTTTGTTTAATATTGTTTTAAAATATTGTACAATATCACAAGAATGTTCCTATTTTAATAACACATAATCCACACTAATAAAACATGTTAAATGACTTGGTTATATAACATGTTAATGTCACATCGTCTAACCGCACCATTAAATAGTCCTAAGAACAGTAAAAGTTAAAAGTTAACGCAAAGTTCCAATACAATCAGTCTTCAGATTGGTATACTATCTTTATAATAGATAAATCATTACCTCGAACACAAAAATGAATGCAATAATTAATTACTCAACATAAACACTGCAGCTAGAGATCTAGTAAAGGACAAATTTAGTTTGATCACATCCTTGTATGTATATTGTAGACCTTCTACGTGATTGAAATACTCAAGGAGTTTTAATAGAATAATATCTTTCTTTTATTATGTAATATAACATTGAAAACATAGGTACAATAAATAAATGTTAAAAAGTTTTTTTGTTCAAATCATTTTGTTGAATTGTTAATTAATATTTTACTAGTATTAAAAGTTTTAAAAATATATACTTTTTTAACTAACTAACTCAAAGAAGAAATCATAATTGATGTATCTATAATAAACTATAATTTACAGACTTTTTTTATTATTTTAAACGATGTTTAAGTTACTTTTGCACGCTGCCACAGATAAAATTAATTTTAAAATTTAAATGCAATACTTTAGGTATATCCTGGAACAAATATTAACTCACGGCGAAAGAAGTTGCGTATGCATTATTGTTAACCTTCTTACGTAGCCTTTTACCCCGCGTAAAACTACAGGACGATGCTAGTGTGATAATAACTATGTAGCTACGTAAGTTAAAACGACACACAAATGCACGTTTTCGTTCTACTTTCAGCCACATTAGATGCGTATTCCCTGCTATACGTGACTGTATAAGGTGCGGTACCTTTGCGACGATGCGGTCATTTCGACGATAAAACGGTTATACCGAAAGCCTATAACTCGGGCGAAAAACGGCAACTGATAGAGTAATAGGACTTGGTAGAATCATCCATTACAGCGACCAATCATATTTCCTGTCTGTCAATAAAACACACTAAAGGAACGAAAATGTACCCTTTAATGTGACATGAAATTTATTTACGAATACAGCCCTCGGCAGTTTAGTCGTAGATTCGGATCAATAGATATGGGTAAAAATGACTTGTCATGTTTATATGTACTTTATCATTGACACCGAAACCTTCTTCTTTAACATATTACAAAAACGTAAACCACTGTTCTCTTTGTTTGATTTTTCTTTATGTAAAAAATATAGATGTAGAAACAAACTACTTTACGAAAGCACTAATGTTTAGTGTAAATGTATTATCCTAAAAGCTACTAGTAAAAAATTAATTATCAAAAACAAAATAAATGTACACATGTACAGAATATCAATTTCGTTCAAATATATATATATATCTTTTAACGATGTCTTTAGTTGTCGTAGATAAAACAAACAAAATGAAATTAAATGAATTAACGAAACAGCACGTAAATTAATGTTGCGTTTTAAAATTTTACATTCGAAATGTACGTCGATAAAACAATAGCAAATAATCTATTCGCCTTATTATAATACATCTACTAAGAGTACAAACTCTTAAGATAAAGCAGTGCAAACTTCCGATTTCATAAATAGGTGACCGATGACACACTTCGCTGGACGAGATTAAAACATCAAACTGACCTGACGTTGCTATGCGAGCATCAGCTGCGATTTCTGGCACATTGCGTCCATTGCGATTATCTTAAAAAAAAAAGAAAAACAATATTAAGATTATTAGTTTACGTAATCTTTCATTTTTTTCTGATTTGCGAACGCGATTTTGTTATTATGTTGTTTGGCAATGATAAATTGATATTTTAAAATAATTAAAGCAAAATTTATCAAATCCACTCAAAAGTTTTTCAATATTATAAATAAAATATAGTTCAAAACTGAAACTCTACTATGGAATTAAACACGCTCTAAAAATACGAACCTAAAATGATATATATGTATATATATAAAGGTATTAAGATAGAACCTAATTGTAACCCACTGACTACACCTCCGACCGGTGGACTAGACCGGGGCAGTACCTATTGCCTTGCATTGTAAAAGTCCTAAGCTTGTCCGAAATTACCCAATTAATTCTTGCCCAACTATTCAAGTAATTATTACGTAAATTTAAAAAACATATATTGCAAGATATGTACATACTATGATATTCAGAAGTTAGCCGAAGCCGCATGTCACCTTTATACTTGAACGATTTTGAAGCTTAACTAACATCGCAGTACAGTATCGCATATAAGCGTTGCGGATATCCTTGTAGTCGAGTTTGTCTTCTGCAGTCAACACTTGACATAATTATGACCAACATGGATTCTGCATCAGAGGCCTTGGAATTTGACTAACAATGTAAATGTTTACACTATTCACGGTTTTGTTCGTCATCAGATTCTAGTCTCGATATTATTTGTTCCAATACTCTCAGTCGGTAAGTGTGAATAATGTTTCTACTTTTTTATTGATTTTATATAGATATTTTCTATAAAAAAATATCGAATGAAATTGACTCATAGTTTAATATATATGTAAAATAGTTGAATAAAATACATGTCCAGCTAAGTGAGAGTATTGTACTTAGAACAACGTAAAAATCTATATATCAATTGAGACAATTTCTTTTGTGTAATTTTACTAAATAAAAACAAAGTAAAAATAACAATTTTGCAATCAATGTAAACCGATTGATACATACGAGTATATCCACAATCTGCCGCAGTGAAATCGTTAAATCCAGATTAACGGCAGACATAAAAGAATTAGGTCGGTCCTCAGCGGGTGCTTTGGAGGTAGATTTGGACAACCCTGTCATGACAGAGATTAGGGTGGACTAGGGTGTGTCGGCACCGTGAAATGTCGTGCCATTTTACCGCACGGTGACGTCACGGGCCACTCCTGACATTTCGACTAAAGCAACAAAAGCAGCCCTACCTTCCCTCACTACTGATAACTGAAAAACCTTAATAACTTCAAGCTCTTTGCTTTATTTGCACACGACCGCTCGCGCTTTTGCCGTTCTATTTTACCTTGGCATTTATAAACATGCCTACTATACTAAAATTGTGTCAAAGTGTTTCGTATACGGAGTAAAATTTTGGATAGTAAAAAACATTAAAAACCATTGAGTATTTATACACTATCAAATCGCTTTATATAATATGAATAAAGCCTTTCTTAAGAAACCGATGGTCGCTTCATTTGGGCGTTGCCGTTGCCTCGTAAATGTTAAATTGCCTAGTTTATATCAGCGTACGTCACGATATATATCTGTATAACATGTAGGTTATGTTATAGCGTAAGTTAATGAATCACACACTTTGACTATAAGAATGAATGATTAATGTGTGAATGATTTCGTATTTGACGTACATTTCGAATCGTGTAAATTATGCAATAAAGTAGTCCAACCGCTTGTACGTTCTCTACGTTTGAATATATATATATTACTTTTAAAAAATGTCTCTTATACCTATAAACAAGCAATTCTTATACGTATATCTCGGAAACTACAACGATTTTCATGAAATTTAGTATTCGGGGATTTCGGAAGCGATAAATCAATCTAGCTAGATTTTCTCTAAAACGTCATTTTATCTGTGTTTTCAGGCAATGAAAATTACTACTATTTTTTTTTACTACTAAATCTAAATATAACTTTAAAAAATACGATTTACCAAAAATAAGACGAGCAAAACTCGGTAACCCAGAAACTTTCCAATAAATAACTGATGGGTACGAAATTTGCGGAGGGTTCTCAGGTTAAAAGTTCTAAAGTGGAGTCTGTGCTGTTTCTTATTACAATTGCTAAATGCTAAAAGCCTGTGACGTAAATTCAGAATTAGTTTAGTTAGTATAGTGTATATATATACAAATTCTTCTACAACTATGTGATAATGCCGATTTTGGTAATTTTTTTGTAAGACATTTCACTTATTACTTTTATCACACCATAACACACTTCTACAGTTAGCAAAAAGAAAGTTCAAGGCTCTTAGACGACATTGACTATACAATGTTAGTAAATTATTCAACAATCTATTTGATCCAAACGCGTGAGAGCACCTGCACCTGTAACTTCGCTGACACATACAATAAGTTATAGAAAGTGATACTCTATTTTACACTGGTATATACAAATGTTAATTAAAAATCTTAAGAAAAATGCAACCAAGATCGCAATCAAGAAAAATAACTGGTCAAGTGCGAGTAGGACTCGCGCACCGAGGGTTCCGTACAAACTTATAGAAATCTATATAAGACTAACCCATCTACGCCATTTGTGGTCTTCATCATCAGTTCCAACATAAGTTACTATCAAAAATACCTAACTCGGTATACGTTTGCCTATAATATTTGAGGAGTTCCCTCAATTTCTCCAGGATCCCATCATCTGATCCTGACCTGAAGACAATGGGACCACCTTGAAAGTATACCTTTTCAAACAAAAAAAAAATTTGAAAATCGGTACACAAATGGCAGCGTAATCGGCGAACAAACATAAAAAAAAATTAAATACAAGGTCGAATTGAAAACACTCCTTTTTTAGAAGTCGCTTAAATATAATCAAATATTATGTAAATATGGATCACGTCCCCAAACCTCTTTTGAAACTACTTAGGAGCACTTAAATTTAAAACACAATCATGGATGCAATCTATGGAAACACAAAATATTATTTTAAGTACTAATACACCTTATACTTTCAAAAAAGCAAAGTTATAGCGCGATTCAGGATACACCTAGCGCCATCTCTTGACAATTTCAATGAACTAACTTGTTGACTTTGACATTAACAACATAATTATATTATATTTTATTCTCTTTTTTTATTTATATTCTACTACACTCCACTACCCCTGCACTACGTTCGTAAAATATTTAGATTTACATTATCAATCAAAATATCGAAATATATTTTAGTGTTGCCAAGAAGAAAATAATTAGTTCTTAATTCGAACAAAACTAATTGTTTATTTTTAAATAACTAATTATATTACTAATAACCAGAAGACTTATATGTGTAGATAAAGAAGTAAATTAAATAACTCGATCTGTTCGAATTTAATTTTAAAATTTTCGTACTAAGTCAATACGAGTACTTAAATCAAATCGCGTGAAGCTCTTATATTGAATGTTAATTACGTAATGACGTTATAAATCGACGATAAAACTTTTAAATGAAAAGTTTATTTTATTATTTTTAGCGCGTTTAAATAATAATTAAAATAAAAATTTTTATTAACCGAGCAGAATTATATCACAGTTAATGTCATAATGTTGTAATAGATGGCATTAGCTGTACGCTGCATCGCGCTATCATTTTGTTAGCTGCGATATATAGATTGCATTGCGTTGTTTATAAAGATTTGCTGCTTTTTAATGTTTTCGTATTGATACAAATTTCTTCTCAGTGTTTGTAAAATTGTTTTTTTGACCATGGTCAACTTCTATGTTAATTTGTTCCAAGTACATATAACTTTAATTCTAAGATTAATATATTTTCCGCTTGATCAATTTACAACTTGATACATTTACGCGTTCCTGAGAAAAAGGTTGAAAGACAGACGTACAGACTGACAGACACACGAACAGAAATTTACAGTTTTCGGATTTTTTCCTTTATATATACTAAAGGATCTTGCTCCTGGCCAAATTTCATAATGCTTGGTCAATGGGAAGTACCCTATAGGTTTTGATTCCCTTGCGAAAACGCTAAAATGGTCAAAATATACGACATATTTTCCATTATCTTTTGATTGCGTTGACTTAGAACCTTAATATTTTCACGGCCGCATGTCATCGTAGACTTGAGTATATGACATTAATTTCAACATGATACGTCTATGCATTTCTGAGAAAAAAGGGTTGACATCCCGACAGACAGACAGACAGACAGACAGACAGACAGACAGACAGACAGACAGACAGACAGACGGACAACAAAGTGATCCTATAAGGGTTCCGTTTTTCCTTTTAAGGTACGGAACCCTAAAAACATCCAATTTCACCTCGTTTTATTTTAGAAAGAGAAAAATAATATAAAAATATTTATATATTTTCTACATTTAAACTTGTCGTCAATGAAAATTCCCGTTGGGGATAAGGCTGGTAAAAAAATTTTTGCTTTTATGTACGGATACATGGAAACGAGTGAATGAAAACGAAAAACATTTTCTTGGCGAAAATGCGCTGAGTTTATAACTAAATGGAACAAAGGAGTGATGGATGAAATTATAATTGTATCTTCTGTAAACCATGCGTCTTATAGGCTTTATACGCGTACATATGCGTTTACACACAAAAAATAACTGGTCAAGTGCGAGTAGGACTCGCGCACCGAGGGTTCCGTACAAACTTGTAGAAATATATACAAGACCAACCCACCTACGCTTAAAAATAATAGTCATCAAAGGGCACACCGACGGATGCGACGTCTCAGCCCTCCATAAACTCAAACCATTTGTAGCCGCTTTAGCCCTGTCAGCTAGAAATAATAGGTATATAAATAAAAACTTTTTGAAAAAAACAAACCGACACCGAAACAAGTAAACTAAAAAGTAAAAAATAAATATTTTCAACTACATTTTAAAGTCGGTGCCAGGTAAAACATTCGAAGTCGGCGCCATGTTAAACCTCTTACGTGTTATTTACTGCCATCGAGTTCAAAATGTAGTAGAAAATATTTATTTTATGCCTTTTAGTTCATTTGTATCTCTTAGGTTCGTTTTAGAGTCGGTTTCATTTTTTTGAAAAAGAAAAATATTTCACACTTTTTGAGTTACGAATATAGTAAGATTAAGTGATTTTCCTAAGCTACAATAGCCTAATGCCAACTGTTCGTTGCCATTGACAATATATATCTTTTCCCGATACAGGGCTGTTAATTATTAAGGAGTTCTCTTGGTGTTGCATCATCAGCTCCACTTCACCATATGCATTGTGACGAGCGTAAATTGTTTAGCATTTATATCGAAAAAAAAACGAATCGCAAGCCGTGAAATACTTGTTATTGAGTAGTTTTGGTGGCCATCTGTGGTCTTCATCGTCAGTTCCATTTCACAAAAAGTGATTTTCTGAAGATAAATACATAAGTTACTATCAAAAATACCTAAATTGGTATAGGTGTGCCTATAGAGTTCCTCAATTTCTCCAGGATCCCATCATCAGATCCTGACCTGAAGACAATGGGACCACCTTGGAAGTATACCTTTTCAAACAAAACAAATTTTTGAAAATCGGTCCACAAATGGCGGAGTAATCGGCGAACAAACATAAAAAAAAATAAAATAAATACAAGGTCGAATTGAAAACACTCCTTTTTTGAAGTCGCTTAAAAATAATGAATTATTATATACATAATTATATCATATTTTATTCATGTTTTATTTTTATTTATATTCTACTACGCTCCACTTCCACTACACTACGTTAGTAAAATATTTAGATTTACATTATCAATCAAAATATATATTAATGATGCCAATACGAAAATAAATTCCTTAATTCGAACAAAACTAAAAATAAACAAACACAATGAACAAAACCAAAAGACTTATATGTGTAGATAAAGAAGTAAATTAAATACCTCGATCTGTTTAAATTTAATTTTAAAATTTTCGTACTAAGTTAACACGAGTACATAAATACTCTTGTTAAAAACTCTTATATTAAATGTTAATTACGTAATGACGTTATAAATCGATGATAAAACTTTTAAATGAGAAGTTTATTTTCTTATTTTTCGCGCGCTTAAATAATATGTTAAAATGATGTTACCTCTGGTAACCGCATGTCATCGTAGACTTGAGTATATGATATTAATTTCAACATGATACGTCCATGCATTTCTGAGAAAAAAGGGTTGACAGCCAGATAGACAGACAGACAGGCAGACAACAAAGTGATCCTATAAGGGTTCCGTATTTCCTTTTAAGGTACGGAACCCTAAAAAATACAAAAATATTGTATTATCTACCATCTATCATCTATACTAATATGTATGTTTATTAACATAACCAAAAAGGGTCAGGGATTAAAGCTAAAGGTAAGACCTAAACGTAAGGTATGAATAGACATTTAATAAAATGTTATGGTTTCCTGTATTAACACAGCTTTTTCAGAAAAATTACTTTTTATTATTATTCTTTACATTATTTATTGTTTTAACAGTTTTTCTAAACATAATAATAAAAAAAAATTGAAAATCACATAGCTTTGACAACATAGCATTAGAGAAAAAAAAGATATAATTTCTTTCTGTGAATGCTAAGCAAATGAAGAACAATACCACAGCTAAACTCGCATATGTCACTTTTAATCATAAAAATATGCAAGTGTTTCTTACAAGAAGTAACCATATTGTATTTTGTATCTTAGTTTAAAAATCATGGATTACCATACTGACTTTCATACCTTTTTTTACTCTCTTAGCAGTTAAATTTCCAAAAATACTTTCTTAGTAAGTCAGTCGATTCAGGAGGTTTCTTGTTATTTAATAATTGGACGATTGTAGGTATATAGTGACTAATTACAGTAAACTATTCCTCACATATGTTGGTACCTACTCTAAACTACTTAAACAAGTTATTTTCCATGGCAGTCTTTACATATTAAATAAAAAATTATAAATGCTCGAGATAAAATAAAAATGACATGGAATATTGTTAATTAGGAAACTGGAACAGTTAAGAATAGCAACTTTGGCTGTTGTAGACAAAAATCAGATAGTAAATTCAGACCAAGATGTTGTGACTGGCTTTTTTTCTTTTGATGCATTAAATGATGTAAATTTTAGTACAGTACTGTAAAGTTGTATATCACAAATATATAATAGACATTTAAAGCACTAGAAATTATTACTACTATAAAAATTCAGACACTAGTAATTTTAGAGCTAGTTTGGTACTGCCAAATTTAGCAAAAACTTTTCTTTTTTTTTTCAAATTTTTTCATTTTAATCAAATGAAATGAACTCACTATATCCGCACCTGCTAGTTGAGTATTTATGATTTAGTAATTCTTTTGTTGGGGAAATGTATAAAATTTTACACCATTTTGTGATTTCTTCTTATGTCTAAAGTTTAACTTTGATGAAACAGTTGTAGATTAGAGTAGAACATTTGCTTGATATTCAAAAAGTGAATGCAAATGCCTAATTTTGTATGTATATATATGTGTGTGTGTATATATATATATATATATATATATATATATATATATATATATATATATATATATATATATATATATATATATATATATATGTGTGTGTGTGTGTGTGTGTATATGTTTTTCTTAAACAGTTTTTATAAATGGGTGAATATGACTATAATATGATATACGGACTTAGGAACATTCAGTAGGCAATACGGACTCTCATACTGTTCACAGCTGATTTAAGCAGCATTTACTAAACATATTATTTTAATTTAAATTTGATCAGTTTTCTATACAAGAAAACAAATAATAAAAAATAAAAATAATCTTTTCAGATATCATCAAATAACTTTTAATACCATTAAAACTTTTACTTCAAAGTCAGATAAGTACCTAAAAGTATCTTGAATAAGTATTCAAATAGCTATCTTGAATATTAGTTAAAGCTTCAAATTACTGGGTTACATTTTGATTTAAAAAATGTTTAATATTAAAAAACTGCATCTAGTAATATGCATATATATATATACATAAAATATAGAGTCTACAACCATCTTGAATAATACATTTTAAAATAGGTACAGTAGTTTCTGAATTTATTATATCCCACATACAAAATTTGATTTTTTTTATATAAGTTTGTATTTAATATAAAAATTTATTTAAAAAATCTCATGTCATGGTGACTTTAGTGTCTGCATTCCTCCAAAACTGCTTGATTGATTAGTGAGTAGGCTGTAAAGTGATTCGTACCCTCCCACCCCTAATTTTATCACAATTTTAGTATTTGTTGTTAGATCTGAACAATATCCACATAATTCAACCACCATATGAGGCAAAGCCATTTGCCAAATTGTTAGTCTATTATATAGACTGTATAAATATATAATTGTGGGTACTATATTTTTTGCAACAAATTTCCTGTTTTGGATTAAGTCTTATTCTCCTGATTGTTTCTTTTTCATTGCATCCTGATCAAATTTATAAAGAGCAATCATCAAGATTTAGCCAACCCAATATAAAAAAAAATGTATAAATTTATAAAAGGAAATATCACATAGCATACTCAAAAAAAGTCATTGAACTGATTGTTGATTGTTTTCCTATTTTAGAGTAATTTATCAAATAGTCATATAATACTTAAAATAAATTTTATCTTAGAGCATACTTAAGGAACGTCATATCAATAACACATACATATACTGGTTATCCTGATAGTAAACAATTATCTATAATTGAATAAATTGACTCAAGTAGTGATATTTTATGATTTTCACAAAAGAGCCTTTATCTCCAAAACCAAAAGACTAATACTTAAAAAAAATTGTCATATGGCTAGCTGTGACCTAAATTATAACCCTCTTAATTCATTACTTTTAGGACAGTCAGTATATAATAAATATGCTTAGATAATCATAGTAAATGACACAAATTTTATATTACCTTCCTATCTAAGTTAAATTTATAATCGTTTTTTTTTTTTGTATAATCGTTCATAATTTGCGATATTTTTAAAATTGAATTCTAAATGTAAATAATAATGTCTAGCAATTTCTCTATTTATAATTATTAAAGTATTGATACAATATGACAAGTAAACAATATTTATAGCTAAAAATAGAAGTTATTTCATAATTTAACGTTTATTTAAAAGCTTAAATCTTAGCGAATACCCGGTTACAACAGGTTGGTGGCTATATTTTGGCGAACTAAAAATAGACATATTGTACCGTCATATTGAGTTGAATGTAAACTTTTGGCTAAAACATAAAGTTTACAAAATAATATGGTTACGTATGTCATATACAACGTATAATGATTTAGTATATTTTTAAAAGTGAAAGTAGAGGCAAAAGTTGACACCTGTGTTTATCGAAAACAAATTATTACTACAAAGAATAGATAGAAAAGAATGATACATACTGTTTTAAATCTCACGCCATACACACTATTACAATAAGTTTATTTTCTTGTATGCAAACAATTTTTATTCACTTTAATCAACTTACAAATTCACAATCACAAATCCACAATTTGCACAAACTGACTGACAAACCTGACAAGTATGAAGTAAGCCATAGAGTAAATATCGTTATCTATTACAAAAAATGAGCAAACGTGTGGGCAGACGAATGTTAATATGAAAAGATAAATAAATAAATTTATTTATATATTATGTTTTGTATATACATATTTCTTAATTGAATCCTCAATTTATCTTCATCTATATTCCACAATAATTAAAATCCAGCTTCTATCTTTCATTTATTATATCGATAAACTTTAATAGCCATCACTATCAAAATAATTGTGAATGTTTTCTGTTCCATAAAACCTTCATGACCTTACGCTATCATCCGACAAAAATTATCCATCGACTGATAGCTCGTATACCTCAAACCAAAACTACAAAGTTATTTCATTAGTTCCAGACATAAGCCTGGAATAAGTCTACAAAATTGAGTCCAGCAATTTAGAATTGCAAACAATATTGATTAATAATATATATCGATATTCTAAAAATATCTATACTGTTGTTATTATATTTCATGAACAAAGATACGGATTGAACTATAGTATCGACTGGATCATCGAGTTTTATCTAGCTACATCAGGCATCACTACTTGTCATTGTCGTTTATTGTTAAATACTTTCCTTCATATTGATCATTATAAATTTATAAATTTGAAAAAATCTGACAGACATAATAAAAGTAATAGTTGCAAATCCGAGTTAATTTGCATTGAACTTTGGTATAAATATCGTGTATTGATTACAATGAATATTTCAATAGAAAAGAAAAGAACAGACTGTGCAGCATTACCAAAAGGTTGGCAAAGAGAAGAAGTCATAAGAAAAACAGGACTCTCAGCAGGAAAAGTTGATGTATATTATTACAGGTACTTTGTGTTTTTTTTATACTTATAATTTTAATACTAAACAACACATTTTGTAATTGCAATATCTTACCAAAATTTTAGGTATTTACGTATATAGTACATACCCATGCTATCATTAATATTATTAAAGAAATTATAATTGACATTTAATCAATTATATATTTTTTAATAATAATAGTTTTATACTAAATATACAGTAAAGACATATCATGATAAATATTTATGAGTGTATAAGACAGACAGTCTTATGAAAGCTACTAACATAAAGATGTTTAAAGATTTTTCGAGATAATTTTAAAGGCAGTTTTATAAAAGAAATGAGTTATGGAGTACATAACTGGTATAAAGGACATTTAAATTCTAGCTTAAATAATTGACTGGTAATCAAAAATTCTATTAAGAAAAATTACATATTTATGATTTTCATAAATTCTATGTTAAGTCCATTTTTTTAAAATTATCATTCCAGACAATTATTTACCTGAACATTCACAACATTCATTGTTATTAATAATTAACACGACTAACTGTAAAACAGCTATTTTTGGCTGGCCGGTCTGTGGTGACAAAGAATTTTCTGCAGCCCAACAGGTAAAAAGTTTCGCAGTAAACCCGAGCTAGTTCGTTATCTCGGTGATAGTGTGGACTTGTCGTGTTTCGACTTTCAACAAGGTCAAATAAACACAATGCTCCTGTGCAAGGTCAAGAAAGCTCGAGCGCAGTTTGACTACAGGTTCCCACATGTGTCATATCTTCTCTCACTTGTGTTGTGTTCATTAGTGCAGTCCCGCTTTGTGTTACATTTGTTTATGCTCTTTATCCAATAGCTTTTGTCTGCGATCCTTAGAAATAGTTTGAATACTTCTAATTCACCTACATTTTAGGATTCAAGCTTCACACATAAATTATGAAGACCTTGTAGTTTATTTTGTTCCACCCTTTATGCCAGCTTCATTTGAAAAGTGTTTTCACCTTTTTGTAGTCACCTACTTTTTTATTTTTCCAATTTTATTGCACAATGCTTTTTTATGCAAGCTTTACAATAACCTATTTTGTTTAAAAAACAAATTATATGAATATAATATAGAACTACAGTTTTATGTGTAAGTTGACTCAATTATTAACATGCATCAACATGTGATAAAATATATTACAAATTTTAAACAAAGAATTTTTTATAAAAATTTCATAGCCTAGATTTCACCTGGGATTATGCAAGGATTCTAGCATATCATACACATTAAAATGGTTGAGGAGCTTAGAAATTACAATGAAATTAAAAAATACTTCTCTACATTCAAACTGAAAATATATAATACTCTATTTATTCAGCAGTTGTGTAAAGACAAAAAACTAAATGTAGTCATCTTATTTAATTTTTCCAAAAATTAAGGCCCCATAATTTGACATTTTACGTCTATCTAATTGTAGTAACTTTAAAATCATTCTACAATTTATAAGAACATAATAAATTCGTTAAATAAAAAATCAGTAAACTTAAGTAGTTTAATCTCTGCTTTGAAATTAATTGAACATTTTTTATTTGGCATCTATCATACACACCATCATCCTCCTAAAATTGTATATAACAAGTGCCTAGAAATCATTTAGCATGACTAATATTGCATGTGAGAATTAATTGTTTTGCCCTTTTAGTTCATTTGTGAAGTAGGCACATTCTGTATTGTAGTCCTGTGTGACTTTTGATTGAGTAGAAAAATAATTTACACAAAAATTAAATGTGGTTTAATAGAATCAAGCTGACCAATTATGATAATAATTACTATGAAAAAGTTTTTGTTGTGTTCTGGTTTGTTTTTTTTGCTTGTATAAAATTAATATGAATCTATTCAGTAATTGATTGTTGATCTATACACAGGGGTGTTCGTTCTGACGCTTCGCTTGTGCCTCCTATTCGTCAAACAGCTTCAATTTTCAAACAACCGGTGACTGTTTATAAGACACAGGAGAGTAAAGTTAAAACTGATTTGAAACATGGTACACAGGAAAAACCTAAACAACTTTTCTGGGAGAAGAGATTAGAAGTAAGTAATGTTTATTTTTAAGGTCTTTTACCCATTAGGCACCAATTCTTTTACTAAACTTATGCAGTCTGACAATCGTTACCTTTCCTGTTTGGTTAGAATTCTTAGAATAATTGTGTACCTATATGATGTGTAATGATGATAGTTATTTTAACAAATATTAAAAACAACAAAAAGTTAAATGTTATAGTCTATACATCTTTTTTCAACAATTTCTATTTTGTTTCTGCTTTGTTATAAAATCAATAATGCTGCATGCATTATTGATTTTATAACAAAGCAGAAACAAAATGCAATCTTTATTAGAATGCATGCAATCTTTATAAGATTATAGTTAAAATTTCTCACTTAACAATATATTACCAGGGATTGACTGCATGTGATGCAAATGGCGTTATTGGGACCACATCTTTGCCCAAGTATATAAAGCCTTTGGGACCATATACATCCGATGCTACGACTATACAGTCACTAGCTACTGCTTTACATGTTTCGTCCCAACCCATAACAGGTAAATACTGTATGCTATATAAAATATAACTTGAAAAATATAAAAAAAAAACAGTCAAGTGCGAGACTCGAGAATTCACGCACCGAGGGTTTTATATGTAAACAATTTTGGTCTAAAATTTTAAACTATATTACCTCTGTTCCACGTTACCTAGCTACAGTACCTATCTCTTGAAAACGGTCCCACACATTTCGTATAGCTTTTGACGTATTACTACAGATCTTTGAGTCTCTCAAAAAATAAAACAATCCTATTGCTCTTTTAGTTATTTCTTGTAATTTACAGGTCAGTCTGGTTCAAAACAGACAATAATGGAGAATCCTGGTGTTTTTTTAAACCCTGACCAGCCGCTGATAGCAGCTGTTACTATAACAAAAGATGACCTCCGCCGTCAAGAAGAGCGGGTAAAGCGCGCTCGACTGCGGTTGCAAGAGGCTCTAGTGGCAGCATAGGGCCACGCCGGCGACGGGGAAACTCCTTCCTCCGCCGCCGACTCGCAGGAAGCCGACCCCGTCGAACAGATGCTGCCAGACTCCACTGCAGACTCGCCTAAACCATCAAATTTGGAATGTACCGTCGATAGTACTAGTTAAGATTGTTTAGATTTTAAGGTAATATATTACTAGAAATTAGATCATAAGTTTTTTAGTCTGTATAAATTAAATATTGATAATTATACTTTCTTTTTTATATTATTCATTTACTTCAACATGGGCAATGGTAGAATTTTTTTCAGTGGATACCTGTATGTAATTATCCAATAAATATGTATAATAAAATTTATGGTAAATGAAAATTCATATTTTACATTTACAAAAAAATGCATATATTTTCCTAACAAGAGATAATACAATAAATGTTGGATTAATTAATGTACATGTAAGTAGATACCTTAAATCCTCTCATTAAAAAGACTGGTGTATTGAATCTGTAATTATTAAATAACTAATAATGTGATCATAATTTTTTACTTTGATAATAAAAAACAATATAAAGAAAAAACATGGTTTTTGTCAAAAAAAATACTATCCACATTTACAATGTCAGTTAAAAAGTAAGTTTAGACAAAAATATGGTGGTTACTAAATGAAAGATAAAATAATCAAAAATGTAGTGTTTGTACATAATTATGTCTTAGTAATTATAATAAAGTATGTGTGAAAAAAAATTAACTTTGTTTCAGTTTTATATATCTTTAATGAATCAAATAGAGAAGCAAAAATTGTGAAATAGTGCAATAATTTTGTTTTAAATTGTATTCACAACCATAATTTTGGAAACAAAGTAAAATGATACATTTTAACAAATTTTAAAATTTTATGAATCACAAGTTACATTTGTAATTAGTGCTAATTAAGAAAAAAAAATCTTATATGACAATTATTTGTGAGTTTGACAGATATATAATTAGATATGATTGAGAAAAGTTTTACAGAGAAAGTCTTATATTAACAAGTCACTTAATATATATTATAAATAAAACTATTAATGTTCTTCAATTAACATGCTTATAATATTTTGGTCTATTTATTCTCTTTACCGCTTAATACTACCTATCCTAATTAGAGCAAAATATGACTAGAATTCATATAATCTATGATTAAAAAATTACACTAATAAAGCCAATTTTCTTTGTGTCTATCTATAAAATTTATCTAAGCAATTTATAAATAATTAAATATTTATGACAACTTCAGGTCAAAATGTAAAATGGACTCGTTTGAAAAGGCCCCATGCATTATTAAACTCCAAGCAAAGAGATTTTTAACAATTGTACTACTATCATTAAAATTATTATTTTATTCATCACCCCTTTCTTTTATCTTAACCTAAAACAATTACAAATAAATGCGTGATGATATGTGAGAACACCTCGAAAAAATCTAGTTATTCATACTTAAATAATTGAATCATATAATGATATGTTATGAGATCAATATTATACCAAAAAAAATTTATGTCCATGGATAGTAATTACTAAATAAAACCGTACCGACAACAAGATACCCTAGAAAATAACATTGTATCAGTCTAGACTGAAAATCTGGCATTCGCCTAGATATTATAAAAGTTTTCCATTTACTATACATATTGTCAACACCTTCTAAATTGGCTATTGACAAATGGTGAGATGGTATTCTCTTACCCATACCAATGCGACGAAAGTGTTCATTTATAGTATTTTGGTCCGATGTCGGTGTAGGACCAACATTCATTTTACTTGAACATATCCAATACAACACTGGACTAGCAGATGCAAGAAGTCGGGTTGATACTTGTATGTGCACATACATTAGACAAAATATTGTTAAAAACAACATGTGTATAATATATACAAATAACACAGGATCATTGGCCCCAAAACCTCTAGGGTGCTGTTTTTGTTTGTAAGGTACTTTACTTGAATACCCAAAATTAAATATGTTATCTTTTAATCCAAGTCGTAAACACAATCTAAAATTGTTTTTTATATATGACATACAGTGATACAATATTATAAGAAGTATAGGTGAAGCAAGAATGAAATTTGGTATCTGTTTTATTCTATAATATTTAAAGAGACCAACATCCCAATAATGGCTCTGAATATATGAATAAGACAAAGGCAATGAACTATTACACCAAGGACTTTCTGCAGTACCTGGTAATAAGAATTCTGTATTAGTTAAGAATTCTGGCAAATTATGATCACTGTGAATACAAAATTTAAAGTAATTATAAGTTTGTACTAATACATATGGAATAACTGCCACAACCACAGTCAAGAATAATGCAACACATGATGTAAATAGAGGCAAAATTAGAAATGGTAAAATTAATCTATGCTTTAAGGTTTTATATTTGTACACAATTTCTGGTAATGTTCTTTCTATTACATTTTTGAAACTAGTGTAGAATATGAAACCTAGATTTACAATACCGTTAGTCCGACTTATCATAGAGAATCCAGCTGGTAATCCACTTGTAATGTCTATATTAGCGAACCTCAAAGTTTCATTTTCTGTACATTTATACATGACATAAAAAGACATCAATGCAAACAAAGATTCAGAATAAGGTGCAGAAAAAAATATACTTGCAGGATTGACACAGTACAATATTACTGATTTATATGCCCTACATTCACTTCTAAGTATTCTTAAGCTTAGTCGATGTAGCACATCTGCAGATTTTATGAAAATTAATAAATTAACAAGAGTTGCTGAAATCAATAAAATACTGTGGAAATTTAGAAAGGAACCTAAAATACTATTTAGAATGTAGGCGACATATCTTATAATTAATGGAAATAAAGGAGAAAAGGCCAAACAATTTTCATATGTGTATCCATATTGTGCAATATGAATAAAATATTGAGCATCCCACCTTTTAAACCCACCCAAAGCGATATCTATAATCACATCACCTTTTGTTTTACGCAATGTTGGATCTTCAGGACTAATAAATACATTTGCGTCATGGTCTGGTACAATTGCGTTTATTACAGCTTGCAGAAACAATATAAACACTCTAGAACTGAATGCGAACCATAGTATTTTCTGTCTTGGAGTGTACATTATTATCTGAAAAAAATAACACAGCATGAAGTTTTAAAATACCTTAAAATTCTTAATATTATTGATTTTAAACTAACCTATGAATGTCCTTATAACTTAGGATTTTATCGTGCATATATTGGCAATCTACAAAAATATTTCATGACGTATATTATTTTAATAATTTGTTTAACAGTATTTTTTATATATTTATATAAAATATTTAGTATTTATTATTCTTTTGAAAAGACTAATTCGCATTTGTAATAGACATAGATCAATGCAAAATTGCAAGAGATGTGAAAATATAATCGACTTTCTTAATAATATTAATACACTTATAATAAATCGATAAAAATATGTCATACGTTATTTTTAGTTCTTATTGTTTAAATTAAAGTTGAAAGAAAGATAAGTTCTGTATTTTAGTTTTGAGATTATCGTTATTATTGTCGGCGTTATATTATTCATACTTATCGTTTTATTTTATTTTAGTAAAATGTTAAATGCACTGAATATTCGAGGAAATATATTTTTTAAGTTTATGATTTTAGCTCAAAGTTCAAAAAAAGATTTGTTTTGAATTTTAACTTTGAATATCAAAAGGTTCTCGTTTTATTTCTTGTGTATTACATTTTATTTTAATGTGATTCTAATAAATTAATTGCTATTTAATTTTATTTTTATTTTAAAACTGAAAGTTCAAAGAGACATTTGTTTTATTTTTATAGTTTTGAAAGAAAAATATTTTCAACTGTGGTATATTTCTAGAATTTTTAAAAACAGATTATAAAAAAAAATTACGAATCGATTTATAATGAAAGGATAAACATCGATTTTAAGTAATCGTTTCTTCTTTACTCAATGTCACATCCCTAAGAATTGCAAAATGTCACACCACGGAGTTAGTGTTATCAGAAAAAAAATCATATTAATAGTGTAAGGTGCTGCCAGCAATCCAAGAAGATAAGATCATTGTTAGTGGGAACAAAGAGTATATAATCCTACGTATTAAACTCTATAACATAGTGATTATATACTTTTTGGTATATTCCTCGTGTTAAAAATAAGGAACTGATTTGCACTGCAGAGCTTTGCATGATATAAGGATACAAACGGAATTCGTATATTCAATTTCTTCCAATTATCCCCCTTGAATATGCACAGCCAATAACGCGATTAATTTAATTTTTCATTATGTGGTTTTTGTTTAGGCTCATTACTATAAATAAGTTGGTTTATTATTTTTAACGAAAATAAAAATAAAAAAAATTTAATACCTCAGTATACCTTGAGGTGTATACTCGGAAGATCAAACAGAATGAAATTCCGTTTATACTACCTAGGCTAGCTAAACGGACACGCGATTCCTATTTTCCTCTTTAGGGTGAATACTTTGGGTGGCCAAACGGAATCATCCAAAAATAACATCTTGTTATTTAGAAATTAGAGCCGAATCAGCTAACCCCGACTTCACCTCATTATTGGTCTGTTCTACCCGTAGAGTGTAGGTTTCCGGAAGCGCAGAGGTGAAGCTGACTCCGCCAGCAATATGATCAGGTGCCCAATTCCAAAATACTGGCGGCATTACCTCTTTGAATGGCTAGACTGTACTACTGGTGAAGATAGCCGTCAGTTCGGAAATCTGTAGATTTAACAGGGCAGGAAGACAGCACTTTGTAAAACTTTTTTGCTTCCTTTCGCCCCAGGACCTCGTGATTTCTACGGTCAACGGCACAAATACCAAACTTTTTTCAATTTCGTATTTACGCCGCTCCATATAGCATTCCATATAAATGATTTATCTAGCTTTCACTGTTCAAGGAAGCATGAAGGAAGAAACACCGAGGGCTTTTCGTGGACGGTAAGCTATGGTGTCCATATTCGTCTACTGCCTTACCACAATAACATTTACGTAGCTGATATATATAGATCTATATATTTGTGTAATAATAAGGATAAATAACATGTAACAAGGGCAATGAAAAAAGTCTAAGCGTTTTCAAACTTTATTGATACATATTTTTGTATTAATATAATTCTATATAATTCTTGGAAATTTAACGAAACCCCAACAAAAGTGAGCAACAGGTATCGAATATGTTTTTACAAATTAAAATTTGCTACACATTCAGTAGAATAAAGCAATAGCTTAATTCGAATGTTATTACCACCTCAAAAAAAAATACAAAAATAACTGTACAATCATAAACACCATTATGGATTTAATTTATACCCACTCAGAGAAGTTGAATATCCTCCTAACCCTTATAACAAAGAGACACACGAAGAAAAATTTAATGTTTGAAGTAATTTCATACAAATAAATTATAGTTTGATAACTAAAGAACTTATTTCTTATTATCCATTTTAGCTAATTTTGCATGTAGCATTTATTTATACAAATTATACATTATAAGCATTAGGAATTTAAAAATTATTATAAACAAATTTCAAGATACTGTAAACAATAATAGCACAAAGTAATTTTATATTAATTGCCAGAACTGTCTTCATCACTCGTTTTTAAAGCAAAACTATTTACATAAACCTACATCATTTATCTAACTTTACGTGAACTAAAACTATGCATGAATGTATCTTTATAGCTCGGGGAAACAGAGAAAATGTTCAAATAATAAAAATATATAATAGTTTAAATATACTGAACAAGTCAATCGAATGTTTACTATATAATCTTAGTCCGAAATTTAAGATTGGCTTATTTCCAAATAGAAACAAACTAATACACCTAAAGTAAGAAGGAATGAATTTATATTATTTAATTTAAGAAATAATATGTTAATTATAGACATTTTGATAGTAGTTTTTATCTGAGTCTATTCCATGTCGATTTTCTATCATTTTATTTATAACACACCTGCACCACATGTAACAAACATAATAGTATTAACATTCTAATGTCGTCAAAAAAATATATAGACAGACTGTGTAAAATGAATACCACATGTATAAAATTGAGTTATTAAATGTGTAACCGAATTAATAATTGCAATAAATCCAAGATTGTGGTACAAGTGGGTGAGAATTACAGTGAAGGCGCCCGCGCGGATGTTAGCTCATAGACAACTGTCCCAGGGCCAGTAACCTTTCCACTGCGGCATTCACATCCCCGAATGTTGCAATAAGGGCTGAAAGGAAATCATTTTTCATTTTGATAAAAAATAAGTGTGGGTTTGTTAATTAACATTGGTGTTGTAAGCAATTGTGGGTATTTCTATTATTTACAGGGTACAAGCTTTTACATTACTTTTGTAAATTAAAAATATAATGTATGAATTATGTTTCACTTAACTGCCGTACCAACATTTAGATCACTTTCATTAGGAAGGCCCTGCTATTTAGCAATAAATGAAATGTTAATACATTAGGGAAGATTAAAAAAAGGGAATCTTATATATGGTAAAACAATCTTTCACATTTTTAGTCAAAAACTACATACCTTGCAAATTAGCTTCACGGTTAAGGAATCCCATTGCAGTAAGTTGTTCAAGCTGTTGGGAATAACGTTGCTCCGGTGGCTGTTGTGAATTATTCTGATTGTTTGCCATTGCCGATACCATTCTTTGCATAAACTGAAATTAAATAAATTTTTATATTTACATAAAATATCAAGTCACTTTATTATTACTTCAATTCTTATTGACATGTAGTTAACTGCAAGTTCATCTGCCTAAAAGTAAGAATATTCCAATTAAATGGTTTGACTAAATCAAAACAATTTTTTTTATTGTAGCTTATGAAATATTATCTACATAAGCTTATAATACATAGGCTACATTTATTACTGTAAAATTACATCTAAATCTATTCAGTAGTTTTAACATATAATAGAAACGTCTACCATAATAGTACAAGTAGGGAGTACATAGTGGATAATTGGATACATAATGTTGATATTATATAGGTTGACTCACATAAGTTTAATAAATGTCTAAATATGAGTCAAGTCCAAATTCACATATGTTACAGGTAAGTTAACAAAATTAAAACAGATTATGTATATAATACCTATTTTCAATTAAAAATTTTTTAAAGCAAAATGTATTGAAAGATAAAATAAATATCTCCCTAGATTTGAAGCCCAGCATATCTATTTTTTTTATCTTTATACTTAATCTTGCTTTTTTTTTCTTAATTAAGACATTATTATAAATTTATTACTTATTTTCAGAACTTATAAAATATTTAAATTTTACAATAATATTAAGATAATTAAATAAAAAATAGAAATATGAAAAATATTACATTTAAAATTGCAATTGGAAAATTTACTCTTATTTAATGTTCCATTTTTAATATGAGTAGTTTTATAAGAACTTTTAAATTAATTGTATTAAATAAATCTTTAAACGACTGTTTTAATAGCTAATTTAGTCTGCTATGCAGCGTAATGTGCATAATTCACACCATTAGACATAGTTGAATCCAAGTACTGTACGGCCATCGTATCTTTCCCACAATTAACTTTATGCAAGTATTTGCAATAGCATTTTTTAGAAATCAGATAGAGATGTACCGAACATTAACGCAACAGATCGTTTACAGAGTCTATTATTCAAAAAATTTACTTTCATATCATATTTATGTATGTAGATATATTTCATGTTTCTTTTTCTAAATTATGGTACACATATGTAAACTATTTTATCAATTAATATGCAGTATTAGTATGTACAGTACGTATGTATATATTAAAATAGGATTCAAGCAGTATAATCTCAGTTTATAATTATTAATTAAAAATACATAATTTTTTAAAAAAGAAGAATTAATTATTACTCATTGCATAATAAGTCTGTTTTTATTTAATAATAATATAATTTTTTTATATTTATTTAATAAAAATAATTCATCTATTTATGGTATAGCAACATGGCTTTGCCCGTTTGTCGACATATCCTTGCGAGAAAATTCGGATAGCCTATGTACACGCTATGGTCCTCGAGTGAAGGATCATTATTATACTATACTACTGGTAATGGACTCCGCTGGCGCGTACCTGGGTAAAGAGTTCGGAGTTTTGCTGCTGGCGGCCCGGCTGGCTGGCGGGCGGCGCGGCGGGCGCGGCGGGCGGCTGCGCGGCGGCGGCGGCGGGCCCGAAGCCCAGGTTGTTGACGAGGCTGGGCGCGGCGGAGCGCAGCTGTTCCATGCCCTGTTGTATTTGCAGTAGCGCGTTCAGTGCCTGTTAACATTTTGGCTATGTTCAATAAATATTTCTTTTTTTTTAATGTACATCATGACATAGAATATTAAAAAGTCCGGTCTAAATGACAAAGATATTCGCACTCCACAGTGACCACATAGGCAAGGCAAAACCAAAAAACAGTAAATATCGAATAATCGGGTCATTCCACTGCAACTCGTGCACGTATGTCATGTAAAAAACCTTAAATATTTTATGTAAATGATACATATCTACATAGATTTGTCACAGCATACCTGCTGTTAATTTATATTAATTTTTTATAAAAGACTTTATCTTACTTTTTATTTAAGGTTTATTGACTATTAATACCTCCACAAATTAAAGAATATTTTCAGCCCTTAAGAACATTTTATATTCATATTAAATAATAAATTAAATGTCAAATCAACTGTCTTGATACTTAATCTTGTGTTCTGTGTATAATGTATTAGTTCAGACCATTAGACTTAGTTAATTTTATCTGGGATATAGGTTAAGTTTATCTGGGATAAATATCTTAGCAAGCAAGTTCAGAACTTCTACACCTATTGGAATGAGTCTTGTCTTCTTTTTTTGTGTTTGTATTTTTCAAATATACCAAATATTTTTTTATAATATAAGATACAAATTTGGAAGAAGAAATTATCAGACACTTATTTTATTAACTAAAGTAAATGTAATCAAATATTAAATATTTTTTTAAATATCAGACTATTCTTACAATAAAACATTTTTCACAAATTTGTCTTTTCCTCAAGTGAAATATGCAACATACCTGTGGATTGGACATCATTTGTTGCATTTCTGGATTTTGTAACTGTGCAAGCATCTGTGGCATCATGGTGCGGATCTGTTCTTGCAGCTGGGGGTTGTTTGCAAACATTGGGTTCTGAAAATATAAAAATAAGAATTAGTATAAGAAAGCTATAAATACCTTCTCATTATTACAAGTTTAATTATTGGACTTTAGTAGAAGAAAAAGCCAATCTGGCACATAAGGTTATTTTTTACCTGGTTAATAAGCTGCGATGCCATTTCAGGATCAGCAGCTAGTGCCTGTAGCATACTGTTGGTGTATGGAGCAGAAAGCATTGACTGTACGAGACGAGGGTTCTCCGACATCTGCTGCAAAAGAGACTGCATTCCTGGTGTATTGATGAGGCCTGGACCAGAGCCACCACCACCACCAGATGTGGGATTGGAGCCACCACGCTGCCAAGGATTTGGTAAAGGCTGCCTATTCTCAGCACCCTGCTGTGGGTTTGTGCCATCTAAAAACACAAAATAGTATTAAAAACCTCATTATTACCTAATCATAATTTATTTGGTTGCATGACTGGTTTTGCCTTTTATAATAAAAAGCTGTAACAGCTATTCACCCTTTTCAACAGATCATTGCTTAAGGGTGGTTATCGTAAAATTATGCATTATTTCACTATCCAGTAAAGGTTCTAACTTTCACTTATGTGGTATAAGAACTTATGTGACTGTATCTGTTAATCTCTCGAATGATGCTACTAATAACAAGATTCCCTGTACACCCAAAAATTTTAGTTACATGTGGCTAAAAAACTTTAATTTGTCATCAAATATTTAAAAAAATACAGCAGATATTTTGAGAGAGATTTGTTTTATAGATAGATCGAAACTTATGTTTTAGTATTCATTTGACTTTACATACTTGCTTCACTTTACTTTTCGGTATTTATTTGGTTTAGATGAGAAATTATTTTTAACAAGGTTAAATGACTTTATGTGGGTTGACACATTATCTTATCAGCAACTAACTATCAATTTACATAAAAAAATATTTATACCTATAACAAAATAATTTTGTTTAAAAAAGATTTTTATTATTGTAGCAGACAAATTAGAGCAACTAAAAGGACAAGATGAAAATAGGTCAAATTATAGTAACATGGCACATGATGATTCATGTTTAGTAAATTACTCTTTATTAGATGCTTAGTAATAGAATATTTTACCTGAATTGTCCACCAGTCCTGAAAATGGATTTCCTGCCATGCTGCTGGCGACATTCAACATTGGTTCCTGGATGTCACGATACATGCGCTGTAAAGCATTATAACCCCCTGGAAATTAAAAAAATTAATTTTATTATTGTTTTACTGTAATATATATCGATACCTCCCACGTAAGTTGTTGTAACCCCAAAATTACAATTTTACAGTAGAGCACTTTTAATCCGTTTTAGTTTGAAAGTTACAACAACATATGCCTTTTTTCAGGCGTATTTTGTTGTAACATTCCTTGAAAAAAAAAAAGATTTTTGATATTTTTTCACTTTGAATGCATTAAGCAATGCAAATTCGTGTAGTATTCAGTAAAAACGCTAATGGCAATTTTGTGGCTTACAATAACTTACGTGGGAGGTATCGATATACTATTTTGTGAGTTAAGATAATCCTTGTTTCATTACCCGGTATACTTTCTAGATTAGACAGAGCTCGATCATGAGACCTCATTAATTCTTGAAGCATTGCGGGGTTCCGTGCCAATTCCATAGTTTGGCGTAACAGTTCAGGATTGTTTAACATGTGGCTAATTTCTGGGTTTCTCTGTGAAGTTAAAATATGTTAATATATTTAAGGCCACGTTTTTACATATTATTTTACTACACATATGTGCAAGTAATTATTTCTTTTCAAATAAATTTTAATGAAATATGAATAAATAAATACTGCATTTTTATACGAAAAATGTGCATAACTTTCGTGAAAAAATTGAATATTGTGTATCATGCTATAGTGAAGATTATCACTAATGATTAAAATAAAATAAAAAATTAAATAAAAGAATATTTTTAAACAATCATACCAACAAAATGAGTATAGTAGAACTCTTGTTTTATGTTCTTACATATTAATTATAAATATAATTAAAAAATAATTATATTTTATCAATTACAAGACAAATTCTTTAAAGTGAAATTGAAAATAAAATGTACACTTTTAAAATATTAAATATAATTTGTAGTATAATTAAAATTTACTTAATGTTCTTAGACAAATTCATTTAAAAAAGATCATTAACTTTTAAACCATGTTTAATATTGACATTTAAATATGAATATCATCTTAATTTTATATAAATTTAAACTTAAATATGAATTTCTAAAATATCTTTTGTGTTTACTCACAGCCATCAAATCCTGCATCTGTGGATTAGATGTGATTAGTGTACGCATGTTTTCCGGATCATTCATCATCTGTTGCACTAAGGGATTATCCAAGACTTGCCTCAACATTTCTGGATTAGACAAGAGTTCTTGTTGCATACGGGCCTAAAACATTTCAGAAGTAGTAAAAAGGGATATTCCATTAAAGTTGTAACAAAATTTCATCACTGTCAAAATGTACCTGCAAATCCATAAAAGTACTTTGACCAAGGCCCAAGCTTTCAAGTCCAGCAAGACCTCCGAGTGAGTTTAGTCCAAATGGTGTTGCACCAATATCCGCTAAAAAGGTAAATAATCCTCTTATCATTATAAATTCCACTTAGGATTAGAAGTTATTAAAAATTTAATACACATTAATAGACACACTTAAGGTTTATTAACTTTCCACACATAAAACTTCACGACAATAGCACATTAATGACACTGAAATTATATCATTCCTATATCCACACATACACCATATATCCACAACCTACCTGGAGGGCGGCGAGTGCCACCTTCAGGCTCAGGCCTCGGAGGAGTCTTGATAACAAGATGAACTGTCAACCCATCCTTAATGTTGTGCTGCTTTAGTGTATCAGAGTCGTTCATTATTTTTCCAGCGAAAATAAGACATAGCTGTTCCGGTTCAGCGTTAAATTTAGGAGACAGTACTTCTTTGAGCTAAAATTATAAATTAACTTATATTCTTGCCGAATAATTAAAGAAATGTCATCAGTGATTGCGTATGCAATATCTATGTTATTACGCCATGAATAAGTAGCATAGCGTCTCAGTACTTACTTTTTTAATATCGGCATCTTCTTCGATTTCTACTTGCTGCTTTTCTTTTGGGTTTTTAACGGTAATTGTAATCTTTTTGGGTTCGTCCTGGCCTTCTGCCATTTTATCAATTCTAGATGACTCTGTACTTTGGCGGAATAGCAAATAGTAGCACTAGAATTTGACGACTATGCGAGAAAAACAGATAGTACATAAAGTGCCGTTTAGAAACCACAATTACGAATGAAGATTTATTTGACAGTTTTTGTAATATCGTTAATGAAGTAAATATTATGTATTTTTTTTTATATTAGATATTTACAACCAATAAATCAATATATAAAAATTATTAATTAAAGATAACGAAACATTAACATGTAAAGTAACAATTAAAAAACGGCAACAGATTATTTTACAAACATAATTATTTATTATTATATTTCGTATATAAAGTTAATTATTTGCTGAAGGCTAGCGGCGAATGCATTTATTTTACTGGGAAGATAACATTTGAACAAAAAGTATTAATTTTTAATTTTACAAAAAGCGCGGTAAAATATTGCTTACTTAAATTTCGAATGTTAAATAACTCACGCATAGGCTCGACGTAAATCTGATAAATATAAAAATAATAATATCGATAGTTTAGTATGACAGATTACAAAACAAAAATCAGTGTACCAAAATGCAATTTTATTAGAAAATTTTTAATGAAATCGTCCACATAAAGTTAAGTACCTACATACGTTAAATAATAATATTTATGAATTAAATTATAAATGAAATTTAAAATAAAAAAATGTGCATCAATTCAATATTACTTAATAAAATAAATCATTTTCAGAAAACTTCATCTCTGACTTATTTGTAATTACTGAACAATTTAACTTAGTTGTTTCAATTAAAAGAATGCCTGGTGCAAATGTTTTTTGATTAAATAAATAGTCAAATACGAAATGGAGGTTAGTTTATTCAATATTTATATTACTTAAGCTTATTTGATATCGTTGTATACAAATAAGTAGTACATACATAGATAACCGATCTTAGTTCAGTATTTTTTTTGGCAAATCGTGCTTTCTAAAAATGAAACATACCTAGATCGATTTGTTGCCTTCAAAACACTCTGTATACTAAATTTCTTGAAAATCGTTGATACCATTGCCAAGATTCAGATTATACCTATACGCATACATGAATTGCTCTTTTAATTGTATGAGATATTTACTATTTCTAGATAAGTACCGAATAAATCGTTATTTTTATTAAAATTAATATTTATAGTTGGATATTGAAACCTTTTTACATGACGAAGACCAACACTCACTTGGTAGTTCTAAACAAACCTACAATGTGCCATCTCAACGAAAACAAGATAAAGTTGCAGGTAATTTACATCTAGGAGATTCTACACACTAGTATTTTTTTTAACGAAGATGGTCGTAGAGCGTACCTAGTGCGAGTTTTTCGAAACATATTCAATGGACATTTGCGTCAAATTTATAAACTTACTACCTGCCCCTCGCGGTTTCACTCGCGTTTATGGTTACTGCTTTGTTCCTATGAGTCGTATCGTGTTGTAATATAGCCTATAGGCTTTAACCTTCCGTAATGAATAAACTATCTAACACAAAAACAATTTTTCAATTATTACCAGTATTTCCTGAGATTAGCACGTTCAAACAAATAAACCAACAAACCTTTCAACTGTATAATATTAGTATAGATACTAACGTTAACAGTATTCGACGTATCAAAATTGTCGCTCGCATTCGCAAAATCCACCAATCACACGCATTTTTGCTCTCACTTTCACTGGCTATCCTCACTAATTTTGTTTTTCTTTTTTTAACACTAGATGGCGCTGCTTAAATTTCCTATAAATCTTTACCGCCGTCGGGTAGTTAGAAAAACTCGCACTAAGCACGAGCATCTAACGCGCGAGTTGCTTCAGTCAAATTGTGACCACGTTAGTTGACAAGGGTACCGACAGATCTATAGCAACTTGGTCGATACGTTGTCGTATTTCAAAAGCAAAATATGAATTACCTTTTACTTGAATAATAAAATTTAATTATTTTGATTATAAAACCAAATTACTGAATTTGATGAAAATTCTATGGGACAATTAATGGGGAAAAAGATTACAATCGAAGGGATGAATGGAATCGATGGAATGAGAGCATACCCTTTTAAACAAAAAAAAAAAAATACCAAATTGGTCTTGTCGTTCTTGAGTAATGGGTGAACATACAAAAAATGCCCGGCGAATTAAGAACCTCTTTGAAGTCGATTTTATGCATTTAAAGTATAAATTGCAATTATACTCGAATAACTTTCAACAGCCGAACAACTTTCTAAAGCAGATGTAGCGGATAATATAAGTTCAATATTATTGAGAAATTATGATAGCAAGATGTATGATGAAGATGATACTTCTCAGCCAACTTCCTGTTCAGCTCCTATAATTCCTACTGAAGTCACGCGCAAGAAAAAGAAGCGAAAGAGGTTGGTAATTATATATCTTAGACTTTCGCGATTTATAATATTCGCTGGTTGAACCAGCTCGTGACCACGACGAATGCAACTTCGTCGAAACGTCGGGTGATAAAAAAGGCATTATTACGAGTACTTATCGCGATAAGACCCGTTATATAAAATATGAAGACAGGTTAGGTTTCACTACAACAATTTTTTTAAAACAATTGTTCAGAAAGTAGAAATAAACTTATCTAATATTGTAGATCTCAAATAACGATCTGTCTAACAAACTGTCGTTACGAGTCGATTCGGAAAGTAGCTAGTGCGTTCGGTATGCGCGAAGTTTCTGAAGACGAAGCATGGAACTTCTATTGGACAGATATGAGCGTCTCTGTAGAAAGAGCCAAAGAGATGAAGAGATTTCAACGTATCAACCACTTTCCTGGAATGCTCGAAATATGCAGGTTCATTATTATTTTAAATTGTGAACCCGTGATTTTATTTTTTACCGTTCAATAATTGTATGAATATTTTTGTAGAAAAGATTTGCTGGCAAGGAATTTGAATAGAATGCAAAAGATATATCCTAAGGAATATAGCTTTTTTCCTAAAACTTGGTGTCTGCCTGCTGAGTAAGTTTTAAGACTAGAATCTGTATTTGTTCAACTTATATTTTTTATTCTCTAAAGTGTTATTATACGCTCTAATAACCGCCCACAATCTTCACTGAGCATGAGATGGTGTTAAACACATTGCCGCTTTAGAAGTTATGAAATCACCTATGAGACTGACGTGTTCTATCCACTGGGTTAAAGATAAAAAGAGGCTTAACTACATTATATGATATTTCCCTTTGTAAATTTATACCACTTGAGGAATGGGCTACAATCTCGCAATGTTAAAATTGTGTTTTTCTTATGATTAATTAATTATTAATTAACAAATATTATTTTCCCACGAGTGGATTAACTCGGAAGTAACAAAAAAAATTATATTGTCTTCCTAAGAAGGAAACATTTTATCGAATAAAAGCATTGAATATTCTATATCGTACCATAAGTATACTCTAATTATAGTTTTGGGGAAGCATTGAATTACAGCAAGTCACGCAAGAATAAGACGTTCATAATAAAACCCGAATGCGGTAGTCAGGGGAGAGGCATTTACCTCACTAAATCCTTGAAGGACATCAAGCCCACTGATAAACTTATTTGTCAGGTATTTTAATAATTTTCATTTCTACCCTTTGTTTGCTTGAATTTCTGTCTTTGGTATAATAATTCACATCATACCATTTCAATTTCGCAAGGTTAATTGGATATTATTTAATGGTTCCAATACACACAAAATAAGAAGTACTTACGTTATAATATAGCTTTAAGGTCACTTAGTAATATAAAAATAGAAATGTATAAACAAAATGCCGTAAATTTTTCTTGTTGTAGGTTTATTTGTCGAAACCATATCTCGTAGATGGATACAAATTTGACATTAGAGTTTATACGCTTATAACGTCATGCGATCCTCTCAGGATTTTTGTATACAATGAAGGCCTTGTCAGGTAAGTAATCATTGAATCGCTGAAACGATAGCTTAAGTATCATGACTCCAGTATTACTCTGATACCTAGTGGCGAATTTACCAGCAAGCTGAGTAAGCTGGAGCCTAGGTCAGCGTATTTTATGGAAAATTTGTTTTTTTTTTTTGTTTATTCATCTCTTATAGTATGTGTTACAGCTCTAGTAAAAAAGTATATGTATTTTAAAAAATAAATAACTAAAAAGAGTTACATAAGGAATACTCACAAAATAATGTAAACCGAACATTTGCATTATATGAATAAAGAAACTATCTAATCAACGATTATAAAACAAGAATAGCCATAGGCGGCACCTGTGTAAATCCGCCATGGTACTCATGAGCCGGCAGTTCCACACGAGTTGTTGCAGGTTCGCCACCAGTCGGTACGCGGACCCTAACGCCAACAACACGACCAACGTGTTCATGCACCTCACCAACTACGCCCTTAATAAGCACAGCCGTACTTATGTCTATGACTCCGAGGCGGGCAGCAAGCGGTTAGTCTTCATTCATATTATTTTTTCCACAGGGTGTATTGATAACGTTTTGATAGTGTCAAGTTTATTGATTGGATAGATGTTCTATGAAATATTGTTCATTCATTCTTGTAACGCCGTAAACAGTCAATAAAGTAAAAACTCAACTATAAAAAATAGGCAACTTAGATATCGCACGCTTAGTAATATATTGACCGTATTAAAAAATGTATCTGAAACGAGTTAGCTAAACCGTTTTACATGTAATCTGGTTAAAGATTTTACGGCAGAAAAATAACTGTTCTATCGACATCTTGAGACAGTAAAGTCTAAATAAACGGGGTTTCCCTCGTAATTTCCATTCCCATGGAAAATCTGAAAAAAAAATATATATATATATATATACTTCTATGTTACCGTTAACTGAAAAACACCTGCTATGTTGAAAGCCGTTAAACGTTAGTCAAATCACCGACTTCGCCAAATTTCCTGAGATTTTTATATACCTGCAAAGATCTTAAAAGAATGAACAACGACTTTTTTGCGGCAAAACGTAATTTTATTATTAGGGAAACAAGTCTAACTACAAACTTACCACTATTGCGAGTTGTCAGTTATAAAATGCACAAAATTGTTGAACATTAGCAAGATATCGACCCTGAATAAACTTCTGCTGTCGCAAGGCGTGGACCTGGACCGGCTGTGGCACTCCATAGACCAAGTCATCGTGAAGACCATAATATCCGCCTGGCCCATACTCAAGCACAGCTACCACGCGTGTTTTCCATCGCATGACATGGTTTTTCCATTTGCTTTCCCATTTCGTTTAAAACTAGGAGTTACACTTATTCGCAACACATATTTCCCTCCTTGTAGATGTAGGTAAATACTCGTATTTAAAAATGATAATTTTTCCATCTCATAACGTTGGCTTTAATGTTATTTTAATGTAGATATTTCGAATGTAGCCAATATTATTCGATTTATAATTTAAATGCACTTAATTAATTTACACTTTTATTCTCAGGTGCACGCATGTTTCGAGATACTCGGCTTCGATATTCTTCTGGACCACAAGTTGCATCCTTATATTTTAGAAGTAATTATTATCTAATATAAAACATATAAAATTCAGACCAAATCAATGATTTTGGTTTTCTTAAAAACTGTTACAGTTTTAAAGTTTCCCTAATATCTTGGCATTATGGACATTTTCAGGGTAACGTCACAAAGAGATTGAATATCTTGAATATTATCAAGAGCTTTTTCACGTATGAACGAGTGAAACGCTTTTTAACTTTTAGGTGAATCATTCCCCAAGTTTCCACACGGACACGCAACTTGATCGGGAAGTTAAGGAAAGCTTACTAACCGACACGCTAACGATGTTGAACATCTGGCAGTGCGATAAAAAGCGAGTTCTAGAGGAGGACCGCAAGAGAATACGAGACAGACTTCTGCAGACCAACAAGTTAGTAAACTTTTACATATTAAATTTAAAATTTACAGACAGCAATGAGAAGTACGCGTATTAAAATATCTAAAGATCGAACGTTTTCTAGATTTGCAGAGTATACTCCATCTGACGAGAAAGAGGCAGAGAGAAGTCCCTGGCAGACCCAAATACAGTGGGAAGAGAGCCATTTGGGTAACTTTAGGTAAGAATAGCCGGGTACATAATATAAACGTATTAGCGGTAGTTAGAAATTTACTGCTTTTTATTCGCTATATTAGACATTACATTTGGCATATTATTTATATATTATTTTATAGTTTTTGTACGATTTTGCTTAAGTATGAACAATTTCCATGTGATTATAGACACTGGTCTATGACGTGTAGGGGACACGAAAGTGTATCCAGTGTACAAAAATGACAAACAATTGTTTACTCTACGTATCTCTTATTATTATAATAATTATCGGTTCTTTTTGGTAGAATATAAAGTGCTCGTAAGAATCTACTCGAATAATGAAGATTTTTGATTTTGTTTTATTACATTTACATTTACTGTGGATAGTCAGCTATACCTCAATTTACGGAAGTGTGTTGGTCTGAACTATGTGTATTACACTGCGCAGAACAATGTAGGCACCAAAACAGTTGTTTAGATATTTCTTTATTTTTAATTATTTAATTCTTTTTATATAACATTTTATATGCCAAATTAATGTGTTTAAATAATTATTTAATTATTATTAGCAGGTTTTAGTTTAATTCATACCGAATGTGTTTCTCGAACAGTTATTGAAAACATTTATACTGAACCAGTGTAATTGTTCGAAGAGTCGCGATTTTTGTCCGGGATATTATGTTTAATTCCCAAATAAGTCAAGTAAAGACAAATAGTTTATAAATGTAATATAACGTCTGAAAATATTCAATTGAATTATAATATACGCGAGTTCGGACTCGCCTCGTATTCAGACTGACACGCGTGAAACGAGGTATATGTATGAGAATAGCACGGCACGTGTCGCAGGCGCGTGTACCCGGCGGGCGCGCAGTACGCGGCGCTGTTCCAGCAGCCGGCGGGCTCGCTGTACGCCGGCACGGCCGCGTCGCGCGCGCGCGGCGACTGCGCGCGGGCGCAGCGCGAGGAGTTCCAGGTCCGCAGACAGCGACACGAAATGTTATGCTATCTCTGGGGTTCTAGTCACTAGTTTACTTGTAATTGTGAATATATTTGTGAGAGTGAAGACGAGCGATCTATTCTAGAGAGAGGGTGCCGATATATAATAACTAATTGACTATTAACTTTTATGATATATTCGTAACAGACAGAGGTGAAGCTTCGATAGATATAATCCTGTGAATGGCAAAAGCTTCGACACCAATATTTAATGTGCACAGATTATGTCAAGTTAGAAAATACAGCCACAGACATAGAGAACATATTTGAGCGAGTTTACATTTAGTTAGATTAGCAAAACTGTAACATTAATACATTAGAAATTGACAATTTTGCCGGTTTATTTATTTTGTCGAGCCTTTTTGCTTCACCTTCACCTGCAATTATAAAAAATAGACACGTTAGTGCACTTGATTTGATCTAGTTCTTGGCTATGGAAGCCACACCATCCGGACTGACTTGATGATCACGTCCTTGGGTCACTACAAGCCCTGAGGAACTCCCACAACTATTTTTGCAACCTTATCGATTGATCGGATTACCTAAAAGGCATTTAATGAAGGATTGGTTGAAAATGGGTTTCTTTACTAAAGTTAAAATTGTTAGCTTGAAAAATGCTAATTAGAATAAAATTTCTAAGCAATTTATAGATGAAATAAAATCAAATATGCTAATGAAATGTATAACACTATAATTTTACAGCAAACAAAAGCAAAGGCAGAAGCCTTAAAGAAGCCGTCTCAACCGAAAGCTAAAGAGGGGGAGAAAAAAGACAATGAAGACGAGGGAACTAGTCTAGACACTACCGATGATAAGATAAAATCACGCTCGAAAGATAACAAACGCAAAGACAAAGAGAGGGAAGACAAAGGGAAGCTGATCCCAAAGCCTTCTCTAGCCCAACAATCGGTAATGATCATGAAAAACGCACTGTAGGATACTCGTAAGAGATCTCTATCATTTAGGGTTTAAACATAAGCAGTGTACACTTAGTACTTTAGGACCTTCTACAGATTAGTAGGTATTTACGTGTTTAGATTTAGAACCGTCGAAATTCGAAACTATATTATGTAACATTGATAGACACTAGACTCCAAATTGGGAATATTTGAAAAAGCTATTTAGAAATCTACACTAATATCACCAAATTTATCTGTAATTTGTTACTATTTCACGCCTAAACCGCTAAACCAATTTTAATGAATTTGGTATAGAGATTGGATGTTCGAGACGAAATGTTTGGATGTTTTAAAAGCACGAGAAGATAATTTTCACGCAATCATAGTTTCACAGAAACTGGTAATAATATTATTTTATAAAAAGGTATCAGCGGCTGAGGAAAAGGATAAAGAATCGAAACCTCCATACGTGCTATGTTCGTACGAGCCGGATCCCATCGTGGAGAAGGAGGAGCGGGAGCGCGTCAACCTGCTGGCGCAGCGAGACTTCCTCATCCGCAGCTACGGCATGCTGGAACAAGTGAGCGTTAGAAGTTTTTATTTAAATTTGGAATTCATGATCCCACCGTCAAAGTTATTATTCATATTTGAAATTCCTGATCCTATCGTGTAAGTTTTTATTCAAATTTGGAATTTCTGACCCAATCGTGGAGAAAGATAGGGATTTCGTCAAAGGGTCTGCTGTTGCAGCGAGACTTCCTCGTCAAGAGCTACGCATGCTGGGACAGGTGAGCCAGTCACTTATACCGTTGACACCACGTCAAGGGAATTAAATCTGGAATTCCTGATCCCATAGTGGAGAAGGAGGGTGAATGCGCCAACCTGCTGCCGAATTAAGACTTATTTATACGAAGCGTGTTGGTTCCTCATCCGCAGCTTCGGCATACTGGAACTCATGAGGTATACTCATGTAACTTTTACTAGTTAACACAATTGCAAAGTAACAAGAAATTTTCACTTTCTCGCAAAAAAATCGTCAAAATAAAAATTTTCATTATGACATTTAAGCAATTAACATACCACGGTTTTGGAAAATGAAAAAAAAACGGCGAAAGAAACTTCTTCTTCAGGTTCAGTCAAAACTCACCACCACAACTACCCAATAGAGTTTGATCTTGCACCAACTGAGAATATCAAATATCGACACTTGAATTACTTATTCTTACTGCGAATAATTCTTACAATTCGATACATTGCTGTTAGGTAGCAGATATCGGTAAATCATATTAGGCGTAAATATATATTAAAAGTACTCATCTACAGAGGTGTTTTTTAGATTTATCTGGTAATGAAGAAAATGGGCACCTTAAGACCTGAAGATGAACGAAAGTATGGCGTATATGGACGTCTTTCAGTGGTTTCTAACTCACCGAAGGTATCTTTTTAAATTTTCAGTCTGAAACGAGTCCAAAAATCTGAAATATTCGATCTTTTTAACCAATAAAAACTCTTTACCCATCCATATCCGTAATAAAATTATAATACGTAAATTCTATTTTCCTCTTTATGACTAATACTGGTCAATCTTCCTTGCTCTTTGTTTTCACATTACTTCCTGTGTCGTTGTTTGCAACTAGCACTTCCTCGTGTCTTTTAATACTACATAAATTACGATATATAGCTTTTTATATACACTAAAAAGTACGCATTAGAAAACATCCTATAAATTGTTTGTAACCATTACAAATATAAGGAGTATACTTTGTTGTGTATCATAATTTCCCAGAGGTTGAAGCTTATTGGTAACACTATCAGATGGAGTAATAGAGGATATGTATTTTTTCAAAATCAACGGATTCGATTTCTGTCCAGGAAAATTATTAAAAAAGAAAAAACTAATGATGCAGTTTTAGTTTCTATCAAAATCAGTCCGAGATTCCTTTAAGTATTTTTCCAGCCTTTTAGTTGTGGATGAAGGCATTCACAACCACTTAAAATATATATCTTATATATTAATTTAATAGCAGCGTTTTACCTACCATTAAAACGCATATTAATTTACTTACCTTATTCGAAGCTTATAGCTATATGAGATAGCACCCATGTGTTCCCGCCTATATTTCTATCTCTTTCTTTCATATATTTCTTTCTCCTTTCTTACCACTACTCCTGAGTGGGGGCGAGTGGTGAAGCAAAGTGAAACCATTTGATTCTTCATTGCGTCTCAATAAAAACCAGGCAGAAATTGTCTATAAGCTTCGAATAAGGTAAGTAAATTAATATGCGTTTTAATGGTAGGTAAAACGCTGCTATTAATTGACTTGACCGTTATTCGAAGCTTATAGCTATATGAGACGTGTTTGATATCGCCTGGTGGTAAGAAAAAATTAATGGACGCCAATGTGAATAAATTATTTTGTTAAGAATAATTTTATTCAGTTTTAATGAAAAAAACTGGTAGAATAAAAGATAAAAAGAAAGTCAACAACATTTAATAAACAAATAGTAATCATCATATAAAAGTATATTCTTATATGCTTTTCAAAAACCAAAAATTATTTTGCGCGCCATATTGTTCGGATGGCATATAAAAACAAAATTACAAAAAATAAAAATACAAAGACCTTTTACAAGTGTAGAAATATAGTTATCAGATGTGGCTAATCAACATTATAATATAATCTTATTTCTGTATAGGAGCAAAAAGATGTGACATGTCCTTATTGGTAGAAATTGTCGTAGAAATTACTTTTCGCTTATAAAAACGCCTAAAAGTATTTTCTGAACGCCAGTTGCCTCTCGCAAGAATCTCATCCAGAGGACAATTGGCTAGCCAGCTTTTAGAAGCCACTGCAGATCGCACAGTGCCTGGTGAAGCGGTAATGTTCGCTTCTAATAATATAGACTTTATCCAACCCGCGATTACACTCCGTGATGCTGGCTTCGGAATTCCTCTAATAGAAATAAATAGATTATTACATTTAACTTCCTTGCGACGAAATTCAGAAATGGTAATTAATTTGTTTATCCAATGTATAGGGTCTAATCTTTGTGACTGGGTATTTACTAACAATTTCCATCCTGACTGCCTGTAACTTGGAGTGTCAGTTTTAGATCCGAATATAGGCCAAAAAACGATGGAATTTTGAGTTTGTATAAAGAGGTCAGCGTCTATACTTAATAACGTAAGGTCGTGGATTCTTCGACCCGAAATAAGCAGTAAAATAATTGCTGTGTGTCTAGAGACTTGAAAAATATTTTTTTCCTGAATTTGGTAGACTTGAAGATAAGATATTAAATCTTCGATATCCCATACGGGTGGTTTTTCCCGAATGGGTTTTTTAAGAGCAATTGCTTTTAACACATGTTTCACTAAGGCATGTTGACTTAACATACTAGACGAATCTGAAGAGCAAAGTGTAGATACTGCTGACTTGTAAAGGAGAATACTATTATAAGCAAGACCGTGAACAAGATATAAATCAGCCAGAAAGCGCGCTAGATCTGTTCCTTTAGGCTCAGTGCAATTTATGTGATTTTCCTCGCACCAAGCTAGCCATTTTTTCCAAGCTGCATCATAAGTCTTACGGGTAGAATGACGCCAAGATGAACTTAATAACTCTCGTTGATCATTATTCCAATCAATTAAGTCCCCAGACCACCCCCACACTTCCATATTTCTAGATGTATTTTCTGGACATTGGGAGGTGGTTGACCCGTCGTCACGTCTATCAAGACTTGTGGTAGATTCCAAATGCTGAACGGAGCAGCTAACGCTCGCGACCTTATGTCTGCTCTCCAGAAAACCTTGTTCCATCTGGGTACTACTAGAAGATACGTGCCCCTCGACCGGTTCATATGCGCCAGTACTTTTGGTACTAGGAATGGGGGAGGAAACACCCACGCTAGCTGAAAATCCCACATCCGAGAGAAGGCGTCGTGAAAGAGAGCTTGATGGTCCATCACGTCCAGCGTCACGTAATTCGCTACTACGTGAGCTCTTTCCGAAGCGAATAGATCCACCAAAGGAATTCCCCACTTCATAAAAACCTTCTCTGTGGCTGATGGTAGAAGATGCCATTCGGGAGGCTGACGTAATCGTGACAGATGGTCTGCGTGGCTGTTGTATCTTCCTGGTATATGGAAGACCTTGATTTCGATCCGGTTCATGTCTAAAATCCGGAAAATGTGAAAAGTGAGATCTAACAAAGGATTCGACTTGGTTCCTCCTTGATTTTTTAAATAGGCTACCACAGTTCTGTTGTCGCATTGTATGAGCACCGTAGAGTATTGAAGGAGCGGATAATGTCCTTCTAATACCTTTAAGATTGCTAACATCTCCTTCATGTTGCAATGAAGGACTTGCTCTTGAGGAGACCATTGACCTGATATTGCTAAATTGTCTAACTGTGCACCCCATGCTAAATCTGAGGCATCCGTCGTCAGAAAATGAGATGGGGGTGGTGCGTGGATTAGAGATGACTTGTGACAATTGGTTTTCCACCACTTCAAGTCGTCTAGTCCAGGGGCCGGTAGATGATGCAACGTCTTTGACTTGTTTTTTATTAGGATATTTAAAAATTTTAGTAGAGACCGGAAATTCAAGCGGCCCTTTGGCACGACAAAACTCGCAAAATTGAGTAGACCCACTAAACTTTGTAGGTCTTTCAGTGAAGTCATGCGTGCGTGAAGCATATTTGCGGTCTTGTTGAATACAAGAATTATTTTTTCTTCCGGAAGCTGCTTTATGTTTAACCATGGATCCCATTCTATGCCTAAGAATGTCAGACGCTTTTGCGGAACAGTGACAGACTTTTCTTTGTTCACCAGCCAGCCCAGGAATTCTAGTATGTTTAATGTTATCTTTACATGTCTTTGAAGCGTTTCCGAATCCTGATTCACAAGTAAGAAATCGTCCAAATACACAATCACTCTGATTCCCTTTTCCCTCAAGCATTGAGCTATCCAATTTGTGAGAGCAGCAAACGTCTTTGGTGCTGTGCTTAACCCAAAAGGAAGACAAGTCATTTCTAGAAGCTCGCCTTTGTAAATCAGTCTTAAAAATCTTCTGTGGCTGTGGCTGATTTTTAGATGATAATAGGCTTGAGACAAATCTATCTTGCATAGCCAATCCTGATTTTGTAGGAAATCTGGAACTTTCAGGACATTTATTAGACTGAACTTTTGAGTGTGTACATAACTGTTTAAAGCTTTTAAATTGAAAATCGGACGTGCTGAACCATCGCTTTTGGGAACCAGAAACATCGTGGATAAAAAGCTTGGAGACATTTTCGCCACAGCGAGCACCCCCTCTTGTTTCATTTGGTTTATAATATTTGTCATTTCCAACGATTCCTGAGTATGGTAAATTGATGACCTTAGATTGGGGTAAATAAGAGGAGGTTTCTGAACAAAAGGTATGCGATACCCTTTGATTATTTTTAAAATGGTGGCTGGTGCTTCCATTCGAGCCCAACGGTCGTGAAATTGTGAAAGACGACCCGCAGCAAACATTATTGAGTCAGAACTTTCGTCTTTTATTGCTCTTAAATTTTGAGGGCGATGCATTACGTTTACGACTGTGGCTGTAAGTGTCCTGCTGTCTTGGCCTTGGACGGTTCGTACGGGATCGAAAAAGATCATTGGATCGTACGCCCATTGTATCTCGTGTATTATTATATGTCCCCTGCGAGGGGCCACTAAGATTACACATACCCTGCGAGGGATGCATAGACCTATTGCAACAAGCAATATAAGGTCCAGTACTTACGTGTGAGGCGGAAAAATGTTCATTGTTACCCTGCGGGGGCAAAATATACTGCGCTTTCCCCTGCGAGGGGAAAGTGTGTGTTTTAGATCCAGCCTGCGAGGCGGATACCTTTGAAGAATTCTTCTTATCAAGGCCCCAGAAGACCTTCCGAACTCCTCCCGCCTTTTCAATTGATGCTGTGAATGTTTCGGCATTAAATAAATTATGGCACGATGGAGGTATTTTACGTAAAGTGGACTTCATTAGCGGATCACGGACTTTGTTAATAATTCCATCCCTTCGCATTTGTAAGACTTCTGCCCGATGGCCACATATTAATTGAAGAAGATCTGCCGATGTTCTACGAAACTCACCTTCTCCAAATAAGGAATTGATTTTGCCAGAAAGACATTCAAAAGAAACAGTTTGTTCACTTTGAGCCCAAGACAAAAGTTCTCTTAGCGTATTTTCAAAAGACTCACGCTGTTTAAGAAAACAGAAAGTTAATGCTGCATAGGCTTTATCTGCATAAGCAAGATTACGTGACGTATCGTAAGCTCTTATTTCGTCATTTGGATCCAGGTCTATAAAGCCTGGACTATGATTATACAACTTTTGAGTTTCAGAATATCGTAATTCGTGCCAGCTAGTGTTATCAAATAATTGAACTTCGTGTAATTGTTTTAATTGCTCAGGTGATGTCTTCGGAACTGATGGTTCCTTTAATTTAGTAGCTACATCAAAATTAAATAAATTATGATCCGAAACATTAATATTGACATGATTCTCATTTGGGGAGTGAACAACACAGTCTTGATACATATTTCTACTGACATCGGAAATGTAACCATTATTCACTGTTGCTAATTGTTCCCGAAGATCACACACTTGTTTAGATAATTCATCTAACTTACGGTTGGAGCGCCGTGACCGTTTACTTCCCCTTTTTTTTTGTCGTCGGCGACGATGATTGTGGCCTCTCGAATCCGATGATGATGACGAAGAACTAGAGCTGCTGCTACTAGAACTCGAAGTAGAAGCCCTACGCTTCATATGTTGCGTAGGAGCTCTCGATGCCTTTGATTGTCCTTGACTAGTTGTCGCTAAATCCGGGCTTCCATCCTCGTTACCTGACATCTTTAGTACATACGGTTACTGGGTAATCACTAAAAAACGAATTATAATATTACATTAAACAATAACTTTCGAACGGTAAAACCGTTTCATAACTTTTACAAAGGAAAATAATAATATGTAGGTAGATAGATAAACTTTTACCTTTAAAAAATGTCACCACAAAAATAACAACTTATTTAGAAAAATATACGAACATATATTAAGATTATTACTAGAGATGTTTTATACTTTAATACAGAAAGTAAAATGGGTTTAACTCTGCAAACTTTACGTGGCGGGAACTAGGACGCCAATGAAGAATCAAATGGTTTCACTTTGCTTCACCACTCGCCCCCACTCAGGAGTAGTGGTAAGAAAGGAGAAAGAAATATATGAAAGAAAGAGATAGAAATATAGGCGGGAACACATGGGTGCTATCTCATATAGCTATAAGCTTCGAATAACGGTCAAGTCAATTAATTAGCTGCATGTGCAAGAACAGCCGAAGTAACATTTTTTACAATGATAAGTAAATACTTCTATCTCAATGTCAAATTGAATTATATTAAAATAAATTTATTTTAAACATATTGGGATAGGCTAAGACCAGTAACAAAATTTTGTTAAAACTTTACTTATTCTTGCTCTTGCAGATAGACTTAGGATATTAGCTTTATATAATATCCCAGTATGTGTTTGTGTCTGTGGGAGATAGAAAGGAATATATTATATTAAAATAATAACAATACTTTTTCTAGAGACTATGAAAAGGACGAAAAATTTATAATAGAAAAAAAAAAATTCGTGTTCAAATGAAAAGTCAATAAAAGAAAGTCCAAAATCCACGTAATTGTAATGGTTAGTCATATCATATTTTGATGTATTATTATAAATCATAAGCTTTACGCACAAGTTAACTAATTACGAAATATAAGTAACGTTTTGAAACTAAACATGCTAGCTAAAAAAACAATGATAATAAGTTTTTGTAATCCGCAGGTATATTAATCAAAATAAAGCAACTCTTAGCCCATATTATTAAAGAATAGATATAGATTCCAGTCTTATTTCTAGATCACAAACTGAAGCCAAGCTTGTCTTTGACAAGTGTTGAGTGTGTTTAATTTTTTTATTCAAGATTAATTTTTATACATAAAACTTTAACTTTCGAATTTGTTTCTTTCTTTTTCAAACCTATTGTAAAAATTTTATTAATAAAAAAATGTTCATTGAAATTGTTGTTTTAAAAATAAGTCTAAAAGAATAAATTATTTTATGATTAAAGTATTTAAACTAGAGAGAAAGACTTTTCTTTGTTATCAAATATATAATTCCATATCATTTGTCCTACAATAAATCTTAACATATGAAAGTCAGCTGGATGCTCAAAGTCCGGCTTTATGTTTAATCACCCATCAAAATATATGCACAACAACACAGTCTTATTTATAAAATTCATTAACAATAACTCTGTTATAATTGCACGTTTATCTTATGCATTTGGCAGAACCATTATGCCAACATTATTAAGTGAAATCAATATTTTGGTTTTAATTAATTACAAAAGGAAATATTAAAATTGAAGTTTCTTTGCAAGTAAGCCTCCATCAATATTATCAAGTAGTTTTCTTTTAAGTGATGGCTTCTCTGTTTCTATTTTCGTTATGTTTGAAGGCATGGGCAGTTTGGATCCCACAGATGGTGCTGGCTTGTTACTGAAATATTAAATGTATCAATAAGTATTTGTAAAATTTTTAATTAATCAACTTGTTAGTTACTTGTTTACTGATATGTTTATCAGTGCACTCAAAAAAACACTTTAGTACAATTGGACGCTGATAAGCAATACTGTGTCAAGCCACACAAGACTTCATTTTGAGAAAATGGTGTCTAAACATTTCAAACCTATTCTTAACAAATTTATTTGAAGATGTATATATATATCTCTTCTCTTTTCTGTTTTGATAAAAGGTATTATGAATTAAAAGCAGATTTATTTTACCATTATTATTATATACTGCAAAATATTGAGCACACTTCAATATTCGAAACATTAAAAATAGTTATAATTAAATAATAATTAATACATTAAGAATTTTTTTTGTACTTATTTAGTTTAGATGACTACATTTTTTTTTTAAATTATGTTAAATACATGAAGCATCATCAGAATACATCATTATCTCCTAATTCGTTTTTTTTTTGTGGGTTGACAGACACGTTGGCGCAGTGGTCACTGCAACTGACTCAAGCGCTAACGGTCGCGGGTTCGATCCCCGCTCACGGCAAGCGTCTATATTGGCCATATGGATGTTTGTCGTGGTCTGGGTTTTTGTGTTAGTATTGTGAGTGTTTCCGGACCCCCGACACACGGTCACAAGATCTTAATGGGGGCCGTTGAGTGTGATGCGTTTATTATTATTGCATATCAGCATCCAATTATTGCAATGATGACAACACAATATTTATTGACTAATTTAATATTTAAAAACAAAATAAAATCAATTTTTACTCTCTTTTTAATATCATTGTAAGGATTCTTGCCATTTCACAAAACCTTTCATAATATTTCAAGGGTTAATTGGGGATATCATAGGTTGTTTATATAAACAACTTCTGTTATCACCCATGGGCAGATTGGCATATATATTAAATAAATTGAATTGAAAATTAGTATATTATACTTTACTAATGGTGCACTGTACCTAAAGTAAGCCATTTGTAAGGCCTGTGTGCAGTCGCAACGGCGAGGTGGATACAGAGCAAGCAAACTTTCCATCAATTGCAATAAATCATCTGATGCAGCACTAAATATGTGGCGAAGTTGCTGTGCAGGAAACTGCTTGTATTGGACATAATCAGTCAAACTCTTCATGCCCTGATAAAAATCAAACATTACAAAAACTACTGAAGGTATCAAGATGTAACATTTTTATATTTACTCATAGATTAATGATTGATCGTCTTAAACGATTTTCTATGACATTGTGATCAATGGAGGTCACCTAAGTGTATAATAATATAATTACAAGAAACTTAATTTTGTATTTGCGAAGTAAAGTCAGAAGGGTACTTGACCTATTTAAAAAATGGAGGTACCATTTGAAAGGTTGGAAACTAGATGGTCTATTGTTATATTTTATGTTGTATGTGTATTATTTTAAATTAAACTCTACATTAATTCAAGCGAAGTCACAAGCAAAACACAAATAAAATAATGTCAATAAATCATGTACTTTAGCTAGCTGTAGACAAACTTTCAAAAATACATAGCTTTAATACTTACAGGCCATGTCTCTTCTGTTGGTGTACCAAATACTTGAAAAATACGAGACAACTGATCAAGATCTGATTCTCCTGGTAAGAAGGGCACTCTGAGCAATAGTTCAGCAAGTATACAGCCTACTGCCCACATATCCACCCCAGTGCCATATTGCCTTGCTCCAAACAAAAGCTCAGGTGACCTGAGTGTAAACAAAAATAAATATCTAATCTATGTTTTATGTTAAGATTATTGAGATCCTGCATTGATTGAAATTTGGTATTTAAAAATAACAATGTACCCATACACAGCCTTGCTACAATTTTTTATTTCAGTATGTTTATAGATTATATACACAAAATAGTATTTTTGCAAAAAAAAAATAGCAAAATAATATATATATTTTTTAAGTTGTCTTTAATTAAAGAATCAATACACTACCTGTACCATCTTGTGACCACTTGGTGAGTGTTAATTCTAGTGGGTGAACCAAATGCCTTTGCTAAACCAAAGTCACCAATCTTTAAGATGCCCTCTCTATTAATAAGAAGATTATTTGGTTTCAAATCTCTGTGTAATATCCAATTTTGATGCAAGTATTCCAACCCTAAAAAAGATTAGATAAATTAATACTTTTTGTCTGTATAACTTCATTACTGAGAAACAACAATCGTTAATACTACTTCCTTATTTTTACTAATTTTCTACTAAAAAAAATTATGTTTTTTAAAGTTACTTTACATAATTAAACATTTTATATGCTGAAGTTTCTTACCTTTTAAAGTCATTATCATGTAGGCCTTTACATTAGCCGGTGTAAGTACAATGTTGTTGTCTTTCACAATTATTTCTAAATCAGTATCCATGAAGTCAAACACCAAAGAAACATTAGATTTTTGTCCAAAAACATCTGCAACCACAAAGTGAGTCAGCGCAAAGAACTAATTGCTGTCTTTAGGTCTATCTTGAAAATAGTATATATAAGTAGTGTTTTCATTACAAACAACCATTTTTTTTATTTTACCTAAAAGTCCAATAAGGTTTATATGTTGTAACTCCTGTAGCAATTTGATTTCTCTAAGAGCAGTCCTGTTAATACCATCCTGTGCCTCCAATCTCGAACCAATTTTAATTTTTTTTACTGCAACTATTTTGTCAGTTTTTACATCTCTCGCTTTGTATACGGTCGCAAACTAAAATTGATATCATTAATAATATTTATATCAATTTCAAATACTTTTGTAATTAATAAAAACAAATTCGTTCATAAATACCTGACCCTCTCCCAGAAAGTCGATCTTTTCGTAACGTAACGTTGGTTCTTCCATTCTGACTTATTTTAACTTAACAATTTACGTATTTACTTATATTTTAGAAATATCATGTCAGAATAATATGAATATCAAAGAAATATTTCGCATTTTCCCTAATTTATAATTTAGTAAAACAGAATTAAATTTAACACTGTCTAGTCTAGCCACATGAAATTCAAAATTTGACGTTTAACGTAATTGGCTACTATTAGTGACAAGCGACTATCGATATATCGAGCTGAGCAATAGCGTGACTTTCGATATCATAGTTCAAACTATCGAATGCCCGAAATAGACAATACGATAAATTTTATTAAAAAATAGTGTTTTAGCATTAATTGTAATGAACACAATAGTTATTACGTTATCAAAATTATTGTCATTTTCATATACATCTAGTAACAATACTATCGATGATCGATTTCATTTTTGGGGTTAATTCTCGACTTTAAGAGTATTGTTTCTGCATAAAAAATATGTAAAAAATCATTTAAAATTCCATTAAGTTTTTTTCATAACTTTGAAATAGTCAATTCCATTTTTTAATTATGTAGATTTGGCTATATGGTATAGAATAGCGTAACGATGATATTTTTACCGCCTTTCCAAAAAAAAGAAGGAAGGACTTTTTATTTTTTTATATCCATAAAAAATAAGAAAAAATCCCTCCTTCTTATTTACTGATTACTTGAAAAGCAGCGGCACTAATTTAATTAATATTTTTTAGTTAAAAAACTTATTATAAATGTAAATTATCTTTAGTATAAAGTATCATCGCAACGAAGTCAAATATTATTAAATAGTATACGTTTCACAAACTATGAAAATTTTCAATCTTTTTATTTTATTTGCTATTTCTAATGATTACATCGATATTTTTTAAGTGTTGTGCTTGCACTATATCTGTATGACAGTATTTTATCAAAATCAAAGAATATATAGTTAAAATTTCTAAACGAATATCTTTACATGTCATTTGTCATTGACAAAAAAAATAATAGCTGTTTTCTTTTCTTGTGTAAAGTTTAATTTATTAATAAAATATAAAACATAATAATAAGCTTTAAAGCCTTAATAATTGTTACTTAAGTTTGTTGTCTTAACTGTTTGTGATAAGAATAATGACATAAGAAGTTTACAAGTGCATTTTTTGTATTAAAAAATGAATACAAGCAGTAATGTTGAAAATATTTATTATGAAGATATACCTTCGGGAACTCTTGACGAAGACGATTTTTTTTGTACCGAAAAGATTGTCCCTAGAAAAATTAAACCTCAAAATATTGTTATGAGACTTATGGACAGAGAAATTTATGGTTCTCGTAAACCTGGATCTCATTTTCATGTAGTTAGAGAATTTTATCAAAACGTCTTTCCTAATTTAACCATAGTTAATGTGGAAAAACCGCCATGTTTTTTGAGAAAGTTTAGCCCAGATGGAAAGCATTTCATTGCATTTTCTTCTGACCAGACATCGTTAGAGGTAAGAGATGTCATACCATTTTAAAACATTCTGTGTATTTTTATTAAAATTAATAAAACAGATTACTTTAAAAAAGTTAACAAAAAATTAAAACTGTACTGTTGTTACATAGATAAGAATTAATTTAATGGCACTTACTTATTTTGCTATAGTGCAATATTTGATCGGTTACAGATTTATGAATATAGGGGAGCTTCAGCAGCTGGAGACTTAGTGGCAGGATACCCGTCAGATTTATTAAATGCTGATGCAGATGCACATCACAGAATAAGGACTCACATATTTTATAGATTTTTTAAGGTATATTTTTGATCTATACATATTTATAACATAAGTTGAATATTTCTTATGGATTTTGTGTTTCTATTAAAATTATTTATTGGGAGAAGTTTAGATAATAATTACAAACTGTTTTAATTAGTTAGGAACAAACACTGGTATAATCTCTAAAAAATGTAACATCAAATAACAGAAAATTAAAAATAAAGAAGTTATATTACTACTTACTTATACTTAAATATATAAATTATATTTCAGCCCAAGTTCACAGTGAATGTTTGTCAGCAAAGACTAGTTTCCAGGGTGGAAAGGAATTCGGGTCAGCTGCCTTTTATGGAGCAACAGCTAAACAGGGAATGCAGTCTGTTTACTGAAGATGGTCGATATGTTATTGTTGGCTCTGCAGCACACATTCCTGATGACTTACTTCCTCATTTTTATCACATACATAGCAATAATGAAGCAGTAACACCAACTTTTAGGTATATAAATTATGAAAGTGTTCAATACTTAGCACATTTTTATTTATATAACATGGATGGTGAATTAATGTATGAATAGTTTCATTAAATAATCCTGCTAAATATAAATTTTACAGATCTGCACTTGAAGACTATTCACTGCACTTAGTTGACTTGCATCATGGCAAACTCTGTGATACAAAACATTTTAGAACTGACAAAATCTATCTATCACATAATCAGGGGATTTATTTGTATAAAGAAGTTTTAGCTGTATTGTCTGTACAACATCAAACAATACACTTATTTCAAATTGTCGAGGGAATGTTAATTGAAATTAGAAAAATTGGCAGATTCTGCTATGACGATGATCCATTTATTGTAAGCTCAGTATTCGCACCAATGATGAATGAGAGGCCATTCTACGAAGAGACCATAAACAGTTTGAAACACAGGCTTCTTGTATTTCTTTTTAAAAGAGCCAAATCAATAAGTGATGAAACAAAAGATCCTTTGGAATTAAGGAAATTCTATAAATACTTTGACATGTTCAAAAGTTTAAGGATGTGGAAAATGCAGTTATTAGATGAGGATCATCTTTTCATAAAATATGCAAGTGAAGAAGTTGTAACATTGAGGATTCCAGAACCAAACAGCCAGTCATCATTTTTTGTTATCTATAATATAAGTGAAAGTAAAATTTTAGAGGTTTATGAAAATACTTCCGAAGGACTATTGCAATTATTTGAAAACTATTGTGACTGTTTTAGAAACGCTAGACTTTGTGCGGACTCACAATTTACTTGTTCGCCCTCGAACAACCTATATGCTAGGTTGACACAACAAAGATTCAAACAGACAATAGTGCGAGCTATATATGGTGGTCGCACTGAAGCGACTAAACGAATATTGGCGCAGTTGCCGATTAGTGCTCAGTCTTATAGTGGATCACCGTATTTAGATTTGGGACTTTTCAGTTACGATGATAAATGGGTATCGGTAATGGAAAGACCCAAAGCTTACGGTGAATATCCCATACGGTATGTATTCGAAATTTTTTGGTCAATAAATTGTATCATTAAAGATTTATTATATGTGTTGCGTTATTTGTTTCAGTTTCTACGCTCGAGATTCGGGGCTTTTAAAATTTAAGATTTACGCAGGTGTTCTGGGCCAGTCGGTTCCAGCGAGTGCGCGGCGGCTCGTAGCGTTTACTTTTCATCCTACTGACCCTTTCGCCATTAGCGTACAGAGAACTAACTCCGAATACATTGTCAATTTTCACATAAGAAATGCAGTATTTAGTTGACAGCTATGAATTTTACAAGCCTTAAATATAAGGATAGTTTGTAACTACATATATAATATGTGAAAATGCTTGTATATTGTGTGTATAAATATTAAAGTATACAATTTTTATAGATCCAAGGTTTTTCATTTATTCAGTTTTAACATTTATAACGTTCTAATAAAGTTGTAAGTTAAAGCAATTATATACAATCTTTCAACCCAAATTATGAAAAATCCAGTCTTAGTGAGTACCTACATCCTAAAAAGAAAACCATATAAAATTTGAAAATTGTAGCACTTGTAGTTCTGAGATTTCGTGGTAAGTGAGCGATCTGTCGCTTTTATATGCTAGTGATATAGCGTGTATTTGAAGAAAAAAATATATATTTAGTTCAAGATTCTATTGGTTTCAATTTAGGTTTCGCATATTTTTTATTTATTAATTAAAATAAATAAAATTTTATAATAAAAATATCTTAAGTTATTTCTTATAACATTAGATATCTTTGAATGTAAGTCCCGTCAAAGTCAGTCGAGCCGTTTCAGAAATTAGTCTGAACAAACAGACAGATAGACATGATATTAGAAAGATACAGTTCAATTTTATTTTTTTGTATAGATTTTGATGCTGCTTTTGTGTTATGGTATCCAATCTGGAACGCGGTAAGCTAGGTGTTCAAATCTGACTGTCGCGATTTATTATTGCGTATGCGTAAATAATCAGAGCGAATTAAAAATTAAAATAAATATGTAGCAATATGTAGTAAGATTATTATTGTAGTTTAAAGTAACGACATTTAAAATTAATAAACCCGAAATTTAATGGGATGGGATGGAAGCGGTAATGTGCTAGCATTTTTGCACTATTCAAAGCATATGACTTGTATAAACATTAGGATTTGTAAATAAGAAAATAAAAATTACCTAACATGGCAGTTATGACATTTTCTGTCAAAAACGTTATGGAATCCATCCGTTAAGAAGTCTAATTAATTATGATATAACAATCTAAAAGCAATGATAAACTAAATAACAGAATGCAGTTCAATCGGCCCTTCGAACCACCCAACTTTGGAAGTCCCTACAATGTTCACTATCCAACTAGTAACTATCAGTAACCTTTCTACCTTTCTATGTGATCATATACCTTTATAATGCTATTTATTTTCCTTTTAGTACCAATTTATACTCAAATAATAGGCGAAGGTGAAATTAACTCTGTATTTGTAACGGATGGCAGTATGCAGATGTATTTTATTCCTACCGTCAGATACGATCGTTTGTCACCTTATCCACGTACTGATCATTTCAACTCAAAAAGTACAGAATTTTGGTTTGTAAGAAGTGTTACATTGCCGTAAGTTGTATTTAGGCGCTAATTTGGTAGATTTTATTATTTAACCAGACTATGGTATGTTCATTTATCCTTTATATTAATTTTTTAGGATATCATCAAGTTTTCACAGTCGATTGCCTAACTTTTATGGGGATCGCTTTTCAACACAACTATTCAGTCCAGACTGTAATACGAATTTGCCGTTCTCTCCTGAATACTATCAAAAGGTTCGTTTTATGGTTATAAGTAATGCCTTATTTGCCATAGGGGCACTTAGGGCCAGTGCTCAAGCCGACAAATTTAACAGGATCGGCAGAATTTATAGTGCGGAAAAAAATTACTCAAATATGTATATAAAGATCTAATAGATCATTGCCGAAAATTTTTACCCGACTGCGCAACGGAAGGGAGAGTTATGTGTTTATCAGTCTATGTACTTATGTATTTGGATTTGTACTTTTGCGGCACTACTTAGATCAAACGCGTGGGCAGGTTTTGAAAACTAACAAGTCGTTTGATTCGTCATGACGGCGCAAATGTCATAGAAAGTATAATAATTTGTAAAAATCAAAATGGGCGATTTTGGCCTGAGGTTTGATATTTTGGGAGGATTAAACGGAATCATCCGGCATAACGTGAAACAGAAAAAAATGAAAATCGACGAACTGTGTTCAGTGGGGGTATCGTTGGATAGGTATTTAAAAATTATTTTTAGGTTCATTATATTATCTTTCAATCAGAGTTTTTGATTTTGTTTTTAATGAATTACTTGCTAGGATTTATATAAAAAACTCTCGCATCCATGAAAATTCTTTTAAATGCAAAGGCAAAGTAAACACTTAAACCAAAATGATATTTACTATTACAGTTTCATAATGATAACTCAACATCGACAACGGATATTATATATTTTTATCCTAGTTTACGGCAAAATAAGACTTCGCAAAACATTGCTTCAATTCAAACAAATACACCCACAGCTAACTACAAAATCTCGTTGGATGGAGTAAATAATAAGCCGTGCAATTGTAAAGTTAGTTTTAGAGTGGAACAAAACAAAATTAATGGAAGATGTGTTTGTCAAGAAAGCTTGAGTGCCATGTCAGTCGATTGTGAAAATAATAAGTCAAGTCTGCAGACCATTAACAAGAAAAAATGTCACCACTCGAAATATAAAAACCAGATTCACAGTCATAAACGTAGAGATCATTTTTGTGAATGTAATATGGGAGCAAAAGACACATCAGACAAACTTGTAACGACTTATTCGGACCGGGCTAGTGGAAATGTTCAAAAAGAGGGTCGTAATACACAGACGACGCAAAAATCTAAACGAAGTGATATAAAAACAGAGATATGGGTTCCTATTAAAAATAAGAGTAAAAAAAAGCCTGTAACAAAATCGGGATCATCCATAAGTACACTTGACGAATGTGCCAGTTGCATCAACACTGACTGCTGCGCGTGCGCCAGTACTACAGACACTGATAATGAATAAAACTACATATTTGTTTTCATAGTTTCTTATAATACATTTATTCCTTATTGTTACATGTATTTACATTTTGAAAATAGTACAATAATAAACAAAAACAAAACGAGATTTTTCATTTTTTACCTTCAAAATATTACAGGGTATATTATTTTAGATGTGCTCTTCATCGTCCTAAGTTAACAAACTTTAGACTAGTATTTGTTAATATCATTATCCCGAGTTATTTCAATTTTTCGGTAAAGGAAGACTGCAAATAATACAGATGTTTCGCTACTTGAAGAAATTACTTTGGTAAAAAATGACTCTTGCGTGGAGTCGTAAGGATCTATTAGCGATCGCAAAATATTTCTATACATATATGATAAGTAGACGTTTTATGTAGGTAATAAATATGTATTTAAAATTGTATAACGTACAGTCTCATTCTTTTTCATAAGTAAAATTCATACTATATATGGCTCGGAAATTACTTCTACACAATTAATCAAAAATAAGTTATATTTTAAGGAACAAACGAATATCATATAATTTACAGGCGTGAAATTTATCTATCTACATTTATCTATTAACATAAGTTTTAAATAAGAAGAAGAAATGAAGAATATATAATAAAATAGTTACGTTGCGACACGCTAATAGATCATATTCGGCTCGGATTACGAACCAATTTTTAAGAAATTTATATAAATAAATCGTAAAAAAACAATGTAACACTTATAACTAGTATTGCATAAGGAAAATGAGTGGACTTTCCCATCGTGTAGCCTTTGAATATATCATCACTATTAAAATATAATTGGGTAAAGTTTTGTATGCTTGTTATTGCAATAGTGAAAAAATATTTACACTTGAAATAACAGTTTGTTGCATCGTTTTTAAATTGTTTTAAAAATTACAATGACAAGCACAGAAGAGGTCCACCGACATCAAATCGAAATTCCAATCACACTTCTCTAGTTGAGATTCCATTTTTTTCTCCATTTGTCATGATAACAATTTTTTTTATATTTATTTTATACCGTACAACCTCATTTATTTTAACAACAATATTAAATCGTATATTATGATTTAAATTACCGATGGTAATTACTAGTTTTAGCACACAACCAGGAAGTTGGTAGAACAACTTTATTCCTTATTTTATCTAAGCACACATGATTACTCTACAACACAGTGCGAATACCAATCTCAATAAAAACTTTTAACGAAGATTAGCTACAAATTCACAGAGTTATCATAATATCAGACTTTAACACTAATAATGTAAAGGAATGAATTACTAATTTACGTGGTTTCTTCGTATAACAATAAAAATATAGTGGAATAGTTTCGTGTTTAAGTTACATCGGTAAAGATTATTACAAAATAGCATTTCGAGTTTCTCGCATGCAGACAAGAAATGCGTAAAACTTACAGTACATACTCATAAATTATCGATATATTTCTCTATGTGCATTATAAATTGTTCACGTTTACAGTGTGATCAGACACCATATTACGATTTAAATAGAGGGAAAATAATATGATACAAAGAAAACTACAAATGTTATTTGACTAGACAGTACCATAGTACCGACATTACGGTCACATTGTTTCATTGAGGAATTTTATATTATATTATTTAGGCCTTAAAATATAAAAGGGCTTTTAGTGCCAACTATAATCAAATAATAATCAATAGTATTAATAATTACCAGAAAATTCGTTTTACAATTTTTATAAAAAATTTTATTATAATTATTTTACTGACAAAGTTATTTAAATAAAATATGAATATACTTTCACTATTTTTAACAATAAAGTACTTTTTCAATTTGCGCCATAGTCAAGGAAATCACAATGTTACCGTGGACTATTGGTAGATTCACTAAATACTTGGAATATATGTACTAAAATAATTTAATAAAAATGTTATCACAATATTTTATCAACTTTGCCTTTTGTTTATATGTTAACAGTTTCACGAAAATATTTCCTAAATTATTATTATGAATATGGAAATTATCAAAAGTTATAATTTCATTTGTCGGTTTAAAAATTATCACTGTGGCCAAGAATATTGTGCTCTATAGTATTTGTGCATAAATTTAAAATATACTTTGAGATAGAAAGCGAGACATAGTGATTTATCCTATTTCTAAATAATACAATTCATGCCATTGTAAGGCCACTAAAAGCCCCGCGAGAGCAAAAATACACAACATGAGATAAAATTCTCCTCTATAACACATCCATTGTTTAACTATTCTGCGTTACGGTTACTTCTTAAGCAAGGAAGAAGTCTTTATACTTTATCAAAATAATTTAGTACTTACACGAGAGATTAAAACCATTGTATTATAAAATACAGCTTGCAACTTCACAGCGGCCACTAGTTTATAAAGTTTAACTTTAAGTTTCACTGTTTTTACAACTGCATTCACTGTAACAAGAGATAGAAATTATTAATTTGATAAATGAATTTGTCGCAATATGAATTTGTCCCCAATTACCCCAATACATATATATCATAATAAAACAAGTAATCTAAGATGACTTTTAATGCGACTTCAAAAAAAGAGGTGGTTCTATTTTTAGCTGTATGTATTATTTTTAATGTTTGTTCACTGATTTTATAACAAAAAATTTGCTATGAGTCTGTCGAAATAGTACATTATTACATTCAAAGAAGCAGAGTTCCCATAGATAAATATGTATAGTGAATGTACTAAGTTTCTTTATCAATACTAAATGTTAACAGATTATGTCAAGTCCATCGATTATGTAAATGTAGCCACATTCATACATAATATAACCAAGTTAAAATTTAATAAAATTTTTTTACGATTAATAAACGACATAATAATGATTTGACTGTAGCGTTAACGGTCGCGGGTTCGATCCCCGCTCACGGCAAATGTCTGTATTGGCCATACGGATGTTTGTCGTGGTCTGGGTGTTTGTGGTAGTGTTGTTTATGTTACACAAGGTCACAAGATCTTAATGGGGGCCGTTGAGTGTGATACGTTTATTTATTCAATGATATACAATGAAATGAGTTAGGGCCGCTCACCTGGTGCGCGTGCGCGGCGTCGCGGATGGCGGCGAGGCGCAGGCGCGTGTGCGCGAAGGTGGGGCGCTGCGCGGGGTCGGCGTGCCACGCGGCGCGCATCACGTCGTACGGGCCGGCCGGGCAGCCCTCCGGCGCCTCCATGCGGTAGCCGCGCTCCACGTGCCGCACCACCTCCGCCAGCGGCTGCAACGACGGGGGCAATATTGATGGATTCGGATTCTTAATTTTATGTTCCGAATGCTGGAGTGCATTCCATATTTTTTGCGGTGTGCAATAATCTGATATATTTGAAAAACTTATTACTAGATAAAACTTTTTATTATACCGATCTGCTTTTTCATCAATTCATTATCAACCTTAACCAGTTGCAGTGACAACTGAGCCAACTTGTCGTCAATACCATATACACTAGATGTGAAATATAAGGCAATCCGCTAGAATTAATGTAAATTTTTACGAAATGATGAAGTATCGGCAACAATTATAATTAAGGAATATTGGGAAACTCGTGAAATTTATGATTATTTTTATTTTTGCAAAGTGTACTTAACACATATATTTCAAAAAAATACTTACAATTCTTGGATATGGCACTCTTCCGAACGAGTAAATTTCCCAAAGAAGTATACCAAAACTCCACATGTCAGACTTATTTGAAAATTTCTGAAAAAAAAAGGATATTTATACTTTTAACTATAAACATATATCAGTATATTTAAATTCTAATTAGACAGTAACACTATTTACAAAAATTTTTATAAGGTGGTATTTGAATTCGGCTTAAAGGACCAAATAATCGGATATAAATGGTATACCTCGATTCTCATAAATGTGTTGGTCTAAACTATGCGCATTATGCTGCAGAACACAAACTTAGTCCAGTAACTTAACCAGGACAGTCGTTTAAACATTTCTTTAATTTTAATCATTAAATATGTCTTATATATGTCAACTTAATGTATTTAAATCACTAATTAATAGCATTTATCGCACCAGTGTAATAGTTCGGAAAGTCGAGATTTTCGTTCTGAGATATATTTATTCACCAAATAAGTCAAGTAAAGATATACTAAATTATAAATATCTTTTTTACGGCTAAGAATATTCAATAGGATTATTACAATTTATGTTCATATGTATATGACATTCAATGTTTTAAGTCTTTTTTACTCATATTCAGACCAATAGAATTATATGAAACGAGGAATAATGCATGCAATGTGACAAATGTGTACATTCTAAATCTTAAAATGCGCTGTACAAGCGACAAGCGGAGAGCGACTCACGTTGTACTTGAGCGCCTCGGGCGCGGTCCACTTGATGGGCAGCTTGGCCTGCACGCGCAGCGCGTCGGCGGGGTCGTCGGGCGCGGCGTCCTGGCGCGCCAGCCCGAAGTCCGCCACCTTGGCCGTGCCCTCCGCCGAGATCAGCACGTTGCGCGCCGCCAGGTCGCGGTGCACCACGCGCTGCCGCTCCAGGTACTCCATGCCGCAGCACGCGTCGCTGCCGAGGGAGGTGCCGTCGTTAAACGATCGTAGTTTGCTCTTTATATATACAATTGTATTTTATGATTAAGGGCAGTGACGTGCAGTACACTGCCTACCCTAAGTAACTCAGATTTATATTGCATTATTTTATTTATTTAAATCATACACAAGTAAAACAGTATTTTATTTTAATATTTTATATTGATGTCTAATATTATACCACTAACGCCATCTATCAATTAATGGTGGTAGCACGATGTATCATCGATAATTCCTGTGTTCGTGTTTCTTGCGCTGCACACTCGCGCTACTAGCGATATAGGCACAAACTAATTATCACTTATGGCGTGAATGTATGCATGCAGCATGACGGACTCGTAGTCATGTGAATATATTTATGTGTGCACTCTTATAAATATTTGACACACAACGATTTTATTACACACACAAAGAGAAAAAAATACACTGTCTTTTTCACGTTATTAGACGATGAATTAGGAAAATTGCCGAAGAAGGTAATGCGACTATTTTAAAAAGTTTTATATTTCATTTGATAACCGCATAAGTAAAGGACTATTAGTTTTGGTCGCATATTTTTTTCCTTTGGACGCGAGTTCTTTGAAATCGCCATTATTATTGTTTGTATTCATTTTGCGGTCTAAAGCATTTAACATTTTAACTTTAAAAATAGTGTAAACAATAGAATTTGTGATCTGTAAAAGTTTTTCAGGTGTCGTGTGTCTACAGAAAATAAAAAGTGTTGAGTTTTTAAATCTATCTTTCAGTGATGATAATAGTGATCGAGGCCAAGTAATTGGTTTGCAATTAATATACATAATAAATTATGTAACTAAAGGTAAAGTCAATCGTAAATTCAATAAAAAACATTATGATTCATATTATTCTTACTGAAATATAGGTGTGTAGATTTAATTGAAAAGTCTAAAAAATTCTGTATAGTTCCGTGCACACAACTAACGACCATTTTTGCTGTAAATATTATTAATTTTGCAATTACCTAAACAACATGCAGTGAATATTTTTGGTAAGTATGTTTTTAAAATATTCTGCCTACCCTGTCTAAAAACTCTGTGCACGCCACTGATTACAGGTATGTATACATACCACCACTGATTACAGGTGTGTGATATACACACGTTTAGTATTAAAGTCACGGAATAATAAATGATTTTGCAACAAGTTAGCTAAACTGGATAGCTCTATTTATTAAACCCTAAAAGGGATAATTGGAATCATGTGAAAGAGGTATTAAATATATTTTATGAGAATATCATTAAATTAATAGTAACAAGCTTAAACAAAAATTATAACACAAAATGATAAATTTAATGCCCAGGTGGGACACCTGACTACCACAACGCAACAATACACTGCCAACTTAATAAATAATGGATGAAAGGGAAAATGGGAAAAAAGAAAGGAATAGCGGAGGCCAACTCAGTAAAGTACTCAGAATGACCGAGAACAGGCGGCGAACACTCACTACGCGAAGTTGATCTGGTTGAGCTGCGTGACGTAGTGGCGGCCGCGCGAGCGCAGGTAGTCCAGCAGCGAGCCCTGCGCGCAGTGCTCCGTCACGATGCACGTGCTGCCGTTGGAGCTGAACACCACGCAGCCCAGCAGCCGCACCAGGTTCTCGTGCTTTAGGGATCTGGAGCGGCATACATGATATATCAGCAATTGTTTGAGTATGATACGATAAGACCAGAGGGTTTAAAAGTAAAACAATGTAATATAAATATTATTCTTTTTTTACTAACTTTTTAATTATAAAAAATTAAAAAATATTGAACTACAGATGGTAAATTTTAAGTAGTGTAATGTAACACTGAACCCCACTTTAAACCTGTAAGATTTATTAAATTATTCACTAACTTATAAAAGTTAATTTAGAAAAGTAACTTACGCCATAACGCTCGCCTCCGCACGGAATTTGCTCGCAGCCTCTCGATCTTTCAAAATTTTGACAGCTACTTTTTGAGTGCCATTCAGAATACCCAGCATTACGTCGCCGAACTCGCCTTTACCTATATTTTCTCGAATTTCCAAGTCTCGTTCAGCTATGATCCAACCTTAAAAATAAAAAAAATAAATAGTTGATATAATATAGTTTGCACATATAGAGATATTTCTAATATTTAAGACAAAGTATTGTTTTTACTTCTCTGCCAATTATAAATTTAAACCAAAATTAGGCCATTAGGTATTTATTGTTTTTATAGAGGTATAAAACAATGTATTTTCCTATAATTTAAATAGTTTAAAATATAAAACAACATCATTAGAATCAATTAAAATTTTCATATGATTTAATTAGCTATAACAACAATTACAAGTGGAAATTTTATTTTAATTCCGGTTCATGTTCAATATTAATTAGTTATTAATCGACTTAACGAACAATTACTATTTACGTTTTCACCCACATTTGTTAATATAATTATTATTCGATAGAAACAGAGTAACAGTATAGACAACTAGTTTGGTCTAGTCATACTGAATGTACCTATAATTCCGTCTTTTGGGTTGAGACTTCGGTTCAGATATTTTTATTTCTACAAATATTTAAATAAAATTATGTTTAAATTCATTTCGTGCTCGATAGTAAAGAAAAACATACGGCCATTAAGCTATTCTCCTGAGGAGGAAAGGTGTCTTACGGCAGTGGGCTATTTGTGGACTGTTACAGTACAGTTCTATACTGTTCATTCAGAGGAGCAGGCGCGATAGATTAAGCTCCTAACCATATGTTTAATAAGAGCAGAGGTGACCAGCAGTGGGTCATTTACAGTCTGTTAACAAAGAGTAAAAATACTACGTAAGAGGCATGGCTTCCATAGATAAAAACCTATGTATTAAGAACGCGATAAGTTTCTTTACTTAATATTAAATATTGACAGAGCGTGTCAATTTAACAGATTATGTTAATATGTTAGATAATAGCCACATATAAAGGATGTACTCGAACAAGTTTTAGTTACAATTGCAAATCCATAACATGAATACATAAACTTGAATTTAAATTCAATCAAAATTGTTAATTTTATCAATATTTTTTTTTGGTCGTCTGTTGCCTTGGTCTCATTTTTAAAATAACGGCCGCCATTACACGTTAGCTCGCCCCACCCCGGCGGTACTCACGCGCGTCGACGAACTTCTGCGCGCCGTCGGGCTGGTCGGCGGCGAGGTGGAAGGCGTGCTGGAAGTGGCCCGAGCTCAGCGCGCTCGACACGCTCGGCGTGGGCGGGTAGGGCGGCGGCTGCTGCGGACGCCACACGCGTTCGTTTATACTTTCTACTACTTATTTGCTGCGACGTTGTCTTTGTGAAAACCTTTATTCCCTATTTTACCTATTTACGTTTTTTTTTCGCGTCAAAAAGTAGCTTTTGTCTTTCACCGAAGTTAATGTATCAAAATTAGTTTATAACGGAACAAACAAACTGAAATATTTTTTTCACATTTATAATATTAGTGTGGATTGTATAGACAAGCCGATAGGATAGTTTTTCATTTTTATTTATATTATTATATTATTTATATATCATTATTTATGATGATTTGAACAGAAATCTTATTTATTAAAGATAATTATATTGACTTGCAAATAAAAAATGAATAAAATTACCTGGGGAAGAGGTGAAAACGTAGAAATTGCTGGTTGAAGAACATTGTTATTATTGGCACCATTTGGAGATGATTTTGGTAGCCATTTTTCTAATTTCGTACAAAGTCCATCTGCATCTTTTAAATAGTGCTGCAATATAAAAAATGGTAAATAACGACAAGTTAAAAATATCTTATTATTACAATCATCGATTTCTTATTACCGTTATGAAATGTTACCTGAATTAGATTTGGCATGTTATCGAAGAATTCTTCATCGTCTATCGTCAGGCGTTGATTTTGGCTGTCAGGCGCTGTCGCCCATTTAACTCTTTAAGTAACAAAAATGAAAATTAAATTAAAACATACCTTTGGTACTAAATCACTAATAAAAATCGTTAAAGACTATAATTATTACAAACGGTAGCTAAAACGTCTGATTCGATTTGAGTCAAAGAAGGTATACAATTTATTGAATGAGTTTTCATTTTAAGACTTGGAAACACAATTAGTTCAAGTATAAATATACACCATTCATTATTTTCTAAAAAAATTATAGATTTTAAAATGTAATGTCATTATATTTCCAGGGTAACATTGGTTTAAGATTACACTATTGTGTTCTTTTAATGATAACTGAAATTGCATGACAGTAATAATAAAATTTAAAGAGTGAATAAGACTTTATTTTATGCTCTCAAAATAGCAAAAAAAAGAATCTTTCTGATATTGCACCCCATATTGGCAGACTTTACAGCGAAAATATATATTTTCTTTAATTTTTCTAATTTTGTACAAGATTTTTCTTCCTTGCAATGGCATATTTGGTGGGCGGTCATGTCTCCTGTGTCATTCAGAACGCGCCTGCCCCCATGTGCCCCACAACGAATGCTCACCGGTAGTGCTCGACGCGGCCGCGGAAACGCACGCACAGCGTGTGGTCGCCGGGAAAGTTGGTGCTCTCGCGCACGAGAAACACGCCGTCCGGTGAGCCCGACAGCAACGCCTCCGCGCGCTCGCGCGAGATGGCGCCGTGGTGCCAGCTGCAACAGCGACAGTTGGACGCTGATAAGCAATACTGTGGCAAGCCACACGGACTTCATTTTGACAAAATGGCTTCTGAACATGTCAAACATAATCTTAATCAATTTGAAGAAGAATATATCTTTTCTAATTTAATAAAATGTATAATAAAAGGAGATTGGTACTATAAAAAGTTTTATCTAATAAAAAGGTTTTTTCAATTACAAGATTATTGCATACTACAAATTATAGAACATATTTCAATATTTGGAGCATTAAAATACCTTTGTTGATTTTTTTTAATATATAAAATATGTGACGTGTTATCAGAATACATCAATATCTCCAAATTCAACTTTTTGTAGTTTGACACATTATTGCTTATCAGCATTCAGTTGATATCCCCACTACTGGGCGAAGCAGCGTTTTTCAATTAACTGGTCGCGACCCGATACCGTGCCATCAAAGTAAAACACCGGTACTCAACATTCTTGCCTTGTTTTAAAAATAATAACTAAATCGTTAACAGATACCAAAATTGATACAATTAATAAATGTGTATTGTCAGTTAAATCTAATCACGTTGAAATTTCGACAAAGTGAAATGACATGTGAAAAGACAACGTTGATCAAAACGCAAACAAATTTTATTTATTTCTGTTGTAATTTAATAAAGGCACATAACAAAACATAAAATTTTAACATCAATAAAAACATCCTGCATTATTCATTTTCTTTCGTAAATATCTAGCGCCATAATAAGTTTTTGTATTATGGAGCAATCTGTATTAATAATCGTTATAATTAACAAAAATCTTAATCATTGTCCTCAAAAAACTATTTTTAGTTGTGTCAAACAATAGAAGCAATATGTATTTATTTATAATTTATTAGTGTTAATTGTTTACAAACAAACTCGTCACATATAACATGTATATTTGAAATTCTTTCTTCCTAGTAATCCATTGCGACGACGTCAATTGAAAGCATAATAATGTTATGATAAATAACTTAACAAGTATAAATATAATGCTCAATTAAAATGCTTTGTTACATGTAATCCATGGCGCCATTAATTACGAGGCAATAATGATGTCAATGTGAAAAATACAACGCAAATACTTTTTTATAATCAAGAAAAATAATTGCGTTGCATTTTTACTATTTCGAAACATTTTATTAATTTAAAATTGTATAAAAAATATAAAAAAAGCACTTAGTCATAAAATCATATCGTAAAATCTTGCAACCATTAGTTACAACACAATACAATCTTATCATTCTTATCTTAACCGATTTCTCTAGAACTTTAATTGCCAAATAGCTGAACGAAATATAAAGAAGTATTTACTCAAATTCATCATAATCTATTAATGGTGAAACAGATTTCGAGTCACTCTCACGCTCACCGCCAGTCTCCATAACTTAACAACACCGCACTGTACCAACGAGACACCTGAGATAAACCATATCTTATCGCGACTAAAACACTTTTCGTCCTGTTGTCTGCATCTTTCGCCAAGCGCTAACTGATTAACGAATATTGTTTAAATACCTTGTATATTTTTTTATCAACACGCGATAACTTTTGTTGTAATTATCTGATAGTATTGATTGCTTAATAGTGTTAAGTAATCAACTTATTGAAACGAAATTGTGAAATAGTATGTTTTGAGTAAATTATACTTTAATAAATATTTTAACGAAATAGCACGGAATATTTATTTGATTACAAAACACGATTAGAACTCATCTATAAATATAAAGTTAATTTAATTCAATAGCTCAATATTATTTTTATTTAAGGTACATACTTTAAGGCAAATAAAAGAAACATTAAAGAATCTTTTTATAATACATGTACATAATTGTTTTATTTCTAGCCAAATTCTCAAAAACCGTTTAATTTAAATTTATCCTTATTTGAGGTCTGCCTCGACCTCATTATCATGTTCCATTTAAAAGTGACGGCGCAACATTGATAGGTCATTTAAAATTAAACAGGGAACAAATAGTTATTGTGATTAAAAAATAGCTTATAATGAAATTGTGTCAACTGGGCATGAATAGGAAATTTTACCATCGTCGCCAGAATCGATATTTAAAAGTAAAAAAAAAAATTATACAAAAAATTAGTCACGTTTTTACTTTTAAGCATCGATTCTGGTAATGCTGGTAAAATGTATGCCCAGTTGACACCTGTATAAATAGCACAAAACAATTCACTCACGGCCACTGCGTCATATTGACCAGCCTGTTGGCAGCGGGCGGTGGATTCTGACCCGACGAGTTCACGAGAACATCACTAGCTCCTTTAGGTACCACTGTAGATATAAAACAGAATATTATTAGAATTAATATTATTTACATGAATAATAACAAACATACATAGCATATGAATCATAAATAGCCTATAATATAATTGAAATTGAAAGAAAATTACAAGTATTATTAATTTTAATTAATTATTATTTATATTTGTTTACCTAACAGAAAGCATATGGAGTAGTTAGGTTTATTTTGTATTTTCGTATATTAGCTAAAGATTATACCAATTATACACGGTTTTATCCTCAACCTAATAATAACGAATAACAAGTTTACGTCATTAAGGAGTCTAGAGCAGTAGGACTGACAGAAACGATAAGGAAATTAATGACACTAATAAAGTGCCAATTGAGGTCGATAGGCTTATAAATATAAGACGAGAATTACACTTGTAAGTTTTGCTCACAGACTTTCATATGATTTACACAATTTTTGTATGATTATTTATATTTATACCTAAAAGAATTTTATGTCAGTGACACACTTACTGACACAGTTTGCGTATGGTTATTTAGGGAACCGTTACCGGGTTACAAATTCGTCTTGTTACCAGTTACGAGAGAAAAACTTACAGATGTGATTCCCGCCTTACAATACAATACCTAAACACGTTTAATATCCATGGAAATTGAAGCAGACACTAGTAACAAGAATCATTTCTTAGTTTTATGCATGAATTATACAATTCATTGCGATGACACATTGACATTTTGCATGACTCAAACGAAATAGGGCTTATGAACTTGGATTTATATATAATAATGATATTTAATGCATTATTAGGACAGAGGAAAATTGTAACGTAGAATTAGGGTGGCGTTGAAAATAATATTTTACTTATACCATCATCACAGATCGTTTAGTTTTATTTTTTCTTTCGCAAAGCAACGACACCTATCGGTCCCACCACATAACACAGGAACGAGCATTAAACGTCGATTTTCTAAACTCTTAGCGACGAGTAAATAAAATAAGTATCACCACAACCTATTTATCTAATGTATGAAAATGACATAATGACAGGATGACTTAAGCTTTCTTTTCTATAATGAATCGACTACTTAAGTCATCCTCATATATTTTAACCTGTTAACGAATTTTTCTTTTTAGGCTCGCAGGCGATAAGTAAACAGGCGACCGGAAGTGCCGTTTATGGTAAACTTTAAAGTCGTAAACCAACAATCTATTTTAAAGTTTAATTTATTAATACACATTGACTGATGGAATTCCTACAGCGTATCGTAGTGTGTTATTTTATGGCCTATAATATAACATTATTAGGTTTCATGAAAAAATAACAAATACCGCGTCTTTAAAATAATAAAATATGTCAAACTATCGAAGAATCTATTCTTCTCCTGAATTTCTGTCTCTGCTTTGAGTTTCACGTTCTTTTTTACAAATTAACTATAGCACTTGCCAAATAAAACAAAACGAAATCAAAGAAAATACAATAAAAATTGCGTAAGGAGTATTTGTTTAATTGAAGACATTTACGGATGAAGTTGATATATCAAAAAATTCTAATTACGAGAAAATTGAGTTCAAAGTCTTGCTTAAACTTTCTAAACGTATTAAATAGTTTTATTCAAATGAAATGTGTTTAAATAGCCTGAAATATTGTATTGAGGTTAAAAATTATTTGTCATACACATAAAACTTTTATCAACGTATAGTTGAGCGAAAAATCCCAAATACGCTATATCACCCGTGTCTTCAATTTTGATATAATAACTTAAATTATTGGGTCGTCAATCATGTGGTCCATTATTCTAGACCCGGTTATAGTATTAGTGGTCGTATACGCACCGGCGCTGGTCTGGCTGGTGTGCATGGGCGCAGGCGCGGGCGCACCGGCCGCCGCGCGCACCGACGACGACATCACGCTCTGCGGACAACGCGCGATCTTCACTCACTATATCACTTCTCATAGACAGAGTCCTGGACCAAGCCTTCCACTACGAGCTATCAAGATTTGGTCGAGAAAGTGCAAAGGCACTACGAGACAGTTCCTCTTTCGAGAATTCTGATCGGTCGCGTCATGTCAGTGTGGAACTACCAACCCTAAGTTTGCAGAAAAGGAACGGGCATTGTCGATAATAAGCTTTATCTCTTTCTATAGAGTGGTAATTTTTTTTATTATTATACTTGGTCCAGTTCTATGTGTCTATATTACCGTTGTATAGCTGCGAACGCAAGAACTATCTAAATAACAAACTTACAAAACATTCGATAGTGGTCCTAGCTCTTTCCCAAATATGTTTTCATCGCCATCTGTCATCTTCCATTTACAGAAATACCAGATCGAGAAATATATATTATACTAGCAGATGCTCGCGGCTACGCCCGCGTATATTTTGCATAGTTAAATAAATCTACCAGCGAAATTTTGACCGTTCCAGCATTTATTACCCCCTAACGTCATTTTAAGGGATTATTTTGAAATTCTGGGAAACATATATTTAATTTTTTCCCTAAGTAATATTTGTGCTGAAATTAAGGATAATCGGCCAAAAAAATATATTTTCTCCACACAAACTTTACTACCCCCTTGCACCCCAGTGTGCAATTATTGTACCCCATTTTCTATTTTATAATTCATTACTATCACCCAGAAGTATTTGTATTAAGTTTTAAGTTAATACGACCACGGAATAAGATTTTGCATACAAATGTTTTTACCCCTTTTCACCCTATGATTTTATATTTATAGATACTAATTCATCTTTGTAAAAATATTATTTAGGCGTTCTTGCGCGCGCGTTTATTACAATTGCTTATATAATATTTTAAAACCATTTTTTTTAATTTAGATAAGGTTTTGATTTACAAAAAAAGCGTTTATGTAGGTTTACAACTTAAGCGTATTGAAAATATATAATATTTTAAGAATTAATATACAATGTTTAATGGGGATGTGATAATAAGATATTTAAATATCAATTTTGATTTTTTTTTGCACAACGTCCCACCTTTTCTTCTTTCTACGACTAAAAAGATATTCCTGTAAAATTTGACTTTACTTTTTAAGTGAAAAAAAAGAAAAAGAATATTATATAACTGACAAGTGTTTATCATAACACTTGACAGTTATATAATAGGTCTAGATTTTGTAATTAATAAACAGCTTAGTGTTTGTGGCCTTTATTTATCGACAATAATTAACTTACATTATGTGGAACGGAATTTTGTAAAGTTGTAGGCGAGAGCGGCGCGTGAGGACCATTGCTTCCGCTGACCCCTCCGCCGGACTTAAACATTACAGGAAGATCATTGTAAAGTCTGTCACAGCTCTGCACTTTGCACAACATAACATTTGTGCATGAAAGTGCATAATTAAAGGTCACATACTGTTTAAAAAATATATGTATTTATTTAAAAGTAATAGCATCTCCACAGCATTTCCGGGAACGAATTAGTAACATGGTATTAACGTGTATTGATAAATAAAACAAAGTAATAAAACTTATAAAGTATTTAAAGTGGATAAAATATAATTTTAAGCAATTTTTTTATATTTTGTTGTAGTATTAAATATTATGAAGTAGATAAAATATTTAAAACTAGTAAACTGCTACCTTTTGAACGTCCGTCACTACTATAATTTTTTAGAATAGCTCGGTAGCGTGCAGAACAAGTACGCATAACATTCATAATCATAATAATAAAAAAATTATGGTATTCGTTCAAAGTCAATTTACTAACCACGGTTGTCCTTATATGAAATTCATACAGTCACGTAAGGCAATGACATAAAAATATATTGCAATTTTAATATTCCATAAAAATGGTATTATGAAAGATCATTTAAAATGTCTTACAATGATTATCATAATATAGAGTTTTAGAAATAAGTTTATATGGAAATTTTAATATACTTTTTGACGACTGTAATATTGATTGTAAAATATTAAAGTGAAATTTGTGCAAACATCCATTTAAGACATACCTAACTAAAAGGAAAGAGCTGTCCAGATAAAAGTAACAAAATTACATTGCAATCGTTATTAAAATCTGAACAAAAAGTGGTGTATTAACAGCTTTAGAATATAGTGCGTATTTTCTGCAATGTCTGAAAACCTCTTAATGTAAAAATAGTTTTACCGGTAACTGGTGCGGGGGCTGCGCACGCTTCAGGCGCGCGGGTGCGGTTGGCGCCGGGGCCGCCGATGCCGAGTACCACCCGCACGGACCCACACCCTGCGCGCCGTGCACGCCGTGCTGAAACACGCGTGCAAACAACTACACTGTAGACCATAGTCTAGACGTTTTAATGTCATAGCATTCGATCGTTTGCCATTCCATCTGTTCAATTAGTCGATTATTTGAGACAGCGAGCATAAGAATGCCTTAATCTCCTCTGGACCATTAAACCATTTCGCAGCAAGATAACTTTATTTATTTTTTTTATTTATTTATTTTATACATAAATAAATAAATAAACTTTTTTCTCTCTCTCTAAAAAAAAAAAGCAATGTTTAACGTGTTATTAAATCAAAATTGAAAACATTTATTTCAGACGTGTCCATGTCTGTACGTTAAATAAAAATAGAATACCTTCTCAAGAATAAAAGATGTTAACGTCATAAAAATGCACGTTAATTCAGCTTAGTCACTGCTGGGTAAGAATCAGTTGCACGAGGCAATTTATCTTAATGAAAAGGTAGTAAGTATAAAAAGATAAGGAAATGCAATGTTGCTTTTTTATAAAACTTGCACGTCATTATCAATAAGTTTTATGTAGTAAATTATTAAATTATTGAAATACGTTTTATACATGAACCGTATTTCGAATGGATTTTACTTTATGTTTTTTTTTTTCGTTTTACTATAGACAAAGTTAACGATCCCTTGAAAACTGAACTTGGCCGAACGCCAGGTTATTGCGTCGCAGGTACTCCACAGTCAAAGCAACACGGTCGGCAACTTAATCTACAAACAATTTCTCATTATTTAAATTCACACAGATCTCATTCAGTGCCTTTGTTCCAATTATAATTTGGATTTACACCCATTACCTCTGAAGGTTAAATTGTGATATTTATAAATGCGAAGTAGAATGAATGCAAGTTTCTTCAAATATACGCAGTATTTCAATATTTTTCGTAAAAATATATTTTAATGCATTTACCAAATAATGTAAGTTCTATATCTGTTAAAGAAGCAGTTTAAGAAGCGATTTTTATTAGTAATCATTACTACTATATAAAGTTGCCTCATTGCGGGATACCAGAGAAGGAATGCGACACAATCATTCTGTTGTTTGCCATACAGGCGACTCAGTTAGCTATGACTTATTATAAACTGCGATAACATAATATGCTAACAATAAGAATAAGAGTATTTACTAATCAAAATGTCGTATATGTATAATTATCGATTTCATTTTAAAATGAATTAACGAAACTAATTATAATTACCATTGCAACCTACTTAAAATTACTAAAAAATATTACATAATTGATCTTAAATATTGAGCTACCATATATTTTAAACTGTGAAATGTACATAAGTATTATTTAAATAAAAACGTTACTTAGTTAAACTCAAAATAGAATATTTTTCATGGACTTCTCTTAGGTTTTTATATGAACAGTCTTTGAAGTTATTATAAAAAGCATGGTACCTGCGCCAACGGCGGATGTGCCTGGTGACGGTGCACGTCCGAATTCATAACTGGAGACGGTTAGCACCTCCCTTCATGGGCACCTCATTATCTGTTAACAAAAAAAAATAGTTTAAACAAGGGCATTATTACCCATAATTAATAAAACTAAACTTAAAAAAAGAATATTTTGCAATACGTTAATGTTACATGAAAAAAAGAATTAAATTTCTTTTAATTCAGTGTGTTGTTTGGTTTTTCTTTACCACATTTATCTGCTCATCGTAGGCACTGTGGGCGGGTACATACCGAAATAAAACAGCTGTACAGCAAAAATGCATTTTTGTCGATAAAATATTTTAAAGTAAACTTCTTTGCTATTGGCAATATATAACAATAATGTGATATGGTAATTAAGACAAAATTTTGTTAATTTTTCTATGATTGTAATACCTATATTATTTTGCTATTGAAGCATGACTGTGCTAAAATTGTAACCTAATATTTCTTCGTCTATATACTAAACAAATATATGGTAACGATACAGTATCGCGTTACGTTCACGACTCGACTATAAGATAAACTTATTATTTTAATGAGTTATTAATTAAGAACATATACAAATATATTACATGTTACAAAATAAAACAGCCAGAAATAGTCAAGTATGGGCTTAATATTGGAAGACAGACTTAAGAGTGATCACGTATCGAAGTTATTAATTAATTTATTACATTATTATGTATTAGTTACTCTAGAGCTAAAATTTCATTAGTTTGAATTTTTATTTATTTATCTATTTATTTTTCCACGTAAGGGCAACATTTTCAATTTTTTTGTTTAAAATTTTTGTAATACGATTTCGTTAAATTTGGGAATAATAGGGAAACTTCAGTTTTGTTAATATACTAAATTCGTCTATTTCTCAAATATATAATAGATTAACTTTTAGAACAAGCAAGTTTAAATTACAAACATACATCATCACAATACGAAACAAATGAAACAAAGCCGAATATTACTTATACGGGCTATGTAGGAGTGGCGCGCTGAATCACTCTCATTCTCCCGCCGATAATATAGAACATGCGAATGTACAAAGCCGGCCGAGCGTGTCGGGTATCGTGATTCTACTTCTATTACGCTTCTGTGAAATAATTTATACAAACGTTTGCATCAGGAAAATCGTTTTCATATCTTATGTAAACAAACTGCACGAGTTGTAAAGATTAGCGATTAATTTATGACGAATAAGACGTTTTACGTCGCAATTTCAAGTTAAAACGTCTTTATTATTAAGATAATCGAATATAGTATATTCTATAATTTAAGAATATAAATGAGAACGGTTTATCGTCGAAGAGACTAATACGCTCGTATTTGTAACGCAATATTGCTACACCGTGTCGAGTGGACGGGAACGCATATTAGTTTACTGCCAACTTCCCACACCACACCGCAATGCGCAAATAAACAAGTAGATAGTGATTAAAACAAATGTCTATAATGTTGTCGGTTAATTAAAGAAACATGTCGCTTACTCTTATCGGGAATAACATAATAACATCTTGATGTCACTAATTATAAACGTATGCGATTATGCTTACATTTCCTTTTGTAAATAAAATAAATCAACGAGAAAACTTTTTATATACTTGGGAAAATCTAAATATGAACGTAATCATTATATTTTAACATAATATAATTAAAAGTAAAAAGCAGAAAATTTGTTTGTACCCAAATGACTTCCCAAAATGATTCGTAGAAGTGCGTAGGGTTGAGTGAAAGGCAATATTATAATTTTAATCATATACAAAACTTTATCTACTCCACATTTTCTCTGTTTGGTTGGAAGCGATTATCTAAAAACAAAACATTAAATTGTTTAAATATTCATTGAGATAGTCTTAAAAGCTTAAATATTGGAAACTCTGAATTCATTTTATTTAAAAAAATGCAAAATTACACATTTTCTGAATCTTATTACTCATTATGTTTTCTATATCACCCAAGCGTGAAAACAATCTTTATAATAGTATACAAAAGTAAGACGTAATTTAAAATCTTAAACTGTTATAAAAATAGCATCGCTCTAAAGTACATACAGGTGTACAGAGTGGGGAAAACTTTATTTACATATAAAATCAATTACTTTTCCTTACGATTTTTGATAACAATGTTGTCCATTTCGTATCGCCTATGACTAAGATAGGGGGTTATAAAGTAGGTATAAAAAACCCCAAAGTGAGTTGTACGTACAAGGTACATATAGTACACGAGGCTTGCATGAGGGTAATAACAGTATTTTATTGTTAAATTAATGTTACATATAATTGTTACAATTAGATCAGACACGATTGCGTTTATTATTTAAATATGTAAATTGATAATGACAATGAGCGGATATGGTAATTTATAACTTTTCACATGAGCTAGCCTGAATCCGAGTATGTTTATAAGACGTTGCGTAAGCCGGCGGGCCTGCGATTAGCCACAGTTTTTGCCGCATGCGTGGCTGCCAACGTCGGCGCCGCTTGCACGCCAATACAATGTTTTCTACATACCAAAACGATAACTTGTTTTTATCACACTATTAAACGACACCTCATGGTCAAACGCAGATATAACATATTATAAAGCGATCTTTACATGAGTTACGTTTAATTGTTTCATGTCGCAAGAGTGGAAATCAAGAAAAAGATAAAATATGATTATACTTAGAAACTATGAGAACAAAGATACATAATGTGTGATAATTATTATAATAAAACTAGACTTTAAAGTTTAAAGACAAATAACATTTTGCGCATCTTCCAGATATTCTGTTGATGTGAAGAAGAAACCTTTTTTCAATTAGATAAGTTTTTTTACCTGAATTTTCTGTTTCATTATTTAATTAAAACAAACAAACAAATCTAGCACAAGTAAATCATTTGAAAGTTATTGTTTTAAATGAAATAAATAATTTCTCCTTTGGACATCCCTAGAGTAGCCGACAAGCTGCATTGAAATCATAACTACGAGCAAAGAAACCGCGCGGGGATGCAGGCGCGTGCCGAGTTGAACGACCACTCCACCACGCGCACGTTTCACTTTCATTTCATCCTCTATACGTATTACGAACGCCTCCTCTAGTGTGCCGAGTGCCAATTTTACTAATGTTTGTTTATGATGTGCTCTTGAATAATATCCACCGACGCTTCCACTTGCCAGAGGGACTTTTACCGTCTGTAACAGCTTATCGATAACATTTAGCTATCACAAATAGCACTAGTGGTTACGTGATCGAATCCCACTTCTTAGTTTCTATGATGAGGTATATTTACACTTATCCACGCATGCGGAACTGTTTTAGTAACAATTTTGCAAATTGGGTAAATGTAAATCACCTTGAAAGGCGTAAAATAGTGCAACGTTAAGAAACGTTTACAATGAAATACAGATTATTATTTTTATTTAACGCTTTATACACAACATAAAAAAATCTTGCACTGTTTTCGTACGCCTAGATACGAACGGAAGCTGTCAGTGAGTCAATACACGTTTGTATATATAAGTTATAACAGAGAAGTTTTGTTATGAGTTCGTTCCTTTAACTTCCTTCTCCCATTTCTCACTGTCTGTCTTTTAATATAAAAAACATCGATACACATATTTAGACAATCAATACCATTGTTATTCCTGTCACTAATTAATAAATTAAGTGAATTATAAACGTCAACTAGTTACTTAGTAAGCTATGAATGAAGTTTTTAAATACAATGCCATCAAAAACATAACTTGTACAAAAAACAAGTCTCGCCACTCAGTTTTTCTACCGTTAAAAATTGTGAGATCCATGTAATACCAAGTCAGTTCAACCATTCAGTCCCTACTTAAGGTATCTTCTGTCTAAAGTTATTACGCAATTAGCTAACCTAACCATATCTTATAGTAACAATATCAATATTAAAAATCTTTTATGTTTTAAATAAATAAATTAACTTGGCAATCGCTCTAAACTGTAATATTCTTTATCTTAGAATAATGTGCTGATGTTTCTAGTTGGTTTTTATTTGTTGTTTTTTGGTTTTGTATTAGTAGCTACCTAATTACTTACTATTATTACTAGTCATACTGAATCGAACGCAAATAATGAGAAAGGGTAGGCTTTCGCTAATACTCTTAGGGCTAACATTATATTTCAACCAAATCTTCATCAGATCCGAGTTTGATATATAGATTACAGAAGAAAGATTAGAGCGAGTGGGAAATTTTATTTTGTCAAGAATAAAAAATATGTATGGATAAATTCGAACTTGTAGGAAAAACATAACTTTGATATAAATCACCTATTCCAGAAATATATGTACAATTAATAATAAATAATAAATCAAATGATTATATTTTTATAACATAAAATCAACATTTTTAAAGAAAAGAAGTTTATATTTTTCTAAAGTACAGAAAGGTGTTGTTTGTTGTATTTGGACGTGTACAAACATTTTACGTTCAACTATGATTGTTTCATTAAATTATTCTTTTGTAAGATATCTGAAATATATATGTCGCAACCAACTAGCTTAATAAACTTTTCAATTAACAGCCTAGCCTCGTTTTTATACCTGCATGATATTCATCCATTTAACCGCTTAGCTAGGGGGATATTGAATATCATTCAGGTAAAGTGACGAGGCTAGCCTGTTAATTGAACAGCTTATTAACCTAGTTGGCTGTGATATATGTATATCAATACTATATCCTTTTTAATAAAAACTTATTTTGTGATATTTTTTGGCCCTACGAGGTTCTCAGCGTTATTTTATTCACCACTCTTTAAGAAGGGTAATGTATTTGATTTTAACAATGATAAATTTTGAGTACCTAGTCAACTATCAACTTAGCTTTATTAGAATAAGCTTTTCTACGTTTTTTTAAGCAATGCTTTAATGAAATTACCTATTAATCAACGTAAAATAATACCTACTGTTTGACTTCATCTTAGTTATTTTTATTGCGATGAAGCAAACATACACAATGAACATAAAATTAATCAGTTTGTAAGTCACGTCTTGACATAGTGTAATCGCAAACACGTTAATATACATACAGACCTATCTAGTTACAGCGATTTCTTAATACATACACGTTCGCCGCATAATAACACTCGTTGCCACAAATCTATTTCCAACAAAATATACATGAATGTATATTGATTGTAATTGAATCAAACAATTAGTAAATCGTTTTAGTTCCGATGAAACTAATTTTACAAAAACACTGAATTATAAAGTAAATTAAGCCGACCTTAATAAAACAGCTTCCTTCCATCCACGGTCATATTTATAAAAGGAAAATACAAGTCTCGGTACTTCCTACGTACATTAAACGTGGAATATCGCCGTGTAATCTACTCGAATACATAGTTAGTAAAAAATGTTGCAGATCCATAGAAAGATACGTAATACTAAATACATAAACCTTAATTTCACGTTCAACGCTTGATAAACAGATTAATGGCAATGTACATATGGAATTATGTATATCCAAGAACACATGTAGTCTGAAGCGATTAGTTTAAGTGCATTGATATCCTTTTGATCGTTTCGTACTCCAATTTGAGATGGTAATGGGATGAGTCATAAAACCTACGTACATCACAACCTACAAGGCGGTCATGTTCTGGCCTTGTACGATTGCGACGACATACACACATCCAAGATCAGCGGAATTTCAAACTAAATATTACAAGATTTAAATTTTAATTTCTGTTTTGATTATTTAGTATACTATATTTTTTTACTGTTTAACTAAATAAATAAATAAAAAATATCAAAATGCGTCTTTTCTTCTTTCAAATTGATTTTCAATTAAATAAAATCTCAACTAAAACTTAAATATTAGATAGATAATTGTTTTTTTCTAAAGCCAGTATGAATTAATTTGAAATTAGAACACTTAAAACCTGTTTACTTAAAAATATTGACATAGTTATAAAACACTGATGTCTTTTTAAAAATATTAAAAAAAAAATCCGAATTTAGGATTTGCTTTTACGCATTAATTTTCACGATCTTACTACCTATTTGAATTAAGCAATCACTTATGTCACATACTTTCTAATAATTGCAGTAGCACAGTAGATAAAGAATACATTTTTATAGCTTCAATGAAGTTACTAGAATATTTCAAATATTTACACAGTTCCATACATTTGTCAATATAAATATGCCATTTTTTACATTTCAAGTTTATAACCAAACAGTTCTACATTTAAATTGTTTTAAAAGACACGCACTTAAATAATCGTATATTTCATCAAAAGGCAAAACACCATAAAAATTATATTAATGTACATTTAGCTAGACCTCAGACAGAGCATAACTTAATAAGCAGCCATATGGTTTATTTTAGGCAGCGACGCGTGCAACATTTTAACTTTAAAAGGAGAGTATTGATTCTTTCCAGGAATAGAATATTCGCATGTTAGGTAAGCTTTCGTGTACTTACTAAATATACATTTGGATTTATATATTTATTTTAAAATTGCGTACCATGATTTACGATAATCCAATTAATTGTAATTCTTCATCAGCATTTTCCAAAGCAACACAAGCACAACAAAAAATGACACAGATTTTTTAAAGAGCGTTAAAATGAACATATATTACCGAATTAAGTTAATACATTGTAAAAAAATGATAATTTCGTATTATTCTGTCTTGTTTACACATTTGACGATGTTAAGAAATGAGTCAACCGTGCGCGGGTGGCTCCTTTGTTTATTTACAACAACAACGTGGCGACTAATGCGTTGAAGGTACTTAGTAATTTTTGCATTGACCATGAAAATACAAATTATTCGCTATAGGAACATGTTTCGCCATTGCAGCGTGCGGCCGAGGTGATCGTCAATCACAAACTGTCGGAGGGGACCGTTGCCGTGGTGGGTTAGCCGGCGTGCGATCGACTTGTCCAGTTAAATTTCCTAATTAGTCAACGTATTACACAAACTTATATTCTTGTGTAATTATATTTATTATCGCTAATGAATGTTTACTGAATAATTAAAAATAATAAAAATCAAATTGCACCTATTTTATTATTAAACTCTATTGTTTAGTTTCATATGTATCTAAAAACTTCAGAAGTTATAAATTGTAGTCTAAATATTTATACAACATGATTATTACTTACTAATGATACCGGTTGAATTTAACTACTTGTAATTTGTAATGATCGATCACCCACAATTTTGGTCATTTGATAGGCGCTAAAAAACTAGATATCAATAAAATAAACAATAGACCAACAATTTTTGCTCCGATATATGCGATTTTGTTATTAAGATGTGATATTTAAAACATATTATAAATATAAATTTTATCTATGATAAAACTATATGGCTGTTATCTGTTGAATTAACGGCTTGCGCGTGAAATAAAAAAAAACAATTAACTTTCTTCTTTATGATATATTAATTTAAAATATTGTGGATTCACGAATGAGATAAAATGTATTTGCATTAATTAAAATTGTATAACTGCGTTGAGTGAAACAATTCACTATTATTTATATAATTTTTATTTTCACTCTTAAAAAAATAATAAAATATCTGCTTTTTTGTAGCACAAGCGACCCATACACAAACACGTGTTTCTTAAGTTTAAATTCAGATTCATACTGACTCAGAAAACTCCAAAGTGCGTTCGTGTTAACACGACAATAAGTACATCCGTGCGATGTAAAAACGCAATACAATTAGTGGTATTTGTGACAACTGGAGCGTGAGAGGAATCCGGTGTACGGTAGTGCTCCAGTCACAATACCCCGTGACCGAGTCGACGAAGCTGACTGACAAAATGCCCTCCATTCGGACACCCAGTCAAGTAAATCAATCGATTTACACATATGTGTAACAACAAAAACGTAAAAGTATTGGTTGATCTTTTCAGCGTACACGCATATCTTGAGTTGAAATTGAAATAATTCTGCAACTTGTTACGCTTCTAATATATTCGTGAAAACATTAACGTATAACATTAATTTAACATTCGATTAAATATTAGATAGCTAATGTGCTGCTCATCTAATTAGTAGCGCAAACAGTCACGGCGTCTCAGGAGGTGATGTCATCGGACGCGCCAGCCGTCGTTCTGTCCAACATCCGTCAACACGTATGGGCATAGATTTCATTTTGTAGCTACTATGTCCTATAAGCGTACCCTACAAGTCGAAATTATTTTCGTCATTTTATCTAGAATTGAGAAACTTTTGCAATATACGAGTTTTAAATCTACTACTGCTGTAATTTTGCACATCTATCTATATAATTAATGTTTGTATGTTTATCCTCTAAGCGTTACGAAACCATTGATCAGATTTTATGAAAATGTGTTCTGAAAACGTCCATAAGCGTTCCTGGCCGTACAACTAGTAATATTATAATATTTAATATTTTTAACAATATATCTACATAATTATAAATCCTTTAAATTACCATCTGTATTTATGGTGCTGGTTGGCTTATGTATAGGATAAAAATATATTTTATTTTATGAAAGCAGACTTGGGGTTTTCTTGGGTCGTCTGACGACGTAGTCATTTGACGTATTTAGCGTGCCGAAGGCGTCTCTGTCGAAGCGTTGCTTATATAGAAGCGACTATCGTATTAGGCTAGCCGACTGTCGCCTACAGCCAAGGCAATCGATGCGCAGTTCTAATCGAAATCTCTATCATGCATGAATCGTTACATTGTATTAATAGTAGAATTGAAACTCGGATGTAATTCAAAGATTAAAAAAAAAAACAAAAAGAAAAGCAAAAAGAGAGTTTGGATTTATTATATTATTAGACTTGCCCCACGAGTTCACTTGCGTTAATTTGAGGTAAAATTATATAATGTTTACCTTCCCAACTGCAGCAGTCAGCAGTCTCTAGACGATTAAGCACATAATTATGAAGAAAATATTGAAAATATTTATGGAAATAAAGTTATGAAAATAAACTGTTTACAGTCTCATAGGACGAATATTTATAAACTATAAGCATATAAACATATACAAAGACACGTGCAACCCGCTTGACACCCGAGTGTTTTTCTAACACTCAATACCTTACAAGTAGTATGAAAACTTGACTTTTGCTAAATTTATTGAAATGCTCTAAAAAGTAGAAAATAAACTTTGAAGCAAATTAAGCTCATCATTTTCTTACATTATACAATTTTATATGATGTGAAAAGTTGTCGCGAAAAAATATTGGCAAAAGATATATATGTCATTCTGAGTAGAAATGTTAAAATTAATGTATACAGAAAAAAACTCTCAACAAGATCTTCCATAGAAAATCTGAGGCTGTCTCTTCAAAAAGTGCCTAATAGCTTTAAATACAAAAATACTCTATATTTTAAAATAATAAAATAACCAATTTCTTATGTCAGATATTTCATCCTTTTTATCTTTGTCAGATGGTCACCCTATTGTATGAATGGCCTAAGTTGCAAAGGACTCGTATCAAGAGCCGTTTACTAAATTAACAAAAAAAAGAAATGGTCTAAGCATTAACTAGCCAGCTCATTAAATGTTTTAAAAGATGCTACGGCTGCATATCATTCCGGACGCTAGTTGAAAGTTGCCATATAGTAAAGAGGCTAGCCTGTTAATTGTATGGCTAATTACGCTGGTTGGCTGTAACATATATGTACATTGGAATAACCCATAGGTAACATTAGGTACAATGCATACAGATGTTGCTTAATTTGGCCAAATTAGTGTAGTAAATTGGAAGAATTTTGTTATTTTTAAATTATTCATTGTCATAAAGCATTCTAACATAGGATCATTCAAAGATTAGAAATTATCTAAGTGGTAACATAGTTGTGTATATGTTGCATTTTAATAGAGATAATATAAAATTGAAAAATTACAAAATTTTAAAAAAACTCTGACAATCTTTTCATAATTTGAACAAGCCCTAACACAATACTTCTACTGTAAGATGGTGAGGAGTTGTGTATCTTGCTGATTACAGATGATGCTGCAACATCAGGTCAAGGTTACGTAACTATCTTATTTTAGTATCATTGAAGTCACAGTACTGTAAATTTGGATTTGATCAACTATAAAAATGCTGATAACCTTCAATCATTTGAACAGGTCTTCATAAATTATAGTTAAGAACCATCCTGATTACATGAGCATTTGAACAAAAAAACATCAAAATTTGTCCATTTGTTAGTGATCTACGTTGCACAGACACAACAGACAGATACATCAATCTTAACAAACATCCCTCTTTTACCACTGGGAATCAATAAACAAGTGGAAAGTGAATGAGTTGCCTATGTTTGTATACTCTAGTTTCAAATCTCGTTGTATTCTGTTTGTAGTACTAACATATTATTTTTACTAAGTTGTAATTATTAGTCTTTATATTATTGTGTTTTTATATTCTGATGATTCTTTGTCGCAAAAATAAGTCAACATATGATTGATTGAGATTGGCAATATATCCCCCAATGGTTTTTTTTATTTAACTCATTTATAAGGATGGCACTTGTAATTAGCAAACACCAGAAAATATTTATCGTAGAAATTTTTGCTTATTTGTGTATAGCATTTCTCTACAAAAAATAATATATGAATTACGATTAATCATTTATGGTTAACTCAAATTTAATGTTCGTTTCAAGTATCAATGTTTTTTTATTCTTAATATATATTGATTCAAAAACTAATATTGATTTGTGAGATCAATAAGAAAGTACTGATATTATTTATGAAAATTATCAATAGGATACTGTTACAATAGCTTAAATAGAAAATAGGGTTCTATCTGTGTTTATTAAATGTTAATCATATAATTACACACATCATTGACAGTCATGAAAGTCGCCCAAAACAATATTCTTATTTGTTTACAATTCCATGTTCTGTATCTTAGTATTGGTAAATTATGTATATTCAAAACATTTTTTCCAGAATTTTTATATAGTAAATTTTGGATAAGTAATTAATATGAAAAATAATGTTTTTGTTATTATGAACTCTCTCGAATGACAGATCGATATGAAGCAATTAGATAATAATCACAATCTTTTTGGCCAAAGCTGTGAATCGCAGTTTCGAAGTCGTCCGCCTACAATATCCTACATTGGCTCAACAGCATGTCAACCACTTAGAAATAACTATTAACGGCAGAATAAATAATACAACTCACCGAAAATACTTGTAGATAGCACTAAATATAATTATTTTTAGAAACTCTTAATTCATTCTTAGTCACAACACTGATGAAAATTCTTGATAATCATAAACAACTTATACGTCACTCGCAGATGTCCGCCATTTTATAAATTTATTTTTACGTCAATGTATTGTATTTTCCCTGAGAACAGATAAAAAATAAACTAGAGAATGCATTTACAGTTTTATAAAATTAATCTGGTTTATTTACTTTCTTTAATTATTAAATTCTATTTAAAGTTTTATATTATAATATAATAATAAACTGTTTTTCTTCATAACTTTTTTTTATCGTCTTTTAATTTGTTGTTAACTTAGATATTTAAGAAAACTAATAAATATTTACTAGTAGAATATCTTAATAATTTGACACTTTTCTAAATGCTTATAAAATATATAAACTAAGGGTGCGTAAATTACATTTTTAAAACAAATGTATTTTTTTTCCTATTATAAAAATACTAAACGTTTTAAACAAACACAACATTATTGATTACTCTAGTGATGTCGAACTTTTGTATTATCCTTATTAACAGTTCCTCCTAAAATATCGATATAAATCGATAATGTCGGTAATAAAGTATAGAACAAGAAACTTTTATAACAACAAAAAATTAAAGCGCTGCACGTAACAATTTTATATTGTTTTGATATTTCCGTATATATATTGCTTATCATGGGGTTTTTAGATGAATAAAAGTTATCGTATTAATCGATATTCGGGTTACACAGATTAATAAATGTACACTTTTTTGATGACAGAATAACACCTACGATCCCTAAAACTATGACAAATGGGATTATGAAAAATAACAAAATAATTATATGAAAAGTAACCTTATAAAATGATAAACAACTGAAAACAAAATATTTATTCACATCTCTTTGTAATAAAATGTCTGTAGAAAGTGAAAAAAGAACCTCTCGCGTAGAGGACTTGCGAAATATTTGGAAAACATATAGTCAGAGGAAATCGCTAAAATATGGATTACCATTCATTATATTTATGATCGGAGGATCATTTGGCTTAAGAGAATGGACACAAATAAGGTAATATGTGTTAACATGCTGAAATTAGACGAAAACATTGCAACTGTTTATATATACAATACACACAATAAAAAATTTAAAAACAAGTTTTCTATATTAAATACATGTAGTACAATTAAAACATTGTATTGTATTAATTTCATTCAATTTCAGATGTTATGGTTAGTTATAATATATCCAATATAGTATTGTACGTAATATATCTTGTTTCCATAAAAATTTTAAAACAGTTCCATTGAATGCCTTGATAATGTATTTATATTCTCTTTTTTATGTCTATTTATGCTGGGGTTTGAAATATAGATTCTTTGAATTTAGTTGAGGAAACTGAATAATATGATTAAAACATTTGTTAGTCCACTATGTATAAATACCATACAAAGTATTACATGAAGACAAAAACTACAAAAAATCCTATTATTGTTATATTATTTATTTTGTTACAGATATCAATTTTCAAAGGTAAAAGGTGTAAGCAAAGAGGAAGCGGAAAAGATGGGTCTTCATAAAGACAAAAATGTAACATTAGAAAGTGCTTATGAAGAAATACAAAAATTAGATATTGATAATTGGGAAAATAAGAGAGGTCCACGACCTTGGGAACAAAATGATAAAAGCAATTAATCATAGCTTTATATATTATTGTATTACATTATGTTCTATTGTTGATTAACAGTGTAGTTTTGTGTATAATGTGATTATGTAGTTTGCATATTAGATCTAGGTTACAAGAAATAAAACAATATTATAATATTATCATTTTTTTTATGTACCAAGAAGTTTTTAATGGCATTGTGCAAATGAAAATTGGCCCAATACTCATTTTATTTATTTGTACTGGTGTCCCCTGCAAAAATGTGATTTTAAAAATACAGATTTTACTATTAAAACTTTTTTTGATAGCGCCATCTCGAAAATCTGAGATACTTGCATTATTGCTATTGTATGTTAGCATACTGGTACCTCAAAACTATACGAGATGGCGTTACAACACGTCTTTTTGTATGAAAGTATACAAAATGATTCCAAAGGTTATGTAATCACTAGGTTAATGACTAATTCACAGAGAACGGTAGGGAGAAATCCGAAACTATCATTTCATTTATACTTATTTAAAAAAACCTTCAAGTAAAAATCAGTCTCCAAAAAAACTTAATTATTAGATTAAATATACAATTATACATTTAATTTAAGACGTCAAGTTAAAAGAATTAAAAGGGGATGAGTGTTGTAAACATAAATTTTTATACAACCAATGATTATACAAAAATAATCGTGACAACGTGACGCTTTCCGCAGTGCGTCAAGGAGCCATCCGACCGATGAATGTAGGTTTTCTCGTGACGAGTATCCTACATATTTAATAGGGCACACCGCTGCTTGTTAATTTTTTTTAAATAATAAATTAGTTTTCACAGTAATAGTCAAAGTAATACAATAAAACATTTTTAGTGTTTCGTTAGCATTAACGCAAAAATTATTAATTCGATTGATATGGATTTTTTTTACATTGTGACAACTTATATAAATATATTACATAAATACCTACCTTTTAAAAGTAAATTGTATTGGTATACATAAGCTTGTTCAATAAAATCCATACAAAGACGATGCGAGCACCTTGTAAAGCCATATTAATACGTATCTACTTTACAACCTTACAAGTGCAAGTACTGTGTCGGATTTAACCCTTGAAAAATCAACCACTAGATCGTTCAAAACAACACTATAAGAACATTTTTTGAAATTTATAACAAAACGTCATAAAACAACTACTGTGTAAAAAACATAAGATAACATAAAGGTAGGAAGTACGGTGGTACCTATATACATATTTAAATAACTTTCAAGTATTTTAAGTTTTTATATAATTAATATATATAATATTTACACTAATCGTTTTTTAGAGTTTTGTACCCGAAGGGTGCTAACGGGACCCTGTTACTAAGTCTCCGCTGTATGTCTGTTTCTCTGTCCATCTGTCGGTCGGTCTAGGCGTCTGACCGTCCAACTGTCAGCGGGCTGACTCTCATAAACTGTAATAAGTAGAAAGTTAAAAGTTTTCATAAAATATGTATTTCTATAACAACAACAAATAATAAAAATCACTAATATTATTATAATTATTTCATTTTATTGTGTTTTAGGGTCTCCCTGTTTCTTAATATAAGTAAAATAACATACATACATAAGTAAGTTTTCATGGCAAAACCTAACTGTAGCGCACTCACTACTGAATGGAAATTCTATTTTAATCTATCTTACTGCTAAAATCACTTGTCCTGACTGACTGATTCATTAACGCAGAGCCTAAACCGCTCAAGCTTCAAACTTGAAATTTCGGCAGCAGATGGCTTTTAGAGTAAGAAAGGGTTTGTCGATATTCTAACTTTAAAAGGGTTAAATGCTAATAATTAAATATAGTATTTCATAAGTTTTCTGAATCGCTTCTATTAAATTCTAAAATATACGGGGGCAAAACTGCGTGGAACTGCTAGTACATAATTATATAAAAAATAAGTATTTAAAAAGAACATAGGGTTATATCTTGTTTGTGCGATGATATAGTCCTGCCTGTGCATGTCCGACTGGCATCTGATCGATTTTTTTATACATAATAATATTCAAAACTTTTGTTTAATACAATAATAAATTCTAAGATTTGATAAGAGTTATAAAAAAAAACCATTTTTGAGGGTAGAGCCTATCTGTAAATCCATTGATTACAGCTCGTACACAGGCTAGTTCGACCGCGGCAGTATATCACTTTCAAAGAAAATGGAGTTGAGTAGCTAATTAGATGCGTCCTATTCTCTTTCGTCGTTTATTCCTTTTAAGCTAACAACAAATATTTCCCTGGTCTATCTGAGCTGCGGTGATCACTTTACGAGAGGTTTCCAGTTTGCTGGTTTGCCCTCTTTTTTATATAAATAACTGGTCAAGTGCGAGTAGGACTCGCGCACCGAGGGTTCCGTACAAACTTATAGAAATTTATATAAGACTAACCCATCTACGCCATTTGTGGTCTTCATCATCAGTTCCAACATAAGTTACTATCAAAAATACCTAAATCGGTATACGCTTGCCTAAAATATTTGAGGAGTTCCCTCAATTTCTCCAGGATCCCATCATCTGATCCTGACCTGAAGACAATGGGACTACCTTGGAAGTATACCTTTTCAAACAAAACAAAATTTTGAAAATCGGTACCCAAATGGCGGCGTAATCGGCGAACAAACATAAAAAAAAATTAAATACAAGGTCGAATTGAAAACACTCCTTTTTAGAAGTCGCTTAAATATAATCAAATATTATGTAAATATGGATCACGTCCCAAAAACTATTTTGAAACTACTTAGGAGCACTTTAATTTAAAACACGATCATGGATGCAATCCATGGAAACACAAAATTTTATTTTAAGTACTAATACACCTTATACTTTCAAAAAAAAAAGTTATAGCGCGATTCAGGATACACCTAGCGCCATCTCTTGACAATTTTAATGAACTAACTTGTTGACTTTGACATTAACAACATAATTATATTATATTTTATTCTCGTTTTATTTTTATTCTACTACACTCCAGTACCCCTGCACTACGTTCGTAAAATATTTAGATTTACATTATCAATCAAAATATCGAAATATATATTAGTGTTGCCAAGACGAAAATAATTAGTCCTTAATTCGAACAAAACTAATTGTTTATTTATAAATAACTAATTATATTACTAATAACCAGAAGACTTATATGTATAGATAAATAAGTAAATTAAATAACTCGATCTGTTTGAATTTAATTTTAAAATTTTCGTACTAAGTCAATACGAGTACTTAAATCAAATCGCGTGAAGCTCTTATATTGAATGTTAATTACGTAATGACGTTATAAATCGACGATAAAACTTTTAAATGAAAAGTTTATTTTTAGCGCGTTTAAATAATAATTAAAATAAAAATTTTTATTAATAGAGCAGAATTATATCACAGTTAATGTCATAATGTTGTAATAGATGGCATTAGCTGTACGCTGCATCGCGCTATCATTTTGTTAGCTGCGATGTATAGATTGCATTGCGTTGTTTATAAAGGTTTGCTGCTTTTTAATGTTTTCGTATTGATACAAATTTCTTCTCAGTGTTTGTAAAATTGTTTTTTTGACCATGGTCAACTTCTATGTTAATTTGTTACAAGTACATATAATTTTAATTCTAAGATTAATATATTTTCCGCTTGATCAATTTACAACTTGATACATTTACGCGTTCCTGAGAAAAAGGTTGAAAGACAGACGTACAGACTGACAGACACACGAACAGAAATTTACAGTTTTCGGATTTTTTTCTTTATGTATACTAAAGGACCTTGCTCCTGGCCAAATTTCATAATGCTTGGTCAATGGTAAGTACCCTATAGGTTTTGATTCCCTTGCGAAAACGTTAAAAACGCTATCATACTTAAAATATGTGATATAAATGACCGTATCTTTTGATTGCGTTAACTTAGGAGTTTGATTTTTTCACAGCTCTTAGTAATTACAACTCTAAGTACTTGACGTTGATAAAAATTTGTTACCTTCAAGCGTTTCTGAGAAAAAGGTTGAAAGACAAACTTACAAACAGACAAACATACATACAAAAATTTACAGTTTTCAGATTTTTTTCTTTATTTGTACCATAAGATCTTACTTCTTGCCAAATTTCATCGTGCTAGGTCAATGGGAAGTACCCTATAGGTTTTGATGCCCTTGCGAAAACGCTAAAATGGTCAAAATATACGACATATTTTCCATTATCTTTTGATTGCGTTGACTTAGAACTTTAATATTTTCACGGCCGCATGTCATCGTAGACTTGAGTATATGATATTAATTTCAACATGATACGTCTATGCATTTCTGAGAAAAAAGGGTTGACATCCCGACAGCGGACAGACAGACAGACAGACAGACAGACAGACAGACAGACAGACAGACAGACAGACAGACGGACAACAAAGTGATCCTATAAGGGTTCCGTTTTTCCTTTTAAGGTACGGAACCCTAAAAACATGCATAAAAATAAATAAGTAGATACCTTCACCTAACAATAACATGGATATTTGTTAAAGGTAAGGTGGATCCAATCCAAATAAAGTAAATAAAAATAATGTGTTGTAATAATCAAGTTTATCTTTCTTTTCTTTATAAGACTAGAAAGTATATCAAGTATGATAAGTATTATTTTGTTTATCACGTAGGTATATATACGATAAACAAATCGGAATATACCTATTATAGAAATATTTACGTATTTTCAAATTCTGATTAACTTATAAAGAAATATTACAAAAATGTCAAAATGTATTTGTAAATTCTTTGCATAATACGTTGTTAAAATGAAGGTCTCCGATGTTTTTCGTATATTTATATTCATATTATTATTTAAATGATTCCGCGGCACATTGAACAGGTACAATACAAGTATACAACTATTTATATATTTCTTCGTAAGTAATTAGTTAAAAATAGGTTTATTTGAACTACGTACAATATAATTAACTTTTATCAAAGATTTATTATTTGAATGATAATATAATAATGATAATTACTTAGGTACTTTACTAAATTTCGATAAAATTACATATATATATTTGTCAAATATCGAAAAATATTTTTGTATAAATTAAATTATTTCGTCATAAAATTTAATGATTTATTGAAAATAAATGAGTAATGACTTGTTTTGTACACACTACTTCGCTTTAAAAATACGTCACAAAGAAGTTCTTTCGCCCACGTTCCAGAACAATTTTATTGTATAGCTATTTCAATCAGAACTAAGGTTTAGAAAGAGACAAAATCTATGTCGGTGAACTTCGTAGTTCATCGTCAACATATTGATCGTAATCGTGGGTGTCTATATAAAGAATTTGAACGCTATATGCGCATTTATTCTCAAAGAAGAACTCGTCTAACGTTGAAGTGAAGTGTGTTGATATTCATTTTATTAGGACAAGAGTTAGTAAGATATATAAATACAGCAAAAAACAAATCGGTAAGCAGTAATTTTAAAATCATGCAATAATTTAACCTTTATAATTCTTGTTAATGAAGATCTTAATGTTAAAAAGTGTAGAGATACTCCTTCACATATGTGCGCCATCTTGTTTTGAATGTATATCTAATTTTCATTTTACAAAACGAAAAATTAAAATAGTTCTAGGTATCTAACTTATTTTGACTATAATATTAAAAGGAAATATAAAACACATTTAAAAATATAATACAACTTAATAAGATTGAAGTGTTTAATATTGAAGTTCACTTAATTTAGAACAAAACCCTATGATTGAAGTCACCATTAGTTATTATTTTTTAATTCATTTTATTATTACTTTTTATGTTATTGTCAACAAGTATAGTAAATAACTTTATTTTTTGCTTCCTGATGATTAGAAAATAGGACAGATTTCATCATTCGAAAAAGATCGTATTTCATAAATTATCGCTATTATTGTGTAATTTTTTAAATAATATTTATTCACATTGAACGATATTTAATCAATTATTTTATTGATTTTTTCCTTAAATTTTGTTTTATATAATATCATTCTTAACTCTTGATCTACTTTTAGCTATGGTCATGATTCACACTAGATAATCATACTTTAAAACCTATGTTTTAGATTTAGTTTTTGTCTACTTAAAATTGAAATATACACAACTACTTATTTCTTAACTTGTTAAAAATTCAATAGAAGGAAAATATGAGTGAACAATAATTACTTACCAATTATATTAAAAATACTTCAATATATTTGTTCATAATAAAGGGATTGCTTTATTTTTTGTTATTATTCAAATAGTTATTAATTTATTTACATATTTGTAACAATAACCATAGTTGACTGTTATGATAAATAATTTCACTGTATTATATACTAAAACCCCACTTATTACTATTAATATAATTAATATATATTACTTTTAATATAAGTAATTTTGAAACAAAGATGTAAAACAAGTTTTCTTTGTTACAGATCATCATGCAAATTTTTGTGAAGACTTTGACTGGCAAAACTATTACATTAGAAGTTGAGCCTTCTGACACAATTGAAAATGTGAAAGCTAAGATCCAAGACAAAGAAGGCATTCCTCCAGATCAACAACGTCTTATTTTCGCCGGAAAACAGCTGGAAGATGGACGTACACTCTCTGACTATAATATTCAAAAGGAATCCACTCTTCATTTAGTATTGCGTCTACGAGGTGGCATGCAAATTTTCGTCAAAACTTTGACTGGCAAAACCATTACTCTTGAAGTTGAACCTTCTGACACAATTGAAAATGTGAAGGCCAAGATCCAAGACAAGGAAGGTATTCCCCCAGATCAACAGCGTCTCATTTTTGCTGGCAAACAATTGGAAGATGGACGTACTCTCTCTGACTACAACATTCAGAAGGAATCCACCCTCCATTTAGTGTTACGTCTAAGAGGTGGTATGCAAATCTTCGTCAAGACCTTGACTGGCAAAACTATTACACTGGAAGTAGAAGCCTCAGATACAATTGAAAATGTGAAAGCCAAGATTCAAGATAAGGAGGGCATTCCCCCAGATCAACAACGTCTCATTTTTGCTGGAAAGCAGCTGGAAGATGGACGTACACTCTCTGATTACAACATTCAAAAGGAATCTACTCTTCATTTAGTATTGCGTCTACGAGGTGGCATGCAGATCTTTGTCAAAACTTTGACTGGCAAAACGATTACTCTTGAAGTGGAGGCGTCCGACACAATTGAAAATGTAAAGGCCAAGATTCAAGACAAGGAAGGCATTCCTCCAGACCAACAGCGTCTTATTTTTGCTGGCAAGCAACTGGAAGATGGACGTACACTCTCTGACTACAACATTCAAAAGGAATCTACTCTCCATTTAGTACTGCGTTTGCGAGGTGGTATGCAGATCTTCGTTAAAACCTTGACTGGTAAAACTATTACATTGGAAGTAGAACCCTCGGATACAATTGAAAATGTGAAAGCTAAAATTCAAGACAAAGAAGGAATTCCCCCAGACCAACAGCGTCTTATTTTCGCCGGTAAGCAACTGGAAGATGGACGTACTCTTTCTGACTACAACATTCAAAAGGAATCCACCCTTCATTTAGTATTGAGACTGCGAGGTGGTATGCAGATCTTCGTTAAAACCTTGACTGGTAAAACTATTACTCTTGAAGTTGAAGCATCTGACACAATTGAAAATGTGAAAGCCAAGATTCAAGATAAGGAAGGCATTCCCCCAGATCAACAACGTCTCATTTTTGCTGGCAAGCAGCTGGAAGATGGACGTACACTCTCTGACTATAACATTCAAAAGGAATCCACTCTTCATTTAGTATTACGTTTACGAGGTGGTATGCAGATCTTTGTTAAAACTCTGACAGGTAAAACTATTACTCTTGAAGTTGAGGCATCTGATACAATTGAAAATGTGAAAGCCAAGATCCAAGACAAGGAAGGCATTCCACCAGATCAACAACGTCTTATTTTTGCTGGCAAGCAGCTGGAAGATGGACGTACACTCTCTGACTATAACATTCAAAAAGAATCCACTCTCCATTTAGTACTGCGTTTGCGAGGTGGCATGCAGATCTTTGTTAAAACTTTGACTGGCAAAACTATAACATTGGAAGTAGAACCCTCGGATACAATTGAAAATGTGAAGGCTAAAATTCAAGACAAAGAAGGAATTCCCCCAGACCAACAGCGTCTCATTTTTGCCGGTAAGCAACTAGAAGATGGACGTACTCTCTCTGACTACAACATTCAAAAGGAATCCACCCTTCATTTAGTATTGAGACTGCGAGGTGGTATGCAGATCTTCGTTAAAACCTTGACTGGTAAAACTATTACTCTTGAAGTTGAGGCATCTGACACAATAGAAAATGTGAAAGCCAAGATCCAAGACAAAGAAGGAATTCCCCCAGACCAACAGCGTCTCATTTTTGCCGGTAAGCAACTAGAAGATGGACGTACTCTCTCTGACTACAACATTCAAAAGGAATCCACCCTTCATTTAGTATTGAGACTGCGAGGTGGTATGCAGATCTTCGTTAAAACCTTGACTGGTAAAACTATTACTCTTGAAGTTGAGGCATCTGACACAATAGAAAATGTGAAAGCCAAGATCCAAGACAAGGAAGGCATTCCTCCAGACCAACAGCGTCTCATTTTCGCCGGTAAGCAACTGGAAGATGGACGTACACTCTCTGACTACAACATTCAAAAGGAATCCACTCTCCATTTAGTATTGCGTCTGCGAGGTGGCATGCAGATTTTCGTCAAAACTTTGACTGGCAAAACCATCACTCTTGAAGTTGAACCTTCTGACACAATTGAAAATGTTAAGGCCAAAATCCAAGACAAGGAAGGCATTCCCCCAGATCAACAGCGTCTCATTTTTGCTGGCAAACAATTGGAAGATGGACGTACTCTCTCAGACTACAACATTCAGAAGGAATCCACCCTCCATTTAGTATTACGTCTAAGAGGTGGTATGCAAATCTTCGTCAAGACCTTGACCGGTAAAACTATTACACTTGAAGTTGAGCCTTCTGACACTATTGAAAATGTGAAAGCCAAGATTCAAGACAAAGAAGGCATTCCTCCAGACCAACAGCGCCTCATTTTTGCCGGCAAACAATTGGAAGATGGACGCACACTCTCTGACTACAACATTCAGAAAGAATCTACACTCCATTTAGTGTTACGCCTAAGAGGTGGCATGCAAATCTTCGTCAAGACCTTGACTGGCAAAACTATCACATTGGAAGTAGAACCCTCAGATACGATTGAAAATGTTAAGGCTAAGATTCAAGATAAAGAAGGTATTCCTCCAGACCAACAGCGTCTTATTTTTGCTGGTAAACAATTAGAAGATGGACGTACTCTCTCTGACTACAACATCCAAAAGGAATCCACCCTCCATTTAGTTTTGCGTCTACGAGGTGGTATGCAGATCTTCGTCAAGACGTTGACTGGCAAAACTATCACATTGGAAGTAGAACCTTCGGATACAATTGAAAATGTGAAAGCTAAAATTCAAGACAAAGAAGGAATTCCCCCAGACCAACAGCGTCTCATCTTCGCTGGCAAGCAGTTGGAAGATGGACGTACACTCTCTGACTACAACATTCAAAAAGAATCCACACTACATCTTGTACTCAGACTGCGTGGAGGTGTTTAAAAATATAAATTAAATAAATATTTCCGCATTTAAACTGTATTTTAATTTTGTATATCATTAATATTTAAAATGAACTTATTAAGTATAAAGATATAGAATTTGGATTAAAAAAAAATAACTGAAATGTTTGTAAAACTAAATTTCATAGTTATTTTATTAAAAACCTAAATAGTTACTATAAAGCTTATACCTCCGTTCACTTGGTCAGGTCTACCTTTTTTTTTATTTGTCATTTATATGCCACTAGCTGTGCCTCGTTCCATCCGCGTTAATTTGAGTAAAAATATGTATATTTATATAACGATAAAAATATATTCCCTACTTGAATCGTAAATTGTTCACACGCATTTACATATTAATATAAATATTTGTTTTTTAATAAAAGTAGCCTAAGGTACTCCTTATAACATAAGCTATCAGTGAGTGAAAGTTCTATCAAAATCGGTCCAGCTGTAACAGAGATCAGCCGTAACAAACAGACAGATAACCAAAAGTTTTATAAATTGTATTTTGATGTAATTACCGTGTATGCTTTCAAATGAATTTAGTTAAAAGCTGTTAAATGGAAATTACAAAGAGACGCTTTATATTTAACCGTTTCATCGTAAAGCAATGATATAACTTATACGTTTATTGTTAAAATGTTTGTGAAATTAAGTAAATTTTGTACAAGTTTCGCTTAATTAAGGCGAGAATTACATTTGTTAATTGTTTCCACATGTTTTTATAAGATTTACATATATTGTTAAAATTTGCTTTTAAACTTAAAAAAAAATGAACTTAGTGGTATATATTTATTGACATTTACAGTTTACGTATAGTAAATAAAAAAGTTATCTAGTTACCTAGATAACTGTTTAACGTAGTGATTATATACTCGTTGTCTGTTACTAGGTCATATCTGTTAGGGTACTATTTACGCTATTTTCTCAAAATAAAGTCTGTGTGGCTTAACGTAGTATTACTTATCAGCTTCTATATATTGTCAAGATTTCTATTCCGCCATGTTCAAATATATTAAAAATGCAGATGTAGTCAAATTTTAGCATCCGCAGAATACCGCTGTCGGAACATATAGCGCGCTACTAGTAAAGACGAGTTTTTACTCCAACGAAAATAATTATTTAATAATTACTTTATACAATTATATTTTGCAGAAACTATTTAAATAAAAAGATAAAACAAAGAATAATACTTATTGTTAAATTAATTTTTATAATTAAATATTGTTTTAATTTATGAACACATTTTGCTTGGCTGTGTTGCTAATATAGTTGCATTTATAGTTTATTTGATGTTATAATATTAAAACGCATAGTATTACAAATTAAATATACTATTAATGTATAAACGCTTAATTAGGTTTTAATAGCTAAAACTATTAATTTTTTATAACACACATTGTGTTATAAAAAATTAATAGTTTTAGCAACATTAAAGAAAACTGGTTTAATAGTGTTTCTTAAAAACTGATACGAATTACGTAAGAATTAATCTGAAAATATGTATTAAACTAGTTCAGAAAAAAAAATTGAAATCAAGAAATAAAATTTTTTAAGCTTTGTTTTGTGAATAGAATTAATAGCGATGACAACGAAATAATTATTGGGCTATATAATTTCATTATCATTGGTTGTTTTTTTATATAACATTATTTAGTGAAAAAATAAGTAAGTTTGCTTGACGTTGTATTTTCATCTTGCAATCCATATTTCTGCTTAAGCGACAGTTTCAAAAATAAATATAAGTCGTAAATATTTTTAAAGAATGTAACTGCCATAATATGAAAAGATCATCCCTGTAAAACAAAACAATCAAAACTGTTTGAATATCAATTGACTTGCATTCAGAAATATCCCTATTTTATTGGTAAAATATTATAAGCTGACAACCCTTTGTGGACTTGTCAGAAATATCCCTATTTTATTGGTAAAAAAATATTATAAGGTGCACACATAGATAATGCTAGTGTCAGGTGGTCATAAAAATGACAACCGTTGTATAGTGATGCGGTATCTAGACAATATATAATCAAAGCATTTAAATTGTAATTTTATTTTATGAATAATGTTATAGGTGATCTACTAATATAGTGATTTAAATACCCGAAATTCTGTAGTGTTACTATTTCATAATGGAAATAAATTATGTGGTCGTGTATACAATTATTACGACTTTAGTGTATTTTTCTCATTGTAAGTATTGATGTCTAAAAAAAAATATTAAAATGCCTCGAAACATATAAATAACGTGCTCTTCGTTTTAAGGTTCTATTTATCAGAATTTAAAGTATTTTGAGACATTGCATTCATCAAAATTCACACATCATATTGTGAAAAGAGGAGTAAAGTTGTCCCACCATCCTTTCAACATCATAAAAGAGTTGCATTTTCAAACTCTGGGCAAGAAATTTAGGCTTATACTACATCCACATAACTCAGTTCTGCATTCAAATTTTAAAGCCTACTCAGTAGATGCAGAGGGAAATAAAACTATTGTTCATATTGGTAAGTAATGTTAACTGTTATTTATAAATTGTTTATAATTTTATAAACTTCACATGTTGAATTAATTGAAACAAAGTGTATCATTAATAATTATTATATACTATTAATAAAAATATTGACATTGAGATCTTTGTTTCCTTTTAAAATTATAGAATATTCTTAAAAAATACATTATCTAGTAATGAAGGCGATAAGAAAAATTATACATTTTATTGTGTATGTAAAAATAATTAATGTAAAAGTAAGTATGTAAAAAGAAAGCTAATTTCTTACTTAAATGAATAAATATATAAAATGGAACATGATTTCACTTTATATTATTTTGTACAAATATAAACCAATTAATTGACATTTATTTTAGATTATGATCATTTTTACACTGGAAGAGTGTTTGGAGAGAAATCATCAGATGTAAGGCTCCATATTGAAGATGGAGTTATTACAGGCATTATTCATACACCCGATGAAACTTATCACATTGAGGCAAGTTATCACATAGTTCAATTTTATTTGTAATACTGACATCAATTATTTAAAATGTATAGACTACCATCATACTACTACATTTCACAGAACACTGATGATCATTTTTATTTTTAGCCCTCATGGCGTCATCTGTCACACCTTGATGACAAAACTATGATTACATATCGATCCTCTGACATAAGATTCAGTTGGCCCAGTTCAGAAGACAGTAAGCCACGAGTTTGTGGATATGTTAAGGAAGGCAAAGGTGAAATTAATAAAAAACAAAATAGTTCTATTTTTTTAAAACATTTAATACAATTTACAATGGTAACTTCTTTTTTTCTTTAAATAGAGTTGGAAGATGATGATGATGAAAGTGATGACAATGAAGACTTGGAGTCTAAGCAAGAACAATTAGAGAAAGATAAATATTTTAATAAGAATCAAGATAAACACAACAACAGAAGATCTTTCGATTTAGATGACAGTAACCAGCAGGAGTATCGCAAAAGAGTTAAAAGGCAAAGTGACTATGAGTATACACCTACCAAGACAAGGTGTCCACTACTCCTTGTAGCTGATTATAGGTTTTTTCAAGAAATGGGAGCCAGTAATACTAAAACTACAATCAGTTACTTGGTAAGTCTAATCAGTATATAGTTTATGTTTATGTATATTGTGTGGAATGTTAATTTTTTATTTTTCTTCTTATTAATTTATTACTTGATTGATGTGTTTAATTTAGAAATTTTCATATACTATGTGTTACAATTAAACTACATATATATTAAAATATTAAACATTTCATAACTTTAATTTAACCATATGTTTGAGATTTTTACCTAAAACCATAAAAAGAATATGAAATCAAGAGCTTTTTCACCATAGTGAGATATTATGTCATTTGTTATTATTTTCTTTCATTTCTTACAGATCAGTCTCATTGATCGAGTACATAAAATATATAATGATACTGTGTGGCAGGACCGCCAAGTAAGTGTGGTAGTTTCTTCTTATTTTATAGCTACATAGCCTACCTTTATAGCATCGAATCTTTAAATATTGTGGCAATTATCTGCTATATCTATACTAATATTATAAAGAGGTAAAAATTGTTAAGTACATTTTTTGAAGAAGGTTAGAAGCTGTATTACATGCATGCACTAAATAAACGCAGATAAAACCTCCGGATGCAGCTAGTGACACATAAAAATAAGGAAGGAGAAATGTGTATGTCTATTATTTTTAGCATGTTTAGGTTCATGGTAGCCCCCTCTTATCTAATCCAGACGGGATTGGTTGGCAATAGGAAAAACATGAGTGCAACTTGCAAGAGTATCCCACTTTGTTTCCTTTGTTAATAATATGATAAATTATAATGTGTTCAGTACACTTTGATACAAGTGGAAGGATCTAAATACAGTACAGGTACAGGTGCAGTATAGTTGAGTAAAAATAATGAATGTATATGGTTTAAACTTATTTAATATTCCCAGCATTTATAAGACAAATATTTTATTAAATATACTAGACTTATTTGGTTGTGTTTATTACATGCCGCTACGAAAATTACGAATTTTCGAACAATTACACTGGTTCAGTATTAATGTTTTCAACTATTTGAGAAATACATTTAATATGAATTGCAATACAAACTGCTAAAATAATAATTAATGATTAAAAAATATTATTTTGACATATATAATTATATAAGAAGTTTTTAATTATTTTATTTAAATAAATGTTCGAATAACTGTCTTGGAGCCTTATTCTGTGTTCTGCGCAAGATAGTGTGTATTGTTCAAACCAATACACTTACTTGAAAGTAAAGTAACATCCTCTAAATGTCCCACTGATGGGCAAAGGCCTCCTCTCCTGTTAAGGAGAAGGTTTAGTTTTAGCTGAATCCACCACGCTGCTCCACTGTGGGTTGGCGAATATATATGAGTCAGAATTTTTCCGGGCACATCTAGATTTCCTCACGATGTTTTCCTTCACTGCCGAGTATGAGATAAATTTAAACACAAATTTAGCTCTTAAAAACTCAGTGGTACCAGCAGTGGTTTGAACCCTTGATCATTGGTTGTGATCGTATTCTAAACACTAGGTCATCTCGGTTCTTTTCACTTACATGAATCGACGTATAAATAGTAACAAATAATTGCAGGACGCGGATGGGTTCAAAGGGATGGGCTTTGTCATCAAAAAGATTTTAGTACATTCAGAACCGACGCGAGTGCGCGGCGGCGAAGCGCACTACAACATGGTGCGCGAGAAGTGGGACGTTCGCAACCTGCTCGAGGTCAGTGTGCACCGCTGTTAAACAATAATATTTTCTTCCGTTTATCATATGGACGCTAATAAGCAATAATGTGTTAAGCTACAAAAAGTCAAATTAGGAGATTTTGATAACATGAATACTATGTAAATACCTATTTAACATTATTCAGAATTTTTAAAGTCATCCAGCGTCCATATATAATATACCTATGTGATTAGATAAATTCCACTTGCAGTATAAGTTACTTTATATATTTTTTTATTGAATTCAATTAATTTGGAAATGTTTTAAAATCTGCATAAGTGGCTATAATAAATATGTATGATTATTTTTAATAAGTACAATTTATTTTCTCAAATCATGTATTTAATAGTAATTTTAACCCTTACCCACCATCTCTTCTCTTGCTTCCTATTCTATTGCATGTTTTATTTTATTAAAAGGTATTCAGTCGAGAATACTCCCACAAAGACTTCTGCCTGGCGCACCTTTTTACTGATCTCAAGTTTGAGGGTGGAATCCTTGGGCTTGCTTACGTCGGTTCTCCTAGACGGAATTCTGTGGGAGGAATCTGTACACCAGGTAAGTACGGAAAATGAGTGAGTGGCAAGAAAAACTTAAGATAATCAGAAAACTAATTTGTTTATTGAGAAAATTGATTTCAAAAGTACTTGAGAAGCCTATTTTAATAAAGTATAATTTGAAACATTATATACGATTTGAAAAATGTAACAAAAGTAAAGTACTGGACTTCTCTTTCACCATCGTATTTTATAACATTTGTATATTATATCTTTTTTTACACATATTATTTATGCACTTGTTTTGTTTTTTTCAGTTAATTTGCTGCAAAATGTGAGTGTTCTTTTATGTTGTTTTCGTTTGCTTTGCACTTTTATTATGTTTATATTTATGCTTGCTTATAAAGAAGCTTTTTGTTTCATTTACCTTTTGTTCCCTCTCAAACCCAAAACAGTAGGCGTAAATCTGTTTTTCCTATCCCAACTAGTAAAACCAAATTTAAGAAAATGCAATACAATTATCAATCGGCCTATCTTTATAATAAACTAAATAGTAGACTTGACTTGTACAGACTGACAAAGACCAAAGTAAAGCGTGTTCTAACTGAAACATTACTTACGTATGATTATGATGAAACTGAAAAATTGATAATTAATTTAAACCTTTCACAATTATAATAAAATTTATACATGTTTAACCACACACACTTCTAGTTATTTTATAAAATTGTTCACATTTCTTATATTACTATAAATCTCACTGTTGACAGTCATTGTTGACTTTCTAGTTGTCTTGGTGGATGAGCGGGGCACCCAGTAATACGGGTTTGCACCTAGTACAAGGGCCCTTGCAACTTGTTTGTAATGTAATCTTAAAGTCAATAAAGTTTATTTTTATTTATTTTTTATTTTTTTTGTGTATGGTATATGGTTTATGGTATTGTTGTAAGGTTTTTGGCAAACTACTATTTGTCATAATCTTAATGAAGGCAATGTGTATTTTTATTTCGTATAGTGTAATTAAAGTATTTGCTTTACCTCTAGTGCGAGTTTTAATATTTTTTAATAACATAATTTTCACTAAGTATTCTTTCATACATTTACTAGGCGCGCCTCTAGCGAAATTCCCTCTACAGGCGCTGCCAATCAGTGATGTAAAATGAATCCAGAATGACTGATAGAAAATGATCCGAACTCGTACAATTGGTACTGTACTTTATAAGTTCCCGACTACAGCACTCGCATCGCGATTGTCACAGAGTACTTCAAGAACGGCTACACGCTGTACCTGAACTCGGGGCTGTCGTCGTCCCGCAACCACTACGGGCAGCGCGTCATCACGCGCGAGGCCGACCTGGTGACGGCGCACGAGTTCGGACACAACTGGGGCTCCGAGCACGACCCCGACGTGGCCGAGTGCTCGCCCGCCGCCAGCCACGGCGGCTCCTACCTCATGTACACCTACAGCGTCAGCGGCTACGACGTCAACAACAAGGTGCCACACTCACACTCACACTGACGTGGCTCGCTCGCCCGCCGAGCACAATTATTTCTTCTTTCTCGATGCCATATACTCTTACAAGTTCTTTCTCCCGCCAGAGGTTCTCGCCGTGCAGCCTGCGCTCAATTCGCAAGGTGCTGCAGGCGAAGTCCGGGCGCTGTTTCTCCGAGCCCGAGGAGAGCTTCTGCGGGAACCTGCGTGTGGAGGGCGGCGAGGAGTGCGACGCCGGCCTGCTCGGTGAACGTCTTAGCTTGTTTGAGAGCTTTAGCTTAAACATAAAGGGGATTCATGTTATAATACGCTCTATATTTCAGGTACCGAAGACAACGATATGTGTTGCGATAAGAACTGCAAGCTTAGAAAAAATCAAGGCGCCGTGTGCAGGTATGTCCAGGTTTTTCATATATTTTACTATAATTTAGTCGTATATCTATTTAATTTACCCGTTTACTGTGTAGAGTGTTGTATTGTTCTTGGTTATTTTAACGTATTAAAAGACTATATAAAAATGTGAGGGTGTGTAATGGGTGTAATGATCTTCATAAAATAAATAAGTCGCTCCTCATTGGCGACTTTAGCTACTCCAACGCTTCTGACAATATATTTTATAGCACCCTCTCATTTCTATACTCAGTTAAAAGAAAATTACTTAAGAGTGAACGATCGAAATCGGTACTAGTCCTGTGATAACGTCCCAAACACCGATTTCACAACTATTGAGGACCACTTTATATTAAAAAAAAAAATAGATACAAACCATGGAGAGATTAATTAATTTTAAATGTATCAAACCACCATATATATTGCATCAAACAAAGTAATAGCGCGATTTAAAATACAACCAGCGCAATCTCTTGCCAAAACATCAAAGTAAACTTTGTATGATAACGTTATGACCCTGTCTCTGCCACGAACACCCCGCAGCGACAAGAACTCTCCGTGCTGCGCGGGCTGCGTGTTCGCGGCGCCGGGCGTGGTGTGCCGCGAGGCGGCGCACTCGGCGTGCGAGGGCGAGGCCACGTGCAACGGCGCCTCCGCGGACTGCCCCAAGGTTTCACACGCCATATTTTTTTCAATACATAATCTTTTTTGTGCAAAAGTAGCTGGTAAACAAACAGGCGGATAACCTGATGTTAAGACATCGCCGCCTATGGACATTTGCAGCACTAGCCAGATGCGTTATCAGCTTAAAAAGAAATAAAAGAGGAAATAAAAAGTAGGAAGGGAAAATAATGAAAGGAATGGGCTTCCGTTTCTTTCACTCTCCGTACGAAACAGCTATATTAGCTACTTCACTCCGATCTTCTGCAATGGAGAAGTATTGCCTCGATCGATATAGTCTGTACACGAGCTGTAGTCAGTGAGCTACAACTAGACAGACTAGGACAAACCACAATTAGAACAAAAATCTTATCGTTTTAGATGTCCCTGTTTATCGTTCGCCACAAAATTATTCTAGCCTAGAATAATTTACATTTTAATATTGTAAATGAAATTTTGTTTATCGTTTATTGTGTCATATTACATGGTGTAATAGTGGGACGCTTATAAGCAATCTTTTCGTCATCCTCACAGATTTAAATTTTTAACAATGTTAAATACTTGAGGAATTATCAGAATACATCAATATCCCCAAATTAGCCATTTTGTGGGTTGACATAATTTCTAGCATCCAGTTGTGTAATAGTAATAACGGTTGCGCAGGCGCCGGCCATCGCGGACGAGCACGAGTGCGCGGAGCGCGGGCGCTGCCGCAACGGCTCGTGCGTGCCGTACTGCGAGACGCAGGGCCTGCACAGCTGCATGTGCGACATCGGTGCGTGCGCTTTTATTCGTTTCTTGGACATACATTAAATTTTTAAAATTAAATATATATCTGACATATGTACACCAATAACAGATGTACACAGCACTGATAGTGACACAAGATTTCTTTTTTTAATAACTAAGTACTTCTGTAAAAAACCAAGACGTTTACATAGATTTAACTTTGTCATGGACTCATCAAATTAAGGAACTGAGTAAAAAAACATTTGCGGCCATTAGCTCGTTACGGCGCTTGCAATCCTTTCTTCCTATTCCGACTTAAATTATGTTAGAACAATCCTTACTTCTGTCTGATCTTGATTATGCAAACTATCCTAATCTAATTGAAGAGCAACTTAATAAACTTGAGCGACTTCAAAACTTTGCAATTCGATTCGTATTTGGATTACGCAAATTCGACCATATTTCAGAATTCCATTTAAAACTCCGCCTACGCCGGAATCTACACATCCTTTTTCTTCTGTACTATGTGTTATTTAATCCAACTAACCCTTATTTGAAAGAGAAGTTTGAATTTATTGGTGAGCATAGCAAGATACTGCGGGGTTGCCTGTGCACAAAAGTAAATACTTTCAGTCTTCGTTTGAAGTCCAGGCTATTCTTCAGTGGAATGCTCTGCCTTTAAATATTTGCCAAAGTAAAAATATAAAAGTGTTTAAAAAATGAGTAAAAGATCATTATTTATCTCTCATATGATGATTTTTTTGGTAGTAGTAGATATACTTAATAATGTGTATATAATATATATGTATATTTATATAATTTTTATGTAAGTATTTTATATTAGTTATATATATCATAATGATTGCATGTATTTGTATGTACATATATTCATTCAATCATACACCATCTACCTATCTCTTCACAAATTTCTAACCCTAAGGTTGTCCGGAAGAAATCGCTATTAAGCGATAAGGCCGCCTTATTGTACAATCATATGTATATATTTTCTTTTTTATTGTTTTTTTTTGTGTTATGTTTTTTTTATCGTGTGTGGTGTACAATAGGAGAATATAAGTAAATAAATATAACAAAAAAGAATATCACGAAACCAACAAAATAATTACAGTAACAATATTCTAGAAATTGAATTTGATAAAACACCACAATTTTTTTTCGGTCCAAATTCTCACCTTACGTTTATATCTATCACACTTTGAGATAATCTTGTCACATTTTGAGAGTCTTGTGTGCTAAACTCTGATAATGTTCATATCGTCAATTGTTCGCTTTTTTAAACGAAGATCGATTGAACAAGTGAGCATCTAATGATTAATCCAAATTGCTAATAGTGTTAACATTGTAAATTTCTAATTGGCTTTCAGTTGCGGATGCGTGCAAACGATGCTGCAGGAAGAGTTTAAATAAGACGTGTTTCCCGGTCGCTCACAACGATATTCTACCAGACGGAACTCCTTGTATTCAAGGCTTTTGTAATAAAGTATGTTTGTATAAAATCAAAACTATATTAAAAGATCTACTTGCGAAAATTATAATTTATTATGTACAATTAATTTATGTTATTAATAATTTGAAGCAAAAATACTTACAGTTTTTAATGTTGTTTTCTACAGGGAGTTTGTGAAAAGACAATTCAGGACGTGGTCGAGCGTTTTTGGGATATTATTGAGGATATTAATATCAACAACGTGCTGGGATTTCTCCGCGACAACATCGTGGGTGTAGTCGTACTCGTCACGGCCTTCGTTTGGATACCCGCGAGCTGCGTGGTATGTTGCTTAATAATTGCTATAAAATCTGTGTGGTATTTAAAATTGTTTTACATAATTCCATAGTTCATAATATATGATTTTGAAAAAAAGAAATAACTATTCCATCACATTTTGTGACATTAAAGTTTGAAGTTCCAAGTATAAAACATTTTTCTCATTTGTGTCTTGTCTCGTGCTCTAGTCTGATTTTTTAAATTCGGTCAATTTAACACTAATGCGCTATGATTCCTTCTGGGGTCTTAGAATACATAGTTTTTCAAACCAAAACCACTTTAAATATTCTTTTGTGACTCGTGTTCGACCTATTGTAATGTTACTCTGTATACAAGTATTTATGTTGACATAAATCTGACAAATAAGTTAGCATTAACTTTTGTAACAAATAAAAAAACCGTACCAAGCTCGATTTCAGTTGCAGCAGTAATAAGACTGCAAATCATTTGAGGTCCATTAATTTTTTTTTCAGTTTGATAGACTTGGACGATATTAATAATGCTAAACATAAATATGTTGTATGAGCGTGTTGAGTATAATATACTAGACTATTTGTGTTCCAGAACTTTCTGTGTGAATTTTAATTATTATAATTATGTATTTTTTTTAATTAGATTAGTTACGTCGATCGACGACGTCAGCGGCAACATCAGAAGTATATGGAGTGGGAGCGGCAACACGATCTCGTACACCCGTCGTCGCCTCGGAAAATAATATATACTAGGTGAAATTTTAATTTGTATAGTTATTATTTAAATTGAACTATATTAATTCGCTTATGATTTATTATGTCAATTTTAATGTTTTAATTCCAGGTTACCAAAGCAAAAACCACCTGGAATGAAAACAGTAATTCAAGGAAGCAGCCAACTTTAATTAATTTAATTATAATTTTATCTTTATATAATTATTTTTAAGGTTACATCATTGTGAATCCATGACAGTATGTAGTCAATAAAACTTCGAATATAATTATTTCTTTTATTTAGTGATTAAATTACAGGCTTGCCAAAATGATTTATCAGCGATTAAATATAAGTGTTCATTACGAAACATTGCTCGTGCAATATATGTGGAGCAGCTACAAAAGTGAGGCGTCACTATTACAACGTGAGCCAGGTTAGGGTTTACGTAGAGTAAAATTATCAATATAACAAAAAAATAAAATAGATATCAGGACATTCTATCGGCAACAGGCGCGCGCTGCTCAGTTGAGCGCGGTGGAGGTGAGCAGCGCCACGCCGCGCTCGTAGAAGGCGTGCGGCTCCTGGCCGGGCGCGATGGGCAGGCGCACGGTGAACAGCAGCTCGGAGCGCGCGCTGTTGAGGTACACCGGCAGCGTCAGCGTGTGCCCCGCGCCCGCCGGCTCCGCGCCGCTGAATATTCATATTCATAGCATATATATAAATTAAGAATAATATAATGTCTATATAATTTCACATTATATAAAAAAGTGGCTCATTACGGTTACGATGTATATTGTCTACACGTTTGGATAGGTTTAGTTATTTAATGAAAGTATGTTTTATGTAATAAGGCTTTGTTGTTATTTTTACTTACCGTATCCAAGTGAGCACTGTGAGTGGGAGGTCGACCATGATAGTGTTTGTGAGTAATAGCCGATTGCCTTTCACGGTGGCTCCCTGCAGTTTCAAACCGGTTACCGAAAATGACCACTCCGTCTGAGCATTTTCTGTCGGAGTACCCGGATCCGGAATAGTTACCTTAAGGAAGAAAGTTATTATTACACAATTTATGTCCATTTGTACTTCATATTGATGTATGTAGATATTTATTAATGACTTACTTGTAAGTTCAATTCCTCAAGTGACCAAGAATTGGCTTGCGCGACACACTGACGAGTAGCTGTAATGTATGCCTCTGGATTCAGGAGACCTCCAAGCCACACCGGGATGCTCTAAAATTACATAAAAAAAAAAACTCAATTTTGAATAGTAGCTACAGTTGAACTTTTGAATAAATAGGTCAACAACAAATGTATCAATTGTCACAATATAAAATATTTAGATAACAACAGAATCAAAGCTAGAGAAATGAACAACACTTTAATAATCGGTGAGAGCCAATCGATAGATATTGATGCAATGCAAAAGTACATATTTCAAGGATACATTTTACGAACAAACAATTGAATTGTAGTTGTATTTTAAATATAGGACTCAAGACGAATATTCCACTATCTTGGATGTTCCGCCATGTTGGATTTAGGATGACGTCAAATACCAAATCATGCGTTGTCATTGAAACTACATATATGTGTATACAATATTTCAGCTCAATTGATTGAAGATATCTGCTTCAATACTGAGTTGCAAGATTCCACCCCCACAAAGTTAAATATAAAGTTGTAATAAGTCATGGATGTAGAGGGGGTACCTGCAGGCGCTTGGCGCCCTGCTCGGCCACGGTGCGCGACACGTGCGCCAGCTGCGCCACGCGGCGCGCGAAGTCGTCCACCCACTGCTGCACCGTGCAGCCGCGCGCCACGGCGTAGCGCCGCCAGCCGCCCGGCAGCATGCCGCGCACCAGCGAGCCCACCATGGCGCGCGTCTCGTTCGTCTGCTTCATCTCGCCCTGGGCAGGCGGGACGATATATCGAATATTAGTGTTTGTTCAAATTTTTATTTCTATTTCTATTAGAAAAAATGTATATATATATATACAGGGTCAGTACATGTTATGTGTTTTAATTGAAACTGTTTAAATGGAATACGATTTCAAGGCCATATACAAAATATTATTTAAATCGGATTACTAGTTTAGTCTCTAGACAGTTCTAAAGTTTTAACTCAGCGACGCGCTCAGAAAACACGATGTATATTATATAACAACGAATGCACCTAACTACTTGAAATATGAATGGAAAAAGATACACCGTTGCCGCTTTGACAAAATTAAATTATACAAGGTCACGGCTATGTATAAGATTAATGAATTCGTAACATAACAAGAAAGCAAAATAGGTACATAGCGTGCGCTTCACTTCTAGGTGTAAAAGAAATAGAAATAGGTCAAATATTGCTATTGCACCCTTGCAAACGAAAGCGAGACACCAATAATACAAAAACCTGGTAATTAGTGTGCCGATGCTTATCTCTCGGGATGCACGTTACGCAATTCGGAAGCGCACGCGCCACTTTTTTGTCGTAATCTCGCGCCAAAGTATTTGTGTTAAGTATTTGTTGTTATTGTGATAGGACACCGAAATTAATAGTAGATTAGTGATAGTACATATTTATTTTATAGTGACAGGACACAAAACTATAAATTTTTACTTAATATTAGTGTTATTTTTGTTGTTTTTTTATGTTTTATAGTGACAGGACACGGATTTTAGTTTTTAATTGTGCTAAAACACTTAACTAGAGTTTAAGACAATGCCTCGCCTTACGTACACCGCTTCAGAATACACGGACATGGTTTTAATGTACGGGGAATGCCACGGAAACGCGGCCTTAGCTTTACGAACATACCGAGAAAGGTATGGTGAGAGACGCATGTGCCCCAGTAACCCTCGCATTATAGTGCTGGCAGTTCAAAGGTTAAGAGACAATAAATGCATTGTGCCGCAACACGAGGGAGTCCCATCACGACAAATACGCGCCTCGAAAATAGAAAATAATATTGTCCGTCGGTACGAATTATGTGCACAAGAAAATGGCGGACAGATTGAACATTTAAAAATTTAAAGAATTAAATGGGTGGAAGTGTTTCTTGTGCTCGTATATCGTCAACTTATCTACCTACGGCGACTTATGCCGCCGCGCCGCGACCGACGTAAGCGCACCCGCTCGCGCTCGGGCGGGCGGGGCGGGGCGACACGGCGCTCGATAACTCGAGCGGCGTTGCCACTTTGATGACTATACTTAGAGGTCAGTGACAGTTATTTACCATTTACAGGCTGTTTGCATTTTATTTCGACTATTTAGCGATTTAATTTGTTCGAAAAAATTTTTTTCGTATTTTTCATAGCATTTATTTTTTTACTGGTTTGAAGTGTTTCTAAATAGGAATAATATACGTAGTTTCAATTAGTACACACAGTCCGCATTGACCCTGTATATAAAATAAAGTAGTGTAAAAAAATACAAGTCATTATTATACCTGGCAAATAGCGGTGACGTTTCGTAAATCGTGCAACACTTGTTGTAACAGCGAAGCTCCAGCTGCCACTTCGCGCTCGAAGAAGCGGTACAGAGGGTCCTTGATGTTTTCCACTGTACGACGGAGAGTCTGTGCGAAATTAATATAAATTAAGGAAAATATCATCGTAAAAAATATAAGTATATAACCAACAAAGTGATTTGTCAGTTATTGTCGAAAATTTACAATAAATATTTGGTACTTATACATACCGGTAACTCTTGCGGTAGAAGTTTCAACCAGCTGGTAGCAGTTTGATGCAATGTCTTCATCCACGCGGGACGTCCATCACCTTCCACAACTATTGCGTCTGTTAACAAAAATCATTGAAAAAAAATCATATACACGAAATAATCCCCGGCTTTGATAACTTCACACAATATATGAACAGAATAATTTTCTTACGTGGGTCATGATCTTGTGTAGCTGCGTTATACGCTAGCTCTTCTTCGTCCTCAAGTTGTTGCATCTTCAGTAGCTTAGAAACAAGGTCGCTTCCTTGCGTTGTCAATAGAACCTAGCAATCAAAATAAATTAAATACTGCTTATTGATATAATCAAAATGATTTCATATTTTTAATTTTTTATATGTAACTCTTTGTAATATTATATATTTCATTTATTAGTATTACCTTCTCGGCATTGTTTGGAAGTCCCAACCAGGACGGCGTCTGTCTGTCCGAGAGTTCTTCAATCCATTTGAGGAAGTGATCGCGTCGGTTTCCATCGGGCATGGTAATGTGGCGCTGGTTACCGGATGCCTGAGAAATACATACGTATTTTTATTAAAATACTTGTGTCACCTAACAATACTTAAAAAATATATCTGGGAACGATATGAACTTCTTCCACATTAAATGTTTTAACTTACACCATCGACATTAGCTACAAGAGCAAAGTCAGCTTCGAATGATTTCGGAGTGAAGAGTTTGCAGAGGAACGAGTGTAGTAAACGCTGATCGAATAAGTTGTCAATTTTGCCTCCGTATATGCACTGCGATAGCAATGTTACGAGGGCTTCCCATGGAACCTTCTCCGGCGGCAGGTTGGTACGACCCTGGAAAATAGATTAGGCTTTAATGTAATGTAAGCAATCAGTAAATAGTACTCTATGGTAGGAATGTATTAAAGTTTGAAAAATTAAATAAATAATAGATGTAGCCTAATATATAATAGAATCTTCAATAGTCAATTAAGAAATAATAATCATATCGTTGTTACCATAGCTGTGGCGTCAATCCAAGTATCGAGGGTATCACAGGCTACACGTAAATCAGACTCGTTGAACTCGTAATACTTAGCCCATCCTAGTGGCACGTAACGCAAGCGCTCTTGAACAATACCTGCACAGAAAAGTCAATGTATTGTAGAATGTAATGTCAACGTCATAAAATTATTCATAGAGAAAAAAATAATAGGCGTTATTTACCATGGAACCACGCTAGCAAGAAGTAAAGTCTCGCACGCTCTGAAGGCTGTTTCATCATGCGGGCTGCGGGAACCTGAATTTAAAAAACGATAATAAACAATATATTGTTGAATGATTTACTTCGTCTTGTTCTATGTTCGTATTCTCTATACTACTATATCAATTTAATCAATCTATATCAATAATTAAAAAGTAAATGAGTATAGTTTATTGATACATTTGTTCTGATTATAAAAAATACGAAATATGTTGCTGATCATCAGATCAGATCCGTGTCACATTAGTGAAAACTACAAGAGTGGAGGTACGTGGTCGGTGATAAGCCGTAAAAATACTATCATCGGAGTACAGAAGAACAGTTTAGTGGTAGGTGGCAGCTGAGTGGTGGTAGACAGTCACTATGATGTGGCGGGTGGGGAGTGGTAGTCAGTCAGTACGAGGTGGCAGGTGGTGGGCGGGGCACGTACGGTGGCGAAGGTGCGCAGCAGGTTGGCGCGGATGCCGGGCGGCGGCTCGAACACGACGACGCGGCCGGCGCGCAGCAGGTTGACGGGCAACTTGGGGCTGATCTCCGTCGTGAGGAACAGCCGGAAGTTGGGGTGCGGCTGCAGCGAGTGCAGCTTCTTCTCCAGCTGCACCAGCCACACCGGCGCCAGGTGCACGTTCTTCAGCATCACCCATCTGGGAACGGTTCGCGTGTTTGCGTTGATTATATTTTTTTTATATTTTGAGATATGACGTTATTGGTGTTATTATACTTACGAAGAGTCAAAAAAACTGAATAATTTAAAAACACTGACCTTCCAGTCTTGCACGCAGTATTGATAGCACGCTCGGCCTGGTTGAAACCTTCCGCCGAACCAATAGCAATGCTCGATAGTGGTTTATTCAACTCCGTAGCCATGTCATCCACTCGACCTAAAAATATAAGCAGAAACTCTTAGTTTAAGTAGATATAATTTTAAATTTTATGTTTATTTATAAATATTCCATACCGCTGGCGTCATATCCTGGTACAGAACACAGTAACGCTGGAGTAGTGGCATTCAGTTGGTTTTCAGTAATACTAGAGAGTTCCAACTCAGTCTCCGCCTTGGCCATAAATGTGGGCCCTAGCACCGAGGCGACTAATTGGGTAGCTGCTGCGATCACACGGTCTGGTCTAAACGCCTGTTAAAAGTAAGAGTAAAAGATTTAACTTTAAAATGCATCTTTGAAAAAAAAAATCGCCCGAAAGTGCAGAGATTTTTCACGAAATGAGGCAATATATGCACGACTGTTTGGAAAGAATGAAGTTCAAATTATTTTAGACGGGAAATCCGGCTCAAAGGACTACGGGAAAATAGTACGTTTTAATAAAAACATAATGAAGGATTACTTGGTTTCTATTATAATCGCACGTGCTCCACGTTGCGCCAAAATTTCGGTATTATTTGATTTAGCAGTTTGTTTGTGTGCTCAAATACAATAAACTTCGTGGATGATTCTACACCAATATAGTTGTAGATTAACAGGTCCCTTTAGGACCGTAGACAGTTTTTTTTTGACAATATTATATGTATTGAGAATTGTAAAAAAAAGTGAAGTGGAATGATTCGAGGCATGCAGGCGCACCTGTATGAGCAGTAGCCGGTACATGGCCAGCGTGTGCGGGCGCGGCGGCGCGGACGGCTCGCCGTCCCACAGCGTGGGCACGCACTGCTCCGGCGCCGCCTGCGCCAGCCACGCCGACAGCTCCGGCAGCTCGCGCGCCTTGTCCAGCAGCCGCCGGAACGCGACCAGTCTACAACACACTCCAACGGTTAATGGATACTGTAAAGAATTAATGTGCCACCTCACGTAAAGTCCAATTCGGAGATATTGATGCATATAATGGGTCACGTATTTAATTCGAATATTGAAGTGGTTTCCATATATTGCAATATGTAATATTCATACATATATAGTTAAAAATTAATTACATAAAACGTTTTTAGAAAAGATGTATATGCACTTTTTCACACAAATGTGTAAAGAATAGACTTGACATCTTTAGACGTCATTTTCTCAAAATAACGTCTGTGCGGCTTGACATAGTATTGCTTCAACGTCATTATATACAGTAAGTCTGACACATCCTCCGTGGGCCTGGCGTGTCGCGCGTACCGGGAGCTGAGCCGCGCGGCGGCGTCATGCTGCTGCTGCGTGAGCGGCTCGAGCGGCGGCGAGTCGGCGACGAAGCCCTCGCGGCCGCGCAGGAACACGCCGAACTGCTGGTCCAGCGTGTCCTCGGCGCCCGTGCCCTTCAGCTGGATGCGGCACAGCAGCAGCGCGAACGTCAGCCGGTCCGTGTGCAGCATGCCGCGCGCCACGCGCTCGTACACCGCCTGCCAGAAATGAAAATTGTCTATTGATAAAAATTCTCTGGGACCAATATGAAAATATAACATTTCAAACAAATAAAGAATTTTCCAAATCGGGTAAATTATGAGAAAGGCATATTACGAATTGGAAACTCCATGCCAATTTATACCACATTTGTATATGTAGGTAATAAAAATACGAAAGATAAATATGTAATTGATAATATAACGACAATAATAGTCTATCTGCGATTTTACCTATTAGCGATAGAATGTTGACATAAACTCTATATAAATTACGTCAAAATTCTATAGTTAGTATAAAAAACCGATAGATAGATTATTATTAAAATCATATAATGATCAGAAATCAATAAAAGTATCATTCTAATGGTGTTAGTGTTACAAATTCATATTTGATGTATTCAATACAATAAAAAATGATAAAAAAAATGAAAATATTATGTAAAACTCTTAATTTGCCTTTAATATTCTAAATTAATCACGCTACCGTAAACAATTCTTCGGTGATCGTCTTCAACCTCGCAGTGTAGTCAGTGACGCCGTTGATGCCGGGACACACCAGCACGGTACTAAATATGTCGAGGAACATCTTGAGCGAGTACTGGTACAGGAAGTGGACCTGGTGCAGAGACTCCATCGTGAAGTAGATGCTGCTGCAAGCCTGTGAAATTGTGAAAATATGCTCATTTCTGCAAATTTGTATACTACATACATATCAATATATATTTTTTAAATAATATGCTGTGATATCTTTATATATATATATATATATATATATATATATATATATATATATATATATATATATATATATATATATATATATATATATATATTTGACTTACTTGAGACAAAGGCAAATATTGTTGGCTGACAGTTTCTATTTCAGCAATTACTTTGTCTGTTTCTTCGACCTAAAAAAAAAATATAAATAGTTTAAAATCGTAATTTTATCATTTTTAAATCGTAACTTATGTATGGTACTGTTTTACCTTTTGTCCAATATCATCCGCTTCTTTCTTGAGTGTTTCGAGCGTTGCAATAACAGAATCATCATCAAGGATTTTACCCTTTGCGTCGTTAAGAGCTTGAAGAAGAGATTTCTCCAATTGACGGAGACGTAGATGGAATTCACCTGAAAAAGATTAAAGTTTATTACGTGAACTCAATTTTTGGTAGTTCATTTGTAAACGAAATCTACTGTGTAGAACTGAATAAGAGCGTACGAGTTAAATATATTAATATGCCATTTACCTTGTAATTTGAGCAGATCTGACCGTTTAGTGTCAATATCTGGTCTCTCCGCTTTTAGCACGCGGTGCAAGCACTGTGATTGTAGTGACGAACGTGTCACAGTGAAGTTAACAAATGTCACTCGGGAACACATATCGGGAGGGAACTCTACGGTTGGGTCCCTATAATAAAAATGTATTATGTATAAATATGAAGTTTTAACGGTAAGGACTAAAATATATTTTAATTAAACTCATTCTCACCTAGTGCTTAAGAAAATGACGAATGAAGGACTCAGATCAATGTCCTGGTCTCCGAGTGTAATGAGTACACGACCACCGGTACGACGAAGCTCGCGATTTAACACGGGGTTTAGGATGGGGTCGTAGTTTTCAACGTCCTATTCAAAGATTGTGTTATAAAAAATGGTTACAAAATATGTACGTTATATGAATTTAAACGAATAGAATAGCCGACACATACCTGTACTAGCAATGGGTTACCGAAACGCAATGCAGACTCCAAGTTCTTCCTGAACGAATCGTCTAGGAAGGAAGTTTTCGTTATCTTGCGTTCCTTGAATTCGCGCATTATAAATTCAGTCGCTTGACCCGATGGATCGATGATTAGTGGATAACGATTGAAACGCTGTAACAAAGTATAAATTATTTATGTAAAAGACATATTTATAAAAAAAAAAAAAACATTAGATAATTGAACATTAGGTAGTGAACTTTATTGTTGATAGTGAACCTTAAGAGTAGTCTGAAAAGGCAGTTTTAAGTAGTGCAGCAAAAAAAAAAAGCAAAAATTTGTAAAAAAAGGACAAGAAGTTGTGTACGATGCGGACACGCACGACGCACAAAAGATGTTATTTTATATTTTACATTATAATATGTTGAGTTTTATGAATTTGGACGACGTTGGCTAGCACCCAACAAGCATAACAGTATCGTTGAACCAACATGACAATTGCAGAGCTTGTCAACGTAAATGGGTACAGATTTTTACCGCCAAATAATATGAACGTAACGTAATCTATCGTTATAATATAATATTGCTGTCATATTGTACCAAAACCATTAACCAATATTCTACCAATAATATTAGTCGAGAATTACACTTGTATATTTTGCTCTCACTCTTTCATAAAGCTTTACATAAGTTGTTTGTCATAGCTCTACACCTGAAAGAATTTAATGTCAGAACCTTTATTACTTGGTAATTGTTACCAGGTCACATAGTTGTTTTATATAAATTACGAGAGTAGAGGTCTCAAATGTAATTCTCGCCTTATTCTGTACCGAATCTCAGCTAACACTTAGTTTAATGTTGTCTCTGAAAGCAAGGTACAAGTAAAGGGCGCGTGGCGTACCTTGAGCATGATGGCGTTCTCGACGCACAGCTCGTCGGTGGGCAGCGCGTTGGCCTGCCAGCGCAGGCGCTCGTCGGGGTTGCTGAGGTACTCCGTGCGCGCGATGTCGGCGCGGAACTTGATGTTGGCGGCCGCCAGGTGGCTCGTCCACGTCGAGAACAGGTTCTGCCGGTACTAAAATAACAATAATGATAAGAATTTATACAGACACCTTGAGAAACTCTCGCTCGGTTGCGGGATCAAGGGTAGGATACAAACGGCAGTGTTGTTTGAGACGGCATGCATAGTGAGGAGCCTTCTTAGCCTGGAGTCCTAGTTGTTAGTGACTTGACAAGATCTCCGCGATAGACTTTTCTATTTTATATATTTTTGTATATATGTATATTTTTATTATATATTTTTTCTTTTATTATATATTTTTTTAATGTAAAAAATAAATTAAAAGAATAATAATAATAATTCCTTTATTTAAAAATTATAATTTTAACTTTCGTCTCCTTATGCACTACAATTAGTATACAAAACCAAAATGAACTATAATCATAATGTTTTAATTTTTTTTGTCTGTGCGCAGCATAATCACATCGATGAATTGTAAACGTGTACACATTATAGGAAACTATTTCTATTGCGTTTCTCATGAGATGCTTTTCTTTATTGTTTATGAAAGTAAATTAAGACTTTATAAAAAAAGTGTAATAATATAATAATAGTCGGTTGGACTACGAAAGCAAAATAGTATTTTCGTTTACCTGGGTGATATCTTTATTCTAGTTACTTGGATTTTAAATAATATCCATATATAAATCGAAATGTGAAAGTATCATATTAAATAAAAAAGGGATTTTTAAAATCGGTTAAGAAATGACAGAGTTTTTAGGTAACAAACATAAAAAAAACTAGACACACACAAGTATTGAGAACCACTTTTTTGAACTTAGTTAATTTTAGATTGATAGATTAATTGAATTGTACTCACGTGCTGGTCGAAATATCCACCATAAGCAATGAAAGCGGCGGACAGTAAGACGTCTCCGATGATGGTACTCATTTGTGACCGGAAAGTCTCCGAGCTAGCCTCCCATCTTTCTCTTTCTATCACCAAACTCTTCAACAACGCTATTGACCGATCCACCTAAAACAATTAAATAGTTTTGACGTTTTTAAATTTAATAAGTGTTATTTTTTATAGAAATGGTAGAAACCAATTTATTTTACCTTAGCCTGAACGTTTTCAAGATCAGTCTTGATAGCTTGAGCTTGACTGATAAGTTGTGCGTATTCCTCTTTGTACGAAGCAATAGACTTCTCTAGCTGCGCGATAAGATCGCGGACATCGTTTCCAGCCTTAACATTGTACTGTGCCTGGTCTTCCAGAGCTTTGAGTTCATTACGTAATGGTTCAACACGTTTCAACATATCGGCGTATTCAATCTACAAAATTTTAAGTACAAGAAGTTTAAAATGGGGATTTTTTTTTTTTATAAAAAGAGCAATGGCCCGCCCATTATTACCTGAGCTATAGCCCATTTTACCATGGGACCACAGGCCATACTGGCTCTGTTCACTTTTTCAAAGTTATAATCCGGGTTACTAAGGTAACGCGTCTTCATTTTTTCCCGTACATCGTCACTGGCAAATAAAAGAGGTGATTAGAATTTGTAAAAATTTAAATACTCTTGGAACTATCATTGTGCGTTACGAGAAACCAATGAACCAAACCAAAAAAAAATAAAAAAGAACTCTGACCATTTGTTTCATGCACATTCATTTTTCCAACAACCTTTAATTTAAATTCCTTTAACCGAGATGATATGGAATGAACGTCACTTTAAAAACACAACAAACAAAATTATAAAAAAGAAAAAAAAAAAAACTGAATGCCTCACAGCACTGTTGAAAGACATTATAGATAGCAAACAAAAGTAAAACTGATGAAAAAAAAACAAAGCGAAACGATTCACTGCCGTTAGTGATTTTCAACAGCTTCCTTGGAGACCACTTACGGACGAACATTATTTATTGGCAAATACATTCATGCAACTCGAAGATCTGTGTGATTGATATCTGGACAATCTGCAAACCGAGGATAGTAAAGAATAATGTTTTTGAACATTTGCCAAATCATTCAAATATGATGATATGACTATATATAATCTTGTTATAATCATTTTACTCTTGGCAAATATTAAAAGTTTGATATAACATAGAAGTAACATTTAACATAAGACAATTTGTACGACTTGATGTTTTTCATATAGTCCATCACCACACACTGTTCCCAACACATGCAAATTAATTGTGCAGAACGAACTGTCTTTGAATATCTCGAGTATTATTTTAAATATTCAAGATGCACTATTTTGCTTTTATATAATAACAATAAATGTTTAACTATCTACCTTGTAATATGTGTAGGGCATGTAATTGTTATACTGTGGTATATATCAGTTACTGGAAGGGAATTTTAAAAGTGGCACTTTATCTACTCTTTACTCGGATAATTCGTTATGCAGTTTTAATACTAACAGTTACCAATGCAGACATTCACCATGCAAAAAGCAAGCCCAAAGCAAAAAAAACATTAACTCCTTAAAACATAAATTAACCTATTCATTCAATGTTTTGTAGTGATACTACTTATCAGTCACCTATTTGTATTATTTTACCTATAAGTACAAATGTATATGAACTGAAATAAAATAAACGGAAATTAAGGAAATGATTTCACGGACAGAGCATCATATGACAAGTAGTATCATCATCCCCGCACCAACACCAAACAAGTTCCAGGGGTGGGAGGGTCGGGACGGGCGGGAGGGAGTAGCGAGGCGGTGCTCACGTGATGTCCTCGGTGGAGAAGTTGGAGACGATGCTGTTGATGAAGTTCTCGCGCATGATGACGGCGCGGATGGCCTTCCAGTCGGTGGCGTTCTCGCCGAGCAGCAGGCAGATGGACTCGAGCGCCACCTTGACGATGGCGGGCGGGTTGCCCATGGAGCGCACCTCCACCAGGTGCTGCTTCTTTATAGATTTCACCGCTGTGGGGCGACGCGCGACGAGTCCGTCACCCGCGAAGCGAGAGCGACAGAGTACGAAAGGAGAGAAACAAAAAAGGCCTTTTTAGCTGAATGTGTCGCATGCGGCTGGCGTTATTACCGTGCGGCCGCTGCGTTAGTCACGTGTCGGGTTAATAGTGTACGTGGCCGGCCGCCGTACGGCCGGTGTTGCGTTATTCAAAATTAACATTAATAACAACAGTCACATATGCGAGCAAGCTTAGCATATTTACAATATTAACCATCTAATTAATATTAAACGTCATTCACAATAATAAAGAATACGGAACTTAAATTAAAATACAGTACAATGCTTAGTATAATATGTGTTATGGAGAATATAATATCACAATTTTAAATGCACTAATTACACTAAAATGTTTTTGCCAATAAATACCAGACTGAGAAGGATCGGTTTATATACGCTTGCTATCTACAGTAACATTCGTGTGAAATGAGGAATGTAAGTATTCGTATTTCAATGGACTTTTACATCTTTATCTAATTCTTTACTTATGAAAAGATAGCACGTCTTAGTAAGTATTCACACACTTGTGGACTAAACTATCCAGATTTCTATATGCTTTAAAACCAAAAAAAAAAACGTTAAATAGACGTGCGATCTTCCCAGCCATAAACTGAACGGCACTAACGTGATGTTCTCAGTCTCGAAGTTAACAATAGTGGATATGAAGTTGTCCTTCATGACAACGGAGCGGATGCCCTTCCACGTGTCCCCCTTCTCCCCGAGCAGGGTGCAGATGGACTCCAGCGCCATCTTCACGACGGACGGCGGGTTGGCCATCGAGCGCACTTCCACCAGCTGCTGCTTCTTGATCGAGCGGACCGCTGTTTGGGATCAGCTTCGTCTTAATACGCTCCGCAGACATTCAGACAACCCTTTGCTTGCATTTTGCACATGACTAACGGTGAGTTAATACCGTGACTTCACACTAATATCGTTTTAGATGGTAAACATGTACCGCTATCTACATGGATGGGATATCTGCATCGTTACATCTACTACGTTTATGTACAACCACGAAAATAAATTTAAACCCGAACTGATATTAATAATATTTTTATATTGAATATATTATGAATATATTATCATCCAAATGTCATGTTTTTTTTAAATTTATAATTGACATAAATTATTTTCGTGATTGAGTTTCGCTATTCAAGCTTGCAAAATTACCGTGTTAGACATATAAGAGACAAGAAATAATAATAGAAAATGAACCAAACCGTTTTGCGCCTCGATAACCGCTGGTTCGACTTGTGCTAAGTCAGCCATTACATCCTTCCGTTTCGCTTCTATTTCTTTCGTTTGTTTTTCGAGAGCAACCTGAATCATTATGATATTGCAAAATTATTAGTGTCACACCAATTTTTTTTTTAACTCTAATTTACTTTAATTTTTAACTGATTCAAACCTGAATCTCTTGACTTTCAACTTTCTTCTTTTCAGCCTCCTGCTGATCTTTTACCATTTGCCGAAGTTTTGCATTGGCAGCCTCGTTTTTAGCTTGTAGCTCCTAAAATATATATATATATATATATTTAAGTGCAGTTTAACAAAAAAAAAAAAAATAGAAATTGTAAGGGATACACAAAACATACAATTATAATCAGCCGTTATAAAAGTTGGTTTTAATACGTCAGTCTTCCTACCTGTGATTTTACTGCAAGACTTTTTTGCATTTCCTCGACTTGCTCTACTGTCTCCGCAATCTTTCCTAGACCGACATTCAAGTGCAACTGTTGCTCCTCGAGGTCGGCACGTTTCTCGGCGTACAATTTTACCATTTGTTGTATGAAGTCTAGATAGTGCCTGAAAAATATAAGCAACAAAAACTTAATATATGTTATTAGTAAGTCACCTTTAAAATAATTATGTGAGCGTTAATTTTAGAGTTAGTAAGTAATCAAAGTTTTTTTATCGACGTCAGAAGTGAACGATTCGTATACATCGTCATCTATAATAACGTAAAACGTCACGATTAGAGTTGATTTAATCGATTGATTCGAACAGTAATATTAGAATAATAATTAAATAATGAGGTATTATAGAATATTTTCAGAGTCATGTGTCTTTACTTGAGTTATTTGGTAAGAACGCGCGGTGCAGCGTCTGGTGCACGTAGACGCAGGCGTTGTGTGTAGCGTGGTGCGTGGAGCGTGTAGGACAGTAAGTGTAGTGTACCGTGGCGTGATGGCCATGGTGCGGTTGGCGCGCTTGGCGAGGCGCGCGTTGGCGCGGTGCAGCGTCTGGTGCACGTAGACGCAGGCGTTGTGTGTAGCGTGGTGCGTGGAGCGTGTAGGACAGTAAGTGTAGTGTACCGTGGCGTGATGGCCATGGTGCGGTTGGCGCGCTTGGCGAGGCGCGCGTTGGCGCGGTGCAGCGTCTGGTGCACGTAGACGCAGGCGTTGTGTGTAGCGTGGTGCGTGGAGCGTGTAGGACAGTAAGTGTAGTGTACCGTGGCGTGATGGCCATGGTGCGGTTGGCGCGCTTGGCGAGGCGCGCGTTGGCGCGGTGCAGCGTCTGGTGCACGTAGACGCAGGCGTTGTGTGTAGCGTGGTGCGTGGAGCGTGTAGGACAGTAAGTGTAGTGTACCGTGGCGTGATGGCCATGGTGCGGTTGGCGCGCTTGGCGAGGCGCGCGTTGGCGCGGTGCAGCGTCTGGTGCACGTAGACGCAGGCGTTGTGTGTAGCGTGGTGCGTGGAGCGTGTAGGACAGTAAGTGTAGTGTACCGTGGCGTGATGGCCATGGTGCGGTTGGCGCGCTTGGCGAGGCGCGCGTTGGCGCGGTGCAGCGTCTGGTGCACGTAGACGCAGGCGTTGTGTGTAGCGTGGTGCGTGGAGCGTGTAGGACAGTAAGTGTAGTGTACCGTGGCGTGATGGCCATGGTGCGGTTGGCGCGCTTGGCGAGGCGCGCGTTGGCGCGGTGCAGCGTCTGGTGCACGTAGACGCAGGCGTTGTGTGTAGCGTGGTGCGTGGAGCGTGTAGGACAGTAAGTGTAGTGTACCGTGGCGTGATGGCCATGGTGCGGTTGGCGCGCTTGGCGAGGCGCGCGTTGGCGCGGTGCAGCGTCTGGTGCACGTAGACGCAGGCGTTGTGTGTAGCGTGGTGCGTGGAGCGTGTAGGACAGTAAGTGTAGTGTACCGTGGCGTGATGGCCATGGTGCGGTTGGCGCGCTTGGCGAGGCGCGCGTTGGCGCGGTGCAGCGTCTGGTGCACGTAGACGCAGGCGTTGTGTGTAGCGTGGTGCGTGGAGCGTGTAGGACAGTAAGTGTAGTGTACCGTGGCGTGATGGCCATGGTGCGGTTGGCGCGCTTGGCGAGGCGCGCGTTGGCGCGGTGCAGCGTCTGGTGCACGTAGACGCAGGCGTTGTGTGTAGCGTGATGCGTGGAGCGTGTAGGACAGTAAGTGTAGTGTACCGTGGCGTGATGGCCATGGTGCGGTTGGCGCGCTTGGCGAGGCGCGCGTTGGCGCGGTGCAGCGTCTGGTGCACGTAGACGCAGGCGTTGTGTGTAGCGTGGTGCGTGGAGCGTGTAGGACAGTAAGTGTAGTGTACCGTGGCGTGATGGCCATGGTGCGGTTGGCGCGCTTGGCGAGGCGCGCGTTGGCGCGGTGCAGCGTCTGGTGCACGTAGACGCAGGCGTTGTGTGTAGCGTGGTGCGTGGAGCGTGTAGGACAGTAAGTGTAGTGTACCGTGGCGTGATGGCCATGGTGCGGTTGGCGCGCTTGGCGAGGCGCGCGTTGGCGCGGTGCAGCGTCTGGTGCACGTAGACGCAGGCGTTGTGTGTAGCGTGATGCGTGGAGCGTGTAGGACAGTAAGTGTAGTGTACCGTGGCGTGATGGCCATGGTGCGGTTGGCGCGCTTGGCGAGGCGCGCGTTGGCGCGGTGCAGCGTCTGGTGCACGTAGACGCAGGCGTTGTGTGTAGCGTGGTGCGTGGAGCGTGTAGGACAGTAAGTGTAGTGTACCGTGGCGTGATGGCCATGGTGCGGTTGGCGCGCTTGGCGAGGCGCGCGTTGGCGCGGTGCAGCGTCTGGTGCACGTAGACGCAGGCGTTATGTGTAGCGTGGTGCGTGGAGCGTGTAGGACAGTAAGTGTAGTGTACCGTGGCGTGATGGCCATGGTGCGGTTGGCGCGCTTGGCGAGGCGCGCGTTGGCGCGGTGCAGCGTCTGGTGCACGTAGACGCAGGCGTTGTGTGTAGCGTGGTGCGTGGAGCGTGTAGGACAGTAAGTGTAGTGTACCGTGGCGTGATGGCCATGGTGCGGTTGGCGCGCTTGGCGAGGCGCGCGTTGGCGCGGTGCAGCGTCTGGTGCACGTAGACGCAGGCGTTGTGTGTAGCGTGGTGCGTGGAGCGTGTAGGACAGTAAGTGTAGTGTACCGTGGCGTGATGGCCATGGTGCGGTTGGCGCGCTTGGCGAGGCGCGCGTTGGCGCGGTGCAGCGTCTGGTGCACGTAGACGCAGGCGTTGTGTGTACGTGGTGCGTGGAGCGTGTAGGACAGTAAGTGTAGTGTACCGTGGCGTGATGGCCATGGTGCGGTTGGCGCGCTTGGCGAGGCGCGCGTTGGCGCGGTGCAGCGTCTGGTGCACGTAGACGCAGGCGTTGACGACGGCGGCGCGGTGCGACGGCCTCGCGCCCACCTCTGCGCATGCGCTGGGGAACTCGTCCGGTGCGACGTACTCCGACCAGTCCAGGTCCATGCGCGTCGTGAACTCCTTGCCCACCTGAAACCGGGACACTCTCGATCAGACGGATAATAAAATAGTAACGAAAAAACAAATAGGTTTAAAACTTATATTGAATGTTATTAGATTTTGTTTGTCTTGTAAAGTTTGCTTTGATGATGATAATATACTTTTTTTGCATAACAATAATTAAGAAATAGGATTGCAAATAGCATTGGATTTTTTTGTGTAAACGAAGTAAAGCGACGATTTTCATCCAATGGTGCGCCATAAAAAACGAAAATATATAATAATCATTATAAAATTATATTATGTACTTGGAAAAGGGCTCCATCGCTCCAGTCTCCAAACCAGTTGAGCACACAGCGGTTGAAAAGCGCGGGGGAAGTCGCAGCGCGGTCCTTTAGACCTTCTGATGACGGGTTCATTGTAAAGACGACATGCAAGTTTCTCATCACTTGGCCAGTGAACCTAAACAAAAATTTTATTAGTAATTTTTTGTAACTCTAATTTTTTAGCTACTTAAAAAATATTCTGTACCATTTGTATAATTCGTCATTAGAATCTAGCATTAATCCTTCTCTCTGAGCGCCTTCTTTACACTGGGTCATGAGAGCTGCAAATTCATCACCTTCGAACAACCCAGGCACCTGTGAATAACAACATTATTTTGAAAAAGGAAAAAGATACTCGTATGTTTACTAATTTAACGTTAAAAGTAAGATTTTACCTCTCCGTTAGCTAAAAGCGTATTCATTCTTTCAAGGAATCCACTGTCGAGCACGTTCGACTCGTCCAGGATGAAGGCAACTTTTTCATCACGGCAGCCGGCGCGACGTAGAACGGAACGTAGATCTTCGTCGAAATCAGCGCCAGTGTATTTATTGTGAACCTATAAAAAGTTTGACAAATGTAATAAAATCTATGAACACTTAATATGCATATGACTTGGACTTTTACAAAATAAATGCAATTGGGCATTAAAATAGGAAAATTTTAGAGAGAGAATGAGTTCGAGTTTAGGGATTCCATGTGATCTAGCCTAAGCTTGTACATCAATATGCTTCAGTATTTAGCTTCCTAATGAAGTGATTAACAAAATATAGTAGCGTACCTTGATCTGGAAGATGCTGAGCCCGTTCATCCAGGCCACGAAGCGGCTGAGCGTGGTCTTGCCGGCGCCGGACACGCCGATGAGCAGCAGGTGCCCCTGCGGCTGGCGGAATATGCGGTCGATGCGCAGCACGTGCTCCAGCACCTCGTCGAACAGCACCAGCGGCACGTCCAGCTCCTCCTCGTAGAACACCTGGAGGCACGTGCTTGCCATCAAACTATGCAGTTTATTTAACACATATCTAAACCTGATCATGTTTCTCTTACTTTGTTGGCTTTCTTTGGTAGTACGTTTTTTTTTAAGGTTGCGAATTTAGTCTATTATTCCTTTTGGATAAATTGGAATTAGTATCAAGATGATCACATATGTTATAAATAATATTTAATATGTTTTACCTTCAATCTAGCTTTGACATATTCGCGCAGTTGATCCCTTTGGACAGGCACATAGTCTTTGCTCAGCCAGTTGCTGTATAGAATAGGGCGAGCCAAAGCTTGTTCTCTATTGATACCTTAACAGAAAAAATATAAAAGTTACATTTGCGGGACCTATGTACGTATGTATGTTGTTTTATATCGAGATACAATAAACTTAAAATTACCTGGGAAAAATCTCATAGCAAAGTTATCAATGTTTTCTTCGGTCCATTGTCTTTCAGTGTCTTCAACCAAACGATCTTGGAAGAGACGTAATGCTTCATGAGCCCACAAACGTACCAATCCTTCCACAGACAGGTTATCCAGAGGTCTGTAAAGATTGAGAATAAAATATAATTATGTCTTAATTTAAGTTAAGATTGAACTTTACACTTATCAACTAAATAAGAAAACTTTATTTTTCATAATTATCTTTGATTTTTTAGCGTATTCAAAGCCTTTTGCTTTTTTGCAAATATTAATGATGTACCGGATTATTAAATATTTATATCCACAGATAGATACTTTCTTACTTAAAAATTCACTACTAACATAACTTTGGTACCTCAGATACCTTTTTTTATTGTTTGTTTTTTATTTTATTTAGTAATACATTTAGGTATATATATAAAATTTCATCTTCTTATTGAAAATTAATACGGTAAAAGATCCACCAAAGAGTAACGGATACAGACACGAATGCTTTTTGTCTAGACTATCCGCGGATACGGATACGCTTATTCGGCACAACACTAGTAAATAGAGGCGAGAATTTTTCCAACAGAGCGTCACCGCGACATACCTGATGGCCTCGCAGATGCCGCGCACCCAGCGCGTCATCTCTCGCGGCGAGTACACGTAGTGCGGCTGCATGTCCTGCGTGAAGCGCTCCTGCGAGGCGAGGTACAGCTTCACCATGGCCTGCGTCAGCGGCTCCGCGTAGCCGCGCAGCGCCGGCTGCATGCGCAGCATGGCGCGCGTGAACGTGCCGTAGATCTGCATGACAATTTTTAATAAATTGTTGACACCAATTAAATTAAAAAAACGTTTACTTAAATGTCATTTCTTATTCTAAATTTAACTAACTTGACATCTTATTAAAATTACATATGTAGTGGATTAATAACTATCCACTTTAGTCCATCAGAAACGCTTTTACGAATGACTATGTTAAGCTTAGAAAAAATAATTTAGAAAGTATTACAGTTGAAAGAATTGACGCCATACATATATATTACATTTCAGGACTTATAAGATATGTATAGAATAATATTAATAATAAGTATTCCGGTGACCTGCTCGAGCGAGGTCTCGCCGGGGTAGTCGACGTAGATGACGGGCACGTGGCGCAGCAGGCGGTGCGACAGCGGCTTGCGGCCCGGGTCGGTGGGCGGGTTGCAGGCGCCCACGAACTGGATGCGCTCCAGGTGCACCCACGAGTGGTCTGGGGACATTGCGGAGGGATCAGTGCCACTGGGCTCGTTGATGAAGTACGTAGCGATTCACGGAATCGTTTATAGACAGTTATCTATTTGCGGAATCATTAATAGCTCTTTGCCTATTATATAACTTTATTTTGGCTTATGAGGTTTGTAAGTTTTATTAAAATCGAGATTATTTATTACTTGAAAGTACTATGAAGTCATGTTAAAAATATTAAATTCAACTTTATTGTTTTTACGTACCACTTGCCCTGTAGAATCCTTTATGTTCGAGAAGCTGTCTTAAGAAAGAGATCACACGCTGTGTGCCATATTGGTCCATGTCAGGCAAATTGATTTCATCACAGAACAGGACAAGCCATTTTCCAAGCTGTAACAAAAAAAAAAACATTGAAGGACTTATACCTAGTGTATACCAATAATATTGAACTGACTATAGTTTATTCAATATAGGATAAGATAGGTACCTGTACAGGAGCAAGTACAACTCCATTGGGTGTCTTGCGATATTCGCAGTAATGGTCGAACGTCTTGAGTAGTAGTTCCGGGGTAGTTGCTGATGAAAAGTTAAGACCGACCACTTCCATGTCTGGTAAGGCTCGAAGCGCAGAGAAGAGAGTCATGGTTTTACCAGAACCGGGAGGACCACAGAGTACTATAAAAATAAATATATGTTAAATTATATTTTTGAATAACATTATTACAATTAAAACAGCTAATATATTAAATTGCCTACTTTTACTAAATGTATACATATGCAAACATATAGATTAATATGTTTTAAAAACCGTATAGATGCAATTCTCCCATACCGAGCGGCTTGTGCTCCGCCAGCCACGTGTAGAGCAGCGCCTCGTGGCGCACGGTGTCGAGCGTGGGCACCACGACGTCGGGCGCCGCCACCTTGTGCGTCTCCACCTCGATCTGCGGCACCTTGGCCGACCACGGCACCCACTCGCCCGTGATCGACACCTGCGCCAGGGGAACGACTCAGTAAAGATTTCGCAAATAAAGGTGACACGGCTTCACGGAGCTTATATAAACTTAATTTTGTAAAGTTTAACAGATGAAGAACGGTATAATGATTATGGCGACGCAGGCACAAATATTTTTTGTTTCAGATGTGTACCTCAAAATCGATAATATGTTGATTCGTTCCACAGTTGGGCAATTGCATCGTACTAGCCGACCTTATGAAGTCACCCAATTCGTTGCGATCCTGTGAAATTAAAAAAATATTAATAATTGTATTTTGATCAGTAATCTGTTACTAATTTTATCCAAGGTGTAAAGAAATTAATAAATATAAATATCAAGAACGGTACCTTAAGTTTGGCGTCACCAGCAAATGACCAAAGCAACGAGTATACGAGCCATTTGGGCACGTAAGCCTCTAGTTGCTCATTAGTGACAGGGAAGTCAGGATGTTGCCGGTTGTAGGCGAGGATGTTCCTAATAATTCAGAGAAAATAGACGTTAATTTGAAATGTTTAATAGTAAAAAAAACTACTTTCACATAAATAGATTTTAAATGAAATTATATTTACCTTACTCCTCGATTCAACATAGAATGCAGAGAAGACAACGCTCGGTGGCGAGTGAAGTCCATAATGTGATCGAGTGAGGCAGCGCGTTCCAAACATTTAACTACCAAGCCGTCACCATAGAACAAGGGTTGCAGAATAGCCGCTACATCGCGTTGAGTCTGAAAGAAAAATGTTTGTTGTAATTAACAACATTTCAAACTAGTTTACAAAGAAGCAAAAAAAAAAAAATTGTTGTAGATTGACAATTGGGAAATACTTGAAAACTATTTTAATAAATTATAACTTTTTTTAATATCAATTTGCTTGGACATCTGCTGATTAATTGATTCAACCTGCAGCCAATTAACTTTAGTTTACAATATCATAATCTTTTATTCGAAAATACCTGTAGAGCAGGCGACAAAATGTTTTCAGTGGCATTTTGGTCTCCACCGGCGGTTGGTGCTGCCATTACAATGCTGAAAGAATCTTCTTCTCCATCCTCTAAAGGTATATTCCTTAATCTAAAACGAAGATAAACGTTAGTAAAGCTTAAAAATTTAAGATATAATTTAGTGCAGGAGAAATGTTTACCTGAGTAAATAATTTTCGAAGATCATTTCTGTTGAGAGTACATCTTGTGAGAACCAAACCATACCGCAACGGGATACCGTAGCTAGTGTTGCGTATTTCAGATCTTGCACCTAATATTAATAACTATTATTAACTTTTTTCATTAAACAATTATATTTTAATTACTTACTAAATTTCTTAATTTCCTAACTTTACGATAGATCTATTATATAATTATTAAGTTTTCATTTCACAGACAATGACGTTATGGATACATACTTAGGAAGAATATAAAATATTATCGATGTCAGTGTCAAAATACTCTCCACAAAAGTACTGGACGTTGTTTTCATAGAAAATGTTTACAAGGTGTTATTTAACGCTATTGTGCGGCCGTTAACTGACGGTACTGCTTTCCAAGGAAAGTAGAGAAAGTTAGTATACCATGTAGTATGATACTAGTTTCTCTCACCTCAAACATGACGCGGACGTTGGGCGGCAGTGAAAGCCGCTCGCCATTGGGCAGCGTCAGCAGCTTGTTGTCGTCCAGCACGGAGTTGAGGTTCTCCACCCACTCGGGGTCCACGTCGCCGTCGAAGATGATCCATTGCCGCTTGTTGATCTCGCCGCGCACATTGTCAATTATCTTCCTGTTATTACAATACGAGTTTAGTTACGAGCGCCCTTCCTGTCGCGACAATATAGTTAGACAAAAAGGCCACTTCTCCCACAATGTCTCATCACAAATAGGCAGGTTTACTATTGATGTTATGATTTTAATGAGCCTACAACTTTTAACGTAATAATAGGCATAAAGAGTACAACAGCTTTGATTCCTTGATTGGCTATTTTTATGTTCATATTTAACGTTTTTATAGTTCCAAACCTGAGTATATGAGTAAAGAGTCCGTCAGTCCATTCACGCGTATTAGGATCAAGCACACCATATAGTGTTTCCTTCGACATCGCTTTTGGATCGATGACGTGGGCGACGCCTTCCACTCCTTCAAACCTATAAAGCATAGAATAGTGTAATTGGTAAGATTTTTTAATACAAAAACGTGTACGTGTCTAAAATATAATAAATACTTACCGTTCCAAAGCCTTGAGCAATACACGCCAAGCTGTAGATTTGCCACTTCCGGAAGGTCCAACCATCATTAGACCGTGATTTAACTTGCAAATTTGGTATAGTTGAAGGACCTGTATATATCATACTCAAAATAAATATAATCTCTTATGTAATGTTTAATATATAATTCAATTTAAAAGAGTTAGAAGAAGTTGTAAAGTAGGTATACAATTATTATATATAGGTATGTAAAGTAATAATTTAATGAATTAGGGAATTTATAGAATTTATTTACTAATCTACTAAGCAGATCGATCAAAAACACTAACGCAATGTTGATTGAGTAAATTTAAAAGAAATTACGATGTCTGTGCAATGAAAAGGAATGTGTAGCAAAATAATATTTATTTTGTGGTGTTCGTAACTCAATATATAACTTGTAATAGGCGTATATGGATATGTGTATAGTATGAAAACAACATTTAAGAAGTAGTGTCAGCAATGAAGAAGAAAATATTTAAATTGAAATTTATGATTTATTCAAAAATGTGTAGAGCACGACATTTGAAATGTAAGTACAATCACTCGCGTATATAAACAGAGCTGCCAGTATAAACAGTATTTTTGTTTAAAAATTCAAGATAAGAAAAAATATTATATGCATTCCAGTTAAAATAATTATAATATGTGAACATCACACAAAATTATTTTAATTCCATACGTAGGTATGGTATGAGTAAAAATCGTACGCGACATTGCGAATTATATTTAATCTACAAGTTAAAGATTTTTTTTTTCGTGCATTTGTTAGTCTGGCAAAACTGGCTAAAACTGGCAGCCCCGTCAGAGAGAAGTCACAGGCTCAGGTCTCAAGCAGGCCGCAAGGGCGACGCGACACAGAGGGGAGGGGAGAATGGGAGAGGCAAGCGCACACGGTCACAAAGCCGGCCGGCTCCGACTGACCTTCTCGATCCACGTGCTGTGCTGCGCGCGCGAGGCCGCGCTGCGCCTCTACGACGTTAGCGGGTTAGCATGGAAACCATATGCATTCACACTCTTGCACCGTATGCATGCGGGGACTGCGCTTCGTACCGTATCGTGTACAATACTATGTAAGGGGCGGAGCTTCCATAGTTTTATGAATGCGCTATGCTTCAATATCAATAATGAAATATTATCAAATAATTATAGATATGTTGATGATATATTAGGATTTTTGCACCCAGAATACTCGCTGCTTTGGACGACGTTACCTAGCAACCAGCTAGCGTCTGAGAATGATAATCGAGGGTATCTCTGGGCCAACAAGACAATCGCGGGTACAGGTCTTCACGGCAAATAGTATGAAAGTAACACATCTATAGTTATAAAATATCGTAAGTAATGTTCACAGATTATGTCAAGGTACAAAGTACACCTGCCTACAACCAATATATTCGAGCAAGTTTAAATTCAGTTAGATTTGCAAAACTACAAAATAATTTTTATACATTTCAATAATTTTGCTAATATTTTTTTTATTTAGTCATGCCTGCTTGCTGCCTTTGGTTGCTGTTTCCATAAAAAAATCGCCATTACGCGTTAGCTCATTCGCTTTAGTCTTGTTCTAGGCTATGGAAGCTGCACCACCTCGCCGTATTGTCTACGTATCGTTTTAATAATCAAACGAGTATAAAACACAGTCCCATGTAAACGAACTTAATCATTAAGCAAAAATTTTGTAATAAAATGTTATTTTTGATTTCCTTATTATATGGTTAATGAATGTTAATGTTATTATAAATTAATTTTGTTTAGGTACCATCACCGATCCATCTATCAATTATGACTTCTGTCATGGTTATGAATGGTCATTTTACACACACTTTGATGGTAATGAGTAAATAATAATAATAGTGCTCCTTTAAGCTTTTTTTGGATTGTCACGGTCGGTAACAATGAAATGAATGATGTTTCCACACTTTAACATCTAATTGTTATATCCTTAACCAAATTAGTAAAATTATCAAAATTATTTATATTAAAATTAAATTCACGGCAATCATTATTAAATTAAATATGTATAATTTACCTTTTCCATCCAAGTATTTCCCTGTTCATCGCCTTCACCACAAACCAAAAATTCTTCTGCGCAAACGGCGCGAATTTCATTCTTTAGACCTAAAAATTTACGATTTATTAATAAATATAATAAAACAACAAAACAGTGTAGAATGTAATGGTTTTAAATATCATAGTTTCCTCAATAGCTCACCAGTCATTTCAGCTCTGGTGTAGCCGACATTAGGGAAGACGTCGTTCAACAATGAGAACAGCAGGGGGATATCCTCAGCTACGAGTTTAGGCACCATGGTCTCGCAGACAGATTGAATTAATATGTCTTGTTCGGGAAGAGATTCTGCTATAGACGCCTCATCGGGAGCTTCGTTACCACGTTCGATGAGATTTTCCTAAAGCAATAGGGCTGCTATAACATCGAATTTCTGAAGAAATGTCAAATTTAATATGTAGAAAATAGTCATTTCAGTTCTTATGTGAGATAGATATAGTAGAAATGTTCTTAATACCTTAATCTTTTGAATGCGATCTCGCTTGACGTTACCAGCAGAAACGAGAACAGACTTTAGAGCTCGCAGACCGAAATCGTAATGAGACTGATTAGATAGTTGTTCATCACAAAGTCTGAAAATAAAATAAAAATTTAGAATATATGCATTGCACAATAAAAACATCAATATCTTATGGTTGACATTTTATAGTGTTTAGTGGTATAGTAGTATCAGGGGACATTTTAATAAAAAAAATTCACATAATAAAATCTTTTCATGGGCCACTTGCAATTCACAAAAATACTTAATAGTTGATTAATTGTATACTATGCTTACTTGAAGAAGGGTACAATCTTGCAAGCCAGCTTTTCTGCAGTCCTGAACCCTTGGCTGAACAACATAACTTCAGCGATCAGTTGTCTATCCGGCGTGGTCATGGCCAGACTGCGGAACAGTTTCTTGAGGTTATCGGGCAGGTTGGAACGGCCCGCGTAGCCAGGGTTCATAGTTATAAATATGGCCATGTCTTGACTGACGCGTACTTGTTTGCCTACTAGCTCCACTGTTATAGATTTAGCTGAAACAGTAATGTCATAAGTTACAGATACAACTAGATCTTATTGACAGGTTGGCGACGGCACTGCAATTGATTGAAGGGCTATTAAAGGCAGCGGGATCTTTTACGGCTCACGAGAAATGTCTATATCGGCCATAGGCATGTTTGTTGTGGTCTGGGTGTTTTGAGCTGTTTCCGGACTGCGACTCAGGATCACGAGAACCTAGAGGTGGCCGTTGAGATGCTTTTATATATTTTATTTATTAAACAATTAAAATATTAAAGATGTAAATTTATACCAGTATTATCTCCTTCCTGGTGACTCTTTAGAGCTTCTTGAATTGTCTGCACTTGTTGCGATACGGCCGAGAGCATTCTCTCTTCGAGACGATTGAATTCGTCGAAACATCCCCAAGCACCAACCTGTGTATATAGAAATATGCATGTTATAGAGGAAAAAATGTTTAATATTTTGCGCAAACGTAAATTTTTTACCTGACAAAGACCCACGAAGATTCTTCCCATGGCTTGGAAATCAAATGTTTCGTCGCAGTTGAATACTAATACGAAACGGCCGAGTTGGTTGCCGAGTGCTTTAACCGATTCAGTTTTACCCGTTCCAGCAGGACCTGATTATCGTTATAACAACTTAAGAATGGCATTTAAGTAAATTTATGAATAAAAAAAATCTAACAGAATAAATGGTATTCTACATAGGCACTGATGTATACATTTTCATTTACTTTCCTTTTTATATGTTTTAATATTATTTGCATCTTATTTATCCATTAAAACAAAAGTTGATAATTTTTTAAATTCATGCATTTACCGAATGGAGAGCCTCCGAGTCTTGCCTCTAAAGCCTGAGTCATAGTGAGATAGCAACGGTCGGTCAGTGGCGTTTGTACCAGGCGGTCTTGTACGCCCAAATACTCAAAGCCATAGAGGAATTTTGCATTTGCCATATGGATTGTCAGTTGTTGCAGCACCTGCAATGATTTAGTTGTCATTTATTGCATTTCATTTATTTTTAAATTAATTATATGTTTAAGTAAATATTCCTTATTGCATTTTTGTTACATGCATAATAAAACTTACATCGTTATTTCTAGGATCAAAGTAGAAGCGCATTTCGCAAAGCCACTCAAAGGATCGAGAAGTGTTCACTTCCGATGCTATTAGTCGTCGCGTCACCGTACGCTTGTGGACGAACTCATTGATCTGCAAAGAAAAAAGAAATAAAGAAATATACAGCGGATGTGTCTGAGACTTGCATAGCATATTTTTCTGGTCAAGTAGCATCAAGCAAAGTGTATATTAAAATGTTTACCAATTTATAAGAACATTACTTTCCATTCCGCTAAACAGTAACTAATAAGTGAGCTTTGCTCGGTATTTTTTTTTTTGGTAAATCGTGTTTTTTTGAAATTATGTTTAGATTCAGTAATTCATAATAGAAGGAGAGAAGTGTGAAGCACTCACGAGATGCTCGAGCTTCTTCCTGCGCAGCGGCGGCTGCTCCTGCAGCACGGAGTCGGCGAGGATGTTGAGCATGTTCTCCACGTGCTGCAGCACGCGCTTCAGCTCGCCGCCGCCCGCCAGCGCCGCCTCCACGTCCTCTGACCACAGGATCTGCACCGCCAGCACCACGATCTGCGCCTGCCGAGACAAGCATCAAGATATTAATTCATTATATCAAATTAAATATTATTAAAAATGCCTAACAATCCATTCATTAAGAACATTTCAACAAACCCCAACACTTCAGCTGTAAGTGTGTGAGGAGTTTTGTATTCTTCTAATTATGATTTCTTTCTTGAATACTGCAGCGTTAGGTCGAGATTACGCAATTATGTTAATTTAATATCATTCATTGTTTAGTAAATTTTGAGTCTGTTAAAACCATTAGAAGTTAAAAGAAGTTTTCAATAAAAGAAAAAAGTCGATACCTTCAAATGTCTAAACAGATTTTCATAAATTATATGTAAGAACTATCACAATTACCTAAACTATTTGAACAAAAAAATAAATACAATTAGATACACTTGCAGAAAATTTATAAGAAAAACAGTCTGTATATGAAAATATAATAAATCCATAGCTTAGAATTGAATATGTTCTTACTTGATATTTGTCGCACCACTCGATGAACTTTTGTGGGTCGACATTTCCGTCCTTAAACTGTTTAACGTCGTATACCGCGTCCTTCAGCCGGCACGCCAATGTCACTCTCATCTCACGCTCGACCATCGATAACCAAGAGTTGATCTTCGGATTCTCTATGGTTGAAACTGGAGAGGTGAAGTAGACCTAAAATGGATATTAACATGTTAATCTTGACCATATTTAGAAAGTTAGTGCAATGAGTGAGTTATTAAAAATTCCTTACTTCCTCTCCTTCTCGCGAAGCTATGCCGTTAATAATAGTGTTATCCTCGTTTAGGATAATAGCAGCCACTCCTGCAAACATCTTTTTGAAATGCTTTTGTAGACGAGCGATGTTTTTGCTATTACCGATAATTTCCAAAAGATCTTCGTCACCAACGAAATAGAAACTAAAAAAAAATAGATTTCTTAGTACCTCTTGTTTTCGGATTACAAAAATGAGTATTTATGTTTATAATAGTTTATAAAACAGAATGAAATAGTATCGTTTTAAATTTTTATAGTCGTTTTTTGTTTTACAATAGATGATAAAATATATGCACTACTTAAGTAATATTTTTTTATTTTACCGTGGAAAGCTGCTTCTTTCTCTCTCCAAATATTCTCCTAATGCCTTTTGTATCTTGCCCAATAAGTCCGCAAGCCGCTCGAGCGAACGTTGCACGCCAGGAATGTTGAGGACATCCATGACCATTGGAGATTTGCTGACTTTCTTCATTAGACCCAAAAATTCAGAGCTAGAATATACCATAGTCAATAATTTTTACATTTTATCAAGGACATTAAAATAGATTACAAAAACTTTAAAATGTTTATCTTTTGTACCTTATGCTCTGAAAACGGCTAGTTTCAACTGGTAGCAAAGTCTTTATATCTGCAGAACCACTGAAAATACCCTCAAGGTATACCCAACGACGCTGCACGTCAATCCATACGTCAAACAGTGCATTAATGCGGTTCAGTTTTTCCTCCCAAGTTAAAGCTTCTTCTTCAAACACCTAAAGATAAGCAATTTGTTAAAAATTATTATCAGATGATGTTCTATAATTTTTATAAAAAAATCGGAATATTTTCTAATGTACCTTATAATAAGGCGATAGCTTCATAGCTGCAACGCTGTTAATATGCTCTTTAACTTTGTTGAAGAGATCGTCCCAGCCGCGGATTATCTTACATTTATTCTGGTAGTTGATTAGATCCAGTTCGTAACTCTGCCATGACTCGCGCACCTATGACGATTTAGAATATAATTCATAAACATTTAAGTTTTTTTTAGATTATATCAAATTTTTGGAAATTAATATAATTATATATAAATAATTTATAGAAAAGATGTTTTCCACTAAGCTGGTCTTACTAATATTTTACCTGTTTCAAGAACTCTTCCAGCGCCATCTCTCCCTGAGCCACCGACACGACGTCTTTGACGGTATGTTCATTATGCAACAAGTCAGCATCCCACACTTGTCCTAAGGTGAGCTCGGAGAGAGACCAGTCCACTTTGAGCGCACGGCACAGCTGACGCCAGTGACGTTCCTTCAGCGCATCGGACTTCAGCTCCACGATAAGCATGTTTACCTGGAATAGAGGTATTTTTGTTGAACAAACTCTTCTTCTATCATTGATCAGAAGATCCTCATCTTACTGTCGTAAGAATATGTGCCATTTTTAAATATAAGATTAGAAGAAACCTTTAACTTACTTTAGTGTATGATTGAAGAAGTTTGCGAACATATTCATAGCTGTCGTACATGCGCAATCGCGCAGGCAGCTCTTTTAATTCGTTCAACATTGCCTCCAGTTGTTGCCTATGGAAAAACAAGATTAAATTAAAGTTATTTAGAATTAAATTTAGTTTACAAAATATAAAATGTAAATACGAACCTCAGTTTTCTGGGTTGCACTGACAACCAAGGTTTCTCCCTGATATCATCAATTTGTGTCCAGATCTTGCTAAGCGACGACCATACACCACGCAAATCTTGCAGTTCTTCTAGAGCTACCGTCATTCGTTCGTTGTTTACTGAACTACCTGCGTAGCAATTAAATAAAAATTAAAATATATAAAATATTAATTAATAATAAAAAATACTATATGGGTATTTTGTCCTATTATATTGTACGAACCCGTATCATGCAGCTCCAAGGCCTCCTTCGCCTTCGCCACGTTGTCGCGCTCGTCCTTGAGGCGCGTGTAGCGCGCCTCCATGGCCTGCAGGCGCGCCAGCGCGTCCTCCGGCCGCGTGGAGCCGTCCGTGGGCTTGCTGCGCTCCCACTCGCCCAGGAACTCCAGCGTGCGCGCCTCCACCGCCTTGTCCTCCGCTACGATCTTTTGTTGCAGCGATGCCACCTTGGAAGCGAAACTTATAATTATTTATGGATCCGATGAGACGGTTTAAGTGACTTTCTGTGCTCCGCAGTTTCACCTGCGTTGATTTGAGAGAAAATTTTATTTATATAATGTTTACTTTCCCTACTTGAATCGGATATTGTTTACTATTTTATTGGTTTCAATTTTATTTTCTCGTAACTCTTTTTTATTCATTTAATTAAATTAATAAAATTTAAAAAATAAAAGTAGATAATTTTTTCCATTCTTGTGAAAAATGGGATAAAATAGCGTCTTACTTGAGTCTGAATAGATGAATCCTTTCTGCGCATGATTTCGTTGAAGGCGCTCCATTCGCCTTCGATGTTGTCCACGTGCAGCCATTGAGCAGGAAACTGGAATCTAAATAATAACACAAAGTTGTAAAATAAAAAAAGCAATCTCAATAATAAAAAATAGTAAATAATAATTAAATAAATAGTATTTGCCTTTGTCTTTCAAGAATGCGTTGAGCTTCCCTGTAAATGTCAACCTGCTTCTCCCACGCCAAGACCTCTCTCTTTAGTTGTTGCACATACGTGATCAAAGATACCGCATCGCTGGTCGAAGCTGCCTCTGTTGACGGAATGAAATATTTGACACCAAATTAACAAACACAAATATTTAGCTCTCTCAGTATAAGCGCTGATTATTTTAGGTAGGTACAAATTTTCTTCATGTAACGTTATCTAGAGTGATAATTAATGAGATAATTAACTAATTAGGTGTAATTTTAAACAGTACATTAATGTAATACACATATTAATAATAACTAATTTTCAACTGATTTCAAGATTGATCACGGATAATCTATTCTAAATTTGACCACAGACTTTAAAAATTAACAAAAAAGTAATATATGCGTGTGTTTGTTAAATACCCCATGTATTTATATGTTTTAGGTGAGTAGTTTTCATTATCTCACTACGCACCGATGGTCTGCTGCTCGAGCTGGCCGCGCGACTTGGCGAGGCGGCCGTGGAACTGCACCATCTCGCCGCCCAGCAGCGCGCCGAACTTGCCGAGCACCTCCTTGTGCCACGCGTCGTACTTCAGCGCGACCTTGCTCTGCACGCGCGCGAAGTCGATCACCACGGGCCCGTACTCGCGCCGCGTGTCCGACGTGTCGAATGTCGTGCGCGATTTCCTGGTGGATGGTGGATTTGGGTTGTGATTAAGCTCACTCTTAGTTATGATATCACCCTTGACTACAATAAACATTTTAATGTGTCTGTGAAATTGAGAAAAAAATAGTTGTTAATGTATCTATCTATAATGTAGATAAATTAGTCCAGAATGTATTTAAAATTTATATTAACAAACTAGGTCTACTTTCAATCATTGTAGTTTAAATAATTCAATATAATCTGTGCACGTCTTATGTGGACGACATAGATAGATGTTATAGAAATGTAAAAAATTAATCATTAGTTAAATATTTTAAAAGCCTTACTTGATATCATTGAGACACTTAATCCACAAAGTGATATCTTCTCCAAGCCTTCCATACAAACTTTCCGGTTGGAGATCCCACAGGGCTTGGTAACTGTTGAAAATTTAATATTTCATTAGATAATGGATTCACATATTCAATATAACAAATAATAAAAAAAATACCATACCGCAGCCATTCGTCAACGTATTCTCGTACTTGAGATATCTTCTGCTCAATAGCATCGTATGCATTTTCAAGTGGAGAAGATCCACCCGGCAGCTTAGTCAACAAGTTCCTATAAGTCGCGGTTTGCGCTCGCGCCACGCCCACTTGATATCTGTTGATAAGATTTTAACTTAAGACTTAAGGACATATTTTAAACTTTCACGATTTATACTGCTCATATTTTATATAACAGGTGTTATCGCGATAAGACCAGTTAAGAGTTATACAAAATATGAATTAGATTTAAAAGTTTATAAAGTGAACTTTTATAATTATTGACAATCATCTCACTTTTTGCTTAACCAAATATGATTAAAATCATTTCATATAAGATGCTAAAATGATCGCTAGGTTGGCGCAGAGGTAATTGCAACTTGCGCTAGCGGTCGCGGTTTCAATTCGCGCTCACAGTAAACGGCTCACGGCTCGTCTGGCCGTTTGTGTTTTATAGGGGCGTCTTGTGCGATGAGTTTTATTCTATTATAAACAGTAAAATTGCCACAAAATATTTCCCATCCCCTAGTACAGTAATGTTGAGGCTACCTGGTGCTCTGCAGACGGTGCTGGCTGGTGACGACGGCCTGCCAGGCGAACATCTGGCGCATGAGCTGGAAGCGCGCCTCCTCCAGCGACGGGAACAGGTACATCTGCTGGTTGGTGATGCGCACCTCGTGCACCACGCGCGCGATCTGCGGGACCACACTTGTTACATGTATGTTGGAGCAATTTAGGTGCGTTACTTATATAAATATTAATTTTTTTCAATATTTAATATATTAATGAAAATTATGAAATAAATTATAGATGAATTACTTCTATTAAATCTATAGACAAATAGGTTTTGTAGATAGATATTACCTGAGGCTCTCCTCCGGGTTTGTGGGTCTGTTCAGATGGTGAATATGTATCCATAGAAAGGTCGAGCTCATTGGTTTTGCCCAATAAAGCCATAGTCCAAGCTTCAATACCGGCTTGCAGGCGAGCTGCGAGGCTCTTCTCAACCTATTAAATAATCCGTTTTTTAATACCAGTAGGTAAAATACGACCAAGTTATGTAGCTTTATATTTTTTTATATTGAATTTTATGTATTGTTTAAAGCATCAAATATCAATACCTCTTCATCGAGCCGTTGCACCCACAGGTGTAAGTTGCTATACTGGCGCAACGAAAGGTCATCAATAGCGCGCTGTAATCTACTCAAAATATCTGCTAAACTTTGAGCGGAGTATGGACAAGTCTCTAAAGAACGAGCGTCGACGGAAATTTGTTCTTCTACAGCAAGCAGATCTTCCACCTGAAGTCAAATTAATATAAGCTTTGTACAAATACCACATTTCACATTATTCGGTTTCATTAATGAAATTTGTATAATGTATAACCTTTTCTTGGAATAACAGCACAACTTCACTAAGTTTCTGCACATATGGGTCAAGTTTATATGATTCCCACACCAAGGCCATACCCTCAGATACTTGGAACAAAACATCACGGCGGAGTCCAGCCACTAGTGGTATAATGGATGCCTTGTCGCGAATCTGAAATATAATTAATTATTAGAAGATGTAGGTATAATAATGTATCAAGTAAAAAAAAATCGAAATCACTTCACATTATCTATCAAGCTATAATAAATTTCTGAATTTAAAAATATTAAGCACAATATTGAAACATATCCTGCTTTGATAGATTTTTATATAATTATGCAAATATTGAAGCTATGCAATAATAATTATGTATATGTCGTTAAAGCAAACAGTGCATTACTTTTTAAGCATTGTATTAATATCATGCGGCCTATAAATAAACTACCTTTGTATGGTTCCTATTATTTAGCTGCATAAATTAAATACACATGTGTTAGTGATGTCATTATAAAATATATCAAGTGTATTTTCATTTTCCTTCTAGTTGTAACGAGAAGGTATTTTAAAGTGCCAATTATGGTTAGTTCTATAATAATTTTTGGTGCTTATGTTCTGAAATTTGGGCATATTCTCATAGATTATGAAACGAAAAATAAAATAAAGATACCTTTTCAAGGGTACGCTCGTAAGTGCGTACGCTTTCGATCAGAGAGATTGCGAAAGGATAAAGTTGATTTGCTTGATGGGCTTTGTTCACGATAGCAAGTGGTACTCTAGAATAATAATAATAAAAAAATATTATTTTCTAATTATCACATATGTATGATATTTAAAACATTCTTAACAAAAATATTGTTTATGGAAAGTTCAATCTCCAGTATTTTAAACTTTGAGAGAAATTATTTTGTTATCATACATCATGCTAGCGCGATGGAAATTTGTAATTAAACACAAAAAAGTACAAAGTATGAATCACTATATATGTACTTTACGTATGCTCACCTGAATCCTAAGTTCTTGAGGTTGCGAACTTCTTTGTAAAGAGTGATGATCTCAGGTAAAAAGTTGACCTTTAGTTTAAGTACAGTGCCCGTTTTACTGGAGCGAGCGCGAACTGATTCTATGGCGAAGATGCGACCTGATACACCCAAGTTCCGTTGCTGAACCTGTATAATAAAATATTTCATAATACAGAGTGTGTAGTGAGTATTTATGGATTTAGGAATATTTTTCTGATCTGAATTAACATACCTTGCGAGCCCAGTCATCAAATACTTCTTGAGTGTCCAGTTTAAGTCGGAAGCTGTCACCGTCGGCTTTTAGTTTTTGACCCTCAATATGATTTTCCCAGCCTTTACCTATTTGTTAAATGTAAAAAGTTTAGTCATTTTAGTAATAATTATTATAAAATTTTGAATTGTGACTTAAATGAAATTTACCTAATACATCCTCCACACGTTTTAAATAGGCTGTCAGTTGATGATCGATTTGCTTGGCCCATATGATGGAACCTGCGACGGGGGGTAGGTCGCGAACTAGCGAAAGGCGGCTGCATTTTGACTGTGGGTATTGCACCTGTTGGGATAACAATTAAATAAACGTAATATTTATAATTCATTTGTTGAAATGGATCTAATAAGTTGTAAATAAATTATGTGTATGTCTTTAAATTGATAATAATGTGACTTTGGCTTAATAATCTATGCACATATGGCACAACTAAACGTCATGAAAACAAAAATTGAATAGACATTCAAAAAAATCTACCTTGAATTTTTCATGTAGCGCTTCAATATCGTCCTTGACGCGCTGTATGAGCTGCGTCTGGTACTCGCGGATGGCGCCGCGGATGTGCGGGCGCACGAACAGAGCGTTGAAGCGAGAGAAGATGCGGAACATCTCATTCGCGTTCTTGGCTGTGCCGAGCTGGTCGCGCAGGTGCGCCGTGATACGAGTCTCGACACGGTCTAGTTTTGAGAAAATTTAACCATTATATTTTTAAGTTTTACTTTCATAATTGATATAAAAAAAATAAGTAGACTGGTAATAATTAGCTAGATAGTCTTATAAAAGTTTTAGCTGTCAAAAGTAAAGGCACCGACAGTAAATTCCTTCAGATGTAAATCAATGACAAACAACTTATGTATGTAAATCTTTATAAAAGTTTGAGAGCAAAACCTACCAGTATAATTCTTGCCTTATAGTAAAAATTTATCTTTTGTCATTATAACAGTTTTTGTTATAAATAAAAATACATCATACCAATTCTGTCCTCGTAGCGCCTCACTGCGGCCTCCCAAGCATCGCAACCTTCACGAGAGATGTCCAAGCAGTCGACTTCTTTAACATTTTCATACGCTAAGTTGACCTAAATAAGAGATCGATTATTATGATCGTCTTTTATTTATAACATTTGTATAAATAATTGTTTACGTAGAAAAAAATATAACGGACTTCAAACAAATTATTGTTGTATAAAATGACAAAGCAGCATTTGCGAGTCACTTGCTGTTAATTATTGATGAGTTGCGTTGTTTATTTTCGATGATCTTCACCAGATTAATATAAAATAAAATCTTTCTTAAAAATATGCATTTAAATAGCTAATAATATAACCAAACCAGTTATATTTAAAAAAATAATTAAAATTTTCTTCTTTTTTTGAAGTCGGTTTAATTATATATCGCGGTTTACCTCGGCGATGGCGTTGGCGTCGGCGGCGTCCATGGTGAGCGAGTGCGGCTGCGCCGGCTCGCCCGCCGCGCCCGCCTCCGCGCTGGCCGCGGCGCGCGGCCGCAGCACCTGCGCGACATGCTCTGCGTCAATACCTTCTATTGCTTGAATACGTGTGCCACGCGGTTTCACATGCATACATTTAAAAAAAATAATTTATAATGTTTACCTTCCCTACTTGAATTGGATATTGTTCACTGTTTCGTTGATTTCAATTTCGTTTTAATTTTTTTTTAAATAAAATTTGTCTACGCACTCATTCTAATATTGTCTATCTGTGAGTGAAAGTCTTGTCTAAATTGGTCCAGCCGTTTAGAGATTAGCCGGAACAAACAAATAGACCAACCGGCTGATAAAAATTTTAAAATTTCTTTTTTTTTTGTAAATATATATAATATAGTATATACTTTCATATGCATTTAATGAAAAGCTATTAATTTAATACCACAATTCGACACTACAATTTTATTAATTAGAGTAATACATACTCTAATTATATAATTAAACTTTAGGGATTGTTACAATAAAGGGAAATGTATAGAACGACAGTACTGTTCATAATTTTAGAGAAATATTTCGCATTAAGAGTAAACATATTCATTATTATAGAACACATAAAAACAATACATTTAGGGTTAAAATCGAGTTATGAATAAGGTCTGGGTTACACATTAATTTCAAAGTTGAGTTCCAAGAGACATTATAAAGTTTAAATTTTGCTAGAAAAATAATTGAATCTAGTCATGGTTTAGAGGTGGTAGTGCATTTAAAACATCACGTTGTACAGTTGTTCATGGTGCTAGCAGGAGTTTCGATTATAACTTTCCTAAATTACCGATTTCCCACGAGTCCAATGTAGTTTTTTATGACATCACATTACGAATATTTAAAATTTTTGGGTCTACTAGAATATGCAATTTTTTATATGTATAAACAATCTTGTTTAATCTCTCAGGTTTATTGATCAAAAGCATCTTAAAATAGATCGCGTAGTTTAAAAGATTTAAGCGTATAGACGGCGGGAAGGGATTTTTTATATTATGTAAAACTAATATCGTACATGTAAGTATTAAAAGTGACCAGAAATTATTAAGCTAAGTAAATATTTAAAATTTTGTTTCAAATAATTTTGAAGAAAAAAAAAAAACAATCTAATTTTGTGACATTAACATCTAAATAATCTGCCTAATCTCGATCTGTATCAATAAATCCAAAATACAACAGGATTTCTGTAACCAAAAAATTAGAGTTTTCGATTTGGGTCACATTAATAGTAAGCGTGCGACGCAGAGCCCGCGGTGCGTACCCGCAGCATGACGGTGCGCAGCTGCTCGTGGTGGCGGCGGAAGCGCCGCATGTGCTCCATGCGCGCCTGCAGGCGCTTGTGCGACGGCGACACGCGCCACACCATCTTCAGGTGCTCGTCGCGCTTCTTCTTCACTATGTCCCTGAGGGATGGTTACGTGTCAATGGTGGAAGGAAATTAATGAACTAATTGTCTAGCATTCATACTTACTCAAATATGAAATTACATTATTGATAAAAATAAGGTTTTATGGGTATTTTCTATTAGTGTATTTTGTTTGTAATATCACCGATGATACGTCAAAATGTTTATTATTTTAGCTACGACGATACTTTCCTCGACGATATGTAGGAATGTAGTATATTATCATTTAAGTTTTAATATAACGTACGTCAACTACAGGGAAGCGAAATACCTGCATAGTTTTAAAATCAAGAATAATAAATATAATTTTAAATACTCTCAGTAAAAATATTCCACTTAAAATTAATGTTACTGATTCATAATAGTATATAAAATTATGTAATTGCTAATAGTGAGTTGCTAATTTCGACTTATGTTGTGTGTGAACTTAAGAAATGATGGAATTAATAGCCACGAACATTTAGAAGTTTTTAATTTTAATACTTTACCTCAGTAGACCTTGAAGTTTCTCATATTCATCATCCCAGCAGGAGAAAACTTCGAAGCATTGCGTCATGACACGTTCAAAATCTTCGAATGGTATATGCATTAAGCGGCGAGTTCCCAGTACCTACAAATATTGTTTTCGCTTTAAATGTTTAGTAAAAAATATTTAATATGCCATATATATTGTCTTACGATCCTTAGTACCCTTAGTACGATAAAACATAATAAAGTAAGTCATTCATTATGTACTCCATTAGTTAGAATTACGTCACCTTTAAGAGCTGCTGTCCTAAATCACGAGATATAGCTTCAACAAGTCTTAATCCACGCTGTATCGGATATTTTGTAGATCGAATTTTACGTAGATGTGAGAAGATTTGTTGTACTGCCAATCTATAAGAAGTATAATGTTAAAAACAATTCTAGTAAATTAATTCAAATTGTTTTATAAGACCTACCTAATTCTTTCCAGTTCAGTTGCACTCAGCAAATCATTTATAGGAAAGTCTTTCATAAGGGGATTATAGTCGGAGACAGTAGCAAGAGCCTGTTTAAGGCCAGTGTCTGTATCAAAAGACACTGTAGCATGAAATCTCTTGCCATATTTTAGAATATCCAAAGTTAGGGCGACCTGTTAAAATAAATGAAAATATTGTATGAATTTTAAACAAAAATTTTAATCTGTTATATATATATTTATTATTATATAATGTGTAAATACCTCGATGCTTTCTCTCTTTTCTTGGATGCGATGGAGTGCTCTTTCAAGGTTGAGCCAGAAAGAAATTTCTTGCAGAGCAGTGCCATTAGATGGATCTCGGTCTAGTTTAGTAACCTTAAAAATAATACATAAATGTATATTTTTAAATTTGTTTGTATGTAATTATCTCGATACCTCCCACGTAAGTTGTTGTAACCCCAAAATTACAATTTTACAGTAGAGCACTTTTAATCCGTTTTAGTTTGAAAGTTACAACAAAATACGCCTTTTTTCAGGCATATTTTGTTGTAACTTTCCTTGAAAAAAAAAAAGATTTTTGGTATTTTTTCACTTTGAATGCATTAAGCAATGCAAATTCGTGTAGTATTCAGTAAAAACGCTAACGGCAATTTTGTGGCTTACAATAACTTACGTGGGAGGTATCGATCTATACATTTATGATTATATATTTTAAGCATTGGCAATTTATATTATTCATATTGTAAGTACCACGATAAGACTTATGACTGAAAATAAGAAGATTTATGAATTTTGTTTTATTTAAAGTTTATTTAAAATTTTTGAATTAATTATTATATTTAAAAAAAAATTATGTTTTTATTAAGGACACTATAATAAAACCTTTTGAATTTCTTTTATCCAGCGGTTAACACCATTTTGTAGTTGGTTGAGGAATGTTGAATCTTCTACTTTATCACCAAAGTCGGCAACACGAGGCTTGCGACCTTCATCAGCAGCCCTAATTAAAGATTTCATTGATAGTCAGACTATTGAAATTTATTTTAAAAATGAATTATTAAAAAATATTTCATAATTATAAGAATACAAGTTAAAAGAAAATCTATTTGAACATAATTTATTTCCTACAAACCTTTTAATTACAGCTGCGACTAACGGGTGGACAGGCAGAGTGATCTCAGGGATATCAATATTTTGTTGTAAGTGAAGCAGACCCATTTCTAGTTCTGCAATCTTCTTTTCTACAGATGGTGCCATTTTATCTCCATCTCTGTATACCAAAACAAAATAAATAGTAAATCCACCAGATTGTAATTATGTTAATATGAACATTGAATGATTGAATAAAAGCTAGCAATAACCTGTCTGCTCTTCCACTTTCTTTGACATAACTCTTGAAGAATGGAGCCATGGTTTTGCTGATGAAAGCATGAAGGGTTTCATAGGGAGAGCCATCAGATAAGTTGATGAGACGCAATTGGCTATGGATGGACTTGTCAGCTTCTATCACAATACCACGCTTGATACAGACAAATGCTGCGACTCGGGGTGATGTGAAGTGCACCTGTAGTAATTAAAATAAATACACTATAAATTCTTTTTAATGTACACCAACATTACATGTTCATATTTAAGACATATACAAGGAAAGGAACCAATTCAAAAGCAGAATCTGAAATTTTGTTTACAGGGAGGTATAAAAATGGTTTTGATTTAAACATAAACTATTAAAGTAATTTTGATGAATATTCTATGGGACCAATATGCGATTATAATCTTCCAAATAAAACAAGAGTCTTTAAAAATCAGTTAATAAATGACAAAGTTATGAAGTAACAAACATTAATCAACTTAGATTAAAAATTGCGAACTTCCTTCTGTTGTAGTTGGTAGTAAAGTAAAATACTGAATAAAATTGGAAAAGAGAATTTTAATTAGGGATTTGTTTTTGGCTGCCTGGCAATTGCATTAAATTTAAATCTGGTTAAACTTAATAATTATGAGTTACCTCATTGCTGATCTGATATGAGACAGCCTCTTTCTCCTCTTCTCCCTCTGTCGGCTGCTCGCTGTCATCCTCTGTTAATATAAAAATTATGTTTTATGATGGATAGACTTTTTGTTCCAATTTATTTGCAAAAAAATAAAGATTATCGTATACAATAATGAATGTAAAATAAATTTTGTTAAATAAGATTTATACCAATGGTCTAAAATGTTTAAATATTTTTTTAAATGACATAGAGGTGTTGATAATAGTGGGTAGGGTATAATTTGCATAATGCGTCAATGCAGTAAAACTTTAACTTAATCCGATCGATAAATAACTTTCCAATTACGCATACCTTTTAATGAAAATCGTTGGACATACAATGAAGACACTTGCGGATCAGAAATGAATTTTCTAATGCAATCTTGATTTACTTTGTCATCAAGTGCAGCGGTTAACGCCGGTGGAACGATGTCATCCTCCGGTAAAAGTACCGTTGCAGCTCGACGCAAGTAATTCGCAAAATCTTGGAATTCGACGACAACGATATTTTGTGCCTCAGGGGCATTCTCGCTCCCGTCTAGGGAGTCTCCCATGGCGTTTTGAGATATTTAGAATTTTCTTATTTGTATTCCAATAATTAATGCGGCTACAAGAAACTACAGCCGCAATAATGGTTTTTGACAACTAAAAGGAGAAGGCAGGGAATAATTTTCAGCTGATGACGCATTCTTTAATGTTGCCATATATCTTAAAATATTTCTTATTTTATACTGGGCTTGATCTACACTATCAACTTATTTTGAAATTAGTGTAAAAAAATAACTCTTTATCTTGATAAAATGATAATATATTACTATAGATATGTTTTAAGTAAATGAATTTGGTAACTCAGATTGACGATAACCTTAACCTTGGACGAGTTGACTTGGTTCAATTCAATTCTTTGGTTAATGGCTTTTAGTTGTGTCAATTAGACACATGTTATTTCGCCAATGTCACGTGGGATGGAGAAGACACGATAGAGATTGATCGGTGGGGTCAAGAATATTTACTTGGTTGCCACGCAATTGAGTATGACAGGCGAGAGATGCATCATATTATAATTTTATTTAAAAGCCAACCAACAATAAATAATTGAATTGAATTGAATATTCGTATTTATAAACCATTGTGTATTTCTAAAAATTGTAGTAAATATTATTAAAATGGTAAATAATACACAAGGAATCTCATACCACATTTGAGTAAGACGATACAGAAATATTTAGATGAGTCATATTTGAATTACATAATTTGTAGTACAAAGTTCGTATATAAATTACAAAGAGAATACAATAACTACGTAGATTAAGCATTAATGCTTAATGGTCTCAGCAAGAAACATATATAACATTTTTGTCATTACTTTAGAAAATATATAAAATTAAAAAAAAAAATGTTGTTGATTTTAGTATAATAATAAGTTATTTAATATACAGAATGTCTACTACTTACATATGTAAATTTATTGAAAGCCACGACTATAAGGTTTGATCCTTCTAAATTATTTTTACTGCTTCTTGTAACTTTTTATTCAGGTAAAAGAATTAATAAAAATAATTCTGCTGTATATAGCCTATAACCATTCTCATTAAACATCACATCTAACTCAAAAATATTTTTTTAAGTCGGATAATCAGTTTAAGAGATACTAAATAGAACGTTACAAACAAATTTTACCTTTTTATAATATTAGTGAAGAAGTATAGATATATAAAATTAGCTCAATATGGAAGGGCGAGTGGAAGTGCTAACGGAATTACGAGAAGAAGGAAAAGTGGCCAGTGAAAATACCAGTAGAAGTTCGAGTGAAAAGGCGACTGAAAGGTCCGATTTATTCAAGTAGGCTTTCACAAGGTAATTCAAATTAGTGAAAACTATTCCTGGTTCAAAATAGATAGACCAGATATTAAGTTATATAGGAAGTTTAAGAAGAATTGGCAAGGAACTCAATATAAAATTCTTAAAATAATCTTTCAAAATTTTGACAACATATTCGTGGCCTTGAAAAATTATTTTTTCAAAAAACTAAAACTGCATGTTTTAGTTTCCATCAAAATCGATCTCGAGGTTCCTTTAAGTATTTTTCGCTATTTCTTATATTTCGGATTTAGCCTACCACGCCCAGTTAAAAATTCATTCTGTATATTCGTCTGTAGTTCAGAATACGTTTGAGCTATTCAGGACTTTTTAATATTTAACTTATGTATTATATATTAATTGTAAAAATACAAAACTTTTAGAGAAGTTGACTCTCTGCAAGGGAGTAAGCATAGGGTGGCAGGGCTGGCAAAAAGCCACGGGCCCGGACCCGAGAGGGTCCCGCCCTAAAAAAAATATAAATTGCTTCCACACTATAAGAAAAAAATAAATAAATTGCTATTTCATTTTAAATATCGATACCTCCCACGTAAGTTGTTGTAACCCCAAAATTACAATTTTACAGTAGAGCACTTTTAATCCGTTTTAGTTTGAAAGTTACAACAAAATACGCCTTTTTTCAGGCGTATTTTGTTGTTACTTTCCTTGAAAAAAAAATTTTTTTGGTATTTTTTCACTGTGAATGCATTAAGCAATGCAAATTCGTGTAGTATTCAGTAAAAACGCTAACGGCAATTTTGTGGCTTACAATAACTTACGTGGGAGGTATCGATATGTATAAACCGATGGTCTTGAAAATAAAACTTTTCAGATATATAACTAAAATGCACACAATATCATTAATAGTTTTGTGTAACTACTTAAGCGGTTCATTAAAATTAAGTTACAATGTGACAATTTTTACTTAGAGGCCCCATCCAATGAATTTTCCACGGGCCCCAGATGCTATAGTTACGCCTCTGACTCTCTGTGTAACTTTTACGGAAAGTTAATTTACATCTTAGTAAGTTCACAACATTTAATTATTAATTTATTAACAAGCAAAATATAACTCATCGATAAGATTTGTATGTGTTTTATACATTAAAGTTACTGTGTCTTATCTATTAAAGGATAATATAATCATATAAAATATAAGATTATATTTATGCTGATACAGAAATGTTTTCAGATCTCTCATACAAAGTTTTGTCTTAAGTGATTATGTCAGCGTTCGTCATGAAAACGTACGGAAACTTTATTTTCATTAAAAATAAGCAATTATAACCGTATAATGATAGCGTATGTCTGTTTGTAAATTGAAGCTATCATTTTGCGATAATTTTATGATAATCGAATTAAATAAAACAAACGGGGTGAGCTAAATAAAACCGTTAAAAATTGCTTTGTTTGTTTATTGATCTAAAAATAAATATCGCTATATATTTCAAATTATTATATATTTCAAATACATATAATATTTTACTTCATTTTAACTGTTAGGTATATTAAAATCACAAAAGTATAGACATTCCCGCTTTTCTAAAATCCCGTAAAGCTTCTTTTCTCTTTAACGGTATTTTCAATCAAGACGCCTTCCTTTACTTCGGTTTATCCATCACAGTCGACAAAAAATCTGCCTATATCAGCCTATACTCCGGGTGTTCTTGTGAATAGATTTAAAACTGTATTATTTTCAACATAAGACACATTTTTGTGACAAGATTGTAATGGTTGTAGAATGTGAATATCGTAGCGGAGGCTATAAAAGCAGTGATTCGAGGAACGTCTCGTCAGTTTACAAGCTCGCTGTAATAAGATATCGGACGCTCTATCACCCTGGAAAATGTCTTTATGATGCTTGCTGAAACAAAGCTACCTTAAAAAGCGTTGAAATTTTAAAGATATATGAATAGATGTAGTCCGTGGATCTTTATTAATTTATTGTTAGTAATTTTCTTTTATAAATAAAGTAAATAAATTATTTTCCAAAGGCTATATTTAGTATGTATACAGTATAACTAGATTTTTTAATTGAATTTTGTTTCTGAAATTCATGCTACTTGTGTGGCTAGTGCTAGACTTAAAATAATCATTTATATATGATTATAGCATTTTGTTTTATATATTATAGTATATATTTAATAAAGGTTTTATAGTACAGTACAGTTACGGCTCATAAACCTCTCACTGCAGCGCAAAAACCTGTTCTCCCATTAAGGAGAAGAATAGGAGCTTCATCTATCAGGGTGCTCTACTGCGGATTGGTAGATTTGGTGTTTCAGAATTTCTTCCGACATTTGTAGGTTTTCTTCACGATGTTTTCCATCACAATCGAACACGAGATGTATTTAAACGCTTTAGCACCTACTTGAAAAGTCAGAGGCTTTATCATGGGTTTTCACCCGCAACTACTGGCTGAGAACGAGTTCTTTTATCCATTGGGCTTTCTCAGCTCTAAAAGGTTTTATATATTAGAAAATCAAAGAAAATTTTGTGCTGACGACTTGGATTCAAGCAATATAATAACAGCTATAAAGTTGGTGCGAAAGTTTAAAGCTGTAGTGTAGTTGCAGTTTAGTACTGTAGTGTTAAACTGTGTTTCGAAAGGATATGCATCAGTGGGTACTGTAACATGTCCCTACTTAATTTATTTAATGAAATAAGCTTTTGAAAATTATTAGATTCACTTGTTAGTTTTTTCTAACCAATATTATAAATTATAATATTTACTATTTATTATTTCATATAATAAATTATAAAAAATATGTATATTTATATTATTAGATGATAGTTGGTAAAGTTTTTAGTTGAAAGAAACATTTACCAACCTGAATAATTTTCAGTTAAATCTTTACATATCGCTACGAAGAAGTTGAATTGGACCCGGGGGTGAATTCCCAAAGTTCGATCTTTTACCTTCCTTTCACCAAACATTACCTTTTGCACATATGGAAGTTAAATTGTTTTTTGCGTTTCAGAGAGACGGTAGAATTTTATACAATCTGGTTCTGTGGTTCTGTCTGCGAGGATTTGAAAACCCCATTAAAATAGACTTAAAAGTTTAGGTGTATAAGTGAAAATGCAGACGAACACTAGCCGGAGGTCTAACTTTCATTGGTTAAAAAACAAAATATCGATATATATGACACTTGTCGAAAGGTCAGACTTCAAAAAAGGCGGAGGTTCTTAATTCGAATTCGTTTTTTTTGTTACCTCATAACTCCCATCATTTTTTAACCGATTTTGAAAAATTCTTTTATTAATTGAAATTATGTATAAATTATAGATTGTTTCCCATACTCATTTTATTTTTAAAATTGTTTGATTTTTAAAGTTTTAATTATATTTAAAACAATTTTGTGTATTTGATGAATCTTTTTTTTTAATACATAAGTTTAAATAGTTTGTAGTTGTTAAAAAATACTGTAATTGTATATAATCATATCGAACTTATAAAAGAAAGCGAATCGTAAATCTATGAATTTCAATTGTTTAGTAATAACTTTTAAAAATAAGCCTCAGCTCTTTAAAAGCACGTTAGTCTTGAAGTAGCTTTTCACTGAAGTTTCAAAATAAATCAACAATATTCTCAAGAAATTTTGGCCAGATTTTTGTTCTAGAAATAAGAAACTTGAGAAAATGTCTTACTTTTGAAGTTCGTAAAAGGAATGAAGAAGCAAACTGTCTAGTTTCAGCAACGCGTACTAGCTTATCCGCTATGGCGTAAAAGCATTTTATCATAGCACTTCAGTTAAAGTAAAACTTGGATTAACTGTACCCATGACTTATTAAAAATAGTTATCTCACCAGTTAACGAATTGTTATCTTAGTTTATATAAATATGTAGTATTACTATAATATTATTTCTTAATTAGATTTTGTCAATATTATTTTATATCATAATATTAGCCTAACTAATAGAAACAAAATAACAAAAAGCAAAAAAGGTAAAGGAGTTTTCTATACAAGAAACTTTTTTTTTACATCTTGACATTTTTCGTTTTCATTCTATTGTAAAAACAATAATATGTAGGTACACCGTACAAGTGTAAAACTATGTTTATTATTAGAGCTCGCATGCATAACAACAAATAAAATCATCGTTCTGACTGAATTCACCTTGCTTACTTGAGAAAGTTTATTTGCATGAAGTATACTTTGGGCTTGAATTTGCAATAACTCAAACCAACCCCTCGAACCGCGAGCGCGAAATACAAGTTGCATTTGTACCTGATTGCGGCGATATTCCAAAAGGAGTGTTATTTGTTTGACGTATATGTATGTATGTCCGCTCGTAACTATTCAACGGCTTAATTGATTTTGATAAGTGATATGTCGTTAGATTCGTCTTGATGGCGTATATCACTGGGTATAAAATTAAAATATCAATATGCGAATCTATATCTTCGGACATGAAATGGTGAAAATTAATGAATTAGTGCCATTCCGTATGTATCTGAAGCATCGTATAGCTATATACTTGCGATAAGAAATGGCTTCTAGTTGCTTCATAAAGTGTTGTATGAGACAAAATTCCTGACGATAGGACTTAAATGTGAGTTTAGTATACACGTTTAAGCTTTTTTTTGTGTTTTCGCAGGTGAAATCTTCGTAAATAAGCGTGTATAAATGCGTTGCTCATGTGGACAGAATTAGCCTACATTCATTTCAATTATAAAATATATACAATTATTAGCTGATCCGGCAAACTTTGTTTTGTCATATAAATTATTTCTTGGTAATTTCTAGTGTAGACAAAAAATAACGTGAAAAACATTTACAAAAAAGACGATAATTCATTTTTTTTCGTTTCCACGTTGTGTTTTGTAAAACACAACGTGGAAACAAACATACTAAAGAAATATATATATATATATAATAGTATAGGAATATATATATGTATTATTATAATATATATTTGTATAGATATACGAACCTTGGAGTTACATAATGAGAAATTATAGACTCAGTCTAAAATGAGAAATGTTGGATGGAATTAGGTTAGTTGAAGCGCGGTAAGCTTAGAGATATTAAAGCTAAAATAGTACTTAATAGAAATACTTAAATCACAAGGAATATGTATGTGCGATTCTAAATTGGTTTCAGTATAATAATAGCTGCTTTTTATATGAAAGTCAAATGAACTACTAATAGCAAGGCTAACTAATTTATATATAAATATATTAACTTTTTTGTATGTTATTATAGCTATATTATATTACATAAACAGTTTGTAGCATCTATGACAAATTAAATTTTCTGTTATTGGAAGTTCCTAGCATGACTCACAGTACCAAAATTTTCATAAAAAGTTGCACCTACATCATAATATACGCTCGGTGATTTCTAAATACAAACTTTTGCAATAACGCACTGCATGATATTTGTTTCCGTGTATATAAATATCATTTCTGGAATAGTCACTCGCATAAATTTTCAGGTCACGTTGGTTAGAAGGGCAAGGCCGTAAATTCGTCGAATTTCTGTAATAGCCGTCATCAGACCCACAACTATCTTCTACATAGAAGAGCGATAGATGAGTACTCGGTATCTATAAAGGTATTCAGTTGTATATAATAATTTATACGTACAATTAGATAATATTATTATAATTCTGAAAGAAAAATTACTATTATTTACGATCTTGATTGCATTAATTACTAGCGATTTGCGGTCATCTAATGTGGACTTCCATTCAGCAACTCGATAAGTTGCTTCCGAATCTTCGAATAACAAAACAATACAATACGAAAAAGTATTAAAATTCGGTCCACAAGCGGGGATATCGCGCAACAGAAAAAAACATTAAATACACTAGAGAATTTCCTAAGGATTTTTGGAAATCGTTCGCACGTCTAATTGCCCTGCAGCAGGCTAATCACGGTGAGCTACCGCGATCGCAATGCGATACATTTTGATTGTTGATTTCTGATTTTATCTGATAATAATGTACAGAGTGATTTCTTATTTTTTTATTTTTATGAAGTTTTCTTTTAAGAAATGAATCAGTGAACTTTATCATTAGCGTGCGTAGGAAAATTAATTAATTAGGTTATCTTAGTGGGTGTGTTAATATTATTAATCGTCGGCCTGGATAGTGTCTGATAGATCACCAAAGGCGCCCCCGCACTTTATCAATCATTCACATCGCGTTACTTTCCCAGACTACTTTTATGATGGAATCGAATAATATTGTATTATTTATGTCGAATGTTGTTCTAGAATTTTAAGAGACTTTCGACCTTCGAATCATCTATTATTTCGCTGTTTTATTCTTTAAATGCCTACATTACACAATCAGGTAAGGCAGATTTTTAACTTTTCATATCTTTAAAGAAAAAATCTTACTTTTATGACTGTCATTTCTGTGACGGCACTGGAAACATTGTTCTTTTATAATGTTAAAAACAAAACTCTAATTATTTGCAAAACCATTTTTATTACTTTATTTTATTATTGAGCTGTGATATATATTTTCGAAAAAACTATTTAATATTATAGTAGACGAACTTTCATTACAATATTCATTGTATTCGTATAAATCGTAAAGTATCAAAAATAGTATTGTTGCCGTATTTAGATCGAACATAAATTATTTTTATCTGAAACTACGTCCTGGTTCGATTTATCGTAGTTGTACGATTTCATTGTGCTGATTTTTATCGGTGCTGTCATCTAACCAAGCATGTGTGAGTACGTAAGGAAGCATAGGTTGTTATAAATTTTACGGTTTTTGGAACTCAGTGATATCGCTCAGGGTAATGTTTCTTTGAATAACATTCGACTTCGCCGCAGTCGTTTACGAGGGAAGGCTTCATAATATATTTTCATTATGATCCATTTATTCGTGGGTTGACGACATCGACTCTTTATATACAGAGTGATTTTTTTAACTTAGCGTGGAAGGCAAAATCAGAAACTATAAGGATTAGTCATTTTGTTGTCTGTTTTGTTTGTTTTTTTAACTTATTTTCTTAGCCAGGACTCGAACCCGTTGATTTCAAAAAACAACACACGCTGTATTAATGGATCCTCTAATATTGTTACGATTAAGAATCAACTTCTAAGAAATATTAGTATAATATAGCAAAAAAAAAAAAAAACGTAAAAAGGAAAAAATATTGTTTTACAAAATGCTGTTAAATTCCTTTCATAATATCAAAAAGTGAATGTTTGAAATTAGAACATGGTGTTGTGACGCTAAATGATGGTAGGTATAATATTCAAATCGTATCCACCACCATCAAAAGGAAAATAAAATTATCAAAATGATTTAGTTTTCGTCAAAATCGGCTTCGAGACTCTTTTAAGTATTTTTTTCTAATCCCTATAATTTCGGATTTGACCATCCACGCCCAGTAAAAAAGTCACCTTGTATATGATAACATCAATCGTTAACAATATATATTCGTCGATATACGATGTACCCATAATACGCTGGGAATGCTATCTGATTAAATTTACATAGTCTCGTCAGCAGAAAGGGTGCATTCTAAAATGTCACGACACAGATTCAATTAAATTATATATGTTCATTGAAATAGAATTCGGGCGCTCTTTATATCAAAATAAGTAGCAACTATATATAACATTAATCGTGAAATTGAAACGTGTGATAATATAATTATTAAATTTTCAAATTAAATGCTATATTCTTTGCGTTATCACAAAATTAGAACATAAATAAACGGTTGTTATAATGTGTGTACTTACTGCTTTCGTATGCCTACATAATGTATTACATATGTTTTTGTTGCCAAATAAAAATTAACTTATCTATATAGTGAAAGTTTGTTACTGAAAAAGTACCGGTTAATGGTCATCAGCTCGTCGCGGTGAACGCGGTAATTACGGTAACTATACTGCTGCAGGAAAGGCTTTAATGAGAAAGAATTTCAACGGAATACAAATTACTATACGCGGCTAAAATGTTACCTCTCATTTAGGTATCTTGGAGTGGCAATTAAAGTAGCACTTTCCAGATTTTTCTTTTGCGGTTGTAAATTAACGTCTGGTCACCATTTAAGGTGTTGTGAAAGTAATGTTCAAAAAGTTCATAGTCTTAATTAGCATTTAGGAAAAGTATTTTGGAATTTGAAATTTATTATATTTTGCTTAAAGAATAAATACTTCGTACCATGTATTAAATAATAGAAGTATATTATCACTATATGCTTATATAAGTATATTTAATGTGAGATTAATTATTAATCGGGGTAATTAAGTAGTTATTTTATTTATTCCTAATCATTCAGTCAATATGTATTATTTTGACATTTTTAAATACTATTAAATGCCTTTTTGTTCAATAATTCACAGGATTTCTTTATGTACTATAGGATTTCGCCAAAAGGTTATATTAAATTTAATGTATTAGAAATGTTGGTAAAACCATTGAGTAAGTAAATTGCAGCTTTAGAAATCTTTTAACAGGATTTTAAGATAAAATCGCAGAATAAAGTGAGACCGTCGAAATCCATCGAGACTGATAAGAAAATTCCGCGCCGCACGCGAAGGAATGTCTGATGCGAGCTCGTATGTGAGAACTATGTGCTGGATTTCACTTAAAGGAAATAAAATAGCTAATAGCGTTTCAGTATTTTAAATTTTTACAGAATAAATAGCTTTTATATTCGAAGTGAATAATAAAACTAACAAGTTTTTAAATATTGCTATTTGTGACGGAATATTCATTGTATTAAACATTCGAGTAATAGTGAATAATGTACCTACTAAAATGAAAATAATGTTTCAATAGAAATTCTGTCTTCGTCTTCTTTCAGAGTTCTGTCGATATTTCATATCTATAAGTATTTTCTTAATAATGTTTTGGAGTTTAAGCTCGACTGTCTTAGAAGTAGTAGGTAAATTAATTTGGTTTTGATTTACTTTTGTATTTCTACACTTCCTCTTCGACACTTCCACTTCTATTTTTACTCTTCTATTTCTACACTTTTATTGGTACAGTTTCACTTCTACACTTTTACTTCCACTTTTATACTTTCACTTCCTCTTATACTTCTAATCTCACTTTCTCTTCTAGTTCTTCACTTCCCTACTTCCATTTGTACTTATATACTTCCATTTTCATTTCCATCACCTCATTTCAACCCATCCAACTAAATACAACTCCACACCATACCATTCAACTACAATGTACTATACACTTCACTTTACATTAAAATTGAATAGAAGTGAATTAATTAACCCTAAATCCACCTATACCTAGTGATTTTGTAATACAGAAAGCGGGGAGAGGGGCGTATTGTTAAGCTAACTCATAAAGTCAGTTCATCGTTTCTGGAGTTAGGTATTAACATATAAAATCACTATAATAAAATACCGCAAACAGTTTTACATTTGCCACTTAAAAAGTTTAAAGCCTACATTAAAAAATCTTTCATAAAATAAAGCATATTATACTGTACAAGAATATTTTGATCGCAAAGAGGCGTGGGCTTGATCCGGATAACATAATTAAAATGTAATAAAAAAACATTATGTATAAATGATTTTAAAAGCGTTACTATCGATTTTCTTGCCGGTTCTTCTCGGTATAGACTATGTGTCATACTATAAAAGAAGCATTAAAACCATGTTCAACACGTGTAGCTAAACAGTGTTTAAAAATTAAACATTGCTTAAAATATTATCTAAATTGCTTAGTAGCGAATAAACTCATAAAAAAAAACTTATTGATAAAATGTTATATCTTACATTTGACAGCTGACATAGGTTTTAGACATCTATTAAACTCACTTACACGTATGTTAATCTATATTTAAAGCATGTTTAACTCAAAACTGTGCTTAGACGCGGATTTGTAGTACGGATTTTTTTAAACACGCGTTTAACGTCTGTTTAAATCTTTTGTAGTAAGGCAGTATATTCCGAACCAGTGGTATCGTTATAAAAATCTAAAATAAAAATTTGACATGTAACTTGACGATTCGAAAGTGCTTTAAAAGCCCATTTGAATAAAGTATATTTTGAGTTTGAGTTTGAGTAAGGTGTAGAGATTTGTTAACCTGCAGCGTCAGAGACGTTAAAGAATAAGTGTTCAAAAACGTGTCATTTATAGGTTAGTTTGTAAATATCAAATAGATTTTATTCAAAAACAATTTGTTTCGTAAAATAATTTATATTTGTATGTCCTTTATTATTAATCCTTCTTCCCGAGTTTTTTTTTAATAACAATATCATATACGTAAGATAATTAATAACTTGTATTTTATTATATTGCCCAACAGATGAAGAGTATTCATAATGCCCGGGCAATTTGCTAATTATTATATTGTCCTGTAGATATAAAGCCCATAACATGTAGATTTATGCACAATTACAGCTTTTTAGTGCTAAAAATTTCAAAGCGTTGACTTAAGAACCCTAAAAACTTTTATTATATGAAGAATAATTAACAAAATGTTGAATAAAAAAAGAATTAACTCAATTATGTAGGTAAGTAATTCGATGGTAAATTCCGTTTTTGTTTCATAAAAGTAACTGGCGATATTGACGGTGAATATGAGATTTTTTTGTGAAACTTATTTAATATAGATACTCATTTTTAAAATTTATGTCTCGACGTAAACGAATACACATTCTGTTTTTTTTCGCAAAATAAAACTTATTACTTGTTTACACTTTCAATGAAAAAGAGGAACACTAATTTCACGATAAAGATATTTCGTATTCTACCGGAGCTCCCATAGGTCGTCAAGTTCCTTAAGGAATATATTATCTGATTAGGGATACATTTTAAAAATAATAGAGTCTTTTCAAATTGTTTGCAAATGTTCACTTGTTTGGTCACTTTTTTATATATGCTTAGCATTGTGAATTATTTCATTTATTATAAAAAAAGTTCAAAATTTAGATTAGAAGGCATATATAAACAATATTTATCAAACACCACAGGTATAATATGATATACGAGTAGTAATTACATAGCTATATCATTTAATATGACCTATCAAAATAGATTTGTAGAGTATATCATACAAGAATGTTTTGACGACAAAGAGGCGTGGATCTAATGTGCGTTGATGTTCTCACAGGATTAAAAAAAATGTTATAAAAATCCATAATGTATGAATGTTTTTTTAAAAGAGTACCTATCGAGTTTCTTGCCGGTTCTTCTCGGTAAAGACTACATTCCGAACCGGTGGTAGCTTAAAAAAATCTATAACCAATGTACCTGTAACTTGACGATTCAAAAGTGCTGTAAATAGCCTATTTGAATAAAGTACATTTTGAATTTGAATTTGAAAAAAAATCAGTACAGAGTTTTTTTATGTATTATTAAAAATATTCTTGATATATAATACATATAATATACAATAATTGATAATTGATGATGAATGATAAATGAGCCGAGATGGCCTAGTGGTTAGAATACGTTGATCTTTACCGATGATCGCGGGTTCAAACCCCGGCTAGCACCGCTGATTTCGTAATTGCTAAATTTGTTTTTAAATTCACCTCGAGCTCGGCGGTGAAGGAAACCTGCATGTGTCGGGAGAAATTCTGACACATGTATATCTGCCCACCCGCAGTGGAGCAGAGTGGTTGATTAAGCTCTAAACCTTCTTCTTAATAGGAGAGGACGCCTTAGCACAGCAGTGGGACATATACAGGCTGTTACTTTACTTTTTTAAATTGATGAATAATTTACTGCTTCGCATCTGTGTGTCGTTGCGTAATGTAATAGACTAGCAAATAAAATTAAAAATTGCGAATCCTTAGATTACTTGAACAAGTTATACCGACTAGTCAGCTAGTGTATTGTAGCCAAGATTATCTAACGAAACTACTAAGTGGCCTGGCTGACTCTATTACAAATAATCATTTTCATAGTTACTTGATATTATCTGGCCCTAACTCAATGTTCGAGTAAGTTTGCAACCCAAATACAAAGTCTGATTGGATAGAAACTACCTACCATAGATGGCAGCAAGTCAAATTCTTATCGAGAGTGTAAACGAAGACAAGAAACAATAGCCGATTTGATAATATAAAGCAAAATAATTACATATTTTAAAGCATTCAAATTAAATATAAAAAAGGATTTAAACATACCTTTAACAATAATTATGTTCTATGGAAAATCAAACAGTCTTAAATATACATATAATAAAGCAGAAATAATCTAATTGACAACAGCGTCGTTTGGCGTAACAATCGTTAAAAATAAACTATAAATAATCAACACATTGTTAATTAAATAGTTGTTTAAATATCATTGATCATTGTAGCGTAGCAATTGTTTTGCATATATAAAACACATATTCGCTTATTTATACACTAATTACTTAATACAAATGTATATTTTCCATTTACTAAAAAAATATAGTAATGACAGTCACACAAACAAATATTTAGTTTTATAATAGTACAGATTTCTTACGTATTCTATTACCAGAATTTGAAAACTTTCCCCAGAAGGGTGAAACACTTTCTGGTGGTAATTTGTCGCTAAAATCCTTATTTATTGCAACAGAGAAGTTGGATCGGCCCCAGGGGCGAATTCGCAAAGTTCGCTCCTTTAACTTCGCTTCACTACACCTTGAGCACATATTGAGGTTGAATGCTCGTTTTCTTGTTATGGTTGAAATATGGTACCTACTACGAATACTTTAATACGATTTTGGCAAAACTTTGTCTTTACACACGCTCTCGGGTACAGTTTGAAAGCTGTTTATTACAAGAATATTATTTTATACAACGTAGTTTATTAGGTGTAAGTATCAATTTTTATACCATTTTGTGTAATAATAAAGTTCTATCGATTTTTTCACAAAACCCACAGTTATACGATATATGATGCTATACAAAGACATATATTTCAATATAGGTTGTCATATGTGAAGCAGCTCGCTGGGCTTATTCGTTTATACCATTTACAAGTATATAATGAAGAAGAAAAGTAAAGCTTCATTCCATATTATGGGAACAACATCAATTATTATTATATTGGTCAGAAATTTAGGGCGCACTTTCTGGCAAAGTTCCAAGTATTAGATATATTATTTTGATGACGTCGCCACTTTTTAGTTCTTGTGTATGTACAAGAAAATATAAATAATGAATGACTGTATAATTTTATATACAGAATGCAGATGTACAAAAGTAGGCGGTGTTATAAATTAAATGCTGAGATTTTTACCTCGCAAGTCTGAGCACTTCAACATATTTTTTTTGTATTACATTATTGTCTGCGACGCAGAAGGAACGCGCATGATAAGCTATAATATATGTAGGTATATTTTTTAAACGAATGTTTAGGTATAAAAATATACCCAACAAAAAATGGAAATATACCTATTAAGGTACCGCACCTTACCCTCATAGAAGATCAACTTGAAGTAATTACTATACTTACGTTTCGTACGGTTTGTGAGATAGACGGAAGCCTGAACCTCACCTCCATTTTCTTGCATTTTTCTTCATTTTTTTCTTCCATGCCTTTTTACGTTAAGCTGACCACGCGTCTGTGGCTTCACTTTTGCTGCAAATGTCCATAGGTGGCGGTGATTGCTTAACATTAGGTAGCACGCCTGGTCGTTTGTTAACTATTTTTATAAAGGGATGGGATTAATGGAAGGGAGGTTAACGCAGATAAACCTTGAGCAGCTGCTGATGAAATTAAATGAATTTATAATAGGATGTTATCGATCCATGAGGTAATTTATTAGTTTCGAGGAATATTGTTAGCTAAGTTATATCCATTAACGTCTGTGTTTGCTTAATAGTAATATCGAATTTTCATTATTAAGTGGATATTAGTCATCTTGGTCTAATTAATGTCTACACATATAAATAAAATAAAAATATCAGTATGTGATTTTAATATTGTTATTGCCTATTTTTAAATTCTATATTGCACCTACAATACTATAATAGCGTTATGTTACAGTATAGTATATATTGTAACAGCCTACTGTTACAGTATACAGTTAAATGTCCCGCTGTTGGGCAAAGGTCTTTTCTCGTATAACGAAGGTTAGGAAGCTAATTTCGCTACGCCGCTCCAATAAAAATTGGCGAAATTCTCTGTTTTGTTTCTTTTTTAAGCTCTTTTTTCTAATAATATTATAAAAGGAATACAACCGAAATAAAAATACGGCTGAAATAATGGCCATTAGTAAATTTTTAATAAACAATAAATGTGTCACACGTTCAAATATAACATGTTATGTATTATTTCAGACACACGAATATTCAGTCAATTGAACTTAAAACAGTCGTATTTGTGACATGATTTTCACATACGAGTACATACATTTGCATGACACGTGTTTAGAACCTTATGAATGCAATGAATATACGATAACTGTACATTGTGTTTTATATAATTATATATTCTTGTATAACATTCTTTCTTTTTCTTTGTTTTTCTGATAAAATTTTACTTAATAATAAAGAATGAACGTCCTTCTCTATAAATAGATGTCAGTTGCTCGAAAGGGAACGTAGACGGTCTTGGATAAATGATTTAGTGGATGTAGGTCATCCTCTAGTGTCGGCAAGTATCGTTATACCGTCAAATATTTGCATAGCTCTTTCCACGTATCGCTTTATAACAATGTATCAGTAAGCCGACAGTGTCGACATTCCATTGGTGAGATTTATGTTTTGTAGCTTCGAATACAATATACTCAATTCAAATAAACCCATTCGGTCAATTCTACGCACAATTCTGTCGCCCATTTGCAATTACGGTTAATTCGATTTAAAGTTATAGTAATTATTTAAAGTAGCTTTTATCTGGTGTCTATTTATTAGTGTTTAATTGTTATAAAATATAAACATGTTGCTTGTTGAACTTTCTAAGGATCTACTTTTTAAATTAGAAGGACAACCATTAATAGGAGTATTAACGTGAACGTCGAATGTTAAAGTTTATCGCAAAAAATTGCATAAACGATTAAATGTTAGTAAACTTTCAGGCTTCTGGTCTTATCGAATTTATTAAACAGTGTGACAATCAATTAAAAAAAAAGTATGCCGTTTATTTGTTATTTTTAGCCATATTACTTATAAGAAAATGCTGTTTTAATACTTAATTGTCATAAAGTTTTTTAAAGAAGGAGCCTCGACTAAAAGCTAACTAATTATAAATTGTGTATAATAAATGTATGATAATATATTATAATTAGGATGAACACAACCAGTATCTATGGACATATACATAAATGGCTCTCTAATCACGGTGATGCGTCCGCAATGTGGACGGCACGCGGTAAGACATATACACAATTAACACAATGTGTAATTTGCTTGATTATTACACGGCCACTTTAGATTAATTAAGGTAAAACAACTAAAAATGTTATTATTAATAATACTTATAGTAATACAGTGTATATATATATATATATATATATATATATATATATATATATATATATATATATATATATATATTAGGAATATTTTAATGTATATATAATTTATGTATATATTTATAAGATCTCTATGCAAGGTGCCCATGCAAGGTGTAGGTCGCTAAAATTGTCAACCTTTGGCTTTTTTTTTGTAGGATTGAATAATTTTGTTTCTCCTTTAGGATTATGTTCACTTGTGATGATGTCTCAAATTATTTTTAATTAAGTTAATAAGTAAATCTTAAATTATAAAACAATTTATTAAATAATTGCTGTATGTCATTATTTCTCATTTTTTTTTCTACATTGTTAGAAGTCCTTATTCTGATAACATTTATGTAATGAGAAATGTAGTATGATATTTATCAAAGAAACTTTCACAATTAAACGATATGTCATTTTTTCTTTATAAAATCTAACAATCATTTAATTTACTGTTTTAGAAACATACATTGCAGAAGAGTTGATCCTTGTGAGTTGTCTTGTCAGAACTTGTTGTTATGTTATCTCATATCGTGTGTATCAAACAATCTCTTCTGTAGAGATTTATGTCTGTTTGCAAAGCGAGAGTACAATATGGAATGATAAATATCTACCATTTGAGTGCCAACTGAAGTGCGCATCTCTCTAGGATAGGTATATATAATTACTGAACTACTTCAGATATTAATTGGAAATATAGATTCTCAAACGAGAAAGTTCTAGAATCTTTTAAATTGCTCAGATTTAAAATTTCATCTAGTTAGTATCTTAAGACGCGATTCATTTTCTAACTTGGCGTATTTTAAACCTCGCAAACAAGGTAGAAATCACAAAATATTAAAACAGCGCCAAGAAATTTTGCAATTAAAAAAAAATTGAATGAAATCATAATGGATACTTTGTTCAAACAATATGCTATCATAGAAAAAAATATTCGTAACTTTTAAAATTCAAACAATTTTTTTTTAGCCCATGCCGATGCTTCTGCCGGAAAGGCCTCTTCTTTGTTTTACTGCAATATCATCGCTGTTTAGGTGCAGATTCTCTGACATGTACATATGTATGTGTAAGGTAAATTTAATTCTAATTAATGATTATTAATTTGTTTGATATTTTTATACTAAAAATAACATCGCGGTATTTTAATTCAGCTACAAAATAAATACAAATTACAAGATATGTTAATATGTAAAGGTCACAGCTGACATGAACAGACGTTTCGACGGATATAAGTTCTTTTCTTTAACTTTTTGGTGACGGGACTTTCAAACATTTTGAATTTTTGTTGAAGAAGTCGTGGCCAACGATAGGCAAAACTAACCCAAGGAGAGTTGGTTGGAATTGGAAAAATTTTACATTTTATAAATACATACATACTGAGCGAATAACTGTACGTAATAGATTTTTTTTCTATATTTACAGTAAACATACAAAGTAACACTGATGAATCTGGGGTCCGTCAATGTGTCTATGTACATATGTATATGTTGCCCGACCATGTGTCTGTCACTTTTCGAAAATGTCCTGCGACTAAGGTATCTCTTATAAGGGACTAAGATATCTTCTAATAGCTACCCAAGTAACATACATGAAATTCAGATTATATTGTATGGCGTAGGTACAGTTATTTAAAGTTTTAAGAGATGGTGTCAGGGGTTACCGAAAAAGTATATCATATATAGTATAGTATGGCAATATAATCATATGATTTCTACTATTATTTGAATAAAATATAAGAAAATCACGCTGTATAATTTGACGAAAGTACACCTTTCATATACCTTTGCTACCTGATATCTGATAAAGTCACCTATATCTTAGCTTAGCTTAGTTGACCATCGTCCCTTAGGTGACATTTGCACAAGAGGAGTACCAATTTCGTTGCAGCTTAAACAATAATTAGGGTGACAGGAAATAACAAGTAAAAAAAGGAATAGAGACGAGGGTTAGACTTCTGACTGTCTCGCTCACCGACGAAACGCAGCTATATGCATATGCAACTTTACATCGACTTTCTTTGAGAGCGTAGTACCGCCCCAGTCGAGCCAACCCGTGGAGGTGCTATATAGTCAGGGGGCTACAGCTCCCGGCTCTACCATAGTAAGAATATAAGTAAATCAAAGTAATTGTAAATTGTGCAGTAGACATATACTGGAAATTATGTTAACATTGATTAAAAACAGAATGGATGATTTTACATTTATTTCATTTCACTCGAATTAAAAGTATATAAAAAGTCTGCAGAATAAAATTCAGAGTAGAGTATAAATTTACAAATAGGATCGTTGAATGATGGTTGAGAATTTAATGAAAGTAATATAGTATATATACATACATTTTATTATTTTAAATCCTCTTTTTGGCCTTTAGTGTTTTATGCTGGTAGATCCCTGCTCGTGTCAAATATCTGTATAGGCCATGAGGTATATTTGTCACTGTTTGGGTGTGTGTATTTGTGTTATGTGTGTACCCGGGCCTGCAATACAGGATCATAGGATAGGAACATAACGGGAGTATATATTAAGTATGGAGCGTTTTTATTATTATTATTATTGGATATTCGTTCTTACATAATATCTCTTTGATAAAAAAAGCCTTGCTTTAAAATTAATATGATGTATCTACTGTTAAACAAGAAGAGTATTTTGATTAACATATAGTATAAAAAATAGATTTGTCCAAGAAAGGTGTTATAGTAGCGAAATAGGTACTTATTAATAAATTAAAACTTCGATCGAGGTTAAGTCAAACAATTACAACAAAATAAATCTAATTACGAAGTTCATCACATAAAGTGCATAGCTAAATTAATTTAAACGATTCCAACGTCTCGACAAAGTAAAGCTATTGATATTTTAAACAGAATAAGTTGCAAACTTAGATAAAATAAGAAGAGGTGCTTCTAATTACACAGTCTTCTGATATTCTCAAAAACGTCGAGTGAATTTACCAGATGATTTCTCAAGTGTAGCAACAATTTTGAATTATGCATAAAACGCAAAGCGAAAAGCATCAGTATTTCAAGATTAAACTATTAAAATAAATGATTGTAACATTATAAAGCTAAAAAATCTGTTGTTTTAACGCAATAAGATAAATAATTATCATTCCGATTTGGAAAATAATTTAAGCATTAGATATGTCACATTAAGAGAGGTTATATAACTATATACAATATTTTGAATAAACTTTTTTTTAGAAATAAATTACATCTCCTCTCTTTATTTTTGCGACAAAAAGTAGCCTATATATGTAGGTATGTAATTCATTAAATTTGGTTATTCTGTAATCGGTTTAGATGTGAACATGTAACAAACAAACAGCCGGTATTTTCTCCTTTATAATATAAAGCATGAAACAACCTAAATATATAATATCGTACGACTCTACTACTGCAAACTGTAGTTGTGTATTTGAAAACGTCGATGAAACCGCGAGGCACAGCTAGTGTAAAATAGAGACATTCACCTGAATATTAAATTCTTGTACGTTTTTATTTTACTCAGAACTTTAGAATAGACACTTAATTAGGGCCTAACAAGAAAGCGCAAAGATTCCATTTAAAGTTTAAAGTAATAATAATGTGTGTGCAACGACCGTGTTTTCACCAATTTCTGCATCTATTGTTAATCCTCAGTGCTCCAGGGAGTAATTAAGCCGTCTTCAGTTATCTTCATTAACTGTGATAATCGTTAACATTAGGGTAATTAATTAGCTTAGCCTTTGTGTTATGAGCTTCGTTCTTAAGTGGGTGCCTAATGCGTTTATGAGGTCAGATGGAAATTACTATTGTATGTTTAATTCAATAAAGTACAACGTTTCTCTGGGAAATATGTACAAAACGATGCACGAATCGCAATGTAAGACTGCAGATGTTAAATTGTAAAAAAAAAAACTGACATTTTATTCGAAGTAAAAACTTTATATGTTAAATTAGTTAATGTTATATACTTAATGTATAAGATGAGTCCGAATGAATTATTATATTTAAATTATTATTCCATTTGTAGTTTTGTAGCATTTGTAGATTTGTAACTTTGAAGTATAATATTATTCATCGCAAGTGTGAATGTCGTGTAGAGGAGCTATGCTACTCACGATCCGTTTCGCCACTTCTACTTTCTACTCACGTCGGCCAACGGGGTAAAGCCGCAAATTCGCCAAATTTTACTAATGGCTGTCATCAGACCTCCAGCTACGAGTATCTCGTAACGTTTTTGATAACTTCTTTGCAGTTCCGTGCTTTTAACTTGCATCTAAAGCATTTGATTTGTCGTAGCATCAACATATTTTAATTTGTGCTTATTATGATTCATTGACAGTTTAATATACTTTTTAAGTTAAGGTATCTATCGTTTACATAATAAATTACACAATAATAATTTAAACTATTTTACATACTTTACATAGGCTATGTAGTAATTAAAATCAGCGTTTTGGAAGGTATCATTGAAGAAATTGCCTGGGTTGACAAAATAATTAAATGGCCCAGTAAGCAATAGTTTTACACTCATGTATTTGTTTATTATTATTATTTTTAGCGGCAGGTGGATAGTTAAAAACAATTGCATAAGTTATAAATAATTGTTTAAACAATATAAAATCCTCAAGTAATATTATAAACGAATTAAGTTCCTTTTTCAATATTTGTGTAAGCTATTAATAAAATCAGATTATCCGGATACGTAATTCAGCCGATTGATATATCTAATTTATGATTCAAATATACACTTAAAAAGGATCTTTAATATATGTCTCAATTATAAATCTGTGACCTTCGTTAGCGAATGGGCAATTCATGTTCGAGCGGCGGAAAGTGTCGGAATCCAGGGGTCTCCCCCTCTATTTATCTTCTAATACGATCTGATGTAAACGTCGAAAGCGACCTCCTTATCTGTAACACGAATAATGCACGCCATCCGTCTCCGTCCGATGCCTCATCATTCCGTCCAATCATATTCTTCTTCATTTATCAGTATCATTAAGAAACACGAGCCCGATAAAATATATTTTTATATCAATACGACGTCTTGGTAGGCGCTTTATGAGATGTATTTTTAGGATAAATTTATAAATCAAGCTTATTATTTGAATAGGTATTAATGCTTACTTTTATTACAGAAGAGCCTGAAAAAATAGTGTTATGTTAACTTTTAAATGTCTGAACCGATGACATCAATGATGGGTTGACGCATTTAGGGTATTTTATGGTGTCGCTATTTTAATTACCTTTTGACACTCGTATACTAACATAACCTATGTTAGTATACGAGTGTCAAAAGGTAATTAAAATGTAAGCAGTCGTGTTTTAAAAATACTATTTCTTTTTTGTGTTAAGTATATATTCTATTGTTATTTAATCCATTATAATGTAATATCGTTTGTTTTATAGTGACATCTCACAATATTTCAATAAATATAAGAAATAGTGGTAAAGAGTATGTTATGTTTAAATTAAATAAAAATTCAAGACCACATAGATATTAAATAAACATAATATTAAATGAACAATCTTTTGTTTTAATCAACAACTTATAGCATCACTCATTATATCTTTATCAAGGAAAATTCAAGTAAACTACAAGCAAGTTAGCAAAAACACATTCGCGTGCGAGGAAAATACAAGTCAGTGGTACTTGTCAGCGGCGGCGGTATCAAACAAACGCCCACTCCGAGCCACTAATACCGAGTCCGGACGTGAACGCTGGTATTACGAGTGTCCGCGGAAATAGCTCTCTGTAACCTACTGCCAACTTATTGTATGTACGTACTACGTTACTTAAATTTATTCCGTGTTTTGATAACGTATACGCTTAAATTATGTGGTTATATAATCGTTATTGGCCTAAAAGGTAATCTTGATTGGGTATATATAGGAAGCTTTACGATTTAAGGTTTATATTTAGAAATGTTTCTGGTAAAGGGCACATATTTTTTCATATATTATAGTTAACGAAATAAAATTTACACATAAATAAGCGAAAAATATCATCTCAAGATAGGCAGTATTATAAATACTAAGTTATTATGAAAATAATTTAAAGTGAAAATTAATATTGAATATTTTTTCACTACCACATATATTACATAATATTTTTCAAAATTTACACAAAAATAATGGAAAAAACAGTTATATACAAATAATTAACAATACGACGCTTATTTTTGTCGCTCGTTTTTTTTTTATTTTGAAAGTTTTAAATTTAGGCTTTATGAGCAATTTAAAAATATAGTTGTATAATCTAACATAATTTTTTTAAATATGATAATTTTCTGTCATTAACATAAATTGATCAAGATACGATTGACGGACACATTTTCATGATAATGCCTTCTTTGTAGCAAAATATTGCCAATGGGACCCTATTACTAAGCCTATGTCTTTCGTCCGACATATGTATCTTATCATAGTAACTATAACAAACATAATGTAACCAGTTTGTGGTTTATCTAAGTAACAATAGCCTAATTACAAATGTTTATCATCACTGACAAAATATTGCTTTTCCCAATTAAAAACTATTTTTATTGAGGAGTTCTCCTGATGTTGCACCATCAGCTCTACTTTACCATATCGTTCAAACAAAAAATATCAAAATTAGCCTACATTCAGTGGAGAAGTCAGTCAACAAACATAAAAAAAAGAAAAAAAAAATACATAAAGCCGAACATAAAACCCTTTTTGGGATTTCGTTAAAAAGTATCAAATTGAGAGAAATCCCGAAGACCTTAAGAGAAGTCTTCTTTTAACTTTTTCAACACACAAACTTTAAATTTGGTTCTATAATAGTTTATACCACAAAGTAAAAAAAAACGAATATAAAACAGGCCCATAAGACGGATGTAAGCAGCACGGAGTAATGAGTTCCCGCTCTTTGCAGATTATTTTAGTATAGACATAGTGACTTACCTAATCGTTTTTTTTAAACACCAATGTTGTTAAAGTTTTAAACATTGATAAATGTCATTTTGTGTATTTGTAAAATTGTAGTATTATTACAATTGTATACATTTTTATTTCTTTATTAAAATCTTTTTGTATTAACATTTGTAAATAGTATTTCGATTACCCATAATAAACCCTTTTAACAAGGTCTTTTCTGAATCTTTTATGCATATTGCTATTACAAATATGTTGGCACTTAACGCTTATAAATTACCTCCCAATATGTCGTTTATCATCATCAGTCAACCTGAAATGTGTGAAATGTACCATATTTAGCTGCGTTTTACATGTTACACCATCAACACTATTGAGTAAATTTAGCCTATTTCTCCTAACAAAAAATCAAAGCTCCGAATGGAAATGGAATGTTCCATTTTGTTTTCGTAGCTTCAATTTTTTTTTGTTTCAAACTTATTTTTTTAAGGTAAGAAGATATGAATAATACTCATAATTTTCTTTATTCGAATGATTTAATTATTGATCTACAATGAATATTTATTATTTATTTTTTGTCTTGTCGTTAAAAATGAAATTGCATTTTTACTCTTAAATAAAATTACTTAGTTTGTCTGCAGCAATGAAAACAAGCACCCCGGGCTATTTGTGGGCAAATGAGATGTAAAATACGGAATCTTGCTATTTCAAGAGAAGCTCTTACTTTGCCGACGCAAACAAATAAATCCTCCAAATGTTACTCCAACCTCGTTTATCTATGAACTACGTAAATCTTCTTACTTTATTGTTTTTTCTTCGTCGATTAATTCTAATAGAGCTCCATTTAAACATTGACCATTATATACCTACGTTTGCTTATAAATCTATTTTTCTCTACTTTATTTCAATTATTTATGATTTTATATGCCCTTAACGTTGTTAAGCAATGTTAGATATATACAAATAATTGTTGTATTGTTATGTAAGTTTTATTCTTATATGAAAACGATTAAATAATTTAGTTCGATGATTGACTGGTTTTAATTTATAATTTTTATATGAAAATTCTAGTTTTAAAAATTGCTGAGCTTGTCTTGCGTTGTTCGTAAGCGATCTTTAACGTTTATCAGCCGAAGAGGCAAACCACAACGTAGGGAAAAGTTCCCCTCAGGAAGCGTAAGGGGAGATCAAATATGCTTTAATGAAGTGGCACGTCTAGACAAAAATATACTCGAGAGAGTGAGATAAGTATGTAACTATTTTAATTAATGATGGCTGACGGATGAATTTTTGCTTTTAGACATTTTTAATGACGAAAAATTTCAAAATAGAAATTATAAAATGAATAGCCTTCAAAATTATACGAAAAACAGGACGCCTGAAGAGTATATATAGTAAGATATACAAAATATGGATGTGTTAAGACTCAAACGAGTAGGTAGTTCCAATTTAGGTAGATATACCTCAATTTACGTGTGTGTGATGGTCTGAATACGAGGCGAGTCCAAACATACGCATGGCAAACTATACTTAAAACATGACGTTATTGTTATAAACCTATTTTCTCTGTCGTTATAAGATACTTATAATCTATCTAAAGGACGCGGCAGTGTTCTGGCAAGTCAAGCAAAAAAGCGGCACGGACGTACTATTCTTTTCATGAAATAATTCAGGCCATTTTCGACTATCTATAACTTCGTTGTGCAGGTGTTTATACAATATAAACAAAGTATATTTCAAAATTCATTTAATTTGAACCAGTACTTAAGGAATTATAACTAGTCAAAGTTTCTTCATTTTGTCACTCACTGACTGATCGATCATCAAAATTCTAAGGCTCTTCTAGGAGACATAGAAGCTTTAAATAAAGAATACATTTATTGTTTAGCGTATAAAGTAAGGAAAAAATAAATGTATATCAGCTTAGTTTTCTAGATATACCAACTGCTTAAATAACTTATATTCTTATATATATGTTAAATATATAGGATTACAAAGTTACATTTGTCTTGTATCTCATTAGTCATTTGTTTGTTTAGTTACCTCAGCAAAATTATTTTGTTTTCATGCGATGGCCCAATAAATCTTTTAATTTTAAACATTTAAAACAACGAAAGATTTTAATATTGATTTGGCCACTATAAGATGTCTCTACCTTAGGTAATTACGCAATAACTTAAGACAGAAGGTCCCTGAAGTAGGGATTGAATAAATCAACCGACGACGTTTTTTTTTTTTTTAAATTTAAATATCTAAAATTGATTCTAAAAAATAGTTTTTACAAAGAGCATTTACTTTAAATGTTCTTAAGACCGTTCCTTGTTTAATTTCGGTTTTGTAGACATTCTGTAACTACAATCACTGTAAGGTGTAAGAAAGGCAAGTATGACAAAAACAAATACATTTTGCGATTGAAATCCGTCGTTTGCAATAGTTTGTGTATTCCTAACTGATTAAAACTTAAAGAAATGGTCATATTTGTCATAAAAATCATACCTCTAAGATGATTATAAAAATTAAGTTTTCGCGTTTTCTGTTTATTTTCACTCAAAACATAGTTTAATCCGATGAAAACTTTGGATTTGTTTCAAATTCAAAAGTAGCATTTGTTTATATGCGTTTATAAAGTATAACGATTTCAGAGTCAGTTTTCCATTAATAACGTAGCACTAATGGCTCATTCTAATCGAGTATTGTATATAAATAAAAATAACATCTTATATTTAATAGCTTTAGTCAGCATTGTGTCTTATTTATTTATTTTAAATATTTTTATGACTGATTAAAAGAGACAGCAATGTAAAAATGTATTATTTTCAAAAATTTAGGATTATTTTACTACGTTTTATTATTACGTAGGTACTCATGTGGTAAGCTAGTAGACCATAAAGATTGGTATATCAAGTGAATATATTCGAGGCTTAGTTTTAAATACTGATGTTTGGCATCGTATAGCTCTGCATGTCCTCAGTATCGTCAGACTAATGTCAAGCCAAATCGAGCCCAATCGGCGTTATCTCGCGGCCTTATAATGTCGTAAAATGTGCCTGCGTCGCTTTTTAGCGAGGGTTTTGTATTTTGTGTAAAAAAAATATTTTTTAAACTCTCTAACTTAGCTTCTGTACCATTTAATGAATTCTTTTATATTTTTTCGTTTAAATATTCAAATTATTATTCTAAATATATAACTTTTAATAAAATGTTAGAAAAATAGAAAATAGTCAAAATGTATAGAAAAGACACGTTAATCGCGAAAGTCTCGTGAAAATTGACGTGCACCCTTTTCTTTATCCGTTTGCTTCTCATTTTAATTCAATTTACTGGATGAGGGCGAAAAAGTAATCTTCAGGGTTGGGTCGGGACACGCTACAGAGAGATTGGAAGTCATCGGCGCAGTATTGGGACGAACTCATATACTTTTATGACTCAGAAAGTTTTTATTCACGGCACAAGAGATTCGCAATCCGCGCGAACCCTCGTGTATGTGAGCGGTATATATAAAACTCTAAACGCGAAAAAACTTATATAAGCTAATACATGCCCACTGAAATATATACAAACATTCTTCGATCTTTCTCTTAAATAATGCGATTTATTGAAGAGAAAATTCAAACATCATTGAACTTTCTTTTATCATTGTTTTTTTTAATACGTGTGCGTATCTTATAAAACATACATGTACTATACATGCAATATTACATAACCTATCTTTTTTGTAAGCAATTATGAGAACATCGTTTAAAAACGTTTCACATAACGCAGCTAAAAATAAGGCAATAACTATATCGAATAAGTACAAATAGTTGATAAAAAAGTAACAATAAGGTAATATATTAATGGATACTATAGATTATTTTATAATTATTACTTTATAAGACTAACAATAGTCGTGTTTGCGTTGTGTCTCTACATAGTATGAAACAATGTTGCTTCCCCCCGTCTGTACGGTTAGATTTTTTGAAACATGCAACGGATTTTAATACGGTTTTCATTAATATATAGATTGATTGAAGAGAAAGGTTTTATGTATAGTACATGAATATTATAATAGAGAAAAACAAAGAATTTGAACAATTTGTAATATGACGTCATAAATAACATAATATTTGCGTGCGCTGTCAGCGCAAACGCTGGCCTTACGAAATAGATCAAAATAACGTACTTCGGAATTATCTTAGCCTTCCAAAAGTCAATGTATATAAAATGAATGATTCTTTCCTAAGGATAACCCACAGTAACCTTTTTTAATTTTTACATATTACAAAAAAAAACAATGGACTATATATTAAGCAATATTAACCAATAGAGTATTATTTCTTATTCAATTCAATACGTCCCGGGTGGCAGCACTCGAACTGGTGTAAATATTGTATATAAAGATCTCGTGTAGGATAGTCTTATCATAATAATATTCATAATATTAATCACTCCACATTGACTCCGCATTAGAATATACATTGCACTCATGCGAAGCCAGGGCGGGATGCTATCACACAATAAATCAATGAATTAGAAAATACTAGGCTAAATATTAACTTTTTTATTTAAAGAATTCGTTTAAGTGTAGATTGTTGAACACAATATATAAACACTTTCAGATAAAAATATTTTTAAAGCGTTTTCTCCAACTGACTCGTACGCAATCTTTTATAAGACCGCTCCAGTTTTTAAAGCTAAGCAAAGACTGCTGCAGTTTTTCAATGCTACTCAACACAATTATATTGCAATTTTAAATTAAAAGCTTAAAAAGCACGAGTTTACTGTTTTATTCTCTTTTCACATTTCTCTATTTTATCCGCAAACGAAGTACGTATTCTATTCGCATGGCGATGTAATTATCACATTCATATAAAGTACGTTTAAATTACTCTTAACCTAAAACGGGGATAGCAACAGCGCATTGCTTGCCGCAACGCACTCAATCTCATGCCCACAAACACTAAACGATACGGCTAATTAAGGCTGGGCGGACTTGCTGCACCCTTACTATTTAATTTGATAATTGGATACGCTGAAATATATATTTTTTAATTTTTATTGTTCGTTTTTTATTAAAATACGTTTTATATTCTCAATTTTGAGTAATTATAAATTAAGTTTTTTTTTTCATCTACACGACACACGATTATTTTTTCGACACTTTAAAAAATTTAAGTATGTCATGAGAATTTAAATAATTTCATAACTGTAGTGAAGCATCTAAAAATAAAACAAAAATAGTATAATTCCAGTTCCTACTCGTTAGGGAGAAACTAAGTGTTTTTTTATGTACTTTGTTAAACTTATGTCAGACGTTCTGTAAAAGGTTACCGTTTTTGCTTTTAAGATAAAACCTCTCTAAAGGAAAAGTTTCAGGTGAAATGGTGCCTCGAAAAATTTGTTCAAACCGCATTTTTCTTCTAACTTATTCACGAGATTGGGTTTCTTTTCGAATCTACACATCTTTTACTTTGTCGGAGATCTTGTATTGTCAAGAAAAAGTGTTTCTATTTAAAATATCACGTGAAATGTTCCTCATACGAAATATTTATCTCGCTGAAATTATTTATGTACACAAAACATTTTTTTTTATAATAGAGTACTTTTGAAGGCCCAATACAAACCTAGTGCCTTAATGTAGGGCATAACTTAATATTTAGTCCATTATTATTTTTTTTAGCTCTTTTTGATTATAAAAATTTATAAAAACAAACTTGAAGATAGTAAACGTTTTATAGAAAATATTAATTTTATTACGGAATATTATCTAAAGAAATTTGGTTATGAAAATATTTACCTAAAGTATAGACTAGTAGCTTTTGCCCGCGGCTTTGCGTTAAGTTTATTTTTTCCATACATTGCCGTTATAAGCCTTTGGAATTTGAACTTTTAAAAATCCATTTTTAGGCGGATGCCTACGTCATAATAAGTACTATCTTCTTTTTAAACCTAATCCAAAGAGTATGCAATAACTACGTAGAGAAGTTCAGTGGGTTGAATTTTGCGTTAAGAGATCAGTCAGTCAGACAGTTACAGTTTCTTTTTATTTACACAAGTATATAGAATATGTAATCTATTCCAAGATAGTATACTTTAGATTATGTAAAAGATAAATCCAAATTTAACACATTAAATGTTAATATAACAATTTATGTTAAAATAATATATATTATTTGGTATTTATATTATTTTGCAATTAAATATGCAGTATAATTGTAAAGAAAGGTTATTTATTTAATAGATCTTTGAATGTCGTATCATATTTTTTGTAGAAAAATAATAAATCAGTTTGTTTATTATTTCCGAACATGCATTTCTCACATATTGAACCCGCAAATGTACTTGGCAAACGTAATATTGGACCGGTAGAGCGTATATGGAGCACGTGGCGTCCATTGCTTCACCTATATGTCAACGAGCGGAACTTTAATCATAACTCTAAGTTCTCTATACACGACTCCGCACCGTATTTGCTGGAGCAATTACCGCAAGCTGCACTAACCTGCCAGTTTGGAGTTGAATTTTAGTGTTCAAGCGTTCAAGCCAAAGAAAACTCAAAATTTGTTAAGTTTTCGTGAAATTTTTGCACGTATAACGTAGGAAGTATAATTATAATATTTAAGTATGCCACGTTAAAGAAACAGCCAAAGTTTATGCTTGCTTGCAGTGGTTTTGCATGTTCGGTTTAATATTAACTACTTATTAACGAATTTTTAACTTGGTAGTAGTTTTATAATTTTTTCTTGAAAGTGAAACTATTTTTTTCAGTATTATTATTGAAGTTTATTTTATATGTATGTATGTAATATTATTTGAACTGCAATATATTTACATATGATAGTGGTCTTCCAAACGAATGCACAAAATTTCGTAGGTGAATGTATGCTACGGATGTAAATTGAGTAAATTTTTAGTTCAGACTTAAATATAAAAATTCTAAACAAAGTAATTTTTAAAAAAAGTCAAATCGACGACGTCATAAGGAATCGATCTTAAATTATGAAATAATACTTTTTCATGTTGATGCCAACAAAATCATCAAATATAAAACTTAAACTTAGTCACTTTTCTTAAGTGTTGACACCGACCTAAAAACATACTATGACTAACATATTATTTTTGGAATAAACTAGCGGCCAACTAACTTAGTCAAGAAAAAACGCTTATTATAGGGTTTTATTATTGGTTTTATGCCGTCGGCTATTTTTTCTACAAGAGTTTCAGTTACAGGTAATCCATCCTGTGCATGTGCCAAACCAACTTAAGCGTCGCTTCTTCAAGCATGCAGATGTTTGACAACTGAGTAACTACAAAAATCTTTTTTATTGTTAACAAAAATGTCATTATTAACTATTAAACTAAGAATAAATTCGAATTAAATTTTATTTTTATTTTTTATTACCTAACATTACTACAAGGGTTCACTTATTTATTAAACACATTCTCTCGAAATTCCATTAATGTAATAAGATTATCACGTGCCATGCGCATTTTGACTTCATAGTTACTTCTCACACCGTTCAAAATTTCGTCAATAAAAGTTATACTCAAGATTTTCATTGCCAGCAAAATTTCATGACATTTTGTTATTAAAAAAATGTTTTAAAATGTTTAATAACCCGTTTTTTGCATAGAAAATAGCTAGCATACGAGCAGGCGGGACAACTGATGTGAAATGATAATCGTCTCTCTTGGACTTCTGCAGCACAAGAGAATAGGAAGGGAATAGGAAGTAAGGAGAGGAATGGTGGAGGGGGTTACGCTTTTGGCATTCCCATTCACCATACAAAAGGTCTACCTACATGACCTACATTCAGCGCCCTCCTCCACTCCGACGACGTTCTAAGCCGAGGTGCGATCTTATAGGAGACACCCTTAGGACGGACGTTATATTCTGAGCCCAGCGCGGGGGGTCCCCCTATTCACGGTAGAATCTCAGTACGGTGACGCTGTCAAGGCCAGTAGGGCCAACAGCAATACACATTGCGAAAAAAAAACATGACCTACATGAGCTACTTCACGTCGATCATACGTGAGTGTGAGGTACTGCCCTGGTCGAGCCAGCCCGTATACGAACTGTAATCAGCAGACTACAGCTAGGTTCTACCTCCATTAGTTTATTGAGAAAGTTTATTATAAGCTATATAATATTCAACGTGAACTAATATAAATGGTCCAGTAATCAAAGATGTCACAGCACGAAAGCGTATAAATTCAACGTGGTAGAAGTCATGTCTCAACTAGAATTACATATTTGTACTTATAATATAAAATGACTACACTATGAAGTATTATGAAGCACAAACTTTTAACGCCTTTATTTATTTTTATTTTAAAAATCGCAGTACATTCTTGTGTTTACTCCACAAAGATTTTTAAAAGGAAACATGTATGAACGAGCATACATTTTTTTCTCCTTTTATAGAACAAATAGAACTCTTATATTGATTAGGTTCAATTTTATACATTCTTCATACGTGTTATATTTGTTTTATGAGGAATGCATAAAATTAAAAAAAAACATACAGTTTGGTATGATATTGACTTAAACTTATATAAATTTAACCTAAATAAAGAAAAGCTTAATGATATTCTGAATGAAATATATAAGAATAATAAAGATTGTATTTCAATCTTCATTATACTTATATATTGAATGGACTACGAACATTTTATGAGCATTTGATTTATTTTTTATTTTCTATACGTATTGTATATAAAAATGAATATTTGTTTCCTTTGTTTGTATGTATCTTCTGCGCTGACAAGCCGTTCGTTTTATTGAAACAAAAGTTTGTCGTACTACTTTTTGCTCCTACTCGCAAGTGAAAAAATAGTTATAGGCATAGTACAATGAAATTCCAGTTTGTAGCGTGTGTCTTGTAATGACAAACAGAAAAAAGAGTTTCAGACGGTTCACCGTCATAACGAAATCTACATTAACGCAAGCGAAGCCACAAGTAAGCTAGTTCTAGATAATAGCCAATCGATTTTCAATATAACAAATTATATGTATATTATTCTTATAATAAATGTAAGGGTTATATTGCTTTTAATAAAAATATAATTCGGTATTCCCAAACCTTAACCCCTTTGGGTTGTGTATCTAAGCGTTACTTGAAATGAAATCATTCTGCTCGCGTATATCATACCTCTTAGGTTAGAACATCATTTATTCATGAAGAAGCCTATTGCTAACACGCAATGCGTAATATTGAAATATTCAGTATTTGCATGTGGTACAGAAATCCTAACTCGATAAGCTGTTGTGAGTTATCGGGATCGACGATCTCATTTATATACTTACATTTGTGCGTGACCTGTGCTACATGTTTATGTTCTTAGATAATTCACTGATAAAAAAATATTTGCAATGCGAATCTTTTGTAACAACATAAGGTATATTTTAATTTCTTATACTAAAATTGAGAATAATAAAAGAAAAAACAAAGATGGGAAATATGGGGATAGGAAAATATATTTATCTTATGAAAATCACTCATTAAAATTGTTATCTTTAAAGAATAATACGACCACACCGACTGCCTCTGAAAATGCAAAAGTTGCACATATTTCAAAAGATTCAAACAATTAAAAAAAAACGTGTAAAACAATAGCAAACGAAAATGTATACTCTTCGAAACAATTTTATTTGTATTTTGATTCCGTAGCTATCCATTACGTTACTTTACATATTTTTTAGCCCCAAGAGGCGTGCAATGAAATTGTTTGCTTAATTTTATATGTTTATTGATTTTGTGCATAAAATAAAGCAAACACGGAGTATGTTCCTCTTACAACCTGAAAAAGTCAACATTATCAATTAGTCTAATTAGTTATTTTACTATTATATTCAATGATTATAAACAAATAAAATGTATTTGTTTTTATTTTATGTTTAAGTTTAAAATAATACATTAATTTTAATAGTATATAAAACTTTCCTCAATATATTTAATTATTTATAATTTCTTAAAAATATATTCAAAAACATATTCAATTATATTATTTAAAGAGCAAGTCTTAATAGAAACCATTTATTACGAGTAAATAAGGAATAAAGTTATTGTTATAATGATCTCGCTAGCTACAAGCAATCATTTGACGAAAACATAGATCATCAATCACAACATACCAAGAGGAATGTCCCATACGTTAGTTCTAACATTTTAAAAGCCTTCATGACCAGCGGTCGTTGAGCCTGAGCACACGCTAAAAGCACGAGTCTCCCGAGATTGCGTTGGTGCGGAGGCGAACATAAGTGCCAGCCACAATAGAAAATAGAATCTGATAGTAGGGATGCCTAGTAACAAGGTATATCATTTAGGTAACTATAGACAGGGAGTCGAAAGTCTAATAACTCTATTTAAATCTAGTGTTTGTGTCTCCTCTAGTATTACAAATGTTTATGAGTATCACTTCACATCATACGACCCGCCTGCTTGTTTGCCTGCTATTTTTTATAAAAAAATAACAATTAATCATATTACAATTAATTACGTATAAAATAAAATTGCCTTTGTATAGATAAATATATATTACTTAAATAGATGTTACTAAATAAAAATAGATGTCGTAAACAGTGATGTATCGCTCTATTGACAATTTGTGACGGACTTATGGGAGAATAATCCTTTCATACCGAATGGTTAATCAAATTGGTCAAACCGTTTTAGCGTAATCATAATTTTAGGTGAACATTGATAATTTTTTTTAAGTCGGTAAAATACGATATTACAGGCTTAAAAGAGATACTTATCAGTCAAACTATACAACGTGGTATGTGTACTCGAGCAGGTACTCGTATATTTTAGGGGAGCATTTTTAAACATAATTATAATATTATTAGTAAAAATAATAACCATTGAGTTCGTAAACAAACCTAAGCAACTAATAAATATAATATGAAATAAATCATATCTCTTGAAAAACTTATAATAAAAAATGTTATTGAACAGCTGTACCTGATAAGTAATTTCTCCGGCATTACAAAGAAAAAGTCCCAATAAGAAAAATAGGGCGACGACGAAAAAAAATATCTTCATGCCTGCGACAAATGTTAGTTTATCTGAAAGCTAGAATAAAAATAAAGAAAATTCTTTAATGATTGTTTTTTTAATTCAGTACTAGTATGTGTAATTAGTTTTATAATTGAGTTATTATTATTAACGTTGATTTGCGATGTTATTTCTTCTGAATGGTATATAGTGTTATAGTTTAAGTTCTACCATAAAAAAGTAGTGTAAATTGCATGTGTAAAATAAATGAGTAGTGCAAAAAATAAAATTGTTTTATAATAAACGGAGGGAAACAAACGTAAGAGCAGTGTGCATAAATCATTGCTCTTCATCCCTACTCTCATCTAAAAAGAATACAACAACATATGCGACTCCTATTTCGGTTACAGAGTATTACCAGGAAATAGGTTTTCCATCAGTGTTTTTTTGTTATGGTAATAAAAACGTGTTGGCTTAAAAATATGTATATTTTACACAACTAATTATCTTCTAATAACTGTTTTGTGGTTAAATTTTTAATAATTGTATTATAAAATTCCTTACGGCTATTTGCAGAAGTAGTGAAACAGCAGAACCTGAACTTTGACATAGTTGTAAAGCCATAACTGTGCCAAAAGCTTTGTCGATCTCTTTTGATAGTCTGAAATGTTTTAAAGGATTTGAAAATATTTATTAATAGAAATAATATTGTAAATTTGACTTATCTAAATAAAGACTATTTTGAAATTTGAAATTATATTAAATTAAGATTAACCATACATAAGATTTACATATTAAATAAATTAATGACCATTCTAATGTTAGGTATAACATTGATATAGTTATGTTTCAAAAAGTGGACTTTTACTTTCTGATCTTGTCTTATATTTTAAAAGAGTAACTATTGAGTTTCTTGAGGATTCTTGTCGTCAAAAGTGCTCGTGAGAGTCTATTTAATTTATTAAATATTTTGATAGTATATTTTGATTTTTAATGATGAATAACACAAAATTGCTACACATTTAGTACATAAATGATTACTATAATTTATGTGCAATAATTGTGAAACATTAATAAGCAGTCATTGCGATAATTCGATTAGTTAATGTTGGTGTTTGTCATATTAGGATAAATAGGACAGTATAACGAGGCGTTAAGTGATGCAGCGAATATATCATTGACACGGAGACAATGCGAAGCGACATGGACGTTATAATCCCTGAGGAACGCATAAAGATGTCTCGTGAGTCGTGTTACTCATTTCCGACGAGTATAATGCGCCCATTTTACATATTTAAGGTTGACTTTTTGATATCATGGATTAATTATGTTTAGAAATGAAAGGATGGCCAAAAATACTATTTATTATATTATATAAAAGAGTCTTTTATAGTTTTTTACTGAAAGTAACAGTATTATACTAATATATCATATGCTTTATTATACCATTGAATATCCGTTCCATGAATTCATCTATTTTAAAAGTGTCATCAGCCAGTGCGCGCGTCCTTATTTAAGCCAGTATTCGTTTACCAATCGAGCCTCCTTATACCGTAAATAGACCATGTTTTTCTCAGTTATTTATAGGTATATTACGTTCTTTAATTACTATTGATTATTATTATATAGTATGTAATATCTGTATTATTATTATGAGACGTAAAATTATTTGTATCCGTTACCTTAATAATTCTTTATGCATTATTATGCCATCAATAAGACTTTTTCTAAGTTTTTCTGCAGCTACTCTCGCGTTTTCTTCTTTGAGTGCCTTTTCAAAATTGTCGCTTAATTTTTCAAAATAATTCTTTAGCGTTATAAATTTGTATTTAAATATTATTAAATTAACTACAGTGAAGCCATCAACTGTCAATATCATTGTTAGCATTAACATGAAAAGAATTATTGTCATAAAAATTCGGACAGTCGTAGCCGTCAGTGAATTATCTCCAAAATGCGGATAATACGTCACGACCGTAACAAAATGAGATCCTGTAAAAATGTGTTTCAATAATTAAATGAAAATTTGCTGAGTGTGAAAACAAGCGAAAAGTTACTTAGGTTTATCGTATTTTGATAAGGTATGAAAAGTAAAAAAAATTTGAAAATGTTATTTCTTTATTATTGTTTATATTTGTAAATAACACGTGTAAAGTACACGTGTTATTTACAAATATTAAAAAGATATTTATATTTATTTGGGTTTTAAGTGATATTTGTTATTATGTTTACGGTAGGTATATACTCTATCTGATTGGTAGTGTCCACGATTTGACGGCCGAACAGTTAATTCGTTAAAATTGTTTTATTTCACTGTGCAGTAATCACAAAAGTCTTTTTGTAAGTTTAATTAACAAATAATTAATTTTATGTTACCTTCAAATATCTTTCTTATTCCTTCAAATACAAAACATGCGGCTGAACCGTAAACTACTACAAAATAAGCTAAAAGATTAATTTTAATAATCCTGTACTTTTCCTCCATTAAAGATTCCTCCTCGTGTACTTCGCAAACCTTTATAAGATCACTGATCAACTTTTTTACCGATTCCTTATTTGATAATACTGAAAATAACTTTATCATTACAATTGTATGGCTCACTGCGAATGTAACTGAATCGCTTTTCTCGTCCTCGGAAAAGTCCCCAATTAAAGCGGCCATTATCTCTAACAAGGTCATGAATCCGTAAATGGAAAATAAAATGTATTTTAACATTTTATAAGAAATACAGTTATCATCGCCTATTACTCCATCCTCGTACCAAAAATTTCCCGATCCGATGTGAAATATTCTCTTACAAAGGCTTTTTAAAATATGATAATTCTTCATTCTTACAACGTGGAGTTGTCTGGGTTGTTGCAAGACTAGTGTTCGTATTCTTGGACAAATACATAATGACATAATAGGAAAAGTTGTAGCTTATATAAGGGCGTCAATGAACATAATGTGAAGCGTGTTCTGACCATTTTAGAAGTAATAATTTTTTTTTAATAATAGAGTATTCTTTAACAAAAATTTGATAAAATAACTAACTAATAATATATAAAATACTACTAATAGTTTCAGTTAATGGAATTGAACATTCAAATCGACAAAGTGAGCAAGTTTCAAAACGCTATTTACTTAAGTTCAATATAAAGTATCTCCTAGAATAGTTTAATTATCTTCGTTATAAACTTTATGTTACTACATTTTCAATAGATAACTTTATTATTGTTGTCGTTGTTCGCATAAAATAAACTTCCGCGGGTATATTTAATTAAAGTGAAGATTTTCAAAATGGCATTTAATACTATTTTAAATATTTAATTTAATTATCGTTTATGAGATAATTTTAACTTTGTTCGTTGTGGCATTTTTTACCAAAACAAAATATTTTCATTACAATTTATACTACTACTATTTAACTGGCGAAATCAAAAGTACTTTTCTTTGGACCGCGAGTTATCGACAATAGTATTTTATTAATTCCCGACTAAAAAATAGGGGTGTTATAAGTTTGACGTGTGTGTCTGTCTGGCATCGAAGTATCCTTAACGAATGGACCAACTTTGATGTGGTTTATTTTCTTTGAAAGCTGATGTATTCGAGGTGGTTCTTGGTTATAATTTATCAAGAATTGCTCAGACAGTTTGAAAGTAATCAGCACTTTTTTAGTAATTGAAGTCCCACCCGCCTACAGCAAAATGTGGTGTTGGGGCTCTTTAAAATCGTGTCAATGCAATTAATAGATTGTCGAGTGATTTTTAATGTTCAATTTTATCATGTAATATAAATAACGAATATGATAGGAAAAAAATTGATTATTATTTCGAAAAAGTACTACTCTATTTCCGTTAAAAGTGTTACCCGGTTAAGAGTTTAGATTGCGAAATATACGCATTGTTAATAGGAAACATTAAATTGCTTTAAAGTTCAAGTAGAATTCAGAAAAAATGTCGAGTTTTATTATTTCTTTATTCATTCCTAAATGTATCGTTTAAAACTTTTCTAATTTGTGGAATAGTCCTAAATGATATCACAACTAAAAGTTGAAAATGCGAATAACTGAATGTTTTATTAGCGGCACACGGCACGGTAAAACACACTAGTTTAGCAAATAGTACTTTTATCAAGTTAAATTACTTTTAGCTCTACGAAAGAGGAAAGTTTTGTACGTATTTCTCACCATTACGGCTGCCATTTTGATTATTTATTTATTATTTTATTAGTGGTATTAGAAGTACGACTTATTTCTGACCGACTTCAAAGAAGCAGGAGGTTCTTTGTTTAACTATATGTATTTTTAAATATATTTATATAAGATTTTTTCTATTGAATATGTCTTTAATACTACAAACATGATATCCGTGGTTATTATAAGACCTTTTAAAAAAAAGGGGAACCGACTTCAAAAACAAAGACGTAATTTCGTTTACTTCAATGACAATTTTATTTAAGTTATTTTGATTTAAAAAACCACACTACTGAACTGATTTTGAAGAAAATTTCTGGAAAATATCAGTCCAGTTGTTCTCGAGTATTCGATGAATATATATAAGAAAATCGAACGAATTCTTTTTAAAGTCGATTAAAAATTAAAAGAACTGAAACGATTTTTAAATGAAAAATCAATATTTTCAAAAAATATTAAGGAAAAAATGTTAGTTTAACTTAAATGATACAAAAATGGGTTTTTAACTTTCACAGGGAAAATATTTGCCATTAATTTTAAGTGTGTAGTATAGGTACATATGTAGTAGTGGAGGATTATTTCTAAGGTCACGGTATTGTATGTTCAGTAGAGATTATAATTGTAGTAGAGCTAAAGATAGTTCTTAAGGGCTGGCTCCGCGGAAGTACTACACTCCCACAGAAGATCAAAGTGAAGTCTGTATGTATAGTAAGTGAGCCGGAAATCTATACACCCCTTCCCATCTTTTCGGTTACTTATTATTTTTCTTTATCTCTTATTTCATTTTAAGTCAGCAACGCTTTAGCTGCTACCGTGGTGCTGCAAATGTTCATGGGCGGCTGTGATCACTTACCATAAAAATATCAGCCTGCCTGTTACTCGGCTGTTATCATAAAAAAAAACGAATTTGGAAAAAAATCATTTTAATGATATCATATGAGCAAATTTTAGTTAGACAGTTTTTTTTTACAAGCTTCATTTTGAAGTAAAATATATATTGTACTTACATATTAAAATATATTTTGATTTAACTTGTAAAACATGTATAGGTATAATGTTTTAAAAATATTCATTTCATTACACTCATAATCGTACTTTACAAAATTCTTTAAGTAAAGTTCTCTTAATAAATTGGAACACAGCCGATAAAAAAGATCACTAACTTTTTTAAGCAGGCAATTTTAAAGTCATGGAAATTTTAAGCACTAATTAGCCGCTCTACCTCTCTTTAACTAATTTTGATCATTTTATTTTCCTAATTAGTCTTAAATTAAGACTAGTGCCTCATTTATATTCTACGAGCTTTGATCGCGGCTTCGTTCGTGTGGATTTAAGTTATTAGATACGGTTATTTGACAAGTACATGTTCCCTTCCAAATTATAGACGATATAATGTAATAAGTTTTGTGTATGATGTATGAACCCTTTTGAATAATGTTATTTCAATTATAATAGCGTAATCCACACCCAATATTTAATTTCAGATTGTATTAATTCATTCCTTTTTTAAATGAAACCGAAATACACTACAAGAAATACGTTATCTTTTACTTAAGCAGATGTTTAAAAAGTTATCAGTATATATGTGTATCGTATTGAAAACATGACATGCTTTGAAAATAATAGAACAAATCGATCGCATCATTATTTAAATGGTAAATAATGATGCTATCGATCTGTTCTATTATTTTCATACGTGCAGTTCAACAATATCTTCTTAAAGACAAATAGATGTAGGATATCTATTGTAGGTGCTCATCTGTTATTTAGTAACTGAGACGTGCTCGTATGCTTCGTACATTCGGAGCGGATATCGTAGTGGCATGCGGTTTTACTGTATAACCAAACTTCATGTTTATATTTGTGTCTTATTTGAACACAGGAATATTGTTTGAATTTATTGATTATTTGCATAGTCGGTCTGTTGTATATTTGTAAATTTAAAATACAGTACACAAGGTTCTATAGTTAAAACTATTTCGAGAATTTTTCGTATAATTTTGAGATATAAATGATATGTACGATAGTCTCACAAATAAGTTATTGTGCACGCATTCTATATGAATTAGCTATTAAATGGCTTTATAAAAAACATAGCTTTGTCTGTTTTTAATTGTAATGTCTTTGTAATTTGATAAACCTTGCCAGATATAAAAACGCCATTGTAATCTATACATATAAAATCACTTGTCCTGACTGACTCATCAACGCAGAGCCTAAACCGTAGGATGTAATCGTCCACTAGAAAGTATGAAAAACATTTGTATGGAAAATCTTATTCCGTGGTCATATTAATTTAAAATTTAATACACATAGTTCTGGATGATAGTAATGAAATGTTAACCATAAAATACATGAATATCATCTGCTATTAAGGTGCAAGGAGGTGGTGAGGTTTCATTGAACAGAATTTATTTTTTTGGCCGATTATCCTTAAACTCAGCATAAATATTCCTTAGAGTGAATAAATAAATATTTATATCCCTAAATTCAAAAATCATCCCTTATAGTTGTGCTAGGGAGTATTAAAGTATACATGGGCAACGCCGCGAGGAACTGCTAGTTCAATATAAAACTGCTAAGGAACAAAGAAAAGCACTTTCGCCAAATGGTAAAATTTAATTAGATATGTTTAAGTTGGAGCGAGTTCAATGAAGTAACGGTTTCAATTCAAAGAGCATATTTTAATGTTAGATGACATGTTTGACGTCATCGTCTTAATAGTCAATATGTACTTCAAAGTCTTGGGTAGCACTTATGAAGGTCGGACATTGAGCGATGTAGTGTTAATTGCTGGGCTGGACCTTCCGCCCACAAATGTTTTATGTACTTGCCATTTCGCTCTTGCTACTTGTTTGTGCCGAGACTCTGCTTCGAATTTTTAACCTATTTTACACAAGTAACAAGAGAACACACGATTAAACGCAGTCTAGGTGCAACTATTGTGTCAGATGAGACTGTCTAACATAGAGGATCCCACAAGAGATTTTTTTTAGGCGGAACATTTAAACATTTTAAGGGCGACAAGGGTGTAAATATTGTAATTTGTATAATATAATATTTGTATTTCGTATATTACATGGCTCGGAATATCGGTTTGAAATTTGGAACAATATTTGTTTGGGTCTTATTTGTTCTTAGGTTCACTATAGAATTTTAAGTCCAACACAACATATTTAATATCACTATTGTATTAATTTTTCCTATTGAAAAAGAAAAACCACCAACTTGCAAAAACTCTTTATGTCACCAAAACTTCACATACAAAAGCCCGCCAATCTGACAATTTTTTTTTCTTTTTTACAATGACAAAGGCATCAATGCATTCAGCCAATATGTAACACACAGATTAACAATACATCATTAAATGAATGCTTCTACTTATTAATAATTAATTACTTTACTTATAGACAATATTCATTATAAAAGAAATAAGTTACATAAACGTATTTTACATTTTCGTAGAATTAATCTCGCGCGTATGAAATCTGTTAGTACGTGAATATACATACGAGTATATATCTTTGATATTTGTGTAAAATGTAGTCGAAGTCGTAACTGTATCATAAATTTACAAAAACTTCTTAGACTGACATTTCAATTAAAAAAAAAAAACGATTACTTAATTCAAAGAGTATTTCGAAATATTATATAGCTAAATGATTTGTTTTACTTATGTTTACAAAAAGCTTAGCAATTTAACGTAGAAAAGTATTTTTAATTCGACATTTAAAGTAAACACAATAAATAAGTGAATGACTGCTTTAAATTGAAATCAAATAATTTAGGTATTTGCGTAAACGAGGTTAATAACTGTTCCACAACTTTTTTAATAGTATATTTTTACTTAATTAAGGTTTACAAACTTTTCAAATAATTATTTTCGTAAGGACCATTATATTTGATTAGAACGTCATTACAATGTTAAAAGTTATATACGATATTTCAAGTTTACATTAAGCTGTGCCTCAATAAACATCGTTAACGCTTTTCTAATGAAACGGAATATTTTATATTCATACTCGTATATCGTCATTATAATTTTACGAGATAAGTTTATTACACAAAGCTTCCGAGAATCAAACGTATGATTCTTAGTTAAATAAAATTTTCTTAATATAAAATAAAGATTTTAGGTATATTATATAATACGTATTTATGACTTTAGTATTAATATTATGTCAATTATTTTACAGAGTTATTTTTATTTAAATTGAACACAAAAAAAAAAATTTTGATACATCAATTTTAGAGTATTTATCGACTATAAGGTAAATATGTAACCTAAAAACGTAGGACTTTAAGAACTGTTCTGTTAACTGCCGATTAATAGGTAATCGATAGTAATATTAAAAACAACCACTAACAAGAATTTATTATTTCTATTCCTTGTTGTTAATGGAAGAATGAAGATATAAAAAGAAACTCTAAATATGTTAAAGCGGAAGCTTGAGGAGGGATCAAAGGGGTTGTGTAGATGTTTCAATTAAATGTAACCTCGACTTTAATGCGAGCCGCGACCCGACCTTCATTTAAATAGGATATGAGTGACTGGATATGTAAATGAATGCACAGTAGGTATACAAAACCGACGTAGTTAGATGTATCTCTTTCACTTTAAATACGTTTTTATTGATTTTTTTTTATCTAGCACGTGGAAATAATAATTGTTATTTGAATTACTTTTGAACCCTTATTTTAAAGGTTAAAAGCGAAGACTGTTATTCAGAAACTTTATCATTTTAAGTTAATCTGTATGATTCAACCCTCCATTTAAGCAGGCTTACGAAAATTAATTATAATTGCGTTCGTAAAGGTTGTCTACGCTTTGATAAATAAATAAAATGAGGACACGAAAATCCCGTATCTATTGAACATTATAATAATATGGGTATTAATTTACGCAAATACAGTTTAAAAACGTAATCCTCCTATTCACATAGCCATAAGGTAAACGTGACTTTGTCTTAGAACAATGTATTTTGCTCTTGGCGAACTAATTGGCGTAAGATCGATTCTGCCTCGTGAGCGTACTTCCCTAATTAGTGTTCGGGAACAGTCCTAAAAAGTTTCTTAATAGAACCATATCTAACTAATAGGTAATAATTGCTTTATTTTAAGTGCTTGGATTTGTTTCATTTCTTGTTATAAATAAGGATCCTAAATAAGGTGGTAGAACCTATCTGTAGCCTACTGACTAGCGCGCGTATACAGGCTGGCTCGACCGCAGCAGTACCTCACTCTCAAAGAAGATTGGTTTGAAGTATCTAACGCAGCTGCGTTTCGTACGGTAAGTGAGAAGATCCGGAAGCCAAAGGCCCTCGCTATTTCTTTTCTTCTTTCCTTCAATTTCTCATTCCATTTTAAGCTGATAACGCATTTGTGTCTTCTCTGGTGCTGCAAATGTCCATGGACGGCGTTGTTTACTTAACTCAGGTGTCCCGCCTGCTCGTTTGCTAGCAATTATTTTTATAAAAAAAAATCCTATAAAGTTATTGATTCTAGGGTAATATCCACTTTTTTTATACTAGCGGCGCACACCGGCTTCGCCCGGGTTACATTTAGATTTACAATTCCTTATTCACCCGCTCAAGAATAAAATATAAAAAAAAAACGCCGATGTATATGTAAATGATAATAGTAGAAATAATATAATAATAGAAATAAACGTTCTTGCTAGAAGTAACCATATTAAATTTTGCATTTCTTACTTTAAAAATGACACACTTTCATTCAATTGTTCATCCTGTATTTGACTACCTTAGAAGCAAAATTTAGTCTATGCTTACAATATAAAAGGTATAATACCAAAAAATTAAGTGTTAAGTCTCAGCGGTTTAGGCTCTGCGTTGATGAATCAGTCAGGCAGTCAGGAAAAATATTTATATATGTGTAGATTAATGTAGTTTTTATAAATTGTATTCGGGCGGCATTGTTAGCTGTATAATTGTAGTTCTAATTGTGCGGTTTGGACAATAATTTAAGAAGTAAACCTTTACTAAACATATTTCATGTTCAAATACAGGTGGTAAATTTTTAAATGTGTTGACGAAGTAAACTAAACAAATATTGAAGGAAGCAAAGAGGAGAAGATACAAGAAATCATGACGTATGTAAACTTTGACGATAAATTTAGATGATTTGTGACGATACATACTCGTAGCTTACTTCGGGTAAGCGGGGAAGAATTTACATTACATTTCAAAATCGGTTGAGCCGTTTAAGCTACAGTAGGTCACAATGGAATGGACAACCAACGGACAAACGCAAAAAAAAACATTAACCTTCTTCTAGATCTAGTCAGGTATAAAGAACAATTTATTGATGTAGATTTCAATAATAACAAATTAATGATCGAGTAAATCGCTCTGCAACAAACCATCACGAATAGTTATGAAAATATTAATATCATTTTCAGATATAAATGAATATTTTGATAGGTTTAAAGCGAGGTTTTGAAATTAATGTTATCATCTCGCGAAGCGTCGAGCACTTTGTGGGGTTGTAGTTACGAGTTTCATTATGGATATTATGCTATACAAAACGCTGTAAAACGTTAAAAAAATAGTAACGTGTTAATGTTTTGAGGAAATGAGAATTCTGAAGGTTTTTTTTTGTAGCGTGCTGTTGTTTTTAATACAACTTTAAATGCATCTTTTATATATCTTTGTTGTAGTACGTTTTAAAGTGTAATAGTCTCTAACGCATAACGTTATCTTACTTTATATATTACAATACTTAAATAATGGCAGGTTTTAACAGGTTATATTTTTTTTTCTTAAAAACATCCAACATACCCTTGAAATAGAATTGCAGTCACTAGTCAAGTCATTGTGGTGTAGTAATGCAAATCGAGTATGATTTTGATGCTCTAGTCGCTTGATTTTAGCTAATTTCATAGCGTCCCAAGAGTAAAAAAAATCTTTTATTAATTTAATTCTGCTATAATTACAATAATGCTAGACTTTGAAAAAAATATATTATTAGATAAATCTTTTTATGATACCAATCTGATTTAAGTTCATGATACATTTTATCAAAATAGAAAAGAGAATATTAATATATACGTATATATTTAAAAAATTTGATAAGAATAGGTTTGACATCTTTACACGCCATTTTCTGAAAATGGAGTCCATGTGTCTTGACACAGTATTGCTTATCAGCGTCCAATTAAACTGCTAAATAAAGGAAATAATAAGAACATTATTATGTCAAGCCTATGCAGCCCACATACGCGAAATAAAAATAATATTTAACCGAATCTTCTTAAATTAAGATACGAGAAAAATAAACATTTTCCACCGGCATTTCCACAAACATTGCGGGTGTCACGTAATCCAGATTTAGAGGGATAATCCGCCGCGTATCGACCTTTCGAGGGTGTTCATCGATAAGTAAAATATTGATGGAAAACACTACCGAATACATATTTTAGTCTTTGAGTAGCGTAGTAATTAAGTAAATAATATTTATGCAAACTAATTGCGTTTGGATGTTCCTGATTACCTATTTTGATAACGTTTTCTTAAACACTTTAAAGAATTTTTGAAATTATATAACTAAATGATATACACAATTACACATCTTACGAAATTAGTCTGCTTAACCAACTTTAAGTTACATAAGTTGTTTTCTTTAAATAATTATTTATTTGTTTGTGCAGAAACCCTTTCCTCTTTGAATGATTATTATTTTTATTTAGACAATAACAGTTATTAATTACCTTTAATAGCGAGTAAACATTTAAGTTAAATCCACTATAGGTACAAAATAATTAATGTATAAAATTCGGAAATGTAATGCTTTTATGTACTCATCCAATAGCTTAGTCAGAGAGGCTCTTTTAATAAATGAATATTTGAATAGTAATACGAGTACAAAACAATTTCACTAACACCACTGTACTTTTAACTCGATATTTCGCTGTATTTAGAGTTTGTTTCGAACTATCCGTAACTTTACAATACCAGCATCATTTAAATTGTATCGGCGAATTTCAATATTCGTAGCTTTAGCTACTAGAAACTCATCAACTAATTCGATGCGATTTTCTTTCTAATTAATAACGTAGACTGTATACTTCCCTAAAAGCATCAATTTGTAAATGATTAACTGTGTTATGAACGTTAGTTTCGAGGCGAAATGCTTCTAGTCATGCAATTTTCACTGGGTAATGTTTCTAGGCTTAATTACTGATTGTACCGTTTAACATTTCTTTTATGTTCTTATACATGTTTTATGTTTGAAAATTAATTGATATAAATGTTCTCCTAAAGATTTTAATTAAATTTTTACACAATCCTTCTTATGAGACGTAATATACTTTTACATTTTATTTTTAATATTTATAAAATAAAATAAAAAAAACTGGTTATATTCAATGTTATATTTTTTTACTACTTATAAAATATGAACTACTTTCTAGTAGATTTTAATATCACAATATTTATCTATAATATATCTTTTATAATTATTGTGATATTAAAATTGAATTTTTTAAAAATATATTTGAAAATTGAACTAGTAGATTTTATGGAGATAAAACTGGTTAATTTTTAATTATCTATTGTTATATTAATAAATTAAGTATTTTAACAACATGAACAGAAACTTAAGTAATGCTATTAATTTAACAAGTTAATAATAAAAAAAATATGATGAATAATATTAATTGTCGATTCTTCAGCGAACGAACTTGATTGACTAAGGCTAATTGATCCTTTGTAAAACATGATAATCTAATTTAATTATCGTTAGCAAAATGACAAAAAAATAAGGGATAAAGAAGGAAAGATTCAGGATGAAATATTTCTATTACAAAGCGTAATTAATAAGACATTGTTTCAATATTCTTTTTAGTTTAATTTAACGATAGCTTCACAAACTCAGAGTAATAGCTTGTTTTATTAGATCTGCCATCAAACCAGCCAGCGTATCATTTACGAGTTTCGTTTTTGTATACCTTTAATTTTATACTATGGATTATCTCTTCAGTATTGCGCGTTTCAATTTCAAAAACAAATTACATGGTAGATTGTTTTATATCGTATTGACTGATAATAGTTTTGGTTTAGTAATTTACATACTACGATCGACGGGCTGATTCATATAACGATAGCTGCAGTAGCTATAAATTGTTGCATTTTAGTTACAAAAAGTTGTTTTTAGTAACTACGTTATGTTTATATAAATTGTAAATTTTATTATCTAATCTAATAATGTGTTCTTTCGTCAAATGTATATGTATATAAAATGCTTTGTCCTGTCTGACTGACGTATCAACGATCGATTAACCTTTAACTAAGCATAAATATTCTTTAAGGTGGATAACTAAATAAAGTATCATAGAATTTTAGAATTACTTGCTTACTACCCTTAAGCGAAAAAAGTTCGCTGGTATAGCTATTGCAAATAACTATGTTTGAATACTGTCTAGGACAAGTATGTTTTCATGTAATATAAAAATCGTTTTAGATTCGATTCAAAGGTAATCTAAAATAAAAAAAAATAAAGTAAAAATCGATTAATACAATTTCCTACGAGGGTGCAATACAGTCGCAACATCTACGCGTACGAAGGCGCAGGTAATATTTGATTTACCGTACTTATTTACCTTAGATGACTTGAAATTATTTTTAATAATGTTAAATAGGTGACGTAGTATCAAAATACATCAATATCTCCGAATTCGTCTTTTTGTGGGTTGACACATTATTGCTTATCGGCATCTATATATGTAAATATTATGTTTCATTAGATAGTCATAATAACTTATTCAATAGTGAACATTTTAGAAATCTTACTAAAATTTAAAAAAAATAAACCAATTTCGAATTTTTTTTAATTTAAATTAGTAGCTTAGATAGATATTAATGTGTTAGGGTAGACATATGGTGCACCTAGTTTATTGTAAATTTCTTGATTAGAGCATATTATTACACTTGGTATATGTTTTGCACACAGCTGCACTGCGCCCTACAACATGTTTCTCAAAGTTATAGTAATAAAAAGTCTTTCGTAACTAATTTTGTATAAGAATTTCTTCAAATCGTAGAGCAAATTTTTAAAGATATCAGATTATATAAGACTAGCAGTTGCTCGCGACTTTGCCCGCGTATATTTTGAAATTTTTGTTCAATAAATATACCAGCGAAATTGTTACCGTTCCAGGATTTAATATCCCCTAGCGCCCCTATAAGGGATGATTTTGATTTTTTTTTGATATTTTGAATATATATTTATTTATTCTCCCTATGTAATATTTGTGCTGAATTTAAGGATAATCGGCCAAAAATTCATTTTCTCAATACAAACTTTACAACCCCCTTGCAGCCCAGTGTGGAATCATAGCACCCCGTTTTCTATTTCAAATTTTATTACTATCACCCAGAAATATGTGTATTCAGTTTTAAGTTAATACGACCACAAAATAAGATTTCGCACACAAACGTTTTTACCCCCTTTCACCCTCTTAGGGGTGAATAATAAAAAAAACCGTTTCTTAGTGGATGCCTACAATCTAAAAGCCACCTACTGCGAAAATTTCAAGTTCGTATAGCGGTTTGGCTCTGCGTTAATGAATCAGTCAGGACAACTGATTTTATATGTATATATTTAGCAAAGAGATGGAGTGATTATAATGCAAATAAATCCTTAGCTTTTACGTATAAAACAAAATATGTATATATAACGTGAAATATAATATAAGATGCATGCAGGCTATGGCTACTTTATTAGAAGTTTGTATCGAGTAGGACCAAGCACTGATCCTATTCTTCTAGTAGAAAAAAATTAAGGACAGAATTCATAATTAATTAGAAACACGATATGCGAAAGTACATCATCATGTCTATCGACCTGATTTACTCTTTGTGTTAATAACTTTCGACTTACATACGTATTTTATTTACAGACTTTGTGGTAAATTTCGGTGAGAAAATAACTATTTTGAGAGAGATCGTGGTTGATTTAGGCTAAGCCGGGTCGTTGCACGGTGGCGTGTCAGGGAAGTGTTAACAGCGGGGCGTGCCTGCGCTATCGCGTATCTCGCGTACAACAATCGCACTTGTCAGTTCGTCTTAGTCACGGTAAAGGCATGAAACAGAAAGGCAGGCTTCTCTTATTTGAACAAGTAATTCATTAATGATTTAGGGTTATATAGATTTATTTTTGTTTCCTTTTTTCTTTATTAATTATTATTAATTACTAAATCGCAATCGTTGCGCTATATCCTTAAATTCCATAAATACGTTACAAATCAATATGAATAAATTTTTGAATCAGAGGACACGATTATTATTTAATAATCATTATTTTAACGAAATATAAATATCCATATTTTAGTAGACTGCTACTACACGTGGAGATAAAGATAGTGAAAAAAAATATTAAAAAAAAAATTCACTTGTTTATTTTTTTTATTTATAGCTTTTGCTGTCGAGTTATGGGAATTGGATTACAATGTGACAATGGTGGCGTGATACAAACTTAAGTGAATTATTTATTTATATCTGGTAAAATTTTATTGAAAAATTTCATTTTGTCTGATATAAATATCTCCGAATTTTAAAGTATTAAGCAAATAATACAGTTTAAAATCAGTAAGGGTCATGCAATATTTTTCGGCCTGAAGTTAACTTATAAGGTGCGACTTTAGAAGAAATAAGTAACTATTTATTATTAAACAGTATTTTTTTATTATATTAAACAGTATTTATTTTACTTATTACATTGAACTGACAATTTCATTAAAATTCTTAATTTATTTTCGTAGTAAAGTCGGAGCGATTACTAGTTTTATTTTTGGTGTCGAGGTTATTTTAAAATATTATAATTAATATTTTAATTTACAAAGAATTGCATTGATGAAGCGTTTTAAACAACTAATAATATTATATTCACTATAAAGAATACACTGTAAAGATCTAGATTATAATAAAATAAAATAATAAAATTTATCCTTGTTTATATGAAGTGTTGTTTCACACGCGGCAAAAGTGTTAGCTCTGTTCATATTGTACGCTTTGCCTTCACTAAATCTTTGCTTGCTCGCAACCTATACAATTCTGCAGCGTTGCATTACTCGCGCACTATCTTACAAAGGTTTTAGCACTTGACGATGTAACGAGGCCCGTAAGTGTTCCGCTAGCCAGCTTAAATGTACGGAGCTTGAAAATTGTCGGAAGAAATATTTGCGCAGTTAAACATACCGTTTAAGTGGAACCGGTATTTAGCACGGTATAAAATTTGGTTACCATTTACATAGTTCTGATTTATTGTTGTCTTCCTATATTATATTTATAAACATAACTAATATACGTTTGACTTTCTATAATATTGCTGAAAAAAAAATGATAATACAAAATATTAAAGGATTAATTTGACTACTATGATTATTTGGGTAAATACAATGACTTCATAGTCAAAACCAAAAAGTCATTGTATATTTAAAGCAGAATTTCGTAGTGTTAGACAAATACATACCTATTTTAACAGCCGTCCAAAAATTGGAGCTCATATTTTATTAAAATGAACCGATTCCGATCGTGCTAAGTTTAGTCGTCTCGTTGAGAATCGGAGCACGTGTCGACTATTTGTTGATAGCTAAAAAGATTTAGGATTGATATTAGGTTACTAAAATTTAGATGTATCCCGTGAGCTATTAAGATAAGTGTACTTTTTTATTTAATTTTTAAGTATAGTGTCACTGGCACGGCATGTTATGGATCTGATACTTATCTATTATTTATTTAAAAAAATTCAAATAGTTTTAAGATAAATTCTGACATATTCTTATTATTTGTTAACTTTTATACCTTTTTACCTGTAGTCATATAGTTTTATATTGATTTGTTATGATTTGTAAACTGAATTTTAACAATTGTAATTTAGAACAAAGTTTTATATAATAAAAGATAATATAATAGATAATATAAATACTAATAATATTAAAAGAATAAAGAAAATATATTTCATTATTGGTTTTTCGATATGAACAGCAAATTAGGTTATTTTTTAAAAGATATTTCGGCACGCGTTCTGTTAATTCTGTTTCCGATTGCTAGACAAAAGATTGATGGAGTAAAGTTTGAAAGAAGTGTAAGGTAAATAATAATCAGAGAATTCCAGAAACATGCTCTAATGAAGCCAGAGCCGCGCCCGAGGGCACGGTAAACATTTTTAATCCGCGGCGCATCTCATAAATTTCAGACCGCAGATGAAGTCGCTTTTGTTTTTCTTAGTGAAAGAAACATTTTTTCGTTAAATTTATACTGCTTAGATAGGGCGCGTCGGTGATAGTCGACTGTAATATCTTCTTTTATTTTAAGGATTTTTTAGATTGGATTGAACACATAAATGATACTAAATTTATAAGCTTCAATAAAAAACTACTGTCTAACACAATTAATAGTTTTATTTTTTATTGTAAATATATGAGTACAAAAAGTCTGAAAATCCGAGTAAGCGTAATCAAGTATACACGAGCTAACATAATTATACAAGCTAGCTTTATCGATAATTTTGATCCAATGAATTCTAACTAGGCTTAACATCTACTTAAAGTTTTCCGACACGGAATATATTAACTCCCGTGCTAATTTTGCATATGCATTTCAGTTTAACGAGACTCACGTATTCATATAACTACATAAACAATTAAGTAAATAGATCTATGAATTTAAAAATAGGCATTCATTGGACGTAGATATACTAAATATGTTTTATTCAAAGAGCGAATAGACGCCGGACATGCTAACGTTGTAAGCCGCAGTATATTAGGGAATGTCAAGTAATAGCGTTATTTGTAACAGTGTTGTGAATGTCTTGAGTCATTGCACACCAGTTACTTTACGTCACAGACAAAATTGTCGTGAATGTTTCACCATCAAGCGTTTTCAAACTTCGCTAGAACAAGTTTTAACTTAATGGAGTTGAAACGTTTATAAAATATGATTTTGGAGATGGAAAACGTTTTATTGGAAAAATATTATTTTTGGCTAGAAAGGGATAAGGGATAGGCATCTTTACTGTAATGTAATGTAATGCTCATTTGTAGATTTGATGCTGACCCAATTATAAACCGATTAAGCCCTTAGCCGAGCTAAAAGCGTGTAAGAAAATTTCTTTGTATCGACAAAGTAGCCTCAGAATTCCCATTTTCGCGATAACGATCTGTCCCACCTTGTGGCCATTAAGGGTCAGGCGATGGCCAGATAGGGAGCAATTTATGCACTGCACACTCAAAACTACGTTTTCCTTGTATTTACTCGTCTTTTATGAGTCGAAGCGCTTTCTTTATTTTCATAACAGTCAATCAGCGGAGTTCTCTTTTGTATACTTACATAATTAGATTAGTTAAGTAACGTAACGTACTATGTATGTCATATACTTGTTTACAGAGTCTATTTTCATATATTTTTGTGAATTCGAGAAAATCATTTGTTTTCTCACATTAAAAAGTATAAAAAATCTTACCGGATCGCCACTATATATGATATCCAATTTTGTACAATTTCAATAGTGTTATTACAATAATACACTACACGAGTTTCAAAACATTCAAGAAAAAAATATGTGTTTGATCGTTATCATTGTATAATATGTAAACAAATGAAGCGAAACAACGAATAGGCACTCGTAATTATTTGCTATCGTAAAACAACAACTCGAATCGCTGATATCGTAAATTTTAGTTTATTTAGTAAGTATTACCTGGCAAAAGGCGGTTTATTTGTTAAGCTTCTTCGTAAATACGTGAGTCTCTGTTATTGACGCATCACTTTCCACGTCATGGCCCGCTGATGCTGATAAATAGAGAGAGACGTGGGATGTTTGCCAATCAGAGGCCTTGCCGGTGTCTGCAGAATAAATTTATATGTATTACTCTTTCTCAATTCAGACACGTGGGCCAATGGAGTGGACTACTGCTAAACTCCAGTTTTAGCGTAATTACTAGAATTGTTATCATAACAAACATTTAGACGAAGCGTTCAAATTCATAATGGATTTCGAACTATTTTCGAGTTGATTTTATTGTTAGTTTTAAAATTGAACAAACATATTATTCTGAGTACTGTACAATAATACGAGAAATCGTGGCACTCGTGAAATAAAAACATCAATTTGCGGAACAACAATGCTAATAAAATGCGAACATTTCACATATCGCCGAGCGAGCCATTACCATAAACAATTTGCGATTCGGCACCTGCATCAACAATTCCATAGGTTTTCGTTCATCGATTCTACGGCTATTTGGTTCTCAGTCTCAATTGGTGTATACGACCATGCAAGTGAAAAAATCGGAAAATACACTGGAATAGCCTAGGCACTCATACTATTTGGTTTCCGCGATCGCTATAATACCTCCTGATGTATGGATAACCTATGTATATAAATTTATAATTTCCTTAAAATTCATACAAAATTGAAATAATACAGAAGGATTCTTTAGTTTTATAATAGGTAGGTAATTTTGCCTTGAAAAGTATTTTTCTATATTAAAATGCTCTATCTTAGACGCTCTATCGATTTGCGAACAAGTGTTTAACGTTCATTATATTTGGTAGATTGAAACACTTTTCGTGTTAACAAAGCTGCTTTATGGCGCCAGGTCAAGAGTAGGGCCGGTCCAATCGCAATGAGGGTCTCTCGTTATGTCCTCGCACACTCGATTACACAACCGATGCAGCCATTCGCATAATAGTAGAAAGCTCTCTGTGTCCCGTTACATTTCTAACATATTAAGCAATTTTCTTTGAGAGCCTCGAGACTACTTCCGATTATTGTGGGGCTTAAAATAAAATAGCCTAAAATATTGGACAGGTCGGTGTACCCTTGGAAAAACTGTATTTTTTATTATTTTTGAAATAGCTTGTCGAATCGAAGGAATATAACAAATTTTATTTTTTTTTCAGTTTCGAACCAATATCTAAACCATACATATATATAACTAAACTATATAAATAGACAAAGCCTGTGTAAATATACAAGAAAGCTTAATGTTTTTTAAGGGTCTGGTACCGCCTAAGAGGATATATACATATATGTACCTCATGTAGTAAGTTTTGAATTCAATTATTTAATTTTATTTGCACTTATTGTAATTTTTTTGGTTCTGATATTAACAAAACATCTAAAAAAAAGTTATTGAGGCGTTATTCGGCCACATGAATTCTTTATAGTACTACAATCTAACTAATCATTTGGCTGAGCACTGGCCTCAAAAACACTAAATCGAATAGACCGTAACACCACACAATTACTAGTTCGCCACCTAGTTCGAAACTAATCGGGTTACCATCGTCACACCTTCGGCGAGGCCAGTTCTAACGCAAAATACTACTGTATTTTTGTAAAAAATTGCATAGAACGTCGATTTGTGCAAAATAACCAAGATATATAAAGCAAAAACTAATATAAGCTTAGTGGATACGTTTACATTATTGTTCTCGTAAAATGTTATTATAGTACAGCCATTCAATGTTCAAATAGAAGAGGTTACCAGGAAAGTTTTCCGGGAGTTTCGAAAATTGGTCATAACATAGATTTCGACGTGCTCTTTCCAAATTTCCACTTTTTCACCTCGTATTTTTGCACTTCCTCCTTGTTCTCCTCGGTAGCGCCGCCATATTGAAAAAAAGGCACCTGAAAACAGTTTAATTTTAAAAATTTAAAAATATATCTTTTCCTACAATTTACAATCAAAATAGGAAACTATAGGAAATTTTCTTCAGTTTAATTTATTGTAAAATGAAGAAGGAAGATATAGTCAAAAAATTGTTCTTAGCCATTTTTCTAACATAACTATTCTTTATATTGTATGCTTTTTCTTAATATCTTAATTTAATTTTCTAGGAAATAAGAGAATAAAACAGTTTTATTTTATCATAAATTTGTTTTAATGGTATATTATGTAGATTGGATGTTATCCTATTTATTTTAGTGAATTTAATAGAAAAGAATCCACAAGTCTTATTTATATTTGGCAAATTATCTAATACCCATACAGATAAGTTAAGTCTTACTATATATATATTGTGCAAGTTAAAAGCTTAACTTTAATTTCATTTCTTGGCGTGCGAGCAAATAATTAAAACAGATAAGAATGAAGTGGTTTCGTGCTACATATATGGCTCAAGAGATTAGGCTTATATTAACTGGACATTTCTGAGTTTAACGTTGAAAATTTCATACAAGTTTTTGTTAATTAAGAATACAATAAAAAATAAAAGAAATTATAAAATACTTCATATTGAAATATAAATTAACATAATATTTTCGAATTATATATTATTAAAAAAGGAATCAAATACTCACTTTAGTATACTTATATAAAAAAATACAAAAAGTTTTTATAAGGTAAAATAAAAATGATGGTAACCCTATCTGCGGTTGAATATCCCTCTGATACATTATGGTTATCTGGCGAACTGGCAGCCACCGCCTATTTCATTGCGCGACCCTTGCGGCGCGACCGTGGATTTGTGGATACCAAGATAAGCACTATACTCTTGTTTATAAAACACGATCGAACATCGTTACAATATTTAGTTTGGGAGTTTTAGTGCGGAGTATAGACAAAAGCCCGGTACAATATTTTGTGTTCGATACTTTTTAGGTCGATGGTTTAAAAGGGTAGATATTATATACAAAAAATATATCAATACAAAACTTTAACTAAAAACAAATGCTTTTTTTAAAACGTTTTTAGTTAAAGTTTTGTATTGATTTATTATTTCTTGAATTACGCGGTTCTGTGTTTTCACGCTAGGTGTACTTTTTAACTGACTTAAAAAAGGAGGGAGTTTGTTGAGGTCTTTTTAGGGTTCCGTACCTTAAAAGGAAAAACGGAACCCTTATAGGATCACTTTGTTGTCCGTCTGTCTGTCTGTCTGTCTGTATGTCCGGCTGTCAAGACTTTTTTCTCAGAAATGCATGGACGTATCATGTTGTAATTATTATCATATACTTACGCTTACAATGACTTACGGCTGTGAAGAAATCAAAGTTCTAAGTCAACGCAATCAAAAGATAATGGAAAATATGTCGTATATTTTGACCATTTTAGCGTTTTCGTTTTCAAGGGAATCAAAACCTATAGGGTATTTCCCATTGACCTAGCACGATGAAACTTGGCAAGAAGTAAGATCTTATGGTACAAATAATGGAAAAAATCTGTGAAATGTCTTTCAACCTTTTTCGCAGAAACGCGTGAAGGTAACAAATTTTTATCAACATTGATAATTCCAAGGTGGTTCCATTGTCTTCAGTTCAGGAGCTGATGATGGGATCTTGGAGAAATTGAGGGAACTCCTTAAATATTGTAAGTACACCTATACCGATTTAGGTATTTTTGATAGTAACTTATGTATTTACCTTCAGAAAATCACTTTTGTTGTTGAGGGCTGAGACGTCGCATCCCTTGGTGTGCCCTTTGATAACTAATTTATTTCGCAAATGCGCACTCTGGTTTATATATGTTTTCGTAGATGACTTGACCGATTTGTTTAATTTCTTTTTATTGTTTGAAAGAATTTTACATTTTCAGATTCTTCTCATAGAATTTCACTAATATCGGTTCAGTAGTTTGGTTTGAATATAAAATAATTGTAATAAGTATTTTATCCAAGTGAACGATATTACGTATTTATTGATTTTTAACTTTTCACACTCAACGGGCTCTATTAAGATCTAGAAGAAGAAATAATCTTTTGTCGGAGGTCCGGAAGCACAAACGCAAATATCCATACTCCAACCACGACAACTATCCTCATGGCCAATGTTAGTCGTTTTAAACAAAATCTACTGAAATATTTATCATGAGTGAGACTTTCGTTCGGTTATCTAGATAACTGTTACCATTTTATAGAGTTGTTATTTTATTAATTATATAAGAAAAATTTACATGTAATTCTCGCCTTAACTCGGTTTCTTTTTATAAAATGTTGTTTATAATTTTTAATATGGATTTTTGAAACAATATTTATTTTGTTACTAATTATATTAATATATCTAACGGTATTGAAATAAACAAAGCAAATGATTTAATACGGATTAATAAAAAAGTCTATCATACTATTTCTTGGAAATACAGCTAGCGTAAAATAATACGTGAAATATTAAAAGCGCTTGTTTAGAAAGAAAATGTAGTAAGTAGTTCGTTGAAAATTCATATAATGTAAAACGCGGCTTCATATTTTCATTTCCTTTTACTAACAAAATTATAAGTTCCCTCTTAAAAACATATAAAGTTCCTCTAAATGTTTAATATACAAGAAATTGGGTATAATGGTGTCGGGTGGTGTTATAACGATGACGTAATTTTGTAGATGCCTTTGTTTGAACATAAATTCTGAAGGAATTTCCTGCTGGGAAATTAATCTGCAGTCTATGATATTAGAGCGCTTGATTTATTACTATACACGCTACAAATAATATGTTAGCAACTGCCGCTATGGAACAATAGTAAATAGAATTTTATGAGGCTGCCACTTGCTAAGTACAATATTTCCTCAAAGACGTTATAACTTACTTATAACTTCGCAGTTTTCTTTGTAATCGTCAGCAATGTGTTGCTAATAATAAATTTTCTGCGCTCTCCTTTTTTGTACTGACAATTATGCTGACGATTTATAACTTTACTATATTGCACCTTCAACTGACACCATAGAAGCTATAAAAAAAATAGCGATCTAGATAACATCAATACCTGCAGTAGATCGTTTGGGCTACGACTAAGTCTCAAGCTACTATATTAGGAAGCTGAATTAACTAACATCGACTTAAATTTTCTCTGTTTTAAAAATCTCTCCAATCATCAAATACTTAGACATTTTGATTGACAACTATCTTTCCTGGACTCCACAAATCGTGATGGTGAGTCGTAAATTAGTTGCTGTATGGGGCGATTTTAAAGATGGAAAACCTGTATTTCCATCAAAGTTAAGATATCTTTGCCCATGCGCTTCTTGCTAGACTTCTTCTAGCTAGACAAGCTAAGATTATTTGATCCATTCTATCTAGATTTTTCTGAAATTTAACTTGACAAACTTGAGCGATTACAGAGCCTGTGCATTAGATTTATTTTCGGCTTACGCAAATAGGATCACGTTGCCTCCTTCCGTTTATAACTCCCAGTGACTCCCAGTAACATGTAAACGTTCCATGTTCTTCTTTTTTATAATCCATGTTCTTCTTCATATCTTTTAAAACCCTTTTTATTAAAAGGAATGTTTCTGTTTTGCTTGGTTCAGATTATTCACATCACCTTGATCTTCGTTCGCGAGATGCCAATAGTTTTAAACTGCCGACCGATTGAAATATGTGTATTTATGGAATTCACTTCCTTCTGACATTTGTCAATCTTTAAATATCTTCAGATGTCGTTTGTTTAATTATTATTTATGTAAAATATGTGAACATTAAAATATGAGTTGTAATTATCTTATATATAATTTAAAATTTAATTTTTATAGTTTATTTACATCAGTTACTTCCTGACTACATTTCACTACCCATGTATATCCTGACTTAATTTTTTACACGAAGAGTTGTCTTGTATAGATTGCTTATTGCAATAAAACCGCCTTTGCATACCCTTATTTCTTTGTATGTTTTCTTTTTAAAGTGTTGTTCTCTTGTGTTAAATGCGTGTGTGTAAAAAAGTTTTTATTTATGGATGAGCATAAAGTTGTATTAGCAAGTAGTTAAATAGAAGATGAGAATGAACTGAGAGTGTACAAATTGCTTGGTTTAGTATCGATTAAGTTTTAAATTTTACATTTAAAGTATCTTGATTATAACACTTGTAAAATCAGGGTGGGTCGCTTATGTATAATAAATCTAAATGAAGCCCTTATAAAGTTACACTATTAAAAAACCAATGTATGTACGAATGTATTCGGGTCAGTTTTTTATTCCAGCATTCTACTCGCTTCAACCAATTTAAATGTTTGTGGTATCGCTTAAATCCTTATTGTATCCTGGGTGACATGGGTAAATTATACGTAATTGTTTTTTTTTTATTATATTTTATATTAAATTTTATTTATATCATATATTTTATTAGATTACCGATTATTGAAAAATGTTATAAAATATGTTGAAGTCCGAAGAATAAATATTGTTTATTTATATTTATTGCGTTGTGGTTTCGACGCTGCTATCCAGCTGTTTATTCACACGGCGTTTGCGAGTTAAATGTAATTATTCAACCCATACTCTAAATTAGCGAATAAAATTGTGTAGGAGATTTCGAATACAGAAACTATACGATACATTTATGTTTAATGTTGTTATAAGGGCGGTTTGTGCGTGAACTAAATACGATTAATGTAAACATGTAAAATTTCACTGTTCCTTCAATCATCATTAAACTCTCTTTTAGCAGTGAAAGAAACATCATAATTTTTGAACTAATGGTAAAATGATTATGTATAAAGAGGGCTGACGCAAGGGTTCTTTCTGTTATGTTACTTTGAAAGAGAATTATATTTTAACTTAATTTTTCTCGTCATAAATAACATATTTTGATAATAATTAATGTTGATATACAAGTATACATATATATTAAAAAATAAAAACGAATAAAATAAAACACACTTGACAATTACACAAAACATAACTTTTTTAACATTTAAAGTCTTATGAACTTGTAAATTATATATTTTCAAACTATCGTTGAAATAATCCGGTCAGCTTAAATTTCAATAACATGTTAAGATTTCATTATTCTCTCTATTGGCGCAGGTAATCCTAAATTGGTTCTGGAAAATCTAATTTTAAAAATATTTTTCACTCTTTGCTTGGTGTTCTGTATGTTACTTTAATATGAAAGTTTATAACGATTTTGTCGTATACCTATTTAGCCAATTAAAATTACGTGAGTCTTGAAAAAGGAGTCCGAGAAATCACGAAATATCATAAGGTTGTAGTGAGATATCAGATATAAGCTAAACTCCAAACTCTATAGATGCAGAACTGTTACAGAACTTTATTTTGCCTTAAGCCTCAAGAGCATGATGGAAAGGCGTTAGGTACATATCCTCTATGTCGGTCTCTTGGAATTACCCAAACGCACGAGGGCTTACTTTTATTGCTGTTATTGCCATAGCATAAAGAATGACCACTTTCGGGATGCGCGAGCGGTGTAGACTATACTTTGTAGATTATGTTTGTACGAAAAAGAATGTTTGAGCACATGTCACAAGCAACCTAATGACACAAGTGATAATAGGCCGTAAATGTTCACTCTTCACGCATCTTAACGATTAGCGACGATCGATCACTATGTAGGTCGAGATAGATTCTCTGCGTAGTATGCGAAAATAATGATGCTGAGTGGTTTCTTCTTCTTAGTTAAATCTTTAACAAAATATGCTAAAAATATTAAGTGAATAATCAATGACTCGTAAGGGTCAAGGTTCTGAAATAAACGAATCTGTTATAACCAATCTACTACATTTTTTCCAATGGATAAAAAGGATTTTATGTTTGTAAACGTCCAATTTGCTGCGATAGTCATTTAGTTTTAAACCCATGTCACGTCCTGGTTTATTTGTTAAAACGTATGAGAGCAAAAACTGCCTGCAAAAAAATGTCTCTTATTTCGATATATCGAAATAATTATTGTAGAATGTATGTCCGTATCCACAGCATTCGGCTGCTATATGTATCTTATTCGTAAGAAAAAAACGTATCGATTTGATACTGTTGAATATTTTAAGTAAATTTTTATTATTATAAACGCTAGGTGTTAAACAAACTCAAACTCAAACTCATAAAGTATTTATTCAAATGGGCTTTAACAGCACTTTCGAATCGTCAAGTTACATGTCATATTTTCATTTTTAATTTTTATAAAGCTACCACCGGTTCGGAATGTAGTCTCTACCGAGAAGAACCGGCAAGAAACTCGATAGTAACTCTTTTAAAATCATTTATACATAATGTATTTTTATTACATTTTAATTATGTTATCCGGATAGAAAATCAACGCTTATCAAATCCACGCCTCTTTGTCGTCAAAATATTCTTGTATGGTACAATATGCTTTATTTATTAAAGATTTTTTAACGTAGGCTTTAAACTTATTAAGTGGCAAATGTAAAACTGTTTGCGGGATTTTATTATAGATGCGAATACCAAACCCCAGAAACGATGAACTGACTTTATGAAGACGAAAGTTTGGTATGAAAAGTTTATTTTTTCTTCTAGTGTTTACACAATGCCTGTCACTGTTCTTAGGAAAACCATCACTATTTTGAAAGATATATAAAATATTAACGTAAATGTATTGTGACGCAACCGTGAGAATATCTATCTTCTTAAATACATCCCTAAGGGAGTCTCGAGCTCCGAGACTATATATTGCTCGAATAGCTCTTTTTTGTAAGACAAATACAGTCTCAATGTCTGTGGCATTACCCCAAAGTAATATACCATAAGACATAACACTGTGAAAGTAACTAAAGTATACTAGACGAGCAGTATCAATATCAGTCAAATTTTTAATTTTTCTAACAGCATAAGCTGCGGAGCTGAGTCTTCCTGCAAGGGATGACAAATGGGGCTTCCACTGAAGTTTTGAATCTAAAGTAATGCCCAAGAATACTGTACTATCAATTACATTAAGTATTTCATTATTCAAAACAAGATTAAAATTTTGTTTATTAACGTTAGGTAGTGCAAATTCGACACATTTCGTCTTTTTGGCATTAAAGACTAAATTGTTTAGAGTAAACCATTTCTGTACATGAGATAGTGCATTGTTTACGTCGTCATACTTATCTTTCTTTCTGTCGACTTTAAATATTAATGAAGTATCATCAGCAAACAACACAATATCACAAATATTGTTAACATAAAAAGGCAAATCATTAATGTAAATTAAAAATAAAAAAGGACCCAAAATTGATCCTTGTGGAACACCCATTTGGAGAACAGATCCAGAAGACTTTGTTCCGTTAATAGTAACTTGTTGAATTCTACCGCTTAAGTATGAAGCAACTAGATCAAGAGCTTTATCTTTAATACCATAATAATTAAGTTTCTTCAATAGCGTTTCATGTACAACACAATCAAACGCTTTTGATAAGTCACAAAAAACTCCGATAGCATTCTGTGACTTTTCCCAAGCATCATAAATATGTTTTAGAAGGGCCACTCCCGCATCAGTCGTAGAACGACCTTTCGTAAACCCGTACTGTTCACTATGGAAAATAATATTAGCTTTAAAATGTACTAGAAGTTGATTTAAAATAATTTTTTCGAAAATTTTACTTAAAGATGGGAGTATAGAAATTGGCCGGTAATTACTGGGATCGCACTTATTCCCTGTTTTAAAAAGAGGTATTATTTTACTATTTTTCATAAGGTTAGGAAACGACCCCGAATCTACACATGTATTAAAAACTAAAGCTAAATGAGGAGCAATATCATTAATGATAGTACTAAGTAATTTGACTGATATGCCCTATAAATCATTGGATTTTTAATATTTAACGATTTAAATGTTTTAATAATATCAGAAGGACTAACGTATTCGAAAGAAAAACGGACACTACATAGAGCGACATTATTTTCTAATAATGTGGTAGCGTCTAATGTAGACGAGTTTAAATGGGATGTTACCTCGTTAGGTATTTTAGCAAAAAAATTTTCAAAAACATTTGTCACTTCTACTTCCGAAGTAATATTTACTTTATCTACCTGTAGTTTAATCCTTTCATTATTATACTTTCGCTGTCCCGACATACTATTGATAACATCCCATGTAGCCCTAATTTTATCGTCCGAACTTAAAATTTTGTTTTTAATATATTTAGATTTTGCGTACATGCAAACCGATTTAAAAATTTTGGAATAGTTTTTTACATATTCTTTAAATTTAATGGATTGATTAAGCTGCTTCATACTGTACAATTCATATAGCTTATCTCTGCTTTTGTGTATACCTACGGTTGCCCAATCACTAAATTTTAATTTAGTATTTTTATAAAATGTTTTTGTTTTAAAAATCTTATTAAATTCGGTGATAAGCAAATTAAAAAAGGAACCATAAAGTTTATTTGGATCACTCAATCTCATATTTAAGTTTCATAATTTATCGGTCACAATATCTGTAAAGTTATTTATTCTGCTAGTTGTAATCGGCCTACATGTAATTTTTTGTCTGTCTTTATAAATATTATCTATAACAGAAAACATTTGGCCGCAATGGTCAGAACTTAAATTATTAATGATTAGTTTTTCATATATCTCACAGCGACAAAAAACATTGTCTATACACGTAGAAGACGTGTCTGTTATTCTTGTTGCTTCAAAAAATGTTTGTGACAAATTAAACGATTTAAACAAGTTTATTAATCTGAGACTGGTCACGGTGTCTTTGAGCAAGTCAACATTAAAATCACCACATACAATAACAGACTTACTACTTTTACAAGTAAGTTTAAGTACGTCGTCCATCGTTGCCTCAAAAATATTAAAGTCTCCAAGAGGAGGGCGGTATACGCATACTATAATGTACCGTTGAAGTTCTACACAGGATAGATAATATTTTTACTTATAAAAGCAATATTGCCTTGTATTATTTTATAAACATTTCGCGTTATGGTTTTACACCTAAGCTGTCGTTTATTTTTACTTGACAGTGCGACGCAAAAAAGGGTAATGTGTTTATCTATCTGATAATGTGGCCGTTTTTGATAAATGCTCCTTTGATTCGTCATAGCTGCGAAAATGATATAGAAAACATATTTTTTTTAATCAAAACGTCGAGTTTGAATGTCATAATGTGAAAAAGACTGTTAAATAGGTATTTAAAAATCATTTTTTGATTTCAATTAGAATTATCGTTTAGGACCTATGTATAATGATTTAAGTTTAGTTAGTAACGATTATTATTTAAAGGCTTTTAGACAGAACTGTGATATTGACACGGTACTGCTAATGATCTTGATTTTTTCAAATAATTTATCCCGTTGAACAATAATTGTGAAAGAAATAGATACCATCAAAATTTGATTAACTTTAGTTAATCATAATTTATTAGGTTTAATTTTTGTAATAAAAATTTACTAACATAAAACCATACTTAACTTAAAATATAAAATCATAATAGCAATGCTATTGAATAGCATAAATTTAATATCGTGACCAAGAGCCATCCAATGGAACTTTTGTAACAAATTTCATTTATCTCCACCTCTCCGAGAAATTTCATAAAATCGATCATTATCAAGATGATTTAAAGTCAGTCAGATTGTGCGACCAATGTCAAATGATTTTTTACCTCATGATCATTATATAATTTTATGGACAACAGAATATTGATTAACAATTTTTAGACCAGTCAAAAAAAAATATACACGTACACTGCCTTTATATCATACATATATCTTAAATATGTGTGGATGTAGACTTAAATTAACATAATAAATGCGGATTTTCTAAGTGTGTATGATCGCAATTTCTTTACGTTGTAATGGTAGTGAATCGGAATGGAGATAGCTTATCCTGGATTAACATGTAGTCTACTCATACTGGTAAAATAGCGGATGCAGCTAGGTACTATAAAATAATATTTCATTGGAATATAATGCTTTTATAAAATTGAATATGTAAATTATAAAATTTGAATTTATATTATTTAGCCTTGTAATTAGACTAGACTAATAAAAAGTATTTTAGGAAACCTTTTGTTTTACATTTACATTTGTAAGTTATTCCTTGATTTATATGTATATATATGTTCTCTATAGAGTCCAAAATAAACATTTTCAGATTAGTCCTGTGGGAGAAACTTTGCAGTTTAATAGCGATCAGATCAATAGACATTTTTATTAGGCCTTTTGGAAAGGGCGGATCGTAAATATGTAATTTATCTCAATATAATTTATTTGATAACCTTGTAGATGTTTGAAAGAATAAGTTTGATATAATAAAACGCCTTGAGGCGATAAGGGCGAATCTATCAAGCGGCGCCGGGAACAAAGAGGGAAAAACTTGCAAAGGAACGTCGGGCGCACATTAGGACGCCTGGGATTGAGAAATTTATATCTTCTCCATCGTTCTATAAATGCTTATTATAAGAAAATTGATCGGAATTCTTGAAAACGAATATTTTATTACATTTATTTATTTCAATACCGTAGGCACTTTACCTGTAATATTTTTCAAATATTACGAATAAAATAAATTATTATTTGGTATGAATGAAATACATTCGAATACTATGAATAGTAGGTATCTTATATCTGGTAATATTACATTCTAGTCGGCTCCGTTCGATCTTTACCTTATTAAAGGAATATCACGCATACTACATACATTTCCCAACAGTCGGGATAGCAAATATAAATATACATTTATGGAACTCACATGAAATAAATATGTAAGTTTGTTATTTACAAAATGTGATACACAGCAACAGTTAATATTTGTAAAAACGATAACTGGCTTCAAGGAGAAACCGAAACCGTAAAGGATATTAAATCTGTTGACGGTTTTTCGTTGTGTCAATTTAATTATTTCCTAACAAAATATAAACTATTATTATATTGATGAAAAAACGAAAAACATGTATACAAAAATCTTGTCACGATGTTTGTCAGCGATAAATTCTGATATCACTCAATCGAATTTAAAGATTTTGCACTGTGGATGTGATTTAGTAAGAATCTAGTCCAACTCAAAATATGGGATAGTTATAATGAATACGTATATCTCAATATATTTTTCTTGCAAATTAAATATTTTTATTCTTCGGACTGCGGTTGGTCGAAGTAAAGAAAAATTTGTCTAGGCGGGCCCCCGGCAGATGAATCATCTTAAATGGTGAGCTTCCTGCTTTCACATTAGAGCGTGGGAAGACTTGATACAGGCCACCTAGAATACTATCCTGATTCGCCTCCGATGCGGAAAGAAGGAGAAGAATGTTTCAAGGACACAGTAAAATAATCTATACAAGTAAATAAAATTGAAGTGTCTGTTTGTATTTTTTTTTCTTGAAAATTTATTATGTTATGAAAATATATTATGTATTTTCTAATCTAAGTATTTAATTTTTTTGTCCTAGAAATGTACAAAGTCTTATTGTACTACTGCTTTTTGTTGTTTAACTGTAGCATAATAAGATGAAAATTATATTCATTGGTTAATTAAAGGTTAAAGGCATCTACAATAACTTAACAAGTTATGTATATATCAAACTCAAACTCAAACTCAAACTCAAAATATACTTTATTCAAATGGGCTTTAACAGCACTTTCGAATCGTCAAGTTACATGTCATATTTTCATTTTTAATTTTTATAAAGCTACCACCGGTTCGGAATGTAGTCTCTACCGAGAAGAACCGGCAAGAAACTCGATAGTAACTCTTTTAAAATCATTTATACATAATGTATTTTTATTACATTTTAATTATGTTATCCGGATAGAAAATCAACGCTTATCAAATCCACGCCTCTTTGTCGTCAAAATATTCTTGTATGGTATAATATGCTTTATTTATTAAAGATTTTTTAACGTATATATATATATATATCCAGTTTCATTAAATATTCTCATATTTATATCATTTATTAAATATTCTCATAATTATATCATTGCAGTTAGGCATCATTAAATATTCTCATAATTATATCATTGCAGTGAGGCACAGTGCCCAAAACACTGGCGGTATTGCCCCTTTGGCCAAACTGATAGCTAACGTCACAAGGTACTCCTTGTGACGTTAGCTACTACTTAGGCGTATGTAATAAGGGGTTACTTGTATTGTAAAACAAAAAAAATATTTTAATTATTAAATAAAAAAAATAATTAAGCGAATACAAAATAAAACAGTGAAAAATATCCGATTTAAATAGGGAAGGTAAACATTATATAAATATAGTTTCTCCTCAAATTAACGCGGGAGAAACCACAGCGCACAGCTAGTGATTTATAAGTTCCATCGGTGTCTAACAGTTACGGTGCATGGTAGTTTATTGAAACTGTACTTGATTATCTTTTGTTATCTAGGTTGGGTAAGCATCCAATAGCTTGTGACGTTTATTATGTTAATTCACGGCAACGCGTGGCCGGATATATGTATTATAGGATTCTCTTGCCATTGAAAAGATAATTAGTGTAAAAATATATAACCTACTTTTTTGAAGTCGGTTAATAAGTTCAATCGTAACAGGTATATTGCAAGGATTCCACAGAACAAAGTGTGACATATTTGTATAAAAAGTTACACTCTAAGAAGATCCTCAGCACAGAAATAAAATGTAAGTCGCTTTTTAGTGACCAGGTTTCTCGTTCATTACAGTGTTATCGACACCAGGAGTCGGTTTTCTACGTCATAAATCTTAGTCGTAATTAATCATGGGCCTGACCGAGATGGCGGACCGCACGACACCCCCAAGACAGTGTTTTTCTAGCTTGCGGCTTTTGTCTTTTCAGCAGAGAGCTTGGCTCCCATTATTTTATTTAAAAGAAAAATGACGCTTTTTGTCATGCATTGTTCTGTTGTAAAATAGAATATGCTTTAATGTGAAAGTAATTACTGAAAGTTTCAACTTTTTGTTTCAATGGGTTGTTTCATTATGTATGACGTAAAATGTATTATTTTCATTTTTGATGAATGTAATATAACTATTTTAATAAGGTTGACTGTCATATTTTCGCTACGGTAATGGTTATTACTTTTCGAAACTCTTCTGATAGTTCCTCAATATTTTTTTGAATACTCCACAGCGTCGATGTGCATATATCAAGCGAACTACAATAAATCACACACAGTGATCACTGATCAAAGTTAGCAAAGTTTAGCTTTACGGGGTATTCGAATAAATCAGTGTTCTCACCCGTGAAATTAAAACGAGATCAAAGTTTAGGTAGGTAAATCTATCAAAACTGTCAAACTGATAGTGATATTCACTATTTTTTTTAATGTTTGCTATTGACAACGGTAAAACTATTCATGCATACCTGATGTGTGTAAGTACATATATTTAAAGAAATTGCATTGAAACTAAATATTAACAGTCGCGAATATTAAACGTCGAAATAAATAAAACGTATAATATTCTACACAATAAACTCTAACTAAAGCAAATATTTTTTTCATCGAAATAATACATGAAGATTCTATTCCGAGATAACAAAAGTTTCCTATTTTGGAAAGGCGAGTCTATTTGCATATTGTGAACAATCAGAATAAGTACGGATCCGGTTGTTAGGGTACGGAAGACGACCGAGGAGGATTTACGGGGCTTTATTGTAAGTCCCCCGACAAACGATTATTATGAAGACGTCTCACTTTGCACACGTTCCGCTCGCACCAGAGTGCCTCGGGATTTGTAGGTGCTAAAGATACAATACGTTATTAGTTTTTTGAACCTATTTGATTTTTCAACTTTTACGATAGCACAAGTAAATGGGTTTTATGTTATGTATCGAATTTAACGAAATATTTTAAATTTTAATCAACCAACTTTACCTTTATTAAAAAAGAAATTACAATACAAAAAAGACACAATGTACAATTTTTTAGTTAATTTTTATCATACGTAATTGTAATGTTTTTGTATAGTACTTGTGTAATTATTACTTGCTTACTAGTTAGTACCTACTACCTATTAACCTTCACAGTTGAACACGTAATTTTATTTCTCAAAAATAGTAGTATTCCAATATATATTTAATTCGATCGAGCCATTTCAGTTTTGCGAGACTTATGCAGAATACTAACACATCTCAAATATTCAGTTATTAAAGGCTCGTGTAGTCGTAACAGGCAATGAAAAAGAATCGTTTACCTTATCGTGTTACCTTCACTGGTAACAAAATAGCTAGTTAAATTTTCGTTTATTCGGAATTGCGATTAAATAGGAAGACGATGCCAGCATTCTTGCCACCATTCTATGCAGTCATGAATTGTTAAGTAATTGATTTTAAATATATTTAATATTGTATAGGATAAAATTTATAATTATAATAATTCAGTTTAATAAATAATTTTAAATAAAAGTTCATGACCTACTACCAATTTGGTTTAAAAGGAGAAAAACGGTTACGTGAAATATACCTTCATCGATTTAGGCCATTATAAAAAGTGTTTAGCCTACGACATGTAATCCACAGGACGTAGTCAAAGAAGTATTTATTTTACAAATAAAATAACTGAGATGTATTCTATATTCGCTTTGGAACTCTAAAAATCAAATTTTAATATTTTTTATCAGCATATATTAAACCTTGATAGGTTTTTGCCGAGAAGGTAAGTAAAATTTTACTATCTTCACTAAAGTTTTTGAAACTTAAAACGGTATAAAGTGTTAAAATGAATATGTTCCCAAGGAGGAAAGGCTATTTATGCCTACGTCGGCGAGGAATAACACCCAAGAGGCAGTACTTCATACTATTGATATACTAAATAGGTAACATAGCTTTAACTCCCTTTGGTCCCATTTAATACAATATTGACGTTAGGAAATTTAGCGTTCTAAGGTGAACAACAAACAAAGGATCTTTGTTTATTTAAGCTGCATGTAACATTTTTGAAAGATCTATTCCGTTTTTATTAATTAATACTGTTAAATAAAATAATAATATTCGTTATAAATGAAAAGCCGCGTATACACATACACACACATTAAAATTAGAACACCGTTCGTTAGTTAGAGGTTAAAAAAAGACTGATCAGAAAATCAGATTGCTTTTCAGAACACACACCTAATAAAATACATATATACCAACGTATTTCAAGCAATTGCTGTTGCCTTTTTTAAAATCGTTTTACGCTACACCATTCAAACACTAACTTTAATCGATATTTTATATTCAATGCTCCAAGTTCAGGCATTGGGTGAAAGTGTCTAGTGCACGAATTGAGCAAAGTTAGTCGTTCTTCCTAACTTTACTAAGACTGTGCTGTAAATTTGCGCACGACTCACGTCCCATTTATATTGTTTTATGGTTACTTTCCTTCCCGCAGAGGATTCAACTCAGCTAGAAAATGTGGATCCGTTTCCTCTTTACGGTTTTTGTTATCCTGGGAAAACACCCACGAAGCTATTGTGATTAAGATCGACACCTCGTTTTTATTACATTGGCATCTGCGAAAGTTTTCGCTCTCGATTGAGATAAAAATATTCTTTTGCGCTGTACTCATTTACGAGTGAAAATAAGTTGTTTGTACTAGTGACTATAAACAGGAAATGTAAGTAAAACTAATATGATAGTCACATACTTTGCCACAGGCACAAGAACTTTTTTTTTTCACAAAACCTCGCATGTGAATAAATTTAACCAAATGTCTAATTAAATGGACAAAAAGTACCAGACTTGGCTATTTTATTGCTCGCGTCAACAGTTATGTCATGTGTTTTTTTTTATACAAAAAAGCATGAAAATTTATTAACGTGTACTACAAGTGAAGTATACTTTATATCGCTTAGCATAAAGTCTACTTAATCCCATAATGTAAAATTGGTGCCAGCGTATACAGGAGGTCATGCAAAGGCACGTTCAGCTAACGCGAATAAAGGCAAAGGCATCGTTTGTTAAAAACCGGAATAATTAATATCGATTCTGTTTTAAAAGTATTGAGTCGTCTAAATTATATGTAAAATCCAATTGGAAAGAGGCTTGCCAATTTTAATATTCCAATAATTTTTTTAGTAGGTAATTGAGTTCCACGTTCCAAATAATTTAACTAATTTAAAATTCGTCGTAATTACATTCTTGAGAAATATATTTAAAGTCAATGCGACCAGTAAAAGTTTGAATACCGGCTTATCCATTCTTCACAAGTCGAATTGATTCGATCCGAATCCGTTCAGTTTTCAGAACTTTGGTACAAGTTGCCTTAAACTTGTGGCTCGAAAATAGGTTTAACTGTTAGATTGGAAGTGTTTCTGAATTGGATAATATTTCATGCAAGTTTAAAGAAAAGACATTGATTTATATATCATTCACTACTCGTTTTAAAATCAATATTAGCAAAGCAATTAAATATAGTCAAACTTTTTAATGAGTTTAAAAAAATGAAAAAAAAAATTAATAAAACTTTTTTTCTTATTTCATAGTTACGAAATATTTGCTCAAAAAAGTCAGCGGAAATTCGAAACACCAACCTAAAATAAATATGAGACTATGAACACCTCGCTTGTTTAATAGGTACATAGCACACTGAGAGAAAAATGAAGTTGAGGATACAAAGAAATGCCAGTGTCCAAATAAGAAGGATCTCTTTGTTTTTGCTCCTTAAATAAATTTTCTCTTTGTCTTTGAACCCTTAGACCCATGTGTGGAGTGGACCATAAATCAAAGGCCTCTCAATAAATCTTGACTTCGACTAGAATTTTGTGTGATATTACGTCGATACTGTTTTTGTAGGTAGTGACAATTTATTTGTGAGAAATGATTTATATAAACTCCACTCAATTACATACATCAGCATAAATGTACTCTTACATAAAGTACATTAGATTATTTGTCACAATGTATTTTATAACATATGTGAAATAATTAAAATAAATTAAAAAACCTCTTTTATTTGATAAGCACCCAAATGTAGTGAAATAAAAACATAAGTATGCTAGCTCGATAAAGGTGCTATAAGGCCTTCTCCAGATTTTTTGATTTGATTGTCATTTATCCCGGTTTTTTGCTAGGTTTGCTAGGTTGCTGATATGGCTTCTATCTCGTCCTTTCAAAGCGCTTTTGGTTTACCTCTGTTTTTTATACCCGTTAGTTTCATCTCATAGAATCACGGCATAGAGCCCACCTGTTGTCGGTGTATCGAGCTATATGAGCTGCCCACCTCCATTATTGTCTTCTTGCGAGAGATAGAACATCTCTTACCTTATCCTGTACTTAGTACCTAAACTATGTTCTAAAACTATTTGACACGATCTTAGATTTTTTTGGTTGTTGAATCAAATCCACTTCTGGCATTCATATGTAAGACATGGTAACAGACAAGTCTATTAGTATCTTTTTTAATTTACGTCCACGTTAGACTTCGCAACTGCTTTGTAGCTTCAGAATTTTTTCCACGTAATTGATATTCGCCTGTCGATTACCCCTATGTTACCCGTTTGCCTTATTGGAATTACCTGTTAGTCATGAAATTTATGTTTTAGATATTCATTTTTGGCCGAAGCCTGTCTTGGTTTGTTGAGTTCTTTCGTCTGCAATTTGAGTTGTGTGAGATTTTTCTGAAAATAATTCTGTCTTTTTTAGAACGTACATGGTGAAGTATTGTTTTCGTATATGTGTTTAATGATTTTGATGTAGTTAACGTTTATATTTTCTCCGTAAAGAGCTTTACAAACGCTGTGTTTATACCCCAAGTATAAAGTCAAACACTTTCTTATAATTGGTAAAAGCTAAATTTATTGTCTTTGAAATTCATAATATTTTTAAATTATTTGCTTTAGAACTTGTATGTGGTCAGTCGTGTTGAACGATTCTTTTAATCCTGCTTGCTCTTTCGGTAGACGATTTTCGATATTATTAATGTTAATTCTTTCTAGAAGATGGCTAACAAGGAGTTAATACCAATATCGCATAATACTTATTGTTCTATAATTTCCTACTTCTGTTGTGTCTATTTTCATATATAGCAGTATTATTTATAACTCTATCCATGTCGATGGTAATTTATCTTCATCAAGAACTTTTTAAATAACATCCTTAGGGTTCTGAGAAACACTCTTTTAGCTAGTTTTATTTCATTATTTTCGTTCGATATTCCGGTTCGGTGACGGAGCATTTGTCATTCTTTAGTTTTTCCGTAGTCTATGTAGATTATTAGCACTGATTTTTTTAGTAAATTATCGCAATGATCGCTGACTCGCGTCTAGATGACCGCAATTGAAAACGTATATACATAGAAGAATATATTATTATCGATTGAAAGGAAAATGTTTATAGTATAAACTGTAAAAGGATAATATTTTTCGATTTTTTTCGATACGTGGTTTGTCAAAGAATTATTATAAAACATTTTTACAAGCTAAAAATTTTTAGAAGCCGTTTAATGTTCTAAATACTTTCTAATGAAGACACATTTACTGTCTAATTTAAACCGCAACAACTTTTTTAAATAGTTGAAGAGTCACTAAAGTATTTCTCACTTTATCTTTGAGAGTATAAATATTTCTCACTTTATCTTTGTTCAGATAATGTATTTACCCAAATGTTGGATCCGTGAATTCGATTAAAATGAGAATCATTTAAAATGGAACAAACAGCGTCGATGTCATGAGATTCGCTTCTCCTTCGATCGGAATTCCTTTAATCTTTCTTAGCGAAATTAAACCATTTGTAGATGTTCAGCATTGAAAAAGAGTAAATCAATCTATACATTGAATTAGTTGATGTTGAACGGTCGATTTTGGCAATATTTTAGAGGCTACGGCGATAGAATGGCGTATTTTGCTCCCCGGCCACGTTCTCGGCTATTCATCAAGTCGCCCAGGCCATTACCGCGCCCGCCACCTGCACGGTCCCCGGCTTGTATTATGCTAGATTATTCCCGGCTTTCATTCAACGTCGCCAATAACTTGTTGAATTATAACTGAAATTCGATTGGAGAGATTTTATCGATGACGGCTTATGCTTGTATTACAAGTTGACTTAATATTAATGAACTAGTCCGCCTATTTGCCTCGGTCCGAAGTCGCTGACTCAATTATTTCTCAATTTCTACGTTGTTATTGTTTCGCAATTCAGTGCTATAAGAAATTTTTGTCTTGTTATTTCGAATTATCACTCACTTATGCTTCGATCGTCTTTCTATTATAATGTATTTTGTTTCGCGATTTTGTTGAGCATTTTAATCTATTATAAAAGCTCTATTTTTTAGTTGTATTTACTGATAATTAATTGAATTGTAGCGGTTTCACATAGTACTTAGGGTTATTAGCAATGATTAAAATCAAACCGATATTTAATGGTGAAATTGTATTTTAATGATAATTGAATGAAAGTTATTCAAGTAGCATGTTGATCGTACATCATTCGGACAATGGAATGTTCACTGCATCTGTGCTACTATTTATCACATGCTGCCTTACTATTAGCGGTATCAACACAGCCGATTAAAATGTTAACTAAGCAGCCTTTGTCTTCGCCGCATTTATAACGGCGAACCGTTGTTTTCGTATCTAATGTTTCAGCGATTTTATCGCCCTGTAGTGGGTTGTTTGAAATAATACAGCGTGTTATTAATGTTCTCTTCGCACGTGCTTTGTATTAGTTTTATTTTTATATTTATCACTATATCACGCTTATTGCTGTTGTAGGTTTTTTATTGAGCAAAAATAGCTTATAGTCTATTTAAAAATTTAACTTATTTTCCTTTGCTTCATTAATATGGCATAATTAATTTAATATTTTTATTTTAGAATAAATTATTATTCATGGAATTTTAATTAAGTAGAGACGTTTATTCGACATTTCATCGCATATTTAGTAGTTACGTTAAGTTTCACATATAATACTAAATAAGGGTAAATATCACCTAATATCATCTAATAATTACCGACTCTAAATTATAACCCACATAAAAAAATATTGTTTTGTTAATAAACTACTTAATTTTCCTCCCAGAGATGTCTTATGTTTATGTATTATATATTATATGTATTGTATAATTAAATGTAAAAAATATGATAAAAGTAATTAAAACAAAGTCAAATAAAAAAAGGATTATCAAAATTTATTCAAAATTGGCATATTTTGCCCATTTATTGTGAATTGAGAAATTCCATCTTTTATGTAATTGGCTCAAGAGTATAGACTACTGTTTATTGTCAGAATAGAGCTGTAGAAATAAATAAAATAACTAAGAAAACGTTTGCAGGCTTTGAAAATATAATATAAAGTGGTGTTAGAAACAATCGCTGTACTAACAATTGCAATGAAATGAGAAAGTACATGTATATCCTATTTGTAGCCGAGCCACGTCTTGGCCTATTCATCAAGCGCAAGGCCACTGGGCTTACTGTGTTCTACCTGCGACTCCAATTTCTTGTTCAAAATTAATCTTATTTGCTCGCCACATTTGTGTAAACGAAATTCCTCGTGCACTTATGAATTTATATTAACACAACTTATATTTTGATATGAGAATCTTGTTCTTACATTTAATCTATACGAATAAATAAAACTGAAGTGTCTGCCTGTAATTTCAAATTAACTAAATGCATATGAAAGTATGTGTGGTACTTACATCAAAAACACAATTTTTAAAATTTTTGTCTGATTGTTCCGGCTAATCTCTGAAACAGCTGGACCGATTTTGATAAAACTTTCACTCACAGAAAGTTAATGTTATAAGGAGTAACTTAAGCTACTATTATTAAAAAAATATTTATTTTATTTAATAAATAAAAAGAGGACACGCGAAAACAAAATTTAAACTAATAAAAGAGTGAAAAATATCCGATTCAAGTAGAGAAGGTTAACATTATAATATATTTTTTCCTCAAATTAATGCGGACGAAACCATGGGCACAGCTAGTCTAAGCATATAAATAAAAATCAAATGCTTAATGTCTAAAAACACATAAATTTAGAACGGTTCCACATACATATTTGTTTTGTTGTGTTTATAATACAAGTTAGAACAAGATTTGTATTAAAGAAAATGTTTGAAAAATCGTACGGAAACTTAAAAATTTGGGTTAAAAATTTACATGGTTGTACTGTAAAGGAAAAATTTGGCCTCATTTTCTTAATTAACACACCCGTGGGGAGCTGGGGTGAGCAGCTAGTATTATAATATCCAAAGGAAATGCTATGTAAAGTCGCCAAAGTCTTTATGTTATTTATCTATAAACTATGTGTGCCCCGTGGTTTCACCTATGTTAATTTGAGAAAAAATTATATTTATATTATGTTTACCTTTTCCTTTCACTATCATTCATTGGTTTTAATTTTATTTTCGCGTTTTTTTATTTATTAATTAAAATAAATAAAAATTTTAAAACGTAAGTAGCCTAAGTTATCCCTTATAACATTAGCTATCTGTGAATAAAGTCCCGTCAAAATCGGTCCAGCAATTTCAGAGATTAGTTGGAACAAACAGAGAGACAAAAATTTCTTAAATGTGTTTTTGATGTAAGTAACGTGTATACTTTCATGTGCGTTTATTTAAAAGCTGTTAATTCGATATTACAAGCAGACACTTCAATTTTATTTATATGTATAGATGAGACGGGGGAAGACTGACTAAACGGTTAATAACAATAACGGCTATCACGGAAACGATGCGCTATGAAGAATGCAGCTATTTTTCCCTGCTATCATGTATGCACGTTCAACTTTTATTGCTTTTTGTACGGCAGTTACAAATCGATTTGGCTTTAATCCAATTGCGTCATTTTAATAGCTTCCCTTTGCCACGGCCAGATCATTCGCATATTTTAAAAATAAATAATCAATATGTACGTCTCGGCTTACTGAGCGAATTTTAATTTAAATGTTTCTCTATTTCGGAACATCTCACATAGATTCGAAACAACTTCGAGGTATTATATTTTAATATTCGAAAGACGTTGTATTCACCGAGCCCACACCCGGAATATTGCTTGATATTTTCTCTTTCAATGCACAGAGCGGCAATATAAGTGGGAAAGAAAATGGAGAAATATAAGGAAGGATACAATAAGCGAATAAAAGGCGCTCGTTTACAATATCATTTGTATTCATTGGCATAATTGGGTATTTTATTTTTACCGATATTTACAGAGAAATTATCTTAAAGTGTATTTTTATTGAGAAAATGTTTAATTGTTAAAAAGTGTAAAATAAGTCTTATTTAATCAGTTATTTAAATAATTAATATATTCTATTCTTAGTATCTCTAACATAAATATAATTTTCATGTAGAATATCTGAATAAAAGATTAGCGATCCCGATAACTTTAATATACGTACTACTTATATAATAAATAGTTTGACTAGTTTAGCTAACTGAACTGTCTCAATTGTAGTATAACCAATTAGTAAATTAATTACCTAGGTAGTTATGATATTAATATATTGTCCATTTATGTTTTTTAAATATATTAGAACTAATTAATCCGAGCAAATTCGTCTGCATATAAACTTACATCTCATATTTTAGTTATTTCACGTTCCATTTTCGTAACAAAAAGTAGCTTTTGTCCTTCTGCAAGGAACAATCTAAAGGTATAGAGATATCAATATTTATCAAAATTAGATCTGCAGTTTAGGCGTCAAAACATAACAGACATACACAGACAGACAGATAGTCGATAAAGGCGAGTCTATAAACGTTCCTAGTTAAGTACGGAACTTTAAAAGATGTTACAAAACATCTACTACACATGCTTATGTTAAAAGTAGATAATAAAATCTTTGAAAAAAAACAAGAATAGAGTAAAAATCAATATTATATATAATATTATAAATAATACCAGCATATTGTAGGACTATATGTCACCGATGTTATTGAAATAATGTTTACAAATTTATTTTTTTCAACAAAGTCCTGGTAAGATATGAAGGTTCATTAGCAGTAATAAGCGTAAAGCTCACCGTCTTACTTTGTTTTTATGGTTCTCAGCCGTGTTTGTTCTGTATACTAGACTTTTTATTTGACAGTAAGCAAATTGAGGTAAACCTTAAACCGTATATGTATCTAAAAGGTTTTTCCACTTTTAATGTAACTGAAGTACATTGTTTTACTAAAATTTCATATTCATTATAATTTAGTGTTTTAAGTTATTATTTTCGTATAAAGAACTAAAATCGTATAACTTTTATTATTTCGTATGTGAAAACATAAGAATTACGTTTAAAAATGTTGTCATCTCTTTTTGGTAAGTATATGCCGTATGCGGCGTTGTCATTTTCTTTCTAACGAATCGCTATTCAGATTTTTAACAATTGTTGTAAAAAACATCATTTAAATGTCCCATGACCGGAAAAAGACTTTTTATGCTATCGTAGAGAAAAAAAATCTGCGTTCAGCTTTTCTGCGCATTAGATATATACATATATCTTCTAATTCACCAAGGAAGTGGAGTTGTATTTATTCTTTTTATCATTTCAAAACTCAATAATGACCATATTTGAATCTGCGACCATCAGAAGATAACATAGTGCAAGTCACTTAAAATAAGTACACTATTCTATTATTTAAGAACGGTAATGTTATCCGCGATTCAGCTAATAATACTGAAGGGATACTTGTTTCGTTGGTACCAGCGTTTAACTGGCCATAAAGGGAGGATTTATCACCGGGTTACACACGTCCACATTATGGATGCAATATCACCGTATTACTTTTTTACGACTATTTATTTTGAAACAAATGATCCATAAAATTTTGTTTCGTTTGCGAAATATCTGTAATTAACGTCGGGTCTAAAAAGTAATATGAGTGTAAATAAATTCGTCGATGTTATAGAAATATATTTTAATTAATGTCTGTGTTACAAACGCTGAGGATTTTGTTTGCTTGGACATTCTATTCCTCGGAACTGCCTGTCCTATATAAAAATTATTTTACGTAATTTACTACAGTTCAAAAGGAACATAATCAGGTATAGAAATAGTTTTCGCCGTTAATTGGTGTAATATCGCTTAAATCTAATATCTAAAATCTAATTTAAGTAGTGATTTTTTTTCAAGCGTCTCAGAGAATGTTAAGCCGTCGGTTTCATATTTATTAAATCTTTGTCATTATTCAATTGTGAATACTGGCTTCTTTGTAATGAATGCATCTTTTATTTATATTATGCAGATACATATATGACACAGTAAAAGAACGTTTCACAGGTATTTTTATTCATAGACGAAATTTCTTCCAATATACCCCAGATAGAATTAGTGTAGACCGAAACGGTAACAGTAGACAAGCAGATACATATAAACAGAAATAAATCTTTTATGTCGACGATTGGTGGCTTGTGATCCTGTAGTGAGTTCTAAGTTGCGAGCTAACCGTAATTGTCGTTTTGGTTATTGTCATGAACATCTAAAAAAGATTTATTGTCATAAAAATCCAATAGAAACAACTAGATCAGGTACGGGACTCATGTCTACTTTGATACTCTAAGGTAGCTTAAGTAGTTTACTTCCCGTTCTTGTTTCCCGTAGAAAATTCCTACACAGCGTTGTACGCCTACTATAACTACTACACCTACTATAACTAATGGTATGGGCAAAAATGAGGCCAAGAATATATCTTAATGTAAAAAAGAAGATTTGATTATAATTTAAAAAATAAATTATTTAATCACATGTGGTTTCTAATCTAAGTGCTTTTCCTAAAGGTTTGCGAAGGACTCATTAATAGTTAATCCTCCGTTGAAAAATAAACACATCCTACCTAAAAGGAAAGAAACTTGATGTTTAGGGAAATTGGGACAAATCGTAAAACCTGCTTAGATTTTATAACAATTGCTTCGTGTAAAGATGGGATTAACGTAATAAGCAAATTCTGCAAGTATTCCACAAAAGTGTTGAGAAGACTGGCAATATCTGCCAAGATTCTATTAGACGTTACCGTAATATAAAAGTCAAGCACAAGAAACTCATGTATTTGCTGGTTAAGGCAAATCTTTAGTATTCATACATTTGTGAATTTATTTTTATAAAAAAGTTGTATCCAAAGAGTCTTGAACGAAACTTTTAGTGTAAATATTTGTTACCGATACGTAGATGAGAATACTATTGCTAAACCCGGATGAAAAGAAAGCAACAAAATAAAAAACCTACTATGTATAAACATTATAATAATGTCATTTGTACAGGTGAAACGACAACTATCGTCTCCGATATAGTTTTCAAGGTGCATAGTGTAATTAGTACATGACATTCATTTTTTGTTTATGTCAGGGACAGAAAAGTGCATTATTTTATAAAAATCCTTGTAATTTTGTCGTAGAGATAATAGAATAGAATATAATATTTTCTTCTATACCAGAGGGCACAAATTCATCCTTCCACCCCCAATTTATTTATAGGTAAAACTTGATCAACCGTGTGCAACAAAAACAAACAAACATATTTATACACACATATTATAACCGTAAAACATCACCTTCCTTCTGCGGCAGTCGGGTAAAAACACAATAACAATTAAACGTAATATACAGTATTCATAACTATTCAAATTACATTCAAATCGTGTATATATTAAGGAGATTAGAGTAGTCATGGTGCGAAGTGATTTCATATGCGGGCGCACACCTCACGCAAGAAAGGACTAAGATTATATCAACACAAACGCAATAGTTAACACCTTTTTAGTAATTTGTCATAATATTGTGATATTATATAAAACGAGATGGTCGACGTTATTTTGGCTACGTATAAACCTTTCCTAATTTTACTCTCTTAAAGTTTTCTTTTTACGATAAAAAGCCTATATCCTCTGTCCATATCATATACCATATTCATCCTACTTGGTTTTGTGATCAGGCCTGAAAACGTAACAAACAGACTTGACATTACTATACTAGAGACAGACAAAATGAATATAACATCGAAAGAGATATAACTACAAACACAAGTCATAGAGATATAGATAAATTTAAGATTTTCCATTTTGCTTTTGTTCTACAACAACGTAATTAGAAAACAATACATTAATCATTCAAATATTAATACTTATAACTAATTAAAACAAACTTTCATAACACGGTTACAATGGGCAGTGTTATGAAGTAAGACTTTAAGTAGTAAACATATACTCAAAGTGCGCCTCAACAATGAAGGTGAGAATATTATTTTCAGTCTTGCTTACTGTGACACGGATTCAAGCAAGAAATGTGCAAACATCGTCGGAATATTCATGCGAGTTAATATTCATGGCCACGGCACCTGCTTCACTTTAGTGAAATCGTGGTGAGAGTGAAGTACTACCTGGGTACTGCTCTCCGATACTTAGGTGTTAACAGATTATTACATAAAACTACGAAAGTACTACATTTTGTGTTTCATATTATTAGCATCGAGAAGTATGTTAAGTTCAAAATAATAACATAACATTTTGCATACAAACGTTTTACCCATTTGCACCCGTTTAGGGATGAAATATCGAAAAATGAAATATATACAGCTAAATAAATGACCAGAGAAATTTTTCTTTTCCAGATTTTAATACACCCTAGCGTCTCTTTAATGGATCATTTCGGATTTCTATTATATAAATATTTAGTTGAATACGCTAAGTAATATTTATAACAAGTTTAAGTATCATTGGCTAAAAAAATACATTTTCCTCATACAGATCTCTCAACCCCTTGCACCCCAATGTGGGATAATGTTAAGACGTTTTGTATTTTACATTTCATTACTGTCATCCTGAAGTATGTGTATTAATTTTTAAGTTAATACGGCCGGAATAAGATATTTTATACAAACTTTTTAATTATTTTCACCCTTTTAGGGGTAGAATATCGAAAAACCCTTTCATGGTGGATGTCTACAACTCAAAAAGCACTACTGCCAAAATTTCTTGTTGGTAACTTCAGCGGTTTAGGCTCTGCGTTGATAAATCAGTCAGGCAGTCAGGACAAGTGATACTATATGTATAGATGCATTTTTACATATAATAAATCAGTAGAAAGTTCGTGTCTACACATTCAATAAATTCCTCACAAAAAGTCTTAACGATCATAGAATAATAAAACATAAAAAAGTAAATTATATAATTTTTTGTCTGTCTGAAACTGAAATGAGGCTAGCCTTTATTTTATTGAAATCAGCAAATAAAATCTTCATTTAATGATAATTTAAAGTGTTAAACGTCTGTTCATATATGCATAGCAATATGTGATTTTCAGTGATATTTCGCGGACGAAGTTACACTTCGCAAAAATATTATCGCTTTAATTTCAATTCAGTTTGGCATAATAATACGAGCATGTATAAATATTCAATATAAACTTGTTGTTATGAAAACACGTGACAGCTCAACTGTAATAACTAATAAATATACTTAACATATAAATAAAAAATAAAATGAAAGTTAAGCTTTATGTATTCAGGTAAATATATCATCGAAATTTTCGGCTTTTTGATGGATTTTTAAGAAATTTTGTCCCATACATGCCTGATATGTAATAAAATCAGCAAAATCGATACAGTTGATTTCAAGAGATGATCATTCGTAATCATTTTAATTTATATCAAAAACTTTTAGAAAAAAAAACAAATCGATTTCGAAACCGAAACAAGTATAATAAAAAGTAAAAAATAAATAATTTCACCAGGATCTCATCGTCAGATCCTGACTTGATTACTATGGGACCACCTTGGAAGTATAGCCTTTCAAACGATAAAAAAAAAAAAAAAAAAATTGGTCCACAAACGGCGAAAAAATCGGTGATCAAACATATAAAAAATCCATATAGCCGAACATCGAATTTCCTCCTTTTTTGAAGTCGGTTAAAAATAACTAAACTTAGGATTATGATAGGTCAAGGATTTTTTGAAATTTATCTTCTAAAAAGGAATAGCAGTTGAACCTCGTGCGTACGAAGTCGAGGGTAACAAAGAGTAAGTAATAAAACTACTAAAATTAGGGCTTGATTCACTGGTTACGGATAAAGTTCACGGTAGCTTAATCGAAACTTATCCACCTAATAAACTGCAATTTTGGGTTTTAAAGGTCTCGACTAAAAATATAACATGGATAAAGTTGCCAGTAGTTTATCCGACTATTCAAGTAGTTGTTAAGTTTTAATCAAGCGATAAATAATAAAATTGTTTCAATAAAAACATTTTAATAGAATTTTACGATAACGAGTTTAGATTGCAGTGAATATGGATTTATTTGAATTTTTAAAACAAGAATTTAATGAATATTATGAACATTATGAACAACATAATATTATCTACATTATATAATCCCATAGAATCCGAATAATTTACCTTAGAACGAATTGTTTCGATACTCGACGATAAAGGTTTTAGGATTTTTTTTAAAAACACCAAAAATTTCAAAATTTCTGTTTTTAAAATACTTATATCAATAGAAAGTTATATAAAACTACTGTTTTTAAAAATAGCTAAATTCACTCCTTAGAACATGAACTTTCTTTGAGTAAAAGTCCCGTCAAAATCAGTGCAGCCGTCTCTGAAATTAGCCGGGACAAACAGATAGACAGATTGACGGACAGACTGACAACCAAACATTACAAAAATTGTGTATCAAAACATTTAAAGGCGACGTCGCCGTTTCGTCCAATTATAAATGCCAAATAAATTTTTTGTAAGTCAATTTACCAAGGAGTTAGAGGGTGAAACAAAATATATATACTCCTATATAGTCAAATCTTATTCGTTGGTTATCGTTACATGTCAGTTAACTATTTAAAACTTTACCAGGAACTGTGAAACAGGCACTTAGTACTTTATGTATTTTATTTTGATTATTTTTTCTTACTTTTTGTTGCTATTTATTTTCTAGGCATTATAACTCTTGTATTATAAATATATATAGACACACACACTACATATATACACTTACACACTTCACATTATATATTATTTACTATTTTTTGCATGGTACCAAACTAAAAATAAAACTATTTCTCATTACGAAGGCGAAATAAGCCAAGGGAAAAGGGCAGTGAGGTATAAACATGGTATAAGTTTCGACGCAATACGGCACGTATGCATTTGAGATGACTGTGCGGTGGCGGCGGTAGTGAGTTAATTTGAATGTGGAATGCGAATGGCCTGTTTAAAGCGATGTTCGCAAACAATAACGATTGCATTATTAGACTGAAATTTTTGGTCATAATAGTTATGGTACAGTGTTTTTGCACGAATAATTTCGCTGACTTGATGTTTTTATCTTATAGATGTTTCCTATCAAGTTATATGTAAAAATAACATTTTTGCAACCAATATTTTAAATAATAAACACATTGAAACAACATAATATTTTTTTATAGATTTTTTTTTTGTAAATTACGCGTAAAGCCAGTGGTATGAGATATATAAAATGACTAATAGTTAAAATTAACATTAGTTTTATTTTCCGTGTAATATTTTGTAAAAGGAGATTTACGCCAATTTTTTTCTAGATTAAGCTAAATTTGTTATAGATTAAATATGAGAGTTTTTCATTACTAACGAAAAAATATAAAATGAGGATTAAAGGAATAGCAACTATAAAATTGGTACCCTGTTTAGAGCGCACCGAAATAGACAAAATAACATTTGATTGCTAAAATGTTAGATACTATTTCCTTTATTAAGTAGACTGAGATTATATCTTTATGATAGTCACGTCTTGCTATTATATACATTTCAGATCTCTGCTGATTGCTAGCCTCGGGATTTGTTCGACTTCAGAAGGGATTTAGATCAACTATTCAAAGTTACCAAGTATAAAATTTGTTTTAAATAATATTTTTATTACATATATTAAGGTACTCCAACAAAATCTATACCTATAAAGCTGAAGAGTTTGTTTCTTTGATTTTTTTTGTTTGTTTGAACGCGATAATCTCTACTGATTCAAATTTAAAAATTATTTTTCTGTTAAATAGTTTATTTATTGAAAAGGGCTATAGGCTATATAACATCACGCTACGATACAGGAGTGAAGCAGTAACCATAAACGCGAGTAAAACCGTAAGCGACCGCTAGTATAGGTATAAATGTAAAGTAATTAATAGTTCATTTCTAAACAATGGGCTTTTTATTTAAAATAATCAGAAATATACAAAGCTTAGTCTTAAAGATGCTTCTTTATATAGTTTTTTTTCATATCAGATTAAATGATATAAAAACGTTGAGATTTACATCACTAAACTGGCATATTCCAGTTTTTGTTTTCAGAGTATAATTTTGCACAGCTATCATTCATAATAGGCGTAATCGTTTGGAGAGGCAATTTTAGTCTGAGCTTGTTAAGGGGTTAAGAATGTCTTCAATTTCAGCCAATCAGTCACAGATCCAGTCAAGTACCCTGAAAGTTCAAGTTATTGTTATTACTCTCGTAATTCTAATTGAAACTAAAATTTTTAAATGTAAATTTCTTTTTAAAAATAAAGGGAAGTGACAATATTTATAGTCACTCGAAGTCTTCTGCTTTTTCGAAATGTGTTGTGATAAGTTTCTTTGAGAGATGTATCAGCTGACATTAGATGAAGATGTGTAATAAGTACCGTAAATTTGTAATATTACAAAAATTGTTAATAAAGAAAATATGGATTTAATTTTAATTATTATAAATAAATATTCAATAATATTTAATTTTAAAATTTCCCAATTGAAACTTCCCGAGCGTACGTCTACACAAAGGTGCAAATGAGTGAACAAACGCAGAATAATGCGAATTGTAAACACGATTTATTTTCATTCACACTTTTCACACTTAATATGTAATGCCAGTATAATACGTTGTAATGCTGCCGTTGTTCCCGCAGAGGCAATTAATAAACCAACTTTGGATTATAGCGCCCTATTAAGGTAAATGTTACAAAGTTTATTTCAGTTCTTGTTTAACTTTTTAGTGCTTTGTTTTGAACACATTAATGACGTAAATGAAACGAATTAGATTTGGGTATGTAAACAAGATTTAAGTATTTCCCATGGAAATTCCAGGATATACCCATGTCAAGCCTACAACTGAGACGAATTTAATGACATGTCATACGCTAAAATTCGTTAAACGGATTAGTTTGTCGAGCGTGCCAAATAATTTGATACATACGTGCATATTAGCGATGTGCCGATTTTTTTAATATGTAGAACCGCGGATACATATACACACACGGTACAACACTAGTGTATACACACATCAAACGAGAAATATAACTCTCTTTGAGCAATAGAGTAAACTTGTCTAGTATCTCGATGAGTTAGTTAAGTTTTTTTTGTCTTTTACTATATGTGTGTAAAACGTCACGGCGATTGGTTAAGGTAATAATATATGTAAAAAAAGAAAATCAAATTTGTCAATTACAGTCACACGTGTAGTACGATTAAGCACTTCTTAATATTTAAGTATAATTTATAGAGTTTGTAAAATATATTTTTTAAATAACAGCATGTTGAATTATTACCATTATAGACTAGATTTTTTTTCGGGAATTAAATGTTTATCGTAGAAATTAATTTAAATAAAACGATTGTAGTAATAAATATAATAAAATAATAAATACAACAGGCATGGATAGCTACGCCATCATTAATTTTAAAGAAGTCATTTCCTATTTGATCGGAGAAAATCTAATAATAAGCAATCAAAAGTTTAATAATACGTCATCTAAACTTTAAAGTATTGAGCTAGTATCTGAAACTGACGGACTGCGGGCCTCTGAAGTATTTTTTGTGATTCACGAGCATCGGGAAGTATGGATTCCCCTGATATTAAATAAATGGTCTGCCAGTCAAGATTAACTGATAAACATCTATGTGACATAATGATGATTGTCTCATCTCAGTCCTTGGATTAAAAAATTGAAGTACAAAAATAGTATAGAAGATCGCTGGTGAGTTTTCGGCGAAAATAATTTTAGTTTTTTAATACAATATTAAATGAAATGTTTAACTGATTCTATGTTCATAAATATGGTGTTTCAATATTATTTTCTTATTCTTTTTGTCTCTATTTTTTATACATTTACACTTTAACATACTAATTTATCTTCTAAGATGCAATATTAATAAATGGTTTAGTGTTGATAAGCAATAATATGTCAACCCACAAAAGGTGAAATTTTAAGATATTGATGTATTTTGATACTGCATTTCCTATTTAACATTACTCAAAAAAAGTCATATAAACTAAATAAGTACGGAAAAAAGTTTCTTAATTAATTGTTTCGAATTTCAAGTGCGTTTCATATTTTGCAATTTATACAATAATCTCAAATAATTGAAAAACTTTTTATTTGATAGTATATTAAATATATCAATCTGTTTTTAATTCAATATAACTTTTATCAAACAACAAAATAAAAGATGGTTATATACATCTTTAAACAAATTTATTAAGAATAGGTTTGAGATCTTTAGACGCCATTTTCTCAAAATGAAGTCCGTGTGGCTTGACGCAGTATTGCTTACCAGCATCCATTTATATTATAAATTAAGTTAATCAATGTTTTAGGAAATTTATTCCCTTTAGAGTAAAGGAAATAACAAAAGTAGACGTTTGTGGAAATGTGAAATGGCTTCTGAATTGTAGTCCATGAGAAATAACATCGGGCATACGGCTACTCGTAACATAATAAAATATCAATGAATAAATGATTTATAGGGCAAAAAAACGTGTACCTAGTGTTTTTCACGCGTTGGTGTGGATTGTTGTCGATTTAAAAAGTGATTTGTAATATAGTTTACATATGTATGACAAAAACCAGTATATTTGTTCATACATAAAATAAAAAACTTATAAAACATTCAACAAAATTTACTCGAACGTAAACTGGAATTCCTTTCATGATTGAAAAACTTGTTACAATAAAATGCTCGGAATGTTGTTCGCGGGTCATTGTCACAAATTTAGGCAAAGTTATACGTTGAATGAATTGAAAAACGTAAAGCGAGCGTGGAAGGCGTGGCACTATATTAGTCTCGGAGTGTCGTGCGCTGGCATTTGTTTTCGCGGAGTAATCTCCGACGACCCGAGGTGCTTCGCCAAACTGATTACGAGTTCAAATTAAGTCGTAAAGTCGCTTGAATTACTGCGCATTAATGTAGGCATCGCTTTTAAAACTGACTTAATGGTATCGTAAAATCTTACACATTATTCATCGAACTAAGACTTGAATTGTGATCATGATATGACAAAGGTGTGGTTCTCTTTTTTTTTAGTTAAACTTCGTATAAGAAATTTAGTATACATAGAAAATTCCCTCATAAAGTATACTATATATCATTAAATAATTATTAAAATTTTTAATCTATTTAGGTAATAATTATATATTATAATTAGCTCTAGCTCGGAGAATTCGTAGTGTTTATGAGACATGAAAACAACTTTCTGAATATATTATGAGCCTGTTTATCACTGGTAAAATTTAATTGGCAAATGTATACTATATTAAAATTTATTTATGGATGTTATTTAAAATGGGATAATGAAAAATATTGTCGTAGATAAAAAAAATCTGTTTGTATTAAATTACCAAAGATGAACTATTACGCCGAAGACTTTCTAAGTCTAATGAAATAAAAACCAGTCAAGTGAGAGTCGGACCAGCACATAAACGGTTTAGTATTATTGTAGACGACTTTACACTTTCCTTGTCTTTTTGAAATACTAATAATTATGCACACGAAATAAGATAGGTGCTATAATAATATGCAATTTAAAACCTTCGCATGAATTCGATTCGCACTTGACCCGTTTATATTACTTGTTCTAGCAGCATTAGAATTACTCATTCTGTGACTCTCGGCTTTCGACTCTCTACCTTTCATGGATATACATATATAGCCCGTCTATAGCCCGCTGACTGACGGACAGACGGATAGCGGAGGCTTAGTAATAGGGTCCAATTGGCACGTTTTGGGTAGCCCTAAAAACATAAATGAAAAAAAATTCTCACTTGCTTTTATTAACTCACTTCAAAAAAGTATGAGTCTTATGTTCGGCTGTGTGTATTTTTTTATGTTTGTTCACTGTTTACTCCGCCGATTGTGAATCGATTTGGTATATCCATTTGGGTTGGTCCCATTGTCATTAGGTCTGGACCAGATTCTGGGTTCATACAGAAATCGGGGGAACTCTTCAAATATTATAGGCATACCATACATCGATGGTGCTTTTTATAGTAACCCTCTCTCGTAAACCAGCATTTTGTAAAGTGGAATTGACGATGAAGAACTCCTCGATAAAAAGTTCTTCGCGGGTTGCGATTCGGTTACTTCAATTACTGATTACAATAGTAAAGTGGAGGCGATAACTTTACTTGAAAGTGTTAAATAAAAAATTAAATCAAAATATAAACCAACTTCAAAAACTGATTAGTGTTTTGCTTTTTAGTTTACTTGTATTAAATTTGTTTTTGAAGTCGATTTTTTATTTATTAAGATTAAATACTCGTATCATTTAACGTAGGATGTAAGCACTCAAAAGCTTAACGTTCAAATAGTATATTCGAGAAAATTCAGCTGGTAATGTGAGATATAACAATTTGTAAATGTTATCTGAACGTGTTCAAAATCCAATTTTAGCATTCCTTGTATTACCACTAGCAAATCGTTGTTGTATAGAACAATTATTTTCAATAGAAAGTGACTTTAAATGGAGTAGCGTTTGTAATTCTTAGAATTTCTTAGTTTAGTTATGGCATTGTTGTGTGAGCGGGAACGTTTTCTTAATGGCTAAAGCTAAGTTTTATTAATATATAAGGGAACACATTATCTTATTTTCTTTAGAAAGATCTTAAGAAAGTTAGGTATACTAAAACCCTCTTAGACGGACCCTCGTCAAAACGGATTTATGACTATTAATTAGACGTTATTGTAAAACGATTTCCCGACGTTCTTCATAAACTTTCTTACAAAATGTGTTGGTACTTGTTTTGTATAATCCGTTGACTTGTGTAAAGGTTTCGGTAAAAATTTAGAGTAGTGAAATTGATATGGTCGCGTGACAGGCTTACATACTCGTACGTTATGAATTTTATTCGTCGTTTCAATGAAAAGAAAATATAATCTACACATTAAAGAAAACAATTCACCTACTCTTTTGTAATAAAATAGTTTTACAAAGTAATATTGAAACACATATTTTATTTTAATTTCATAGTTATTTTTGGCTTAAATAAGTTTCATTTATTGCTTTAATTAGCGAGTTATGAGTAATATTCACATTTATAAGTTAAATTTTTGTACATTTATAATAAAAAAAAAGTTTTCTTAAAGCAGTCTGCGTTTGGAAGAAATATGAAACAATATAGAAATAACGTTCTATAAAACTAATACAATTGTGGAAGTAGTTATATTCGAGACAACAAAAGCTAATAATAAGAAATTACGTAGATTACATTTAATTATGCATCGAAGCAATTATGGAAAATAAAATTTATAACATAATAATATAGGATTCGACATAGAATGTTAATAATAATTGTGTATACATACGACCATACAATTTGATTCGTTCTTATGGGTCGTAGCGTAATGTTATATAGCCTATAATTTACTTCAAGAAACCCGCAAAAATAAATTTTTCGAAACGAAATCGAGTTTCAGAGATTCCCCTTATATACAAATTAAAAAAAAAAAGTGTAGATAAATTAAATTGGATTATTATTAAAGTGTTTATCCCAATACTTTTACTCCGTAAATACAGTATAATTAGTCATAATTATGGACAAAATTGGCAATATGACTGTAAATGTGCCTATAAAGATAATGAAGCTGAATTAAGATTACGACTGATTAGCATCGCGCTCGGTCTCTGAAATTGGCTTCTGAGCCAAGGCTTATGGTTTCAGTTTTTATTGGCTAAAAATATAGATTTAATGGTTTTTCTTGTCCAGTTAGAATGGGTAAATAATGCTTATAATTTTGCCTTGTTTTTTTTTTATCCTGGTATAAAATTAATATTTTGACGGCAGTTTCATTATTTAATTATTCGTAGATTCTCGTCTCGAAACCTCAATATTTTTTTTTGTTTTGCTTGTCTCAATATTTAACTGGTTTGGAGAAATAAATAAAACTTAAAAAAGCTACTTACTTGGAAAGGAAATTACTTAATTTCGTTTACTATTTTTACTTTAAAACCAATCTAGATATTGTGGGACCAATCTCAAAATACTCTTTTAAATAAAAATTGAATTTATAAAATTGGTTAAGAAATTCTGAGGTAACAAATAATAATTAAAAAACACAAGGAAATCCGAAACATCAAACAATTGAAATTGGTAATTTCGTATGGGAATTCTCACAGTGTTAATAACTTTCAATAGATGTGTTTGTGGCAAACCTATCAATTTTGGATGGTACGAATTTCATGTAACTATAGGTATGATTATATTTTCGAAGTTTATATTAGACGTAATTGAAGTAGAAGATATACTAAAGTTTCTAATAAAATCTTATTTTGTTCTGAACAATGGAATTCGCAGTATAGCCAGCGGCGCGGTCGTCATTGCTTCCGGGGGAGCTATTTACAGTGTTCAGTTAAATAAAAGAATTCTTCGTTATGATATTAGTATATCTTATAAAATATTTTTACAAGATAAGCGAATTATTATTTTCACAGAGGGTCACAATTTACATAATATCAACTGATAACCTTTCAAGAAATAGTGTGTTGCGTTATCTATACTTATAATAAATCTGTAGAGAGGTCAATTCTGTACATGAAATATATTTTCAAAATAACTATCAGGGGGTGATTAGTGATCGATATTGATGCCATAAATGCAATCAGTAAAATTTTTGTCTGTCTGTCTGTCTGTCTGTCTGTCTGTCTGTCTGTATGTATGTTCCTTATAGAAACAAAAACTACTCGACGGATTTTAACAAAACTTAGTACAATTATTCTTCATACTCCTGGGCAGGTTATAGTATACTTTTCATCACGTTACAATCAATAGGAGCAGAGTAGTAAAGGGAAACTTTGGGAAAACGGGAGACGTTACTCCCAATTTTTAAGCTTCCGTCGCGTATGCAGCCTTAACGGTTAAAGTTACATAGAAATCATGTATGACAGAAATATTCTACATAAAATTTTCTAAAATATATCCCGCAACAGCATATGTCTATCTTTTATGATTAACGTGTAACTCCTGATAGCTTAGCAGTTCGGAGCATTCTGATTATATTTGTTTACTCTTACGATTATAAGACTCTCACTCATCCCGAATTTAAAAAAGTTAACATTATTACCTATTCAATAAAAAAATCATAGAAATCAAGTATTGTGGATTGACATTATATATTTCCCTACCAAAATACGATCTGTCTGTCACATCAAAACCACTGAACCCCGAGGGAGGACATACGCTAATTTTTTACGAAAAACGACGAAAACGCGGACGAAGTCGCAGGCAAAAGCTAGTATTGAAATATAATGTCGTATTTTATATAAAGTAACAGCCTGTAAATTGCCACTCCCACTGATGGTCTCCTTTCCTATTAAGGAGAAGGTTTATCCACCATGCTGCTCCACCGCAGGTTAGTGGATATACATATATGGATGTGTCATAATTTCTCCAGAAAAGTTTTCTTACGATGTTTTCCTTCACCGACCTCGAGATGATATTTAAAACAAATTTAGCAATTGAAAACTCAGCGGCGTTAGCCAGGGTTTGAACCGGCGATCATCGGTTGATATCAACGTGTTCTAACCACTGGGACATCTCGGTTCAACATTTATGTATATAATTAAAATTTGAATATTAAAGATATTAAAAATTTTAACTCAGTGGAACTTGAACTTATAGTGCTCTGTTATTATGCTAAGTTTGTCTGTTCACGTAACCGCAGCTTAGATCTAATTGATGTTATTCTATTATATATATGGTTAATCTTCACATTACTATTTTTTTAAAGTAACTAATACTAATAATAGTATTAAGTTTTGTAGGCTTTTCATTTTAAATGTTATATAATTTCCTAATGACTAAGATTTCATTATGGAACATTAAGGTAAAAAAAGTCATTTCTCTTATTTTATTAGTGAGGATGATAATATTTGTTAATAAAAATGTTATGTACCATGTAAATATTACTTGCAACAATATTTTACAACTTGGTGTAATGGAGTTGCGACCACGACTATAGCGTTCGCACAGGGTAATTTACGATGCAGCTATCGCACAGCTCTTTACAATTACGTCTCTTATAAGCTGCCAGTTAAATACATAATTGCGGTCTAATATGGTATTGTAAGCATGTTACATAAGATTTTGCACTGCTGTTACAGTACGTGCTTTCTTCTCAATATGATAATCTTGTTATTATTATATTACATATTGTTAAACAATGTGAATGTGTTGTAAGTCGTTCGAAGAATAAATATGGGATTTCATAAGTATATCATATCACATCATTTGATGAGATTCACACTGCGAATTATGAAAACCATTTGAAGGACCTTAATTAAAAGTCACACGCTGTAGATAAATAAAGTTAAATCATATTTAATATTTAATCTGGACTCACAATCAACCTATAATATGACATTCTGTTGTTATAAATATAATATTAGTATATTTAGTATATTCTACACCTATATTTTTTTTTAATAAAAAACAACTCATTTCGGTAAAATTAAACAGGTGTATGATATAATATGATAAATTAAATATTGCAATTATTATAATGTAGCCAAGAAATACCTGCTCTTTTATCGCGTATACTATTTATCAATTTCTTCAAAGTTACTGTTAATGAGAATTTCCTTTGTTTTGACTAAATATCGTATTTGAGATGCGACAATTATGCGTTCAACATTCTAGTCTATTATCATACAGACAGGATACGAGTTTATTCTGCGAATACAAATGTTTAAGGAAATGTTTCCTATTACAATATGTATTAACTTTAGTATAATTCACGCTTGAACGAAATTATAATTTATTTTGTAGTTGTTTTATAGATTACATAATAGTATAATTTTCTAAACATAAAATGTTTTAGAGAAATTCGACTTAAAATGTTATTAATAATCTTTACAAGAAAATTTGGAGTGACACATCTTTAAGCTGTTATTTTACTTATTAGTATTTTCATCAAACGTTTTCTTAAAGAGGCAATATACGAAGGTTACTATAGACTTTATACAAAGGTACGTAAAACAATTAGGGTGGCAGTTCGAAAGAATTTATGGAGCGTAATAAGTGCAAAGTGGATTTTAATAAAGACTTGTTTCGTACAACAGAGCTTGTTGTTCGCTGCTATTGTTGCTTGGTTCACGGAAACCCGCTCTTTTGCCTCGTGGAATTATCAACTATTTTATTATTCTTGATGTATAAACGGTAAGTTTTATTTTTGTCTATTACTTTTATTGAAGTGATACTTAAATTGGAATGAGTTTTTAGCGTAATTATCTAATGTACTTATTACGCGTACATTGTCTTGACTTATATTTTTATAAAATTGTATTATTATTTTTATGATGTGATTTTTTTACATGAATACTACTACACTCAATGCGTAAAATTAATAGAAAAATTAATTGTATAGAATTTTGGATTATATGTTTGTTTTTATTATATTTTATATTTAAATCAATTCTTCACTATAGTAGATATTCTGCCATTATTGTAGATCCTTTTTACTGGCGTCGAATAGTGCGATGTCATAGAAGCGTCTACGAAGGTTGATTTATATTGCGTCTTTGTTCAGCATAACGTTACATCCTAGAATTGACTTAAGCAATTAGTGAAATCGTGTTGATATGATGGTGTCACCAACAGCGGTCAGAAACATTGAAATTGGAATTTCGGATCAACTGTCAAAGGCTTCCAGAACATCCAAAGAGAGATGGCGTTCGATCAATGCCCTGAGGGCGAAAATTGAGTCAATAGTACTAATAGCTAAAAAACCGTATAGACGTTTGAGTAAAGTTTTTGCGGAATTTGTTGTGTTTGCGTTTCTTATACACGCGTCGTTAAGCGGACCGTAAGAATATAACGTTTCAGGGTATATTAAGTAAACCTCAAAATACAATATCTGCAAACTAAAAATTTAAATAACGCACTTTGTTGCATTGATAATATTTTGTACCCTCATTGAATAAAATGAAGAAGTTTTAAAGAAAATAATATATAATTTGATTTATACCAACAAACGTTTCTTAGCTAAACTTAACCTTTGAAGTGTACAATAAAAAAGACTTGGCAAATGCGTCTCGACTTTCGTATTAAATGACTTTCGTCGCTTTTATTTAAAGACGTTTTCACTTAGTGCTTTATAATTTTAAACTATATTATCACTGCTGTAGAAAGGAAACTCAGAGGATTCGAAATTAGTCCGAGGTATATAAATATTAACTTTTTTTTATTTCTCTTTGCTAATTGTCTTTATTAGGCTCAAAGTAAAAATGTCAGAATTTGTGAAGTAATCGCGTTTTGCCCTCGTTAAATCCTATGCCTGCAATTAAGAAAAGGGCACTCGAGTAGAGCTGTAAGCTGATTATGCTTAAAATGAAGCGGTAACACCCGGAATTACCTAACGCGTTTGCATAAATAAAGTGTTATTTTGGTACGAGAGAAATATAACTTTAAATCTCAGCGTTGCTTAAGATATTCATTTATTTTGTAATCGGAAAAAAAGTAGTTAATACTTTTTTATTTATTTTTCTATAATACCAAATACAATTATATATTTATCAAATCATGCATAAATAGTACGAGCGCAGTTTTTATCTATAAAATTTTAAACTGCCTCATTTTTTAAATAATATTAATCGTTTTATCGCTAGGACTGCCTTTACTCAAATAAATAAAAACGTATATTTAAATAATTTTTTTTTTCTTTGAATTACCTTTTTTTCTAATATAGAAGACAATATTAAGTATTACATAACATCGTAGAAGATCTACAAAATAATTTTAGTATTTGTGTTCGTTTTGTTACACATTACAAACGAATACCTCATTATTTCCATTATAAGTTCTCTATTGAAGAAATTGAAATTTTTGTGTTACGAGAAATGATAAAAGCCGAGATAGGCACAAAAATAAGTCGATGTCAACCGATGATCGCGGGTTCAGTTTCCGGCTAGCACCGCTAGTTTTCAAGCGCTAAATTTGTGTTTAATTCATCTCGAGTCGACAGTGAAGGAAAACATTGTGAAGACTTTTGCAAGTGGCGGGAAAAATTCTGATACATGTATATCCGCCAATCCGCAGTGGAGCAGTGTGGTGGATTAAGCTCTAAGCCTTCTCCTTCATAGAAAAGGCGGCCTTTGCCCAGCATTGGGACATAAGAGCGATATCAAAAAAAATTAATAAAAGAACTTTTTATATTATCTATTTTTCTTAAAAGATTTCCTACATTTGAAGCGATACATTTTTGGAATCCGTAGAAAAGTTTAAGCTAAATTTTGTTACAAAACAATTTTATAAAATAAAATGTCCTATTGCTGGTGCCACACAATTTTAAAACAGTTTTTCTTTTAATTCCGTATCCAGCAGTTCCACTTTAATTTGTGGCGTAGATTCTTTTCCTATTCTCATTTTGCAGTGAAAAATCCATATTAGCATCTTTCCGTATTGTGAATATGAAAAATAAACGTCAAGAAAGAAAGGAAGGAGTATAAGTTTTAAGCGAAAATGTAGATACTAAAATATTCATATTTCTAATACTCGTCTAATAATCTTCATTGAAATAAAATTTTAAAGTCGAAATTTAATATTTAAAAAGGTAGCAACTCTATACAATTTTTTTAATGTATAGTGTTAGAAGTTGCATAACAAATTACGCGTTTATTATGTCGTTAAGTGAACAACAAATGCTAGTAATGTGAAAACCGCGACTCGAGCGAATTGCAGTGCTAAGTAAAGTGCTTAAAAATGGTGGTTTTTTACATTGAGGTCACAAGTTGAATAAAATGCTGGGAATTGAAACCTAATGTTTGCATAATAACTGCATTTGGCGCAACATGCACAGGACATTCTTTTTTACTTATCTTTTAGACGAATACTTATATTTTATATGGATGCTGATAAGCAATAATGTGTCAACCCGCAAAAAGTCAAATTTGTAGATATTGATGTATTTTGATACTACGTTACCTATATAACACTATTAAAAAAAATCAAGTCATCTAAACTAAATAAATATGGAAAAAAGTTTCTTAACTCAATGTTTCGAATTTCAGGTGCGTTCCATATTTTGCAATTTATAAAATAATATCAAATATTTAAAAACTTATTATTAGATAACATATTAAATAAACCTATCTACTTTTGATTCAATATACAATTTATCAAAATAGAAAAGAAAAAATGAATATATACGACTTTAAACAAATTTATTAAGAATAGGTTTGACATCTTTAGACGCCATTTTCTCAAAACGAAGGCCGTGTGGCTTGACACATTATGGCTTATCAGCGTCCATAAAGGCTCGGCGCAAATTTCATAGCATCACAGTCTCACCCTCTCTCTCTTTCTTCTTCACTTTTCTTGACACAATTTGAAGAACTAAAATGGACGTTACTATCTTCTATTAGGTGATCTGCTGGAACTGCACTGCGCAGCTATAGAAATAAGACGACTTAAAAATCTTAAAGTTATTTCCGTTTATTTTCTTTACCGCCACGCGCTTTGTTATCTCAAGAGGTTCGAGGTTTTCGCGCAGATTATAGTATTACATTTCCATTTTCAATTAACTAATAATATTTTGAGCATAAATTAAATGATCATATGATAAGATTTTACTAAGCGCGATTTTTAACTAGAAGGCACATTTACCACAAAGGCGAAGAGTGCAATTTTTCTTGCCACTGTAATCGAGTGCAATCCATACACTTTCTTTGTACGCTGTATCTGAAGAAGCTCTTGGGTTGTGATGACGTGTATTTAAGGTTGTCTCAGTGAAGTTTACTTTTAAAGCGTTCTATCGTGTACGTTATAGTAGGTGTTTACTACAATAGGTTTATGATGTTGAGCAAACATACTTTTATTAATAAATATATTTTTATTTTAACATTTCCACGATTTGAGTTATGTGGGTTACATAGACTGACTCCATAAGATGGTCAAATATTAAAAGATGATTTGATTACTGTTAAAGATTTCATAGTATTTATCTCATATAACATTTCGGATACACAAATGTGTATTGAAGATAAATTATATTATTATATATTTGTTAGTTGTATAGAAAAAAAGTGTACGATTTAGTCTCAGTTTTATTACAAGTACAAAATATAGGTACCTGTAATCTTTGTTTTAAAGAATAAATCTACTATTAAATAGCATACACAAGTTGAAGTCAAATATCAAGGGATTTTTAGTTCGAATCGGGTTCAAAACATTTTATGTTTGTGCATAAAATATTTGTGTTGAATGATCCTTTCGCGAAAATCTCTCTGAGCCGAGTGGAAAATATTCTAACTATTTTCTGCCCTCCCTTTTGACTCCAGGCGAATTTTGTATACATATATTAGAGTATATAATGAACAGCCTTTTGCTTACAAAAGAGATTTTATTATACAATGGATGTTTGTTTAAAATTCTCTTGTTAAAACAGTATTTACAACGTATAATAAAACAAAAATATATTTTGCAAAGATGTGTAGAATGTATAGATATTATATGCAAACAAATGCAGTCCAATTTGAGTCCTCTACTGTGTTGTTAATAGATAAATTTGATTAACGAAGCAAAAGCACATACATACAAGTGTATGTGTTCTTTTTAAGGCGGTATTTTGCTACGTTGCGATATTTTTGCAAATATGAGCAATACCAATAGTAGTATCTAAAAAGTGAAAAAAACATCATTTAAAAAATAAAAGGCATTTTTCTTTTTGGCATTCGGCAAATTTTAGTTTTTCTATTACAGTCACCTGGAAAGTTTTCCGGGAGTTTTGAAAATTAGTGATCTAATAGATTTTGACGTACTCTTTCTGAATTTATACTTTAGCACCTCGCATCTGTTATGGACGTGCCGCCTTATTAGAAAAATGGCGCCCGAAATCAGTGCTTTGACAATATCTCCTTTTCTGCTAATTTTTCGACATAATAATAGTTATGTAATCAATTCTGCTATCAATTTTACTAGCCCTCGACTAAAATGAGGTATATAATAAGTCTGTATCTATGTATTTTGTGTCTGTCTGTGGTATCGTAGCTCCCTAATAAATGATGACCTATTTTAATGCTATTTAGAGCTGACGTAATCGAGATGGTTATAATTTATAAATATCGGTTTAACAGTTTGAAGGCTCTTTTTGAAAAAAATTTTGAAAGTATCTGAGCAATATATACTGGTCTAATCAACTTGAAACTTAGTATACTATGAATGATATTAATAACATGGTGGCGTAACAGTGATTATCTGATGTTTAAAGTTGGTGAGAAGTTGTGTATCCTACACTCCCCACCAACCCCTCACCAATATTATAGCAGAAGTATTGTGTTGGGTTTCGTTGAAATCGTTTTAATGAATAGAATTAATGTTTGTGGTTATTAATAATTTATTAATTTAATTATATAAGTAATATTTGAAAAATACCACTAGCAATATATTGAACTAGTTGAGCGAGGTTTTATTTGCGTTAATTTAAAGAAAAGCCTACTAAAATATGTTCCATACTTTAACCATTAGGCTCACTATATTTTTATCCGTTTAAGCAACATTTCATTGATGTTCCATTCCTAGTCATAATTAAACAGGCCTGAAGCCTTTGTCGAAATTTGACATGATTTTTTTTTTTCAATTTGAACCAGGAGGTCTAAATAAACATTCCAACAAACTGATTTGAAATTTTCTTTAGAAAGTTTATTATTTTAGGTAAGAATTAAAGTAAAATAAATAAATAACATTAAGAACATAATACTTAAGAACGATTACCCCCTCTGTATCAACGTGTACGAACTTCTAGTTAGTGTGTTAGTTAGGCAGTGTTAAATTAATAAGAGTCTATAAACTTAGAAAAAGATCTAGAAAGTAATATTCTTTGTTCAATAAAATCGGTTAGCGGTAGATAACATATAAACCGACACTTATATTTTATATAATAGTATAGACTCGTAAGTTCAAACTCAATAATACCGGCGTCTTTTACTTTACTGGAAACGTTGTGACAAGCGGTATTACGTAAAAGGAGCGCCGGATACAATGGGGCTTTCTCTTCTACCATCGGACATAGTAGGCAATCGCTTTTATGTGTTACGTCTCCGCTTTGTACGCTAGGCTGTATTGGTTTATTGCGGGATATGATGCGGACAACGCGGACTGTCCTTGCGGTATCATGATTCAAACGGTTCTGTACTGGAAGCGGGTATACAGATTTATCGGTCATTCAGGTATCCTATAATACTTCAAAGGCATGTTAGAGAAGAAATTAATGAGAACAACAACAATTTATAACAATTGATTTTGTTGTTTGACATCGAAATTAGTCGGTATTTTGAAAGTAATTGCTCTATGAATCTCAATACATGATATGCCTGTTGCTGTGGTATGCTTTCAGGAGGGTCATTAAGGCGAGCTACTGCCATCGTACTGCCACACATTCTGACAGTTGATTTGTTTCGTTTTAGTACAAAAATTGAAAATAAATTGTCAAAATGTATCGCTATGCCATAGCGTCGCATGCATTATATTTTGCCCTGCATGGTATGCCTTTTGTAACGCCGCTTTTATGCTGTCGCTATCGCTACCACCCGTGTCATGCCGTGGAAGGACATTATATGGACTTAACATAATGAAAATAAAAGTAACAGAATTTAGGCAAATATTTAAGAAGTTTGATAATATTTTTTAAAATAATTTTAACCTAATTTTTAAATGTCTAAGCATAGGCAAATATTGGCAAACTCTCAACTTCAAAGGACAAACTCACAGGCAGAGCAAGCCTTAAGTGTTGTTGGGAATCTTTGTGAAACACCAATGCGATGGTTAATTGCGTGCGGTACAGTCGCAGCGGTTCAACGACGCCCTTCCCTTAAGAGTTCACTTAAGCACTCGTCATCAAAGACCTTCAGGATTTTGTAAAAATTCGTTTTATTTCAAATCTTGACGCAGTTGACCTACTTCATATGATGTGAAGTGAATGATGTAATAAAACATTTTTCTTTCCAAGTTTCCTTTGTAAAGAATTGTTTTAAATTATAAATAGTGTACCTAAACTGCGTACCCTACGGTAGGGTTGTTTTAGTCATACCCGCAATATCTTGACTTATAAATTGCCGCATCATAGTATAGTGTCGTAAATTTAAACTTTTTAGTCGAGTAAACAAAATGGATGGGCAACCGACTTCATCAAGCAAAAATAATTAAAAAGATTTTTTATACTGTTTTAATTACATATTTCGACTAATTTGTGAACTTGTTATGTTAAAAATGTAGTACACATCTTTTTTTGTAGTGTCATGAATAAGTCAACTAGGCTCCTTAATCGATAGACAAACGATTTTCAAGTTTCTATGATTGTTAATTAAAAGGCAACTAAATAAAGATTCAGTACATATTACAGTATCATTTCTTTAGGCATGGGCACTACTTAAGCAACTTTATCAAATTTAAATTCAAAATATACTTTATTGAAGTAGGCTTTTAAAGCGCTTTTGAATCGTTAAGTTACAAATTAGTCTTTTAAGTATAAAGCTACCACCGGTTGGTAAAGTATTCAACCGAGAAGAACCGACAAGAAACTCGATAGGTACTCTTTTAAAATAAATAAATTTATACAAAGTGTATTCACAATTACAGCTTATTATGATATTTTAATATCCTGCTAGAAAATCAACACATATAATATCCATGCATTTTTATCGTTCATGTAATCTTGCACAGTGTAATATGCCTTATTATTTAATGATTTCTTAACGTAGGCTTTTATTTTAGAAGGTGGCAAATGTAAAACAGTTTACGGGATCTTATTATAGATACGAATATCGAGCCCCAAAAATGATACTTTATGAAGTCGAACTTAGTGTTTCAAGTTTATTTTTATTCCTTGTATTTAGATTATGGATGTCCCTTTTTTTCGCAAAGCAATTTTTATTTTGAAAAATATATAAGAAATCGTAAGAGTACCTATCTTCTAAAATTCATCCCGTAGAGAGTCTCGAACTCCGAGATTATAAATTGCTCTAATAGCTCTTTTTTGTAGAATAAAAATAGTCTAAATATTTGTGGCCATGACGATATGAAAATAATTAAATATACTAATCTAGCAGTGTCAATATCGGTTAGTTGTCTAACCTTTCTAATTGCGTATGTTGCGGAGCTGAGTCTCCCTGCGAGAGATGACAAATGAGATTTCCACACTGTATTATTTATAACATAAAGCACTTCGTTATTTAAGAATAAAGCTAGTTTTATTTGCATTTGGTAATGAAAATTCATTACATTTCGTTTTTTGGCATTTAGAACTAGGTTGTTTAAACAAAACTATGTATCCTAATTAGTAACAGTGAAAACACAAGCATAAAGATAATTTATTAATAAATATTTTTAATTAGTGACAGAGTAATATCTTAAACCCACTTACTTAACTAATTTAAACTTACTTTCCTACTCGCTCATTAGTGAGTGCAAACTTTTATTATTTAAATAAAAATATTTCTTTATAATTTATTTTCTGAACGGTTCATTTTTAAAATGTAACCATTTTTTCTTCGTCTTTTAGAAGTTTAAGTACAATGGTGTTAATGACATGAATGAAGTCATGACCCAAATATTGCTCGTAAGTTTCATCGAAATGAGCTAATAAGTTTCAGTTTAGTTAGAAGCCATTGTATATCCATTCAATGCAGCACCATACGTTTATATCTCATATTTATTCATAAATTCTCATTATGTACATTCACTTCCAGTCGATCAACTCTGATAAATTCAACCCACTTGATCTAAACCTTAAGTTTAGAATATGATTTCGGCAGGAAGTTTGATTATTGTTCATAATTTTAATTAGAAATAAATTGTGAATGATTATTGCGGCATATTAATTTGAGTAATAAATTAAATTAAGTATCCGCTTGTGAAATTATATTTATGCTACATTTAAAATTATTATGATATTCATTACTTTGACTTTTTAAATTTTTTTACGTTTTGTTTATATGATTATATACCCGAAGGATACTAGCTTATTTTATCAAGACTCCGTTGTGCGTCTGTCTGTTTCTCATCGGGCTGTATGTCATGAACAGTAATAGGCAGAGAATTAGGTATTAATATTATTTTATTGCCGCTATAACAACAAAATAGTAATAAAAATCGATCAAGTACGAGTCTGAATCGCACTGGGAACCTATCGCACTGGTTTTTGACAACGAACAAAAAAGTAATTAAATAGATTGTAAGTATACCATGTACTACAAAATAATAATAACACTATATTATTATTTCATTAAGCATGGCATTAGCACGTAAAATCATCTTAAAACGCTTACGCTATGGCCGCAGTAACTAGCATTCATTCAGACACCATTCATTAAAACATTAGCTTAAGCCAAAATCTTGAGCTATTCAAAGGTCCTCATTACGTGTGTGCAAAGGTAGCTTAGTTCCACTTGATCTACTTCTCAAAACTTGACTCGTTATTCAGGTCAAATTCTATTCAGTTATACCTTATCAATGGGCATTAATGTTTTTGTATGGTCTGTATGATCTGAGTCTATGAATTTGTCTAGTACTAATATTATGAAAAAAAAAATCGATGAAGTGCGTGTCGAGCCATGCGTTGTGAAGGGTTCTTTAGCCTATTACAATGAGTGGACTTCTATAAATTTACATGTTCGTAAACATCCTAGGGAAAACCTGAAACTTAAGAATGTGACAAATGCAGTGCACTTATAATTTTTTATAAAATTTTATTTTATTAACCATAAAACTATATGAACTTATCTAGTGGACGTCAATGTTTTAATATTGTACGCTGTGTATTTTTAGAACATCTTGATTTATTTTATTATGATTTATTTTTCTTAATAAAAATAACTAAGAGGTGGAGAGTTTTTTTAACCTTTGCAACATGGGATTCAGTTAATTTTCTCTTCTAGTATAGATATTTCTGCTTGTAATTATTGGAACAAAAGTTGCGTAGGGGAGATATGATTTCTTCATTATATTTCAGTAATAGCAATTAAGATGATAATATCGATACGGGCAGTCAATTAGCCTTAAATCTGAAGTATTCGTTATTAATATTAAACAGATAAACAGAAAATATAATCGCACTGTTATTTTCGTGTGAAGTTTGTTGTTTTATTTATGTTAACAGTGGACTAATTGTGTTAATCTATTGCTATCAAAACATGCCACACTTGGACAGTTAGAGGAGGCGTTTTAGTACAAAAACGAAAAAGCAACCGTCAGATTGTAGCATATAGTGTAACGTAATTACCCTGCAGCTATTAAAGATTTAATTTTTCAAGGAACATTTTCATATCAAAGAATAATAATTTTCTACATATTCATTAACATGTACCTAACGCTAGCTTCATTAAAATTCATTCCGTAGTTATATATGGATTCATATTGTTTTAAAACTTTTCAAAATATATTGTTCATGGAAATACTCAAGTCACAACCTTATAATGAGAAATATTATAAGTTTACGTTGAAACCACACTCGGTTCGTTATTTTTTAAATAAATTACAGATATAAACCATCATGTAATAAATATGTGTACGAGAAAGGCAAAGTTATGTCGATTTTTCAGCAATCTACGGTAATAAAATATTCTATTTTCTGTTGCTTGTAGCAATTGCGATTAAATTCTTTGACCACACGCCTCGTTAAACTGCAATCTTTTATTTAAATCCTTTCATTCCTTTTACGCGAAAATTCTATAGCGCACTAAGACCTTGAGCAATGAATTTAAAATTGCTGATAATAAGAAAAACTTGCAATTTAATACTAACAAGCTGAATCTATTCTAAAAGTTGGGTTAACCCAATTTAATAGATTTATATTCAGGATATTAATAAACAATATAAGCGAGAATACACTGTATCTTAGCATCATAAATACTAAAATTGAATATATAATAACAATTTCGAAACTGGAGCTCACGATTTCGCGGAACATTCCAGTCTTATCCAGACATCTTGGGAAAATTTGTGTAGCCTTCGAGCTATTTTGATAAGATTGCTTCTTGCTTGTAAGAGTTTTAGGGATTCTTTTAAAGTATATTTTCTTCAAACAAATAATATATTTGTACTTTTATCAAAGCAGAGTATTCATTAATATAATATTGAAATAGGATAGTCGTAAATTATCTTTAACAGAATTATGTTTTTTCAAGAATTAGGTGGATGTAGTATAAGTACTAGATGTAGGTACATTATTTAATATTTAACGAAACTTCTTTATGTAGCTTTAAAATATTTTTAATAATCCAGTTTATTAGTAAAAGAATAACGGTAGCTTTCACGAGAAGCGATTTTAAAAAAGGCTTTATTACCTCAAAAACAAACGAGGAAGATAAACTTTGTAAGAGCGGAGTTCATAAGACGGCTTTATTAAACCATTTGCAGGTGTGAAACAGCTGCGTCTTAGATATTAATATCCGATGGATCTCACCGACATTTCGGTCTCAATTCCGAATTTTAATGACCGTTTCGCGTATGGCATTTCAAACTTTCGACAGCCGCTTCAAAATTCTCTTCGTAACTGATGGGAGGAATTAGCAATAGAATGTGATTTAAGCCGTAGTTTGCTTGACAAAGTCGTGCTCTATATAAATTCGGGTAACAAGATCCTCTAACTACCTTCAAGATCTTTACTTTAAGAATATAAAGAAAGAGTTGGTAGATGAGTTATATAGAACAATTATTCGAATTAGCGATACATAATTGGTTTTAAAGATTAAAACTAACAAATGCTTTTTAATAAGTTTGTAAAAAAATAACGAAACAATTTTTGTTAACAATTACTCATTTATTTAAGATAATCCAAGAAAAACCGAGAATGAGAAAACAAAGAAAAAAATACAAAAAAAAGGCGGTCTTGACCCTATTAGACACAAAAGGTCAAATTCAGAGATATTGATGAATGCGTTACCTATTTAACATTATTCAAAAAAAAATCTAGTCATCTGAACTAAATAAGGATGATAAAAAGTTTCTTATTTCAATATTTCATATTTCAAGTGCGTTCCATATTTTGCAATTTATACAATAATCTCATACATTTAAAAACTTATTATTCAATAAAAAATATTTTGCTAATCTGCTTTTTATTCATTATACCTTTTATTACATAAAAGAAGAAAAGAAAAGATGGATATATACTTCTTAAAATTAATTTATTAAGAATCGGTTTCACATCTTTAAGGCGCCATTTTCTCAAAATGAAGTTCGTGTGGCTCGACATAGTATTACTTATCAACGTCTATGTATAGTATTAAGTAACTTTAGTATTACACCGTGGTAACTAGCCTAGTTTGGCTGTAGTCCTCTGAATACAGCTCGTATGACACGACCGCTCCTCTGGTGCTGCAAATGTCCACGGGCGGGGACGATCGTTTATCATCAGATGACTTAGCATCATCTCGTTTGCCCTCTATTTTAATAAAAAATGTTTTTGATACTATACATACTTATATGTAGGATACAAACAATAATTTACATCTGAAGCATATAAATACCTACTGTATAAGTTTCTACCATTTAACTAATTTGTGTTTATCTAAGAATCGACTTGTGTACCTACCCAACTACTAAGGGTATTGGACCCAACTAAAAGGGTCCGCACGAAGGTGTCCCGCTAAGCAGATTGGTGGCGACGTGACGTGACAACCAAGTGACATGAGGTCCTAATCATCACGTTAAGTTTCTTCCTACGTGCGGTTCACTAATCGGATACATTATAACCCTTAATGACAGTGATATTAGGACTTTTTCTTATACTGACTCCATTAATATAACATTTAAGTTCTTACATTTTTGTGATTACGAAACGCTGATATTATATAACTATAGATATATAAAACCCTCATAGACTTGTCACCCAGAATACTGTCTACTTTGGACGACGTGGCCTAGCAAGGAGCATGCGACTGAGTATGACGAGCGTGAGTGTTTGTGGGTAAACAAGTCAATTGACGAGCTTGTCAAAATTGGAAAAGTGCACAGATTTATAGCGTTAAATAGTATAAAAATTTAAATTAAAATCCGTAAAAAAATAAAACACGGATCCGTTTAAAATTGTTTTATTTCACATATTTTAAAAGTATTGAAATACGTTTTGCACTATTTTAAAACATTAAAATTACTTTAAATATGATACCAGGCGTACGAATAGGATATGCGAAAAGTTATTATTAAATTTCCGCTATCCGTACAAAATCTCCGAGTAGAGTAGACCCATGTTACCCGTCGTGTGAGAGCCGTGGCTAATTTTGTCATAATTTATAATGCTTCTGTCTACTTTTAACAAACATGGGACGAACCTTTTCTAATTAATGAGTGAGGATTTTGTGTGTGCCAAATAAATAGAATTTACATTTTTAATTCACATGGAAAGTGATACATAACATATTATTATATTATTACTTTTTATACAGAAAAAGTTATAATTTTTCAATAAATAATTTTAATTATTTCTTATAACCTATAGACAATTAAATCAGTTATTTGTTCTCTTCTCATATGTGTTACTAGATAATATGTACCAATATGATTTAAAGACTTTACGAGTATTAATCATTGTTGCTTAAAGATAAATATAAATGCTTAAAGATAAGGGCCGTTCTTGTAAAATAATTATCATATTGCGATAATTTCACACGGACATGATTTGTATATATGTACGCATGAAATATATGTTTGTATTATTTATATAGGCGTAATATTTATACCACGTTAAATAGTGTTATACTGAAGAAATAAAAAAAAATTAATTGTTTATATTTATATATTGAATACGATGATTGAACTTAGGTGTATTATTAAATATCTTAAAATAAAGTAATTATAAGAAGAGGTATATGCGGATCGGAGTGTCGGAAGCGGTCTCGCAGCAAGGGAACTGTAAAGTCACTCAACATTCGTTAACGTAGCTAAAGAGAGCAAGGGTCTCCTTATAAAGCAGTTTCATGAATATTTATACGGATTTAAGGATAGTGTAGAGCTGCTGTGTAAATGATTGTCTTTGAGTTTGGTCTTGAATTTAAAACAAAGGATTTGGGTCGCTGATGATATTGATAAGATATTGTTACAAAGCATTAATATAATTCTTGTTATAGTTATAAATTCAATATATTTTTTTGGAAACATTCCCAGCTTGAGTATTTAAACTTCAGTATTCAGCTCGGATAAAATGCATTAATTATTACAAAAGTCAAAGGTAATAGAAGCCCTGAGTGGTACTCGGGTTCACATTTTATACCTGTTTAATTACTCTTGTAATAAGATGAGAATATTCTAAGATATTTTAGCTACGAATATTATCACAATGATATCATTTTCATTTACTATTGCTGAAAAAAAAATTAAATCCTCTTTATGTTACTCCTTATTACTTCTTAAAGAATTTACTGTAAAAATTTATATGCTTCACGACTCAACTTTAATTTGATAAAAGGCAATGATTCTGTGCTTCTTTTTCACTATAATTATAGGTACCTGCAATATAATACCACCGAGAGGTTTTGTTGACTTTATTGCCAGTTTGGCTTCTCTTCGAAGCAACTTACAAGAAACTGGAGCGAACTACACTCAGACTGTATAAATGAGGTTGAAAGTCGTCATCGCAGCGCCAAACATTAATATAAAACTGGCAAATGTAAAAAAGTACTTAAAGTTTTCAAAGCCTTTAAGTAGAGAGATCTAAGTTACTTACATATTATACACACATATATTAAAGATATAACAAAATCGAATATCCTCTCAATCCAAATTAAATTTTCTTAACCAAATTTAATTGAAACGTTTAAATACAGTAATCAATGTTTTTGATTCATCATAAAATTTGTATTGGACGTTTCGATAAAATGTATATGACAGTGAGCAGTTAGTATGCAGTGCGGCTTAAGTATTGCAGCGTCTCAGAAGATTATAGCAGACGGACAGAGAGACGGACGGCGGCTCGCGTGAGGACGCTTATCTTGTTACCCGCCTGTCGCTGTCACGCCATGTCGCCTTAAGGTTTCCGCCGCCTAATGCCGAGCTTTGTTTGCAAATGTTACCTGTCGCGAATAAAGACTTGGAAGATTGCCCTTTAACAAATATTAGTGTTTCTTTTTTCGCATCTTTTGTAACTAGATGAAAAAAAGTTAGTGTTCTTATTCCGTATTTATAACTGTTTGTTGTAAATACGGAATAAGAACACTTTAACAGTTGTTAGAGTTTTCGACTACTATAAGTACGTAGAACGAAACTATTTTGCATATATTAGACTATGTAGTAATGTTAACTTGTAATAGATAAACTAAAGAATAACTCCTGCGTCATCTTAAAGCTCTAGCTCATTAAGATTATTACGATAAGTAAATGGTTTTTATTTTCTTAATATACGTATAATAGTAGCTGTCGCGATGCCGGGCATAAATAACATCACCAATCGATTCTGAATTGTCAGTATATTTCTGTGCTGTAGAGAGAATAACCTCAAATACAAAGGTTTCCACACATAGCACAATCAAATATATAACCACGATAAACATTCGTATTGCTTATACAAATATTGGTCATGTGATCGAACCTGAGGCCAATAGCACTGTCATGCGATGATCAGTTAACCAGACGCTAACTACACAACAATATTAACAATGAGTTTATTCGGTACAGTTATTTTTTCTAATGTCAAATGATCAAGGCATCTACCGTTCAATAAATAAAACATGACATTTAAAAAAAAATAGAAATTAGGATAAATATTAGAAATATATACCAAACTACTTTCTATAAGTGTAGTGTTATAAATTATTACTTTATATTCGTCACTGAAATTTTATCGGTTTGATATGAGGAGCACTTTGCGTGGCGCTAGAACGTACAGTTCAAATTATATCACATCGTATGCCCCCAAAAAATAATTCAAAAAGGTAAAATATACTACAAAATCAACTCAAAAAGTTGATATATATGTACGTCTCCAAATAAAACTACGAAGTATATAAAGAAATACGAAGAATTTCTTTACGCAAACATTTTTTATTTCTTATAATATAAATAAACATATAAACGTTATTGTACAAATATGGTAAGCGTTACATATACATAAATCGTCGGTGAATGTAAACAAGAGCCGAAAAATAAAGAACAGTACGCTATTCGAGGGTGTTTATATCCTTTCCTTTTTTCGTATCTGACCTTAGGTCTTAGATGCCGCCCATTCTTGTAAGTCAACAAAAGACTCCGATTTCGAATGCGGTTAATGGACGAGTTAACGTAATAGCTAAAAGCACTCAATGCTTACAAAGTCGTGTCGGTCGCTTTATGCGAACACTGTTAATTTCCTACTTTGTGTAAAGCAAATTCGACTGTAAGGAAATATTGCCCGGTTTCTACCGACCATTGTTTTATTTGTTCTCGCTCGAATCGTATTTTATTTTCGTGTTTTCGTGGTTGCGTTAGTGTCGTAGCGAATTACTCACCCGCCAAATGTAACGTTATAAAACCAGACCATTTTTGTTCTGAATACCAAATAAGAGTTATCAAAAATAGATTTTTTGTTAATATTTTCTTTAAAAAAAAACTTTTTTTACTTTTAAGCCAAAATATACATAAATTATGACCATCTCTTAATCCACTATGAATTGTTTTATGAATTGTGTACATACTCAGGTCACGAAATTATAAAGGTATATATAATCTATACACTAAGACCATTTAAAAAAACTCCAACACGTTACTGTTGCTGCCAGTTGGTGATAATTACATTTTGTCAAAAAATAATAATTATAAAACACTTGAAAATCTTTTAACAGGCACCAAAAATCACAATGAAAATTAATAAGAACTTCAAATTTGTCTATTTGTTTTTGAGGAATGTTACAGTAGTATAAATATTGATAAATATTGGCATTAATATTAATACGATACTAACGTTATTGAATTGTTTTGTTTCCACGGAACTCCTTTACTAACTCAAACTTAAACTTTATGGTACGGTATTAGAGTTCAAATTGACTTTTAATTATTATTACGTATCTTCTGTATTCAAAATAAGTTTTATGTTTAGACTTTTTCAGGTAATTTTTTAAATGTTTTAATCACCGTAAGAACCATTCTCGTACTTTAAGGAATATAATAAAAAAAGAATAAAAGAAATCGGTTCAGCTGCTACCGAGATTAACGCGATAATCGTGCTTAACAAAACATACAGCGATTCATTTTTATAGTATAGATAATTTAAGCGCACTCCTGTATTATTATAATTTGCACGGAAATTATATGAAACCTCAACGTTAAATACTAAAACCTCTATTAGGGCTTTATTTATTTATTCTATCTTTATTTGCGGAATTTTAGCTTGTCAAGCTTAGCCGCACTTTGATAATTATTTTTTATGAAAGCTTTTATAAGAATATTTTATTCCATAAATACCCGTGTCACATGATGTAATAATTTCTATTGATATTTAAAGTACCGAAATAAAGTGTATATTGTAAAAGAATATTTCATAAATAATCATATTTTCACATTTTATAAATTATACTTTATATATAGATAATATAATCTTTAAGTTTTCACTTATATTTTCATACCAATACTTGTGAAAAGAAAAAATTAAAAGTTGCTTATTATATTTATTATATAATTATTATAAACTTGTTTAGTGACGGAAAACACACCCAACATAGGTGCAAAATCAAATCAAACAAATACTTTATTCAAGTAGGCTTTTAAAAGCACATTTGAATCGTCAAAACAAACAAAAAGTACTTAAATTAAGGAACAGCTACCACCGGTTCGCAATGTAGATTCTACCGAGAAGAACCGGCAAGAAACTCGTAGGATACTCTCTTAAAATTGGGTCACTAAGTACATACATTTAAAAATTACAAATGTATATATTAAACATCCTGTATGAAATCCAGCTATACTAAATCCATGCATTATTATCATCTATATAATCTTGTCTATGAATATAATACAGAATAATATGCTTTAGCTATTAAAGACTTTTTAATATACAATTTAAACTTATTCATTGAAAACTGCAAAAATTTCTGTGGTATTTTGTTATAGAAACGGACCACACTTTGACGGACACCTTGCCCGTAATGAAGTACCCGTATATATTTATTTATAACTAGTTGGGTCGCGCAATGTCGTCTGCATATAACTTATTATTCTCAATTATCCCTTGTTCTCTGCATCGTCTGCGCTAATGTAGATTTTGTTTTACAATAGCACGCACATAAAATATAATTTTTACAATAAGTTCAGTGGTTCCGGAGTTGCACATACAAAATTCGCTCTTTTTTTATTATATTAGAATTAATTTCATTTTAACGTTAGATAAAGAACAAATAGCTCTTATTATATTTTTCATGAATAAATAAATGTCTTATATAGTACGTGGTCCTATAAAAGTGAATGTAACCTTGGTCAACATCCGCAGTGGAAATTGAAGTGATAGCGTTCTGTCGGAAAATCGCAAAATCCTTCCAATCCGTTTCAAATGTGACACTTTCTATAAACATCTCTGTCAGTTTTAGTCTCTTCGACAAAAAAACTTAGTTTGCGTAAAAACTGACAACTATATATACACACATAAAATTATACATTTTTTTGACAAAATGAATATGGCTTTTAATTCTAGCTAGAATATAATCATCGTTTCTTCCACTTGGTGAATTTTTGGAATATCTTTTCTTTGTAAATGCTTACGTCATTATAACTATATGCGTAGTTAAGTAGTATAAGTTTCAGTGCCATCCGTTCAGTTTGCTATTATATGTATAGACCTAATTTTAAGAAATATTGACTTAAAAGTACGTAATATTAGATTAAGATAATGCTTTTGGTGGCGTATATATTTAGCATTTGTTGGCCACAGTTACGTTTTAGCACCATATTATTATTAGAATATTGTAATTCTTGTAAGAAAATAATAATGTGGTAATAAAGCAACATATTTCATACTTTTTTTCGTTATAAGATATTTGGGACGCACAAAAAATGTAAATTTAAATAGAAACGGAGTTTAATATAATTATTTTAATACCGGTCTCGCCTACGCCGCTATGAAAAATACTCCTTTACGGATTATGACTTCAAATTTATTAAGTCAAGAAACAAAATAGCGAGTGGAACGCGGTTCGGAGCGTTCAGCAAATTGGTTAATAAATTAAAAGCGGCAGTCTCAGTGCTGTCGCCGACAGATGGCGCCTGAAATACGACAGGTATTTAGCATGTTGCAACACGGTCCACGATCCAAATTTTAATTTTATGCTCTACGGGCAATTTTTATATCAATTTTTCGCGGCATACTTTACATAATTCAAGCGCCGTTCCCGACTGCTCAATTCTCGAGGTCGATGAAGCAATTTTCGGCGAGTACATACGGTGCTTTGATAGGCGTATACAAAAGTTGTTGTAAAGGGAAGTTGATATTTATTTTAAAGGACATGTTAGCTTTATATGATATTATTTTTCGTTAAGCATTTATGCATAGGTCTATAATAAAGTGTTGATTTTTTAAGTTTATAAACATATACGTGATAGGATGTCCTAAGGCTGTATTTTATATGCCGTCTGCTTTTCTTAAATGTATTTGTTAATTTAGTTGGCAATAAATAATATCGAACAGGTGGTCGCCGCCAACATGGATAGACAGACTTGATTTCTGGCTTTTTTAATCGCTCTTGACTGAATTTTTGGCGATAAGTTTTTTTTTTTTTGGTGGAAAAGTATTTGGAAGTAGTGGAAAATTATTTGATAAAAATATTCGTGACATCAAAAAATACCACATACTGGAATGATACAATTGGGCGAACTTGTCGGCCATTGCAAATGGTCAAAAGAGATGTAAGGACATATTATCCCGCGGTCCTGAGGAGTAAAGAGATCTAGGTTTGTTCATGTGAAACATTTAAAGCGGCGGGTCAGATTGGCTATTGCCTTAGCGACACGTAGTCACGGCATACGCCGTCGCCACGCTCTATGGTACTATATCTGTTACAAAATTCACTGATTGTAATAATTGAGTTATCCCAATTATGAATATAATAAATGATTTTGTATTTAATGAATATATTTATTAGACAAACTGTTATCTTTTTCTTTAATCTTAATTTTTTTGCCATATTTATTATTATGTCATATTATTTCAATATTTTTCAGTATGTCATATTTTTATTTCTTGCTGTAAACTATCCTTTTTTATGCATATTACTTATATAAAATAATTTCGATGTTTCACATCTACCAGCGTCGCGCGACGGCTTACAATTTTGTCAAAGTATCAACAATAAAAATTAGAATATTCAGTTTTATACAATATTCATATTTGCGTAATTTATTTTTCGAATAAAATATAAAAAATATTTTTTGTTACTTTTCTTGTTTGAATTTTTATATTATCGTATAGTTTGCGATATTGTGATAAAACTTTGTGAACTTATTGTAGATGCAAACAATAAATAGTCAACTTTCAATAGGCGGCACGGATATCAGCCAGAGAGAAAAAAAGTTTAAAACGGTCGTACAGCATATAAAATCTACATCAATGTGAGCGAAGCTACGAGCTAAAGCTAGTTAAGTATAGGAATTAAGCATGCCGAATTTCAGGTCAATCGATTTAACAGCTCAGCAGTGAAAGTAAAATAAAGAAACAAATTCTCTTTTATAATATTAATAGTACCCGGTATGGACGTATGGAAAGTAGAAAGTTGAATTGCGAAGCTTTATAACTTTGTCAACTTTAACGAATTTTATTCCGGTTTTGCCGGAGTTTATGTACTTTTTAAAATTTATTTTCATAAATATCGACTTGTAATTTAAACTACCTGTTGTTAGTAACTACGCGTTGTCTATACTAATATTATAAAGCTGAAAAGTTTGTTTGTTTCTATGAACGTGCTAATATCAGGAACTTCGAACCTGGTTCCAATTTAAAAATTCTTTTAGTGTTCGATAGTTTATTTTTTGAGGAAGACTATATGCTATATTACATCGTGCTACGACTCATAGGACCGAAGCAGTAACCATAAACGCGAGAGAAACCGCAAGGGACAGCTAGTAAGGGATATAAGGAAAAACAAAATTATTTGCTATGGACAAGTTTACACGTTAGTTTACTGTATACACTTTTCTTACCATACTTTATTTTAATTTTAAGGTTGTGACGTAAGGTTTGATTTTCTTAATGCAAAATTTTCAAAATATATATATTTATATTAAATTTAATTCCTTTGTTTTATTTTTAGAAAAAAATCTGCATAATGAGGCATTTCACTCAGATTTATTAAGACTCACGCGCCATGATTAACTGTTAAATATACACCCAGATAACCTTAGGATGTACGTGAAGTAAAAACTGGAAATATAAGAGACTTGTAAATGATAAAACAGTGTACTTTCTTAAGAACAACTTAATGGCTTAAGGAATACGGTTCAGTATTATCTGAGCAATGTAGGTCGCGAAAAATTCGACGAAATTTTTATCTTACGACTTTTTAGAAAACTAAGTTTTTTTAATAAAATTGAAATCGTTGTTTATATTACATAATTATCGTTTACTACGTACGTACAAACACAATTATTCAATTTAAAATGAACTTGCACAAAATTATTTTCATAAAAACATAGGTTATATAATAGGTTTATTTTTTTATGTATTGGGTTTTTAACAAATGAGTATAGAATTATAGATATATTCATTGTTAGTAGTAAAATAATAAAAAATGAGTCAAGATGGCCTAGTGGTTAGAACACGTTGATCTCAATCGATAATCGTGGGCTCAAACCCCGGCTAGCACCGTTGATTTTTCAAGTGCTAAATTAGTGTTTTAATTCATCTCGAACTCGGCGGTGACGGAAAACATCGTGAGGAAACTCGCATGTGCCGAGAGAAATTCTGACACATGTATATCCGCCAACCCGCAGTGGAGCAGCGTGGTGGATTAAGCTCTAAACTTTCTCCTTAATAGGAGAGGAGGGCTTTGCCCAGCAATGGGATATTTACAGGCTGTAACTTTACTACTTTACTTTACTAGATAGTAAAATTAAAATAAACTTTGTTTCATTTTTGTATATGGCTACATATGTATATAGATGGAAGTCACATATTTGGTAAGTTATATGTATGGTAATACAACTACTGTTTTTTCAAACAATATACAGTTGCAAAAAACAATTATATATTACAGAAATGTATATAGAAAAGAGATAAAAGTTAATACAAAATCCTAACTTTTGCGAAGTCGTGAGGCGCAACTAGCATACATTATAATGTATTTACACAATGAAAAAATTAATAAAGTTCTAAGATATATTTCTAATATTTATATACACAGTATAAAAACCATTGCAGTGATATTGTTAAAATACTACCTTGCCTTCTTGCTTTACCTGTATTGAATTGTTATTTACTTATTTCTTTAGATTGGGTCAATCAATGGTAAATAATACATCTTTTGTACCTCAAGAGACAGACTCTAGCAGAAAAATAATATTTGCAATATATATATATATATATATTATGTTTTTATTGACTGCAGCTGCAGTCGCGTGAATGTAAATTTGGTTATGCCAGACGACCGTCTAGAAGTTATTTTTCTATCCCTCGAAAACATTATTAACTAAGGAAGACTCTAGCTGTAGACTAGAGCTCATAGATGGGCTGACTCGATCGGGGCAGTACCCTACTCTCAAGAAGATTGGCGTGAAGTAACTAATGTACGAGTATTTACTTGCGTTTCGTACAGTGAGTGAGAGAGTTAGGAGCCTAACCCTATTCTTATCCTTACTTCCTATATCTTTACATTCCCCCTTTTTTAATCTATCAACACAATTGTTTATCTGGTTTTGCAAATGTCCATGGGCGGCGGTGATCATTTAAGACCAGGTGTAACCTGGGCCTGCTCGTTTGCCAGCAAATTTTTATATAAATAAAATATTTTTCTCTCGACAAGGTATGTCATTTTCTTCAGCCATAAAAATGCGTATATAAATTACCTGATGATCGATTGAGTATTTAAGGCGGTAGCAAACAAAATCACATTCGCATTTATATCTACTGCAAATTATAAGGACTCTTTAACTTTTGGAATTTGTCTTTTGCCGATTGTCGATTATCATGTTTGAAATAATATTAAAAGGAAAAAATATATTGAACTAGCTTTTACTCGCTCTTTGATGTAATAACTATCTGCGAACGAAATTTCAGCGTAATGCGAGCGGTGGTTTCAGTTGTATGTTGATAAATCAGTCAGTCAGTCACAGTTGCCTTTTATAATATAAATATTATATACAGAAAGAATTGTCATTAAAATACACAGAATTGTTCAATCATATGGTATTGACGATTCAAAAGTCCTTGTAAAAGTCTACTTAAATAAAGTATATTTTTTTTTTTTTTTTTTTTTTTATATTTCCAGTATTACACGCGCCGCTTACTATAAATTAATTGTAACCTTCGCGTAACACAAACAATAACATGATAAAATTTTATCTCAATCGGTTGAAGAAGTATGATGAGATACGTATTTTATTCGCTGTCGTCGCGGTAGCATATAAAATATTTTATATGTTGTCGCCGCGGCAACGAATAAAATACGGACAAGCCGACAAACATTGATTTTGATATATTAGATACATACTTTGCAAAATAATAAAATTGACGGCAGCTCCGAGAAGTGTTTTGTCACGTTTTGGCCGACACATCGATCGGGCGACGTGACGTCACGCGCTTTCTGATTTATGAAAGAATAGGTAACCCCGATGTGATCGGTTGTAGAAAAATGTTACGCGTGATGGCCTCTGAAGGGACGACAGACCCAACGACAAATTGACGGAAGGATTTTATTTTGTTCACCTTGAGTAATGGAATCGTAATCGCGTTTGATGTGCAATATTTAATAACGTGTGATTTATCGTAGCGCTGTGTTGTTTATAAAAAAAAAAACTTTCTTCAACCACTCGAATTAGGATTTAAGCTAATAACAAATGCGAAAGTTTTTAAGAACGTACGTTTGATGTACGTGAGCTACTGCTATAGCTTAGTAATATATTTTGACAGTTGATTTCTCATTTTTGTCCTTAAACGGAACAAACTGGCAAAATGTATCGATAGCGGTAGCTTCGCGTAATAGTCCCCCAGATTTGAGTAAGAAACGGTTGTAGCTTTTATTTTGGATAAATACTCATGATTCATGTTGATATAACGGGTCTTATCGCGATAACTAATGGTAGTAATACCTTTTGTAGTGACCGACGTTTCGACGAAGTCGCATTCGTCGTGGTCACGAGCTGACTGATGACTGGTCAGCTCGTGACCACGATGAATGCAACTTTGTCTAAATCGTGACAGTTTAAAATATATAAATACTTAAAATGATAGTCCTCTTAGTTTGCTAGGGAAATCGTGAGGCGTATAAATATAGAAAGTCAAAGTTATAATTGATAAAATGTAGATTATTGACTTGTCACGCTATAAATTTAGTAATTTTCAATCAATGTAAAAATATTTGATTTAACGTTTTAAAAGTAGGTAAGTTGTAATCTATACTATATTTTTTCATTCTTTTAAAAATAATCTTTAAAGGCATTTTCGCCGCAACTGGGATGAAGCAAAGAAGCACCTAATTGTAATCATTTTGACCTACCCAAACTCATAATGACGTGGTTTAATTAAATTTGTAGCTAAATAATCTTATAATTAGAGAATAAAGAAACCTACAAAGGGAGGGAATTAGTCAAGCTTACCACATAATCAAGATCCGACTAAGACGTTTTCGCGCAGGAGAAACAATTTATACCGTTAACGACAAAGGAACTGGGCGAAAATACAGCTTTTACTTTATGCAAAAGGAAATTATCAGAGTATTTAAGATAATTTGGTCGCGATATGATAGAAATCATCTTTTTGAGGGGGTTTCTGAGCTGTAAGCGGTTGGCTACTTATTTAATATGTGATTGAACTTTTTTTTTAATGAGTTGCTTTTTCTGATGTTCTTGATTTAAATGCAATTGATAAATATTCTTTATTAAAATAATAGTAATCCTTATTTCAATTCTTAGTTGGTACTTTATGAGTTAATGATCTCCGAAAAAGCATCATAATGTTTATGTCTGGAGATTCGACTTTTCCATAACAAACGTTCGTTTATGAAAACAAACAACAACCACGGAATAAAAAAACGCATTTAATTGAATACAGGACGTATAAAAAATAGGAATAAAGTTCTCGTAAATTTTAATAATGCTAAATCAATTTACTTAAAAAATCATGTTTCATTTTCGGAATAATACGCGAAAGAATAATAGCCTTAAAAGTTATTAGATAAATATCCATACACAAGTTCATATAAAAATGTGTGTTATTGCTTAATAGGTAAAGGGCTTTTTCCTAGTATAAGTATAAGTAGCTTAATCCGTCAAACAAAAATTGTAAACTTCTTAAACCTTTATCATCGGTCAACCTATTAATAAGTTTAATTTCGATGTATAAAATGATATTATTTCAAACCTTACTAAGCTTTCTTTGTTTCGAATAAATGGACGGAGGAAAAATGGAGGTCTTTTCCACATTGTGATTGTTCTATTCACACTAGACTGTGATTAACATTCAGCTCCGCGCTGGTGACGCTCTTTAATGGTTTCAATTGTGAAGAAAATTTTATTGCATTGAATGGGTCTGCGGAGAATTTTGCCACGAATGAAACCTTTTAAACCGCACCTCTGTATTGATTTTGTGGCCTCATATTTTAATAGCACTTCCCGTTTATTTATTTGCGAATGCATTTATATTTTGAATCCATTTAATGTCTTTATACACGTTCATATATTCTTATAATATTTTTTCCGTAAATTTAACACAATAAGTATGAAGTTATTTTTTCAATTGGTTTATTAAATTCAGGTTTTACTAATACAATTGTAATACGAAACATACAGGCAACATTAATTATAAATAAATAGAGTTCAACTTGCAGAAATACAAATATTTTACAAATAAACTTCATTTGTATTTAGAAAGCGAAGACGATATAACTTGTTCAATTATCTGGTATATACAGTTACTTGGCTTTTAATTAAAGCTGCCGAAGAGAAGATAGTCGGTATCACCTAGTTTCGTTTTCTCAAGGATATTTGTTTGTTTTCTCGATATGCTTTTAAAACAAATAACAATACTTCGGTACTAATAAAACATTTCATCGAATGCATTTAAATTTATATGTATCCACAGAGATATTGTAATAGTTACCTATAGTAAGATCATTTTTTGCAATACAATAAATATTGTATACAAAATATAATATTGATTGTATTGCAAAAAAACGTTTGAAATGAAATCAAAATCAAAAAATACTTTATTCAAATAGGCTTTTAAAAGCAATTTTGAATCGTTAAAACAAACAAAAAGTACATAAATTGAGGAAAAGCTACCACCAGTTCTGAATGTAGATTCTACCGAGAAGAACCGGCAAGAAACTCAATATATTATATTTCTTCCTGCTCCCAAATTTAGTTGTGCTCAATTAACTTGTGTTAAATTTGTTTGCATCCATGTGATAAAAGACGCACTGCCTTACTACAAAAGATTTAAACAGATGTTAAACGCGTGTTTAAAAAAAATCCGTACTACAAATCCGCGTCTAAGCACAGTTTTGATACCCAGGACGCTACCTCGAAGCGCTCAGGCGGCAGGAGCAGAGAAGGGCACACACGACGTGGTGCGCCCGTCTCCGCGGAGACCGGTACGCGCACAAACGCGTCGTGAGTGCGATCCTGCCAGCCTTCGAGGCCTGGATGCGGCGGAAGCGACGAGTCACCTTCCGACTTACACAGGTACTGACCGGTCACGGTTGCTTTGGAGAGTACCTGTATAGGATCGGACGCGAGGCGACGGCGGTTTGCCACCACTGCGGGGCGGACCAAGACGATGCCCAACACACGCTGGAGTCGTGTCCCGCGTGGACCGCGGAAAGGCAAGTCTTGGTCCAGCAAATCGGGCGAAATCTCTCCCTGCGAGCAGTCGTGTCGGCGATGCTACGCAGGGAATCGGCGTGGGAGGCCGTAGTCAACTTCTGTGAGACCGTCATGGTCCAGAAGGAAACTGCGGGGCGGGCTCGGGAGAGGGCCGATCCCACCCAGCGGAGGCGACCTGCGGGTCGCCTTCACGGTCTCCAAGCCCCAGTGCCCGGGGCGGAATAAGTAGGGCACTCCCTCCGGCCGTGGATGCGTGAGATGGGGGTCTCACGCATCCGTTTTCTTACGGCCGAGAGGAGGACCGCAGTTCGGTATGGCCCCGGACTGCCGGTGTACGCACTAGCGAGGGGTGCGGGGAGGGCGAGACCATCTTCGCCCTCCTGAGAAGGGCTCCGCAAGCCACGAGTGGAGCAACGCACGGGAGAGGCCGCGGACGTGCCTACGAAAGCGATCCCGTAGCCTCTCCGTTTTCCGTGCTGTGGCGGCCATCGCAGGGGGTTTTAGTGAGTACAATCTCACATAACCCGGTCTCCCCCCCCAGGAGTCGGGTATCTATGAAGATTTACCCTGCGTAAACAAAAAAAAAAGCACAGTTTTGAGTTAAACGTGCTTTAGATATAGATTAACATACGTTTAAGTGAGTTTAATAGATGTCTAAAACCTATTTCAGCTGTCAAATGTAACGTATAACATTTTATCAATAACTTTTTTATGAGTTTATAACTTTATAAGCAATTTATATAATATTTTAAGCAATGTTTCATTTTTAAACACTGTTTAGCTAGACACGTGTTCAACATGGTTTTATGCGTCTTTTGTAGTAAAGCAGACAACGTTTATTGTTGCTGTTCTAGGGGATTATTAGGCGGATCGTCTTAGTATGCGTACAAAAGTTAACATGCTAACGACGGTGAGCTCGCGCTGATTTTTGATTTTTGTATTAAAGCGAAACTTATTAACTGTAAAAATGTATCACGTTGCGTTAGTGATAGCTCCGCTTAATAGCACTCAAGAAGTCAACTGTCATAATGTATCGCGTTGTGATAGCGGTTGCTCACCGTGATTAGCCTGTTGCTTCTAAAGGTCGTAACACGATGATAGTCGTATGATGATATAATTTATAACCTCTCCCAACAAACGAGTTTTATAACCTAAAAATGAAGTAAATTTCTGAAATTGGACTAATAGCATCCAAAATTAGCGCTCTCAAATTAACTAACAAACAAACTCTTTCCTTCGTTAGTTAAAATAGATATGAAATAAAAATAAAATTATTTCTGCAGTTGTTGTAAAGTCATAATTGTTTTAAACTAAACATAAAGCTTAAGCACTGAATACTGAGACAAAACTACAAGCCGTTTGAAATTCCTACGCAGCGACTGCCCGGAAGCATTTCACTATTATTAAAGGCACGTTAATGAGGCTTGGACTACGCTCTTGGATTTTTTTTTCTCCGCTCCTTAGCATCAAAAGTTTCCCTTTGCAAAATGCTAATGAGAATTCCCATGTTAATTGCCTCGCGCTGTTGGAATATATAATTGCATATATTGTTTTCCTCGTTTTAACGACGGGAAGTGGGACGAGATTTCGTGATTATTTGTGTCCCAATTAGTGTTCAAATAAGATGTCAGACCGTAAACAAAGCAAATAATAAGATATGTTAGTAAAACACGAAAACGACTTATGAAGCGTAATAAAGAATCTTGAATTACAAATATAATACGACCTAATGAGTGGAATTATCGTTTACACATTTATATTTTATTGTATGAAAAGTAAAAATACAAGTTTTAATGCCCCTAAAACTTAAAGCCAAATTGCATAACGTGAACAAAAACCAATTTATTTAGTAATTATTTATTTAAATGTCTGTTCTGTTTTGTTTTGTGTGTGTTAATAGAATTTATTATACACAATAAATTATCAAAGATAATCAATTTGATCAGTCGTTTAATGTAATTAATCTAGCAGAACTGAAACAAGGCGTATATTGCGACAGATGTTTCAAATACCAGTATCGGAACATCTAATAAAGGTTACACATTGCGTCGTTATATATTAATGTAGTAGACATATCAAATTATTGACTAATTGATTAAATTATACAGTAAATAACAGCTCGCTAATGTTCTATAAAGAAAGAAAAAATAAGAGTCTAGAGTTTAATTCACCAAACTGAGCAACAATTATGTATCTGCGGTTACAAACAATTACTAATGTATGATCGCGATATTTTTCTTCACCGTTGCATGAAATAAACTATAAATAACAATTTATCATTTAAAAACTCATTAGAACTTGTTAAAACAAGATAAACGCGTTCCGTAGAGATGTACATATTCTACCAAATGGTCCAATTCGACATTCTTTTTTTTATTTTAGAAACTATGAATAAAACGCATTATCTTTATACAATACGCTGAATAGATATATATTTGTATAAGAAGCAATTTGTAATGTGTCGTCTTTAAACATGAAATTTATTGTAGTGTACTACGATGTACCATGTCTACGCAGTGGGTCTACGCCGTAGCTCTGTACATTTTTTTAGACTGAGCATTGTAAGCAATTTCGTTTGTTTAGCATGGAAGTTACGATAGTTCTGTTATTTTATATATATAACTTTATTACGCAAATCTTCTAATGCTTGCGGAGTAGCGTGATTGATTAAGCTTCAATCCGTTAATTTAATAAAAATAATCTCTATTTAACACAACAGTGGAACATGAGCAAATATACAAGCTGCTACTGTACTATACGTAATCTAATATTGTAGGTTAAGCTCAGTTACAGTTTCACTTAGTTTCGTATGGATTACATATACATATATAATGTATAAGTAGCTCTGTGGGTCCGTCTGTTTGTTGCACTTTTACGCAGGAACAACTGGATCAATTATAATGAATTTTGCTATAAAGATAGATTGCACTCTTAAGAAGGATATAGGCCACTTTTTGTTGCAAATATAAGTGTTGAGGAGTGAAATAGGGGATGGAAGTTTCTGTGTGGGATTTCAGAAGAAGCGGGGACAAAATTAAATATATTATTATGTATGCAAAAAGTATAATGTGTTTTATTATTTTACAGTGTTAATAGAATTTCAAAAAAACAATTTTTAAATTCCCCATTCTTTATATTTTTATGCGGAACTCGTGATCGGTTATGTGAAATGTGAATAGGGATGCGAATTGACATTTATGTTGAATATAAGCATACGGAGATTTATGAGAAACGATCGTAAACCCATAAGGATGTTGTAAACAATTTTGACTAGATAGAATGTTCTATTGTTTGTTTGTTTTATATGATATGATATTTGTAGTTGTACAAATGTTTTTACATTTGTTTGTTTATCATGATCGTTATTCCGAAAGTAGTTTAATTTGTTGTTGGTTATGTATAGACTCGATAACGGTCTCTACACTTGGTAGATTATTGTAGTGTAACATATTATTGATTAACTTTCAAATCCAATAGTTGCGAAGATCAGATAGAAACTGGTGTATATGAGAAGCAATAACCTAGGTAGCGGTAAATTAGGTTATGAATAATAAGCTGACAACGGCGAAGAATATATAATAGTTAAATATTAGGAACATTACTAAAATCGTTTTCATCAATATCTCTTTATTTCGCTGCAATATTACATTTCTACTTTGATCACGTAATAATGAAACATTTCTTTATATATGTAAGTAATTTTCTGCTTCCAAAAGGCATACGATATAAATTTTTATATGTGTTATATTATTCACGCTTTATCCGCCTTGAATAGACTGTATTTCATAAGGCGTCTAATATGGAACGAAATTAATCTCTTTGATGCATATTTAAGCGTCACACAAACAGAAGCTGAACATTCGCGTTTTTCTTAATAAACGTTATTGTAACGAGCTTATGAGGCAATGTTTTGTAAATCCAGCGAAGGCCAAATGGCCCATTGCGGAACGAATGCGGATTTCCGCTGAATTAGTATAATAGTCTTTTCTTTTAATTCACATATATTTAATGCAAAGTGTAATTAACTTGAACGAATTTTATTTTTTATTATATTAAGATGTATAAATAATCTAGTTACAAGAATTTTATTAAGCTTTTAATTTTTTTATTATTAATTACTGTATATATAACTAATATTCTTTTACTATATCTTAGTAAATATATTTTTGTAATAGTATATCACTATTGGCTTATTATGTTATTCTCATTATATTATATTAACGTTTATATATAAATATAGTAATTATATGATAATGCTAGTACCGTAGAAACCTACATAGTGATTTATTTGACCTGTTTTCCTGTTGGAGACAGAATAGTATAGATAATATTATAAACGAGACATTTATGCTGACCAGATAAAAGTAGGTCATTAATAATCTACACACGACTGGCTCACTAGAATGTATAAAACTCTTCCACTATGTTCAAAGTTCTTTTATTGGTTCTTTTTATCTCGTGACTATAATCAGGGTTTTGACTATAAAAACTGATCACTGAAACTTATTTATATTCTTTGTTTATTTTTTTACCAATGATTTTATATAACTTTAAATATGTTATAAGCTTATGGATTTTGGTTCCCATAATACCGACTACTTTGAACGACGTTGCTTAGAAATCAGCTAGCGACTGAATATGACTGGCGATAATATTTTTTGGGTCAACAAGACAACTGAAATGCTTGTCAAAGTTGAAAATGGGTACAAATTTTTAACGTCACATAGTATGAATATAGCGTATCCCTTACCTTTATTTTATTTATAATTTAAATATAATTGTATGCTGTTTTTTTTTCTCACTGACATATCCTTTAATTGCTGGTTGTCGGTAAGAGATTGCTTTTAATAATAAGACCATCTTTCATGCTCTCTATAGTTCCTGTCAAAAGATCTTATTTATTGTTTCTTTTATCTTGGGTGTGCAATAAAGTGCTTATATATCTGTCTATCTATCTATCTATACATAAAGTATAATATAATATCTGGCATTTCTGGCAAATACCGAAATTTGATTTGCGTAAAAGCATGTAATATAATATCCGCATTATATTATTACATCCATATTTAATGTTATGAGTGAAAGTAGCTTTGTCTGTCTGTTTGTGAGATCAATTTTGACTAATTTAAGTAAGCATACGGTTAAAATTTTTGAGAATGACATAGGCTATTTACGTTTTGTCATGAAAATAATTTTAAACAGTGAACCATCATTTCTCAAAGAATTAGGCTGTTCAAAATAGATATTCTACACAGACGAAGCCGCGGGTACAATACCAAGTATTTGATAAATGTAAAACAGCGGTTGAAAATTACAAATGTGTTTCGTACTTAATGTTTTAAATCAACTCTCACTGGAGATAATTCGTTAATGGAACGTTATTTAAGCGACACGTGTATCTTCTTAAGGTTCAGAACATTTATATTATTATATATTGGTATATACACATATGTATGTTATGGACTTGGTTTTCTGATTGTAATTAACGTAGTTTTATTATATTTTTTAATTATAATCGAATTTGTTACTACAGATAACAAATTAAAGAAACGTGTTCATAAAATCTGTCTAGACACTTAGTGCCCAATTCTAGTAAGTAGCTTTTGTATAGAATGCTTTTTACGAGGCGCTGCTATAATTGCGCTAACAAGCTACTAAATCATTAACCAGGTCTTAATGAGGCCTGACTGCGAAATAAGTAATAATACTTACAAGGGTCAATACCTGCTTCTCTACGCTCGTCCGGTATTACGATTGTTTCATTATTGTATAATGTTTTAATATAATTTGTATGCTTCTATTGAAATAAAATATTACACGGTTTTTTAAAGATAGAAAAATGATAGTAAGCAATAACATGATTTTTATTTTAATGTTATTGATAATATTTTTAATACTTATACAAATAAGCTTTTTCGACTTAATATTACTTTTTTCTTTGTTAACATTAAGTTAGTGAATTTAGCAAATAATTGTACAGAAATTAATAGAATTTGAAGTTTATGATAGATGACGTATATTTATATACGAATTTCTATAGTTACGAGTGCAATCATGAGCTTAAATCGTAGTAAATGCATTTCTTTACTTCTTCATGTTTTATCAGATTTAGTCCGCGATACACTGCAATGAACCATGTTGCCTACGTCTCATTATATACTTCGAGTTATTGTTAAAATGATACGAAAAAAATCTAAATGATAGGACACAAAATGGTACATTAAAACTTAACAATATAATTACTATTAGTAATATATATATATATATATATATATATATATATATATATATATATATATATATATATATATATATATATATATATTATATTATATTATATATATATATATATATATATATATATATATATATATATATATATATATATATATATATATATATTATATATATATATATTTTTACTATATATATATATATATATATATATATAGTAAAAAAATATTTCGAATTTTATTTGAATACATAAAACAGCACCGATAGAGCGGCGTTTTAGAAACGGCACATAAATTAGGTTACCGAATACATATAGCACTGGTCGTATACACTAGTTTCATATAATCCGTTTGGATAGCAGCTGCCAAATTTGCAAGTAAACTATTCTGATCGATGTCGCCGCAATCTGCCACGGTGACGTACGAGCTATTGATCGTGCGAATTAACAAGCCAAAATTGTTGAATGCGTATGTGAGAAAAACCTTTTGGTTCCGTAAATGCATGACAGTTATAATTAGTAAGATATATTTTAGTCATAAAGTGTATATTAACCATTTAATTACAGTTTATTTTATTTAAAAACTTTGGATGGCAAGATGGACAAACAATATGTTTGCTAGCTCAGTGCTATAGTGATGATTTTTAAAATGAATAAAGCTAAATTAAGTACGTAATCCAATTATTCTAAATTAAAAAAAATGTGTAATACATTCTGAAAAAATGTTTCAGGTTTATTAATCAGGTAAATCAGATATTTTAATGAAGTTATTTTATTTGATAAAGATATTTTAATTGAAGTCATACCTCATTACACCATTTATAATAATGATAATTATTAACGATGTTAAAATTTAAACCAAATAATTGATATTATTAACCTTATAATTTCAATATTTTCGATTTTATCCTTTGTTCTCACAAAGCTGCGTAAGATTAAATACTACTATAACGTTCAAAGCGCTTATCTTTATATTTCTTACGTCAACTCCAGATACCGAAGTCGTTTAAGCAATGAAAAGTTCTTAAGGAAAACAACGTCTTGAACGCTTCATAGTATTTGAAAAAATCTTAATTTAAATTTATTTATTCGATTATTATTACAACAATAAATAGTTAACCCTAGCTGTATTCCATTGACTACAGCACTTATAGTTTTTTGGCTCGTCTGGGGCAGCTCTACACTATTGAAAATCGGCGTGAAGTATTACTAGCCTGTATTACCTCTTAGATTGAGATACACGGAACGTAAACTAACACTAAAAGAAAAAAAAAGTCGAATTGAGAACCTCCTATTTTTGGAAGTCCGTTAAAAATAATACCAAACTTATATTTAGTTGGATTTAAATTTTTGAATAGGTTTCCTTCTGCTTATAAAAAATGAAAATAACAAGTTTTATTTAATTAGTCTAGAGCATATTACCTATACACAATAATTTTTATCCTTGTAATGTAACAGTAGTAAGACCTATGGGCTGTGTCTGTTACTGTGCGTTAGAATTTTCGAAATTATTATTTTTTTCTAATACTTCTCAAAATGTTTTGCAGTGTTTTCAAACAATCAATTCTTGCAAAAACTATCTTGAAAACGTTTGATTTGTATCTGCGTGTGTGTGGTCTTAAGACTTGTCATACCCATATCAGCTTTGTAGAAACTTCGATAAGAAAAACAAGGACAGACGAGCCAACCCGATTTATTGTATATTTTTTTACATATAAAAATAGGTTTATTATTTCCTTCTGGTATGAATTTATTTCGCTTTGATACCAACCAAAACGTTATTAACATTATATTAATTTTATTTTTATTTTAACGCAATATTGAAAGGAAATCGGTTGTAATATTCAGATGCGGTTGAAGGCATGAATATTTGATATAAATCTGAACTACAATTGTTTTACCAATAGGCGAGACAAGCATAGTTGTCCTGAAGTATTTGTTTAATAACAAATTATAGTTACTTACATTAGTATTTTGATTAACGTAAATAGGTATTTCTTTTCATTGTGCTACGTTTCGACGAAGTTGCATCCGTCGTGTTTGCGAGCTGAATTATGATGACCGGTTATTTAAAATTTGAAAATATAACTTTAATTAAATAAACAATTTTTAATTTTAGATATTTTCTCTTTTTCATTTTGTAACATGGTCACCCTATTATATGAATGGCCTATCAACCAGCCAGTATATTAAATACTGTAACAGACGGTGTGGCTGCATCTTATACAGGACGCTAGTTGAGGCTAGGCTGTTAATTGAACGGCTTATTTAACGTATTTGCCCGACACATACATGTAATGTATTTTTTCCAATTTATTTATATTTTTGTTAAAATACACATATATATATATATATATTGAACATTTCTATTTATAAAATAATCCATTTTTATTTTTTATATAAATCCTCTACGAAACAACAATTAAAAACATTTTCAATATTAATAATTAAGGCATATTAAAATTCGATTTGATTACATATAAAAAATTTATTAAATTATATACGCAATACTCGTATATATCTAAGAATGTAAATAAAAGAACAAATTACGGTTTTACCTTGGCTGTAGAATAAATCATTCAATGAACGGGAGTGATTACGCTGAATGAATATTTAGCCAATTCATTTAAAATTTATCCTTTGCGAGCGTTCAGAAAATTAGGAATAATCTTATTTTCATCTCAAGGCGAGGTAGAGGGCGCTGTGACGCAGGCAAATGCACGACTCGCGAATCTACATGAAAGAGCAGATTTCCTTTTGATTTAAAATATCGTAATGAGAACTTCAAGCGTTTCTTTATTTGTACATTTGTGATAGTTTTATCAATATAATTGAAACGATTGTTTTTTAAAACATAAGAATAAATATTTTCCAATCGACTTTCGCGATTTAAATTTTAAAATATTACGAACAAGGGTATTTCGTATCGTTTCGGCTTGAAAAATGTTTATTTTTTAATGTACCTCCTTTTTAATCCGTTGAGAGTATATTTAAAAAGCCTTACTTGAATCAAATAGGGGTCGTATGATATCCTATGTCCTATGCCATCCTATACTAAGTCCAACGGTTCGATCTGGGCGTTGACGAATCTCTCAGCACAATTTTATATATTTAGATAAAATGTTGCAACTTTTGCGGGTCAAATTAATTCGAGTATCACAAAGAGTCTTTTGTCATTTTGGGTCCCTACAAAATAAGATTATGAGCGTAGCTGCATTGTTTTGAACATTAACTAATTAGGTTAATTATAAAAACAACCGAGGTGGCATTTTAATTTATACTTCATATTTTTGAAAAAGCATTATACTTTCGTGTAAGTGATAAAATTGAAAACAAAGACTGAAGTCTGTTAATTAATTATTGAAATATTTAAATTTTCTCATTTACGCTTACCTGAGGCATACATCGCACTATTATTGGACCAACAGAAAATTAAAATTTTATATTTGATGTGGATATATTTTGTCTTCACTTGTAATTTATTTAATAAAGTGTATTATTCAGAAACTGAAGTGATAATTTATTAAAAAACATACATAAGATTTTAAAGTCATCTTATTCGGATATTAACGAAACAGTTTCTGTATTCCTTCTCTCGATTTAAAATAAAACAACTTAAATACTTCATAAATTCTCTCCAATTCAACTATTTTGATTGGATACGAGTATAATATGGGTCAAAGTTTTGTAATTAAAAGTCAGCTTGACGTTTGTTGAGTCTAATAGAAAAGCAATGTGGAGGAATCCATTAGAGTGGAATACTATGTAAGCGGTCGGATATTGTCAAAACTTTGCCCACATCTGATGCATAGGCATGCAGTGCTATTAAACTTCTAAAATGTTACAAACCATTATTTAGGAGGGGTATTTTGTTAAATTTTTATTTTAATGAAAAATAAAAAAAGTCTTGAAGTAAATATAATAATTGAAAAAATAATATTCATATACTTTTAATAGGTACTTTGTTTTCTAAGTTGATGCGAATGTAAGAAAATTTTGTTGAAAAACTCTACAAAGCTCGGAAATCAAACCCTGTGATTTTTCGAAAAAAAAAAATAAATAAAATTCTTACCATGTTCGTTCTCATTGCCGAGGCATAAAAGAGTGATTTGTGACGAATAAATGTTAGTATGATTTTTTAATATTATTATTAGGGTACGCTAACCGAATTAGGGTTGAGTTTCTGGCGTAGATAGTGTGACGAGTGACGAGTTCTGAAAGACTGTACTGTTTATAATAAAGCTAACAATTAGCAGGGGAAATCAAATGTCCTAATGTATACTTCAAAAGTCAAATAATTCTTAAACTGTCTTTAGATCGATTTAAAGAGCTGGATGTAAGTATCAGTGTAATAACCAAATATTAGTAGCGCATTTTAATAAACTTCTCATGTAAAAAATCATCAAAATGAATTCAGTGGCTTAAACGTAATGAACCAATAAATAGACCAAAAATTTACTTTGACATTCATTATATTAATACGAATTGAATATATTTGTAGAACCGCAAATTTATTTCATTAGTTTCGAAGAAAACCATTGTCTTCATACGCATTCGGAGAAAAGGTCAATTTTGTGTGATTTCTTTTATATCTCCCTAGATACTTAGATTCGACGAAGGCAATAATAAAAATCCTTACGGGAAATTGGAATAGACTTGACATAAAATGAACTTTAAATTCTGAACATCAAAATCAATGTTAGTATAATATGTTTAATATATTCATTTTTGGTTAAAATAGTGTTTGTATATAATATTGAATTGTTAATATATTTGTATTATTCTAGAGAAATCTTTGTAAATATATATATATATATATATATATATATATATATATATATATATATATATATATATATATATATATATATATATATATATATATATATATATATATATATCCATTTTAAAATAATTAAAGTTTTTGAAACGGAAGTGACAGTATCATCCTCGGTTGAAGCAGATGAAACTTGCAGAACTCTAGAACGACTTTATACATATTTCACGGCTACGTCAAAACATACTTAAAACCAAACTGAAGTTTTGTCATTCGAGATATTTACTGCTGTTAAATCTACGTTTCGAGATATGAAGCAATATGTTATGTCCGTATGGATTAATCTAATTTTATAATTAGTTTAGTGATTACTAGACGGTCAAGGTTCTCTTAAATCGTCAAAGTTTTCTCAAATTTCTATCTCGCATGATTTTCGTGAAAAATATAGCCAATGTTCATTTTAAAAGTCCGACCTCTTTCTGTATCAATTTTTCTCATAATTGGTTCAGCGATTTAGGTGTGGAAGCGTAATAAATGAACAAATAGAACAGCAATTTTACTTTCGCATTTATAATATTATTATAGATTATTAAATACTAGTATTATTACTCCTGGCATACTTTGGGACTTTGATTATTTTTAGCATTACTAGAAACATGAAAGATTATTGGTATATTATATTCGTATACATAATTCTATTTACAGATTGCGATTATAATATATATAATAGATATAATTTGTGGTTGATACCATTTCAATGAGCTGAATTGGTGAGACGTGATGTATTCTGCTGATTCCAGATGATGCTGCAGCATTAGGTCCAGGTAACGCAATTATTTTATATTAATACTATTTATAGTATAGTAAATTTCGTGTCGATTAAACCAGTAGAAGTTGCTCAAATACCTTCAATAATTTGAAAAAAGCTGATAACCTTCAAACATCTAAACATATTTTCATAAATTATAGCTAAGAACTACTTAGATTATATCAGCTCTCAAACAAAAATATCCAAATTAAAATCGATTCATTAGTTAGGAAGCTACGATGCCACAAACGGGCACACAAATACATACATTTTGGTCAGGTCTTAAAAGTTAGCCTAATGTCACTTTTATATGAGGTTATTGAGGTTGGCTCTTTTAATTGACAGCACCCATGCTCTGTAACTCGAGTAAAACAAATATTTCATGAGCTGCTATGAGTCGATTAAAGCGTTTTGATATGAGTATTGTAGTATATTGACCAAATACTAGCAGTGTATATCAATACACTTCTTACGTTAGCCCAATATCTATACCAGACTTGAAAACGTAACGTTACGTGAAAACGTAACAAACCAACACAGAGAGAATTACGCAGATATTTATATTATTAGTTTGAATTTAATATATTTGTTGAATCAATATTTAGCTATATCAGCTTCAGGAGATTATGGGTTCTAACTCATTTTATTGACTGCTCCCACGCTCTGTACCCCGAGTGTAAAGTCTGAAACACATTATCTAGTGCAACTTAAGGTTCCGACGTGACTAAAACGTGTTGGACTTAAAAAGGACGTGTTGTTTTCTTTAGTAATCAGGTTTAATATTAGAAATCATAGGTATTCATATCATCATAGGTAATTAGAAATCAGGTTCTTGTCAGACATGACACTCAAGAGAATGCCCGTTACTAATTTGTAATAGTTTGCACTTATCTATGTAATCCGATATCGTCTACGAGATAATACGAAATAATAAATAAACAATTGGAAATAGAAGTAGTGTTTTTATTAAATATCGAAGCCATATGAATTGGTAAATAAGTATTTCCTATAGTTTCTTTAGTTTATATAGCGATATAATAAAAATCGTGGTCATGCAAATAAAACTTTTTTTTTTCAAAGAAAATATGCACCGAACTCTGGTCACTCATGACTTTAATTAAATATGCATGCTACTTTTTCTTAAATACTTTAATTGAAGCTTAATTAATTATTTATGAAAATAAGATAAGACTAGATATCAGATCAAGAATAACGGTAATTAGACAATGCAAAAAACTGTGATAAAACCTAGCTGTACCCCATTAACTAGAGTTCGTATACAGTCTGATTCAACTGGGGCAACACTAAATTCTTACAGAAAGAAACTACGTTTCGAACAGTGAATGATAGAACCAGAAGCACAACGCTATTCTCATCTCTTCTACATTTCCTATCCCTCTTCATCTCTCATTTATATGTAAGCTGACTGTTTGTCAGTCACCATTTGAGGGTCACCAGTAGCGGCAAATGTTTATGCGGTCGTGATCACTTAACATTAGGTGATCCGCTTTGACATTTGTTTATTATTTCCATAAAAAAAAAACTATTTTTGAGCTATTATGGTACATACAATTTTGTGCCCAATTTACGTTGAAGTAGACAGTAGGCGCGGTCTGTATTTGAATATACAAAAGTAAAATAAACCGTGAACATTTTGATCCTTTCAAATTTATTACAAAGTTAGCAATTTAAATCCTAATTTCATAATAAAGCAAAGTGTGATAAATGACCCAAACTTAACTTTATTTCAATTTGTAGATAGGTATTTGCTTCAAAAGTTTTAGAAGTTGTCAAACTGAATAACCAAATTAATTAACTGTTTTAAATTATCAATTAGAAAATCCCTCAAGCCGAAATATTAAGTACCTACTTAAATTGCTTATGCAATTTATTTAGTACATGATTTTTTATATAACTATATTATATTGTGGTAACGGGAATTAGGTAAATCATAGACAACCGAACTATCGAGAAATCCTTTGTTGTTGCTTAAAAGTTACATTATCATCTTACGTCACTACAATAATGCTCTATCTGATATAAGAAAAATAGAATTTACTTTTTTAATTACTTTATTCTATCGAAATAATAAATGAACTGAAAGTACTTTTTGCCTGCGTTTTACGCGCGGTCCTGTTGTAGTGAACCTCGAATTTATTTGACTAAAAGTATATATCTAAAAATTAAACTTGTTTCAATATACAGTTCCATACTATAACAGTCTTTAAATTTCCCACTGCTGGGTAAAGGCCTTGCCTTCTTTTGAGATAGCGGACAGACGCTTAATTCACCACGGCGCTTCAATGCGGATTAGCAAGAATATGTACATTATCTATTATTTATCCCGATAGGCGCATAAAGTAAATTTAAACAAGCAAACGTGTCGCATATTAGCAGACAAAAAATAATCTTACCGCGATTTACATTCACATAATGTTCCCCATAGAATGATGTAACGTCGACCTTAGTTAAGCGCGATTACTTCCATGATTTGTATGACAACGAGGCTGGTTTGTATGAGAGCGAGGAAAAAATATGTAACATCTTGTAAATCTTATGTGTTTTTTTATTTGATAATAACGATCTTAATTTGTCATTACTTCAAGATCCTACTGTAATATTTTTTTTTTGGTCAAAATTGTATATCAATTTTATGTTCTTTAAAAAATAATTTTGGCATATTTTGTACATTTGAATTTTACAAATTTTAATACACAAATGTGATAATGATATTTAATAAAGGTTCGACCAAAAAGTAGTTTCACAAAATTGTAGTTTTCTTTACATAATATAAAATAAATCGCTTCCCGCCATTTGTACGCTTAGATCTTTTAAACTATGCTAGGGATTTTAATGCGGTTTTTATCAATAAATCAAGTGATTCGAGAGGAAAGTTTATATGAATGAGCGACTAAGCGTGCCTATTATAGTTAAGAAAAGGCGAGAATTTCAAAGATTTGTAATTTGGCGTCGTAAAAAACTACATTGCATCCGTGTGTAAGGTTGCGTAAATATTTGTTAAAAGAAGATGTAATATTATGTCAAAAACTTTTATTATATATAGATTTGTAAAAACAATATTGGCACTTTAGTTATCAACTCGTTGGCGGTTTTTTTAAAGGGGAATTCTGATGGACATGACTGAGAGAATAAACAAAGGACGGTTTGGAAAAATATGATAATTAAGTTGTGAGTAAAGGAAAATTAATTTTATATTGAGAAAACGGCGTCTATAGATGTCACACCTATTCTTAGTAAATCTGTTTGAAAATGTATACATATATCTATCTTTTCTTTTCTATTTTGATAAAAGGTACAATGAATTAAATGCAGATTAATATAATTAAAAAAATATCTAATTACAAGTTTTACAGATATATGAGATTATTGCATATTGCAAAAAATGTAACACACTTTAATATTGTAAACATTAAATTAAGGCACTTTTTTCCGTACTTATTTAGTTAAAAAGACTTAACTTTTTTTGGTAATGTAAAACATGTAACGCGTTATGAGAATACATCAATATCTCTGAAATTGACTTTTTGTGGATTGAAATATTATTGCTTATCAGAATCCAAATATAGAAGCTACAAAAACATAAGTGTTATTAAACTATTCCTAAGACCCATTCACTGACTAAGCAAACTAAGTCAACAAAGGTTTTTACGATGTGCCAGCATAGCAGAGCCAACAAGCTGCTACATCATTAGAATCGTATATTTCATTCGTAAATCATAATTAGTTGTTTAGCGTCGCGTAAAAACTGAGTAGATATTTTCATTATACAGTAAAGCGTTCATAATTTCTATTACGAGGTCATAAAACCTGGCTTCGTGGATAATAAACTAAAAGTTATATTAATAACCGGCCAAGTGCGTGTCGGGCTATAGGCAATGTAGGGTACCGTAGGCAATATAGGGCCCGTCATAAATGCGGCCTTTCAGAAAATTTACATGATTTAGAAACTTATATTTATGAAACTTCGTATAATTTATTATTATGTGAATATGTACAACTACTTTTTTAAGGAAATTTTTAGTAAATCGACTATTACTCGATAGCTTGAAAAGCTTTCTTGGCTGTGATAGTTTTCTTTTCAATTTGTTGTATGTATATACCGCGAATTTTTTCGCATATCTTGAAGCAACCATTCAGTAGGTAAAGGTGGGTTTAGTAGGTAACTTGATTCATATAAAAATAACCATTTCAAATATTAATATTTCGCAAAAGGATCCCTAAAACGAAATAATGGTTTGTACACACCCACAATATTTTTAAACGACCTATCCAACGACACTTCACAATGTCGTCCCCACTTTACATGCAGGGGAGGTATCCTAAAAATGTTTCTAAATGAATGTGCTTTACATATAAGTATCTAACATATTATGCAATATTATGTTGTGTTATTCCGGTTGGTTTCTAATTACTATTATGCTGAATTAATCTAACTATTATTCGTAGTAAGATCTGTTTAATATCAATTGCTAACAAACAATTCCTGTGATTATTAAACATATCTGTTTTCGCTTTGATATTGTTATAATTTTGAAATACCATCCAGTATTGATGAGGTTGAACAATTGCCATGATATTAAACATGTCAATTATTGGACAAGAATGATAGTAAAAGTATTTTGCATAAAGAAGCTATGATATGTAAATTATATTAACAATATAAACAATTACATAGTATTAGGTATACAAGCAAAAAATAGGATGAATCATTATATAGTGAAGACTCTTTTTTCCTATAGAGAAGGATATCTACGGAGCTTAATCCGCCACGCTATTTCACTGCGAACTGGATCCACATTTTCGAATTTTCTATCGTTACAAGGAGGCTTTCTGGCGGCGTTTTTTCTACTGCTAGGTCTGAAATATTTTTCAAATACAAATAAACTTAATAACAGCGTTGTTAAATAGAATTAGGAACCCCAAATTCCAGTTAAAATGAAAAAAAAACTACAAAACTTCGCGAAACTAACTTTCCATAAATTATAATGTCTATAAAGTTGTTACAACACTTTCATAATGAAGCCTAGTCCAAATTTATAGGTGCTCTTTAATTAAACCACTTTGATTTAATATCCTGTTGTAGCTAGCGTTGTTTGTTAGGCCCGATCGTAAGTTGCCGTAGAGAAGCGCTATTAGAGAGATACGAATATGCTATTTAAGCGACCGGATATTATCAAAACTTTGGGAACATTAGTTAGAAATCCATGCCGAGTAAAAGTTTGAGATGAAGTTATTAAACTAAATTCTACAGTTTGATAAAGGTGAGCTAGTAATAACTCTCGAAAGTATAACCTTCATTTCCTGAAGAATTTCAGAAGGAAATATGAAATGAGACCCGGAAGTGTGATCGTCTTCATCAACGATCCGTCGCTTAACGTCTGGGTCAAGATTTTTTTTTGCGATAAATATCTGTTACAAATAATTAAAAAATATTTAAGACCGCAATATAATGGCTACTAAAATTTTTAAGGTGAGCATTACATTTGTAAGTTTTGTTCATGTAATTGATAAAAAACAACTCCGTAGCCTGGAAACAGTTACGAACGCTGTGCGTGTGAAAAATAAGACACTGAGAGTAAATTCTATCAGATTTAAAACAATCACAGACAACTTAGGTATTTTTAACTTTATAAAAATCTGAAAGCAAAATGTATAAGTGTAATTCTTGCTTAATACTTATCAATTTCAACTTATCAACTTATCACGTTCTCTTAAAGGCAATTAGATTCAAATATTTAAAAATTATAGAAGATCGATGTTAAAGAAAAATAAATCTTACAGTCAATCGTAAAACAGTTCCCCGGAGCGCCGACTGACTCTACTTCATTGGTTTGGAGCTTATACCATTGTCCTCATACACACTTCGAGAAAAGGCCAATTTCTGAGATTTCCGAAGGGCTTAGCTTCATTTCCTTTTATGTCTCCCCAGATACTAAATTCATCCAGGCAGTAATAAAAAATGTCAGGGACAATCTAAATGGAATGGACATAGAATTTATTCTTAATTCCATGGACACACTCAAATCGATTTTCTTAATTTCAGTGAAACTGTTATATATTGTCGATCTTATCGCTCGTAAAATATATGAAACAATTTTGTTTATAACAAGGTAAAGCATAACACTTGTACCTATGGTGTATTTATTTTGTTTTAATTGAACTGAATTTGAAAAGTATACATCCGATTTAAAACAGTTCATTACATAAACTATATATTTACATAAAGTTCTGGTAAGATATTTGATATATTTTAATGTCAAAGTAAATAATTTAATTCTTTACATTTACTTTAAGCGTATGTTCTAGGGAGTCAACCGAACACTCGAGGACACGTGACCGCATTCGATGAATTTGCCTTGGAATGATCCATCGCCGAGTCTCGATAAACGTAGGTGGTAAAAGTTTAATCCTTAGCTCCGCCATCGTGTTTGTAAAGAGTTCGAGAAATATCATAATATTATTCAACAAGCAATGCACGTACAGTAATCTATACTAATATAATAAAAAGAGACTGAATTTTTATATGCTAAATAACTACGGAGTGAACCTATTTTTTTTTATTATGGTACTGTTTGAAGGATACATTGTTCTAGATAATCATAGGCTATATTTTATGTACATTAATGCGAGCGAAGCTGTAAGCTAAACTAGTGTTTAATGTAACTAAAATCTTTGGAAATAAAACTTGCTATACAGGTTGATTCATTAAAAAAAAGTTAAAAGGAACCATGGCACCCATTTTGAAGTTACGAAAAAACTTTTACAGACATTTTTAATATGATAATATGACAACCAACACTGTTAAAAACAAGAAAACATTTATTTTATTATTTTCTTTATTTTAGGTAATATTTGAAATAGTACTAATTTTCACTGTTTTTTATTTTATTTTATTATTATTAATCTAACGATCTTGTGGGTTTAGTTAGTGACCCTCTGTAAAAATCTATTTATAATATTAAATTCGACTTAAGAATTTCTAGATTTGATTATGGTGTAACTTACACCATAATCAAATCTAGAAATGTTTAAAGTGAACATCATAAGCCTTTACTATTTTATAAGACATATACTAAGGAATCAGAAAATTTTCCAGTCGTATTTCTTATACGATATAACAAAAGTGCTCTCCAACTGACAAATCAAGGTTAAAAACCTTACTTACTTGTTATTGTGCACTGAGTGTGCTACACTAACAATTATTTTTTATAATCTACTCTATTTGAATGTGTTCGAGTTGAGGCGGAGAGGCAAATGTTTTTGATTAAAAATAATATTCATTTACTAAATTTAGGTTACGTATTTTTAAGCATGCAATCTTCAGAAGTCTTGATGCTTTACAAACTGTACAAATTGGCTGTCAAGCGTCGTTAATATTAAAATATTATTCCTATGAGGGTGACATATTCGATGTATGAATAAACAACAATTACAACTATAAACAAAGATTTTAAAAAATCACTCCATTTATTTCTGCGACAAGATGAAACAAAAAAAGATTTTTAACTTTCTCTAGCTCTCATAGTTTCAGATTTCTCCCTGACCCATCCAAATGAATCACACTGTATAAATTAAAACCGTAATATTTTTTTTCGACTAAAAAGTCAAAGTGTTTGTTGAATGAGCAGGCGGTCATTGATCTTTATAGATATAGATTGAGGGTGGTACCTCCATAGTCGTCAATATTGAAGAATTATTATGCAAAGCTATTGCTATTGTAACGCGATACATTATGACAGTTTTAGTACAAATATCAGAAATCAACTGTCTAAGTGTATCGTGTTGCGATAGCGGTAGCTCACCGTAATTAGTCTTATATTATGTTTCAATTTGAATCATTTAATGGAGTAAGTTATTTAGTAATCCTAATTTTGTTAAAATTATTACGATTGTAGTAAAAAAGCCTTATAATAATAAGTAATAAATACAAGGCGTTATATTGCGTAATTTATACGAATTTCATTTTTGATACCTGATAAGTTTCTTTATCGTGGCATTCGTATAACAAGAATAATATATTTATTAGTATAAATTATCTATTACTCATATTATAAAGCTGAAGTGTTTGTTTGATTGTTTGAACCCACTAATCTCAGGAACTACTAGTTCGAATTGAAAAATTCTTTTTGTGTTAGATAGTTTATTTATTGAGGAAGGCTATATTACATCACGCTATGACTTATAGGAGCGAAGCAGTAACCATAACAAATTTCACACTATATTGAATTTGTCTCTGAAATTTTTTTTTAAACAGAGTATAATATACATATTTAAATTAAAATTCGTTATATATTTATTATATTATTATCAGTTAACATAATCATTACACTTTGTTCGCTAGGTATTTTGCGCATAAAAAATATTCCATTAAGTGGCTTATAGTGTTTTTCACTTTTTTCAATTTTTAGCCGGAAGGCCCTTGCTTCCGCGTACCATTGTCGGGGATCACTGATGCATATATTGAGATTTAGCAATTTTACAGAGGCAAAAATTCAATTTCATTCACCCCTTTAACATTTACTGGTGTTAGTCGATAATAAATTTTAATTTGAAATATAGATTTATTGAAAAAAAATTACAAATAAAATTTAAATATTTACAAATCGTTATGGTGGCAAGAATGCTAACGTTGACGCTTTGAATCGCTAATAAATTATAAATTACTAAATATATATTGAAAGTGTATATTTTAGCTATATTATAATTGAAATACTTAAAAAATAACTGGTTTAAGATACGAGAATAATCGCATATTTTATATCATGATCTGTTTTAAATTACACGAAAAAGAATTTATGTAAAAAAGATTACTCTCATTGTATAATACATAAACGTATGTACTGAATCTTTGTATAATATTTAAAATATATATAATATATAACGTAAACATGATTTGTATAACGACGACTAATGTATAGTAAGGAGTAACGAGATGAGTTACAAGTGTTTGAAGCAGATGTAGTAAAAGTTTGTAAAGCGTAACGTATACGTTATGGCTTTTAGCGGCGAAGTTTTAACTGCACGACGTTTACTCAAAATGCAAATTACAAGTCCCATATATGTAAGGCTGAGTTTACACACCCACAGGATGTGATACTCGGGACCCCAATATTAAACCACACGAACGCGCAATAAATTCCGCGTTCCTGGCGTTATATTGCGTAATTTGTACGAATTTCATTTTTGATACCTGATAAGTTTCTTTATCGTGGCATTCGTATATTCATAACAAGAACAATATATTTATTAGTATAAATTGCTAAATATATTTATTAGTATTACTTATCTATACTTATATTATAAAGCTGAAGAGTGCGTTTGTTTGTTTGAACACGCTAATCTCAGGAACTACTAGTTCGAATTGATTTTTTTTATTAGATAGTTTATCTATTATGGAAGGCTATAGGCTTTATTGTATCACGCTACGACTCAGAGGAGCGAAGCAGTAACCATAAACGCGAGTAAAACCGCAAGGGACAGCTAGTGATATCATAAGAATATGCTATTTTAATTTTGTTGTGTTTAACAAAGCCGCCGAGCTGGGTGAACCTTAACCGAGGATCACTGGTTCAATCTCGGCTTGCTGAGTTTTCATGTAAAAGTAAGTAAAATAATAATATTATTGTTCATATATGATGTTAAATTTTTTATTTTAATTTAAAATATCAAGTCTGCGCAGTTTTATTCTTCAAGCTTTTGCACACGGCTTTGCTAGCACCTAGTTCGATTTATCGGTACAAATTTTGAACTTCAGTTGGACCCCTTTATGGGTTGAATTTTCATGTAATTGACTGCGTAACAAAATCATCTGCAGTCACACTACCATATCAATATCAGTTCTGTCTAAAAGCCTTTATGTGAGTCTCATTACTAACCCACTTGAATTTGTTATATCCTGTAACTGAAATTCAGATCGAAAAACGATATGAGACATAGTTCGTCGATTTAATTTTTTTTCACACACCTACACTCTAACACGCACACATATATACATATATAAATACAAACATACATATATACACATCTCTGTACCTACATGTATACAAATATACATAGGCTGATAAACACATCACCCTCCTTTGCCTCGCGCAGTCGGGTAAAATTCATTCTTACCTGACGTCTCCTTCGGGTAAACTGCCTGCTTAACAGCTTTAGTGATAAAGTGAATTAGTACAGTTATTTTTTCAACAATATATCCTATCTTACTCATTATTTGATAAATATAGATATGTAATACACTAAATTTAGGTTTGATAAAACTTTTATTTAATCAATAGTTTTAGCGCACAAGCGCTGTAAACTATGTGCCAAAGTTCAAATTTGGAAAGAGCATGTCAAACTCTATAGGATCACAATTTTAAAAACTCCTGTAAAACTTTCCAGGTTTTCTGTTTGAACAACCAATAACTGTAGTATTTAGTCAGTGATTGAATGTCCTTTCGCTTTATTTATATGCAACAAAGATTCAATGTTACTCGTGCAAAGAAAATGACTTACAAGATTTGCGTGACTAATCAAATGTTGAAGCCACTTGCATACATTTTGGCTTATCACGAACAAATTCGTCAATGCTTACATAAGAACATATACCAGTATTATATCGTAATAGTATACATATATTGAATAACTAGCTGTGCCCGCGACTTCGTTCGCGTGGACTACAGAATGCTTGGCATGTCTCCTGCAAAGCAAGGTTATAATAGTCTGCAGTGCTGCTCAAGAAAGGAGCTTTTTACTTTGTATCTGGGAACTTTCTGGTTGTATTTATAAGCAGACACTAACTCAGATATGGTACTCCTCCACGGTTTTCACTATAAATGTTGAAGAAAAGTTGTTTTGTGGTAGTCTTTAAAATATCGACTGCAAAACAGTAAGTTCGCACCTAGGTTCTCCTTGCATTATGTATTGGGTGACTTTATCTACTGGGCTTAATAGACCAAATCCGGAACTATAAGGAATCGCGAAAGATACTTACTTAATGGAGTCTCGTGTCCGATTTTGAAAAATCTAAAACTGTATCATAATTTTTTTTTATTTCATGATTTTCCTGGCCAGAAATAGAACTTACTAATTAAAAAAAAATACATTCTGTATTATTGCACCACCTAATAGTGTCACTTGTAAAGATCAACTTTTGGAAAGTAATAGTAAGCGGCAAATTAAAGGAAAAGGTTTTTTTTTTACAAAATAACATTAAATCTATACATTAATTAAGTATTCGATTCTATATAGACATAATCATATATGTGGGTTCCGGTAAGTTGTAAGTCTGCTTATAAATACAATCATGGGTTCCGGTAAGTTTAGAAAAAAATGTGCGTTACTTCGAACGATTTTTTTATAAATTGCATGAAAATACTAGTCACCTACTAAAGTGAGGAAGAGTGTGAACAATACAATCGAAAATATAAAAAATGAATTACTCACAGTAACTTCTTTTATGTTTGTCTTTTTTTTCTATGTGAGTTATATAAAGTTGATAGAATGTCACGTTTGTTTTGGTCACCGTCATCTACACAGTTACCTAGGTAGGTTTAGATAATTCTTAAAAAGATGAATCAATTTGTTGAAAATCTACATTTCACTGGACTCGGCTATTGTACTCACCCGCTATTAGCGTTACAACATCCCGTTGCTAAAGATTTAATTAACGTAAGAATTTGATAGAATTTTGTAAAAAAAAAATAGCCTTTTCTTTTTGTTGCAGTTTACTGTATAGTATTACCTCACTAAAGTTGATCTTTATAATGTGTGAAGGTATCAGATGGTGCAATATTACAGAATGTTATTTTTTTGCAAAATCAACGTGTTCGTTTCTGGCTAGGAAAACTTATTTTTCAAAAAACTAATGATGCAGTTTTAGTTTTAATCAAAATCGGCTCTGTGACTTAAATTATTTTTCGCTTTAGCTTATAGTTTCGGTTTTGTTCTATCATATCCAGTAAAAAAATTACCCAGTATATATATTATTTTTTAAAATGATTATAATAATATAATATATATCTTCCCTATTTGAATCAGATATTATTCACTATTTTATTGGTTTCAATTTTGTTCCTTATAAAATTGGCTTTCTGCTAGTGAAAGTTTCATGAAAATCGGTCCAGCTGTTTCAGATATTAGCCAAAACAAACCGAGTGACAGATAGACAGACAAAAATTTTAAAATTGTTAATTTTGTTGTAAGTACCGTGTATACTTTCATATGCATTTATTTTATTACAAACAGACAGATCAATTTTATTTATTTGTATAGATGTATACCTTCCCTTCTTAAATCGGAAAATGTTCACTATTTTATTGGTTTCTCTAATATTTTGTTATCGTGTAATTCTCTTTTTTACTTATTGATTAAAATAAATATATATTTTTAATTTAAGTAGCCTAATTTAATCCTTATAATATTAGCTATAGGGGCTGCTGTAATATTTTTAAGAACTTTTTAGACTTTGTGATATTTTGTGATTGTTTTCTTCCATTCCCACTCCCTTCTCTGGGCCTCACGTGATTGATGGACATCCTCTAACTGCGAGTGAAAGTCCCATCAAATTTGATTCAGCTGTTTCAGAGATTAGTCGTAAGAAACAGAGTGACAGTACTTGATGTAAGTACTTTCATGCATTTAGTGAAAATCACAAAATAATGTTCGACGTGACCCCATAACTTGACATATCTTTTTTAGCGGGCACAAACGCACAGATAAACAGACAAACAGACAAAAATTCTAACAAATTTTGTTTTGGGTTCTATTGCGTAGGTAAAGGCCTCCAATATTTTTTTTCATATATCTTACATGTACAGACAGCGACCCGTTAGAATTTTTATATATATGTATATATAGATTTAAAAATATCTAAAATAGAAGTAACCCCAAGTTACTCCTTATAACATTTGCTAACTGCAAAAAGTACCATCAGAACCGGTTAAGTCGTTTCAGAGATTAGTCGGAACAAACAGATAGACAGACAGACTGACAGACAAAATTTTTAAAAATGTATTTTTTTATGTAAGTACTGTATATACTTTCATGTATTTAGTTATAAACACAAAAAAAATGTTCAACGTGATTCCTTAAATTGACATAACTTTTTTATTTATGGACCGATTTACATGAAACAAACCCTAAATGTTAAGTGAAGCTTACTACAATATATTAGTGAAAACCGCATCTAAATCGGATAAGCCGTTTCTGAGATTAGCGTGCACAAACGCACAGATAAACAGACAAACAGATAAGAATTCTAAAAATCATTGTTTTGGGATCTATTGCGTTGGTAAAGGCCCCCTATAATATTTTTTTTCAAATATCTTCCATGTACAGACAGCGACCCGCTAGAATTTTATTATTAGTATAGATGTGTTTAAATTGACGACAGATTATGTTTTAAGTTTAACCATTACAATTTTAAGTAACTCTTGAATCAAGAGGGACCCGTTTGTGGTACTTCTCGAGGTATTCAAATCGTAATTTCCATGGAAACCCTTATTTTCATTGTTCCTATAAGTATAAATAAAAATGTATTATATAAAAAGTAAGTTAAATTTTGTGAAATTTTTAAATTGACCATAAAGCACAAATGTAAATGTGTCTATAAATAATCTATTCAACCGATTAAAAAAAGGCTCAATTCGTTGCTTTTGTGTGTTTTTTTTTTGTTTTTCTGTACTTTTGATGCTGCTTTACTGTTGATGCTGCCCCTCGCGGTTTTACTCGCGCTTATGATTATTGCTGTACTCCTATGAGTAGTAGTGTGATGGAATATAGTTTATAACCTTCCCCAATAAGCGGGCTATCTAACGCAAAAAGAATTTTTCAAATCGGATTAGTAGTTCAGAGATTAACCCTTACAAATAAACAAATTTTATCTCTTTATAATATTAAATATAGATTATTTAAAATCGCTGACAATAAAACATCAAATGAAAAAAAAGTTAATAGTAAAACACAATAATATAAACTTATTGTAACAGAAACAATAAACGTCAACCAATTTAACTGCTGAAATTAAACGTCGGTAAAACTGCGAAGCACGTTTAGTTATCGATAAAGATCAATTTATCTAGTATTGTATTTTTTGCTCATCGTATAGCTTATCAACAATATATCTTTAGACATGTGACCTGATCACCTCTGTAATATAGTGCCTCAAGTGTTCACAGGCGGTGATCACTTATCAAACGGTTCTGGCTAGCCACTTAAACTGGGTTACTTAATTACATTTTTGTTGATTAATAATATCCAACAAACTCGACTTTTGGTGAATATTCATAGAAAAAATAAACTTACTTGCAAAAACGTCACTAAACAAAGCTTACGAATAAAAAAAGAATCCCACGTAACATTCAACGTTTTTGATCTCTATGTTTCCATTATACATGTTTATTTTTAAAACATCGATCTGTATCGGCATCGTTATTCCCATCGATTATACAAATAACCACTGTTTCATAACGTTGCGTAATCGTAACGCTTGTCTATTTATGATTATTGACGCGAAATAATAACGATAACTCACAATATCTAGTCGTTGGATGTAATAAAATTGTTATTGCGAGCGGAGAGGGAGTTGGCTGCTATTTTCATTAGAGCATTAAGTCAAGCAGCCGGGAGGCGGGCGGCATTAATCTGTTCACGAGGTATCAGCTTGTTAGTTAGCCTACCTGAATATAGCGACGAATGTAGCAACGTCATTACAGTAGGAACGGGTTCAAATACGGTTCTATTCAATTTAGTAAAATTCAATGTAGTAAATACATTGTCTAGTAAGAAGCAACCCTGTATTACAATATCTCTAGTGTTTTAAAGAAATACGTAGACTATTATTCTACTTATATCTAGGTCTATTACCTGACCCAGTTGTTGCAGTAAATACGCAAGTCCTACCCATATTTCTTAAGGCCTTATTTAAAATTTCTTATAAAATCTCCTAAACTACAAATCAAATAAAATTTATTGTTAATTTTTAATTATTTTTAATAAGACTTGTTCAAAGGAATCCAACCAAATTGAAAAACAAAGATTATATTATAATTTTGAATGTTTGTTTTCAGTTTTTGTAATTTTCTGTTTAAACTTGACTTATTATTGACTTGTAAAATTGGTGTAAGAATTTTATTGCAATTTTTTAATGAGCCCCTTTTTGTTTTATCGTATGTCATTACTTTCCAGAATTTGATCTTTATTAGTGACACAATCAGATGGTATATTAATATGGTGAGTTTTTTTTTTTAATCAACGGCTTTGACTTCTGGCTAGGTTAATTTGTTTCATTTTTCATCAAAATCAACCCTGCAACTTTGCGTATTTTACGCTATTTCTTATTGTTTCAGATTTAGTCAACTAGACCCAGTCTAAAAATTCAACACTTAACTTCGTCGTAAAAACCAATTTATTTTTCTCTGTGTCGATCAAGATGTAAATAATTTATCTTACTCTAAATAAGTGCATATCTCGTATTTATCGATATTATTAAGATTTGTTAGAGAAGGAATATAAGAACCTAAAATTATTTATTGAGCCCGGAAACTTATCACTACTCGTATTATAAAAGTTCTGAAACCTTTTTTAAGTATAACGATACCCGTGGCAAAAGGTTCCGTTCTTCCATAACGTTTTAATGGTAGTTATTAGTTTTTGACCTTACTATGATAACACATATTATTCTTAATATTTATATCATTTTTTTCCTCATATTCTTGTCCCTTGCTTCTTCTATTTATCTTTAATATTATTTATAATACACTTTATTTAATTACTTTAATTTACAATTTCATTTTTAGTTCGTCTTTATTGTAACATTTATCAATATTTATTGAATTATAATTATTAAATACATTTTTATATCTCTTTTTTGAACATAATAGAACGCTCGTGTTTCTTAACGTTTTATTTTATCTAATCTTACTTCTTACTATCTTGCTATTAACTTAAATGCAAAAGTTTGAGAGGATGGACGGTTGTTAAAATTGATAGATGTTTATTGCTCTTTCATGCAATTGCTACAGAATAGATATTGATGAAACTTTAAGATAATATAGCTTATACATTATAATAATTCATAGACATATTTTTATCTTATATTTATGATTTTATCAACTGACGATGATGGGAAGCTGCTAACAGAGGCTAGCTTCTAATATTCAATAAAACATTTTTTTTTTATGAACTTCAAATTAAACAAACTTATATTTGTGTGTGCGTGAAACTTCATTGAGAATACTGAACTTATAATTTTTAATTTCTTGTTTCTAGATCTTATATAATAGTTTTTAAATAATAACTTGTTTCCAAGAATTTGTTTAACTACACACAAGAAAAAAATACAGAAAAGAAAATATAGAAGTACATTGTTTAAAATTATTCGTTTCCGTAACTTCACAAATAGTTCAGGTATATATTGATTTACGCTGTGTGGTAATTTTAATATGATTTTCGGAATATTATTTTCATTGATATGGATTAACATGAAATATCGAAGTAAATAATTATTTATTACTGAATTCATAAAACTTCATGAAATAATAAATATTGTCGACAATAAATTTAATACTCGTAGGTAGGTATAGTTATTTTTGTTAACAGTTTATTTTATATTTAAAACGATTTCAATAATAAGATATTAAATTATGCTTGTATTTTTATAAATTTAATAATATTTCGAATGTTTAATGTGTTTAATTGTACCAATACATAATAACGTCCATTTAATTCGTGGTCGGAAAGTTTTGTGGTTTTATTATAGGTGTTAATTATATTATATAATATCCAAATTTTTTATAAAATAAAAAATTACTTGGTAAATAGTAAAAGTTACAAAATAGAGAAAATAGAAAAGAAATAAATTCATGTCAGCGGTAAAAATATTTTACGAAACTTTTCAACAACACCGGCGTTCATCTATTCGTTACTTTTATTTTAGAATTGTTAACTAAATTTTATATATGCCTTTCGAACGTTCCATACAAAATAGTAAATGCAATAGTTTTTTGCCTGTCAAGAGTATTTAACGATTCCATTTTTCATCCTATTGTAACTGTTCGACAACACACATATAGTACGCGGCAGAAAATTTTACATATTGAGCCTCAGAAGTAGGTAATCGGCTATGTTTGGTTTTATATGGCGTTTCTCTGCCACTCACATTTGACACTGATCTGTCATTCATTGCAGAAGCAACTACATATATAGAGATGATAAAACACCTATTACAGCCTACAAGACTAGATTGCCATCTAATATAAAACTAGAGAAGTCTTTAGAACACATTAACAAATAAGAATGATGAAGATATAGTTTGGATAAAGAAACAGGAAGTGATATAAATGAATACTTATATGAATACGGAATTTTTGTGATTTAGTGAAAAATTTAATAGCACACTACAGCGAGAACAGCTTGCAGAATTTATATGGACAAATAAAATTTATAAAGTATTGATTTATATAATTATTCTTAATATTATTTTGTTTTGATGAAACTAAATTAAATTATGAATAATTGTGACACTTATTTTAATTTATTTTTATTCTAAGTAAAATTGTTTCCTTTTAGTGTATATATTATTGGAGAATCAAAGAAATTAAAAATATATAGATTTTTATACAGTTTTATAATTATCTTTTTATACATGCCATTCAATTATTATTATAAACGTAGTGGTTTTAGCAGCTTTTAATAGCTACCGAACTGTTAGTTTTTGTTGTTTTAGGGATTGGGATGACAATATACGATCCAAAGTTTACCGATCATCTCTTTCTGAGGCTCGGTGTGTACTATTTTCTGGCAACGACTTTGTAAGCAAATATTTTCTAACGTCGCTTTAATACAATATTTTCAACATTAGTTTTTTATATAAAATAATCGAACATATTTTATAACGTCTGACATGATTTAAAAAGCAATAAGCGATAACGTATTTTTACAGAGTACACGACTATATCATCAAATTTATCTTCAACCAATGCGGGAACGCTTACAGCGGCAAAATTCACAATGGGCTTAAAGCAAAGGATTGTAAGTGCGCATGTTCGTCTGCGCTACATCGCCCGCTGGCTGGCCCACCGCCACTCCAGTCCGCTCGTACGGCCGAGACGTGTTGTGCCCGCGACCGCGACCTCCGCGCGACTGCGGTGTAAACATTCCTTATTTTTTTTTAAGTGAAATGGAATTTAATTAAAGTGACACAAGTGACCAAAAAATAAAAATAATCGAACAAAACGTTGTTTATTTAAATCGTGATCAGTGAAATATATTTAAAGTATAATAAGTATATCTTCAACGCAAAAGATAGTTTAAAGTAAAATTTGTTTTTAGCTGAGAAAGGTGACATTTTTAAAGAGTTTTATTTAGAGTTATTTTCGTATGTTAACTTGGTTTTTATTTTATTTCATACTAAATATAATTGCTGTAGTAACTTTTAGGCAGTCTAAACTTTTTAATAGTTTTGAAATAGTTGTTTTCGTATTCTATATAACAATTCTGAAAATAAAAATATAAATAAATTACTGACTATGTAGAATTTTACCGTATGAAGATTAGAATTAAAAGTGCTTTCTGTTATATCTCGCCGTGAGAAGCAATATATTATATAATACCAATAAAATAAATATATTTAAAAAAAACATCAACAGTTTCTTCGCATATAATTTGCTTTAGAAAAGGTTTTTTTCATACCTGTATATATATTAATGTAATATAATCGCAGCTAATTAAAAAAAATGTTTTATTACATATAATCATTAATAATTTGTATGCAAAGTAAAATTTCGGTTATTTGAGCTCCGACAATAATAAACTAAGGAGTTAAAGAAAATATTTTTTATATTATTGAATAAGATACCTTCATCTGTTATTTAGAAATGTATTAAAATCTTGCTGAGTAGGCATAATATTAAGGTTATATCAAACGCTGTCTCAAATATATTTATTAAATTTTCTTTGATGAAGACCTGTTAGCTATTCACGACTCGTTCTATAAGATATTCAAATGATTACATTGCAAATCAACGACATCATTATAATTTTTTTACTATTCATGTACATTAAATAAATTTGTGTAATTTTGATAAATATTATTTAAAATGATTTGATTGAAAAATGTGCAAGTTATTTATTACGTTTTAATAAGAAAAGCTTAGGGAGCTTATGTTGAGGCAGTGTATTAGGTTTTTAGTAAAATAGTTTAGGTAACAGAGTTAAATCACTCTAATTACCCAGTAATTTTTGAGAAAGAGTTTTGATAAGCTTTCGAAGAGTTTTTTTTTAACTAAATAATAATAAGAGCATTTGTTACTATCACGCCTGCTCCCAAAAATGATTCATGATAATATTAAAAAAACTTGATGTATAATTGTTTAGGACGTTAAAAAATATGGAGGTATCATTTTTAAATAATATTAATGGTAATTATAAACAGATAATGTAAATATGGATATGGATAACGTAAATAAATAAACGGATGCCACTTCCGAAAGCTGAGCCACTGCTAATTGCGAAATCGGCTTAGCGACAAAAATATTATTCTCTTATTTCAAATTATATCATTAGAAATTGAAGTAATGTTGCAAATATAACTACTCGTTTCATTGCCTTCACGGTTACAGGACGGCTGATACATTTGTCGCCCAGAAAGTAGGAATTGCGATTCAACGGAGAAAATGCTAGCAATCCTGGTTCTATTTCACACGGCCATGATTTCTAGAATGATTCTCTTTTAAATTTTATTTGTACATATTCATAGTAGAAAAATTTTGAATGTACATTTAATATTATAATTTAATAAAATAAATGTAATATTGTAATGTTAATTTTTTTTTAATATAGCTAAGAACCTACTAAAATTTTTTCTAATTATCGTTCTAAAATGTAATTGTTCTGCGTCATTTTAAGTATATTCATAATTGTGATTAGTATTAAATAATATCTTGCATTAGCGTAATTGCAGTAAATATGTAGTTTAAAAAAGCACTTTTAAAATTCTAACAAAAAATGAAAAAAGAAAGGCAAAAAAATTTCCAATATGTTATAACTTTTTAATTCTACAATTTAATAATTAGAGTAATATATTTTACGCAGTTAATTCAATATTAAATTTGATACGCCACAAAGTATTTTGAAAATTAATACAATAAAGATATACTCTTGCTCTGCACAATACAAAAGAAAGCAAACAAAAGACCATAAAGGCGCTAAGACTCGATATTTGCATTAAGCCCCTCGAGGCTTCCCGCTATTTCCATCTAACCATGCGATCTTCCGCGTTGCCATAAAGGAATAAAATTACTCAGCATAGACAGAGTATCGGACGACTTTATAAGCCTTCTTAATAAATAGCTTTTATGTCGATAAATACTTATACTAAGAACTAATTGTTGAATATTATCGCAATTTATATAATACAACATTTCAGCAGTTGAAGGAGGCGTTTAATACAAACTGTTAAAATGTATTGCACGTTGTGATAATGGTGTTGATAGTGTGGGATAATATGTAATCTAATTAATTGTATCCAATATATTTATATAATAAATTGTAAAATAGATGAATTATATTATCGTCATTCATGATTAATTTATATAATACAATATTATAAATTTCGAATTGATCAGTTCAGGAGAAGTTGCTCAGATCATATCATCAATTAAAAAACAGCAGATAATCTTTACAACGCTACACGTCAAACTTATAACAGCCGACCTAACTTTTTTTGAAGCCGGTACTAATATTTGCCTGCAAATATTAAGTCTTTTTTTTTAATGAAAACAGTTTATTCCTTAACAGTCTGTTAACATTTATTATGTAATAAGGTATAATTATATATACAAAAAAGAAGGCTACTTTACTGATTAAATTACATTATGTTACGTTTGTAAAAAAAATACCTACTTAAATTCCTACTTAAAATGGTCCATACAAATCTAATAATAACAGTGTTTCGTGTACCTTTATTATTGCATAAATAAAATTTTACGTATGTATTAAAAATTATAAAAACGAGATAAAAAACCCAAATTAAAAGTCAGATAAAGAAAGCATTATGTTTAGAATGAAAACAATAGTCGTAACATATAGAACATTAAATAAAATGTTTGATTAATTTGCTTAAAATTTACAAATAGGTACAGAGAGTTAATATTTTTATACGTACACAGATATATACTCGAATTTTAGGTATTTTTTGTCCGCATTGACCTTAATTAGGATTATAGTCTGTTTAAGACCACTAGTCTTTTACATTCTAATAAACAGGTTATTTTTGATACAAGACGTTAACATTATTGCGAAGATTAATATATATTTATGAGTCCCTGAAAGTAAAATAATTACTGAATAACTTTAACGCATATTTAGTAAAAGGTAACATCAATTTAAAATATGCTATATACTAGTAGGTACAGATGCATATACATTATTTTAGTTCTGACAAGTTACAGATTTTACTCAGAATACCATCTGACCCCTCTGCATTGATGAGGGTAACCCGAGCAACCTTTAAAACAAGAATAATTTGTCCTCTAAAAGTAACGATCATTATTAGGCGTGTGAAAACAACCGATCGATGGAAGCTCCATTTCGGAATCAGAATGGAGAGATAAAAGGCAAAATCTGGACTCACGTTATGTTAGTACGAATAAAGATTTGTACAAATATCAACCTCGAACAGTAATCGAATCCTATATAGTACATTCGTTACCACAACATCGGCAGGTTTCACTTGTTCTATCTAATGAGAATATACGTTCCTCAAATAAAACCAATTTTAAATCTAAACTAAAATTGTTTTACGACCTATCCATAAACGCATCACGTTTAAAGCAGCATAAACATTTTTATACCTCGCGTGAAACATTGATGTAATAATATACTCGGGGGAATGTTAGCCAAATGAGCTTCACGGGTAGAGGATCAGAATATATTCCTTTATAAATCAGATTTATTTACAGTCTAGCTGTGTAGGTGAAATAAAAAAAATATAAGTCGATAAAGATAATGATACATATATGTTAAAAGCCTTTCTCTCTTGGGATGTATCTCCGTGCGCAGTTTTTAACAAAACGTCGAATTTATATATTTGGCTCTGGATATGTATTTTCGTTGTTTTGTTTTATTTGTTTCAAAATAAATTGTATTGTTTTAGTTACTAATCTGTACTTAAATATAACGATGAAGAGTTGTTTGTTTTTTTAAACACACAAATTTTAGAATCTAACTCAAATTCCAATTCAAAATATACTGTATTCAAGTAAGTTTTTATGTCTTTAGGCATCGTCAGTTTATAGGTTTATCATGTCAATAATATTTTAAGATACCGCTGGAGTTAGGATTCTATCAAGAAGAGTCGTCAAGAACTCATAAGTTACTTATTTAAAATAATTTTATATGACTCGACTAAAAGCCATTAATCTAAAGAATTGAATTGAAAATAATTATGTTACAACATTGTTGGAGACAATTAGCTACAAATGTCCTGCGCGAAAGTCAACGTACATTTATTCCACTTTGTTTTGGCTTTAATTAATCATGAACAGAGTAATAAGATTGACCTACAAATTAATTTTACATTAAACATTTTAAGGTCTAGCAGCTAAACTTCCGTAATGTTAGATTGCGTATTTGTAACAGAAGGCTATAAAACATAAAGACAGAACAAGAATTAATTAATTATAAACGCAGGTGTAACCGCAAGAGGTAGCTCTTATTGAATATAGATTGTGAAGCAATCAATAATTTTGGTTTTCGTGTGAAATTTACATTACCTTCACGAATACTTTCAATTACACACTCATGACATAAACATGTTTATCGTTTCAGGAGGGTGTACAATAATTTATTTTGCGGTGGAATACGTTATTTGTAGCGGCATTCATTACAAACTCATTATTGATCTTATCTATAAATTGTTCGGACATTTTTCAAAGTAAATGTCTACTCTAATTGATTTTCTGACATGACTCACTAAACAATTAAAGAGTCGACAGAAAATAAAATATTCGTTCAAGTTTCTATAGTTTTTATTTTGCCGTATTTAAACGAAACGAAAAGTATACATTTAAAAGATGTCGTTTAAAATTTTATTAAACGTATTTAATATTTATTAATATGTTATTATTGTAATTTTTACAATTTTTTATTACTAATTCTTAATTTACTAAAAATTAAACCGCTAACAAATCATATAAATAAGTTAGTTCTTTTAATAATAATTACAATTATTTTATTTTTACAGACCCTTTTTAATTCAAACTAATTTCACTTTATTAATTGATATTACGTATCTAACGTTATATTCTTAACCTTTTTGTAATAATTAATTATATCTCAGTCACAGTCGTGTATTTTGTTACTATCTATTGTGATATAGACTGTTTGAGTGAATAATATATACAATTATACATACATATAAGAGTTTATATTAAATCTATTTTATAGTATTTATTTAAATGAATTAAGTAATAAGGGCTAAAGTTTATCACCACGACGCGACGTCGCGCGCTGGCACGTTACAATGTCAGGACAAGTTATAACATCGCGTTGTGAAAATCAACAAGAACGTAGTTATTTTCAACGTTCTTAAAAAGGAGATTCTCAATTCGTAGTGTTTTTTACGTTTGTTATCTCAGAACTCAGTGATTTTTTAACCGATTTTTAAAATTATTTTTAATTTAAAGGTCCCATAGATTTGTTATCAAAATTTGATTAGTAGTTTGATTTTTAACTCAACATAACTGTAATCAGGAGTCACTAACTCAGCCAATTAACTAAATTCGTATTTTTCTTTTGCAGTCAGTTTATAGTATTTTTGAATTATTTAGATTAGATGTTTCAGTTTGGCAAAACAAAATTTCCTTTTCATCAACAGTTTTTATTTTGTTAACAGAGACGTAATATAAATAATACAAAATTATAAGGACGTGAATAATTATAAAAAAAAAAACTTTTGCAGCATGTCAAGCTTAAGTGAAAGGTGTTATAGTGCAGTGATATTTTTCAGACCAGTGTAATAAAGACACGATGTGAAAAAACGTTCACAATGTGGGCGGCGGAGCTGAGCTGTATTTTTGTTTTATTCGGTAAGTACAATCGGCTAACCTTTAAAAAAAACTATTATGGACAACGATTAGACCGTAGCTTAAAGCACATTTTTTTTGACTAATTATCCTATAGTTAAAACGCCTGTAAATTAGATAGTTTAAATTTTTAACAACATAGAGTTATGTTTTAATAAAATGTATCAATTTAAAAACTTATTGTAACATAAGCAAAAAACTCTTTTCTTTAATAAGTATACGAACCCAATATAATTTACAATAATACAACCCTAGAAAACAAATAAAGTTTTACTATTACACGATAAAGGCTTTTGTAAACGGTCCTGCAAAGGGGATAATAACGATTCTACCCTTAAAAGCCGGTCTTCAATGTAACCTAATAGTTGTTTAGAGAGCCGCGTCCATTCTATTGTGCTGTCCGGTGTATTCAACTGAAACGGATAAAAATAATAGATATGTTTCACAGATAACTAAAAATGTACGTCTTATATTCGTCCTATGTATTTCTTAATATATTTAGGGTATTTTTGAACTTTTTATATATATAATAAATGAAGAAAAAGCTATCAAATAACGCCGAGACACGACTAAGCAATAACTATGGATAGTTACATTCAAATTGATTTCACAATAAGGATTGTTTACAGATTGCACAATAAACATTAAAAACACAATAGTTAACGTTTTGTTAGTAGAAGTATAAAAAACAACGGGACGTGACGGGAAACAAAGTACATTTTTATCGTCGCTAGGGATCGCCGTAATGGACGGTGCTTCGGATGAACTCGGCTGAAATCGGGCAGCCTCGAAAAAATCAGCATTATTCAGGGAAAATGCTTATAATACATACGCGTAACGACTTGTTTATTCGTTTATTCAATGTTTTGCCTCATTGGCCTTTTTTCCGTTGCTGCGAAATTAAAAAAGTACCGCTAGATATTTTTTTCTTTTCGCCTTTCGGGATTTTTATGAACATTGCCGTGTAAGAAACTTGACCATTTTTCATATAAATGACTGCTCATTAAATCTGTCTGGCTAGCGAGCCATACTTGCCGAAAGTTAAGCAATACAACTTCAACTATATGTATGTATATATGCTTAAAAACTTTTTATGTTTTTTACTCATTTCGCAGATTAAAATGCCGTAAAACGTTTGAATCTCAATATCTTTTGTCTGTTTGTTTTTTTTCGTTTCATGTTTATCACAGTTGCATATGAAAGTTATTTCCGTCCGGCAAATTATCATAAATCGACAGTTACAAAAAAAAACAGTTAATTTAAATTCTCTACCTATTACGATTTACAAAAGACAAGCTCAACAATGTAATTAATCATCATGTGCAAGTACGACTCGCACTTGATCTTGATACATGTTCTATGAACGTTTAAATTCTCTACCTATTACGGGTCATGAGATACAGTCTGCTGACGGACAGACAGACAGCTGAGGCTTAGTAATAAGGTCCTGTTAGCACTCCTAGGAAAGGGAACCCTAAAAACAAAATAAACACAATAAAGTAACGTTCAGTGATAAATTAAATGTTCATAATGTTCGTATTATAATAAGAGTATTATTGTACATATGTTATTATATATTTAGCTATTATGCTCATAATTAGTCTAACAATAGCCGCGAACATGTATGATCAAGTTAATATGATGAACTAATTATTATGATATTGTGAGTACACTGATGAGATTAAGCTCTGTATTGTTTTGGAGAGTCTAATTAATTATTTTACACTGTTCAAAATTTTAAACCGCATTATAGCTATTATCTTTATATTAATACGTGAAGCAAAAATTCTTTACCCCTTTTTATGAAAATTTCACCGCCGAAGAAATATGTAACTTCGCATAATTATATAGAACGAGTGCAGAAGGGTAATATTTTGTTTTTTTAAATATGCATAAAAATACATTAAATCAATAAAAATAACATTACACACACTACCATGTATTTGACACGTATATATGTATATTATTTATTTTAAAGTATGTAATCAAACTGAGAATAGATTATCAATAAAGCCTGAATAATGTTTAAACTAATAATTTAAATTAATTATGGTCCAATTTCAACCAATGAGTAACCACTTTTATTGTTAAGTTATTGAAATGGGAAAATTAATATAAAATTACGTTAAAAAAATCTTAAAATATTTTCATAATCTTTATTTATAAAATCCTAAATCCTTATAAGCTTAAATCGCTGATCGCAGACTTGAAATTCAGAGGGGGTATTCCTTATACGATGTAGGCCTCCGATAAGAAGAAGTTTGAAAATTCTTCCTCTAAGACAGTGAAATGGGGTAAAAATGTTCATATTAGGGTGGAAAGGGACTGGGGGGTGTCAGGAGATATCACGTGCAACCTGTTTTCGTTTAACGCGTTATTTCTGAGATATTTTTTATAATGAGGCTTAATTATCCAGAATTAAAGTATATTATAGTAGTTCTTGGAAAATTAGAGAAAATATTATTTAAAAAGAAAAAAACATACTCTGCAAACAGAACATGCTTATATCATTGGAAGACGAACAATAGTTGAAAATAATTAAGTGTAAAGTGACTAAACTTCTTTAAAAAGTTTACATCAATTCTAAATATATGGTGATTTTACCAGTTTTTCGAAGTGCGTCTATCAAATTTCAAACTTTACGCGGACGTAGCCGCGAGAAAATTCTAGTCTTCTAGTCTAGAAATAATCAAAATCCTTTCTTAGCAAATGCCTCCGTCATAACATCTACCTGCATGTTAAATTTCAGCCCGATCCGTTCAGTGGTTTGGGCTGTGCGTTGATAGATCACTATGTCAGTAAGTCAGTCAGTCGCCTTTGAATTATATATATTTAGATATCTATATATAGACTAGTATCCCTATTTCGCTATAACTTCAAATTCAATTCAAGGATCAAATTTATCGATTTTGTTCATCTTTTTTCAAAAACTTTGCTTATACTTCGTAGAAGGTTCTTCTTACGGAAAAAAAATAAAAAAGTTGTGCAATAAAAAAATAGAAATTTAAAGACCGGTTTTCAACGGTATAAACTTAGATTAGAAATCTAACATTAGCGCGCTTGACATAACTGTCAATCGTTTTACAATCCGCCCGAATGGCTAATCCTGCCAAAGGCTATACAAAAACTTCGTGATCGTGCGATGTAAACATCATTTATCAGCTGTATAGGTTAAGTTACAATTGAATATTGATACTTAAGATAGCACGTTTGCACAAGTGTGTGGATCTAGTAAAAGTTAATTAGTAGTACATAGTATAGAAAAACATTCAAAATTTGAAAAATCGCCGAGAATCCAGTTATTAATACCATTTTTATTAGCATCAAGACGATACTTCTGCTGTAAGCTGATGAGGAGGTGTGTGTATTCTAAATCCAGATGATACAGCAGTATCAGGTCAAGGTTACGCAACTATGTTATATAATATCTTTGTATATACAATATAGTAAATTTCGAAACGATCAGAGCAATAGAAGTTAATTATATCCTTTTAACAACTAAAAGCTAATAAACTTTTAAATGTCTGAAAAAAATCTTCATAGGTTATATCTATGGATTATTTGACTATATTTTCAGCTTAAGAACAATAATACTGCAACGAAATTAACCACACAGCCACATAGAGACATATAGGAGATACACAGATATTCATATTAAACTTATAACATCTGTCCTTTTTGTTCGGAGGTTAAAAAAATATATTTATTTGAATTTTATACTTTACCGTAATATCGTTTACTTAAACGACATACTTATTTCAGTTTACTTAATTTTAAAACCAAACTATTTAACCGATTTTGATCAAAATTCTACAGGGCCAATCAAGAAGTATACTCTTTTAAACAAAAAATAATTACTTAAATTGGTCAAGCCGTTTTCGAGTAATCGAAGAACGTATATAAAAAAAGTTTCCAACGAATCGAGGACCTTCAGCTTTTTTGGAAGTCGGTAAAAATATATCTTTATACTAATAAATATTATTAAAAAAAGTATTTTTACGCCTCCATATCCGTTTTGTCTAAATATTATTTTAAGCAAAGCGTCTTACTAGATTTAATAAAGTAAGACTCTACTACACTAGAAGGGCTTAAAATATTTTTCCATCGTTCTGATTAAAAAGTTTTATATTATACATTGTTATATCTTCCAGAAAAATCGTAAGTAATGGGTGCAAGGGAAAACAGAAGTTTACTTTTAATATATTTTTTACTTTATATGTCAATGGCTATATTGAAGATTCAAAACTTAAAGGAACAAAACTTTGTTGTGTATGTATGCAAGATCGTCCTTATATCGTAATAAATATAAAATTGAAAATGTGAAAAATCCCCGTCAATCTACTCATTGTGACAATTTCAATGAACCCCACAACGATACGTCTGCTGTAAACTGGTAAGGAGTTGTTAATCCTGCTGATTCTCGATGATGGTGCAGCATCAGATCAAGGTTACTTAACGATATCATTTTTATATCAATCACAGTATATTAAATTTCAAGCCGACAGACAGTAAAATTTGCTCAGATCCTTTCAACAACTAGAAAAGAACTGATGACCTTCAAACGTCTAAACAGATCTTCATAGATTATAGATCAATCTCGATTACCTTAATCAGCTTTCAAACAAAAAAGAAATATAAAAATTGGTCCATTTGTGAGATACACACACAGACACGATCCTGTTTTTGTTTTTGGGCGAGGATAAAAAAGGATTTAAAAAAAATGAGTCAAAAGTCGTTCATAAAATTTTTAGTGAACTACAGACATCGGATATTCGTATGAAATACTGCTAGAGAAAAAAGTAAAAATGCTATAAACTTTTTTAAATAAGTTTTTTTTTAATGGAACCACCTATGAATTAAATTATATATTCGGTTTTCATTTTTTTTTCTACAATGATTTTTACGGGGATATCCGATTTAAAACTTGAATGAATACTCTGCAAAAAAATGTATTCTTCAAACTACATACATAGTGTCCGTGGATAAATCTAAATACAAAAAATATTCGATATCGTTTGTATTAAATGAATATTTATCTCGATATATTAAAGAAAAAAAAACAAATTATACGGTGAAATTGTATAGGAAGGATTCTTAATACGATACATTAACATATAACCCCGTTGCAAGGAATAGAATTTTATTAAACTTTATGTATATTTATTTAGTTACATAAGTTTTTTAAAATTTAAAAGTTTTTAACCTCGTTCCGCTCGCGCCGCCATCTAGGTTGAAAGAGCATGAAAGTTTTTTAGTGGTTATCTCTTCACCGGTGTATTTAATGTACGTATTATATTCTACATTTTTCACTATCATATATTTTTTCGATTTTCAAGTAATCAAAGCTTGTTCCTTTTTTGCCGTTTCTCCGGATTTATGTAAAGGGTACAAATAGACCTCAACTATAAATAGTCGTGTTTGAAATGTTGTGCCTTTTGAACCATAATAGGTAGCTGTTTGAAATTTTCTCAGAAATTTTATCACTATGATGGATATTTAAATAAGGTGAAATTCATATAGTTTAGTTTAGAGAGTTTCATTTTAAGAGACGGTCTTGAAAGGTAAAATCTCTTATTGACCGATATTTTCAAAGACATATTTCACTAAAAAATAAGTTGTATTAGCAATAAAAAGTGTAATCTATTAGATGTGGGATCAGTAATATATACAAATGATTATATTACGCGACAGATGCGCTCACGAGTGACACAGAAAATATTAATTTGTATGAACATTACAATTTTGCTTCCGGGAAATCCATAGCAGTTCTCGTTTAAAAACCGAATAACCGACAGTTTCGAACAACAATAATTTGTTAGCGAGCTTTCATTTCGATCAAATCAATGGTTTTAAATGATTTTATTAAACTCAAAAGCGATTTTATTTTAAAACTAACAAAGTTGTTAATTATTTGGATACAAATGAATACTCTTATGCATAATATATGAAATAATGCTATTTTTAAAAGAGATAATTGAAATCAGGTGAGAATATACTACTTTACGATAAGCAATCATTTATGCGAACATATATATTACTCACATACGGTATTTCTTGTATTGCCAATAAGCTGTTAATTAAATCATCTAATTTCGTATATTCTTAGGCTATAATACACGCTTAAATGTATATACCTAATTATTAGCACCTCTAGCGGCTAACATCATAATTATAATTATCATGATAAGGAGTCATGAAGTCCATCCGATATTTTATATATAAATTCGTATTCTAGCGAATTAACTTGTTCTTTTATACATAAATTGCTTAATAATCGCGAAAGATATTATGTAATAATCCATCGAATAAAGAATCTCCTTCTTTTTAAAGTCAGTCGGAATAGGTAGCTTATTAATACTTAACAACATAATCATACACATCTCCTGCTGAGCGGTTATATCATATGTGCTTAAATTAAGTGATACTACATCGTACCGTACCCTTTACGAAAAATATTTTTAATAATATATTTTATAATAAACACTCACTAAGGCTTCGTATGGGTTAAATTAAGAGCATGTCCGATGTTTTTTATTCGTGTAATATAATCGTTTGATAAGTTTAAAATAAATTATCTTTGTTTGAGTTAAAAAACGATTGATATACCTACATTCTTAATTACAAAGTTTTTTTTTATATTTAATTTTAATATAAATACCTGTAAAATATACAGCTCATAATGCATTTTGCTTATCAAAATTGTAATTGTATCTGTACAAATGTTGTGACATAAAGTTTCCATGTCCTGGATTTGTACGTGGTCTGTGAAAATATTTTCGCTTAACAAATAGTGTCAATAGCCAACTATCAAAATAGTAAATAGCATTCTAACGTATGTAGGTACTAAAACTTCTAACTGTCAAAATGTGGTTTTAATGAGATAGTTTATCATAATTAGCCCTCTGTTTTATTTAAAACAAACAATTAATGTACGAAGATTAATGCGAATATTTGACTCCCAGCGTTATACAAATAATGCTATAATATTAAGAAAAATCCCAAAAGATTAAAAAAATAAAGTAACTCAAATCCTTGGGTATGTTAATAACGAATCTTTTCATTTAACTTTAAGTTAATAAACCTCGTACAATAGAAATATAATTTAAATGTTTAAATTTGTTCGCAGGTGTAACAGCCGGCGGCGGAGGGTGGGAGCCTCTAGGGCAGCCGTACTTCGACAACAGCACGAAGCGAGAGGCGACCGCCGCCGTGGGACAGCCCGCGTACCTTCACTGCAGGGTCAGAAACCTTGCAGATAGAGCGGTTAGAAATTGTCTTTTTATAATTAATCTCATTGCTAGTTTTACCCTTATCATTTCGCTACGTTTCGATGCTGTGTATTAAATGAATATTTGCCGGTGGATAATTAAAATAAAGGAAAGCATTAAAAAAAATTATTGTAATTAAGTAGAGATTTCTGTAAAAGTTTTTTTGTTTTTTTTTTTGTTTTATTTTTTACCCCGCTTTATTTTATCACTTTTACAGTACCTATATTTATTATAACTTATGCAGAATGAATTTATTCAACGACAGAAATTAATGAGAAAGTTTTCTTTTTTTATATACATATATAAGGTTTTTCCTTTATAATTTAGCCTGGGCGTTAAAACTTCTTAAAAGACTGCCACGGGAGCATCAAAGGCACTCTGTGTTTGCATTCGCTTCATTACTTACTTTGCTTTCGACTTCAGGCAATGGCAGACGTTAAAACAGCTGCACTTTCTTTGGCGATTTTTCGGTAATATGAGAAAGAACAAACATTTCAATATCTACGCAATCATTTACTATTGAAGTAAAGTAACGAAGCAGCATGTAAAATATTACTGCTTTTGATGCCTTTTTGAGAAGATTTCAGAACAGGAGAGGTAATAGTCAAATGGCATAAACCCGGCTTAAGATTTTAAACAGCAATATAAAGCATCATTTAAGTTTTCCCTCTATTTCGTGTTGAATTGTTGTTGAAAAAAAATCTAAATGATAGAATGGATGTGTAAATAAATATATTTCTCTGAAAGTGGAATATAATATATTATTTCCCTCCAGCACTAAATTTTATCTTATATACATTATATCGCATGACACTGGCGTCTAACTTTCTAGTTCACATGCGGTCTAACTTTAATCCTTCCATTTAATAGAAAATATTCAGTACGTATAAGTATATTTAAACCGTGTCATAGGTACAATTATTAAAGTTTTTAGTGACTATTAAAACTCGAACAAGCAGCTTTTTGTTATGGAATTAAAATATAGACAAATGATACATGCATGCACATTTATTACAGGACTGCTAAAAGAGTAGTATGCTAAAAGAATTGTATTTTTCTATACATATGTTACATATAAGCGATTTCCTTTATTCCGCTACAACTATTGAACACCTCAATAGAGTTTGGTTTCTTTGGTACCATTAAAACGCTTACATATGACATGACATGGCTGAGCGAATCCTTAGAGTTGTGGAAAATGAATAAAAATACAGTAAAAAAGTTCTTTTTCTACTTTATTTAAAAGATTTGCTTTTTGATGTATCACACGTTTACTATTGCATATGCAACTCTCATTAGGACGGTAGTGTCAAGGGTCACGAGTGTGAGGGTGCGGAATCAAAACTAAACCCTCACAATTAAAAACATTTCTAGGAGCTACACATATATTTGTCGCCAGCCAGTATCCAACCTGCGACCGTTGGTGCTGCTAGATAAAGTGACCACAGCACCAAGCTATCGTCGATTGAAAAGCCTAGAAAAGAATTTTTGTTAGTATTTATACACATTTCCATTTCAATAGCCAATGGAACGTAAAATCTATTCTGTACATTGACGTTGTTTCTATTGTATTAGAACATTATTGTTTTAGTAAATATTTCGCAATTCTTTATTTTCCGTATTATTGCTTCTATTGTAAGTGCTTGTATTGTTCATCAGCCAACTTATTATTGTTTTCTTCATAATATTCTCTAAATTTTTACCCATATTATATACCTGTATTTCTCTGTTTTTTAATCTCCAGCTAATTGACGAGTAATATATAGAACTTGTAGATTAAACTTATACCTTTGTACACAAAAACATACTATACATGAAATAATGTAATTTAAATGAAATATAAATAGATCTTCTTTTTCTATCTAAATTTTTCCGCTTACATCTGCTTCGAAATACAGACAAGTTAATTATTTTTATACAGATCGATTGCGATCTAAACCTGGTGACAATTGAGAACAAGCTAGTGATGATTTCAGCTAGACTAATAAGGGTAATGATAATTGGATGCTGATATGCAATAATCTGTTAACCCACAAAAAGTCAAATTTGGAGATATTTATGTATTTTGATACTACATTACCTTTTTAACAGTAAAACAAAAAAACATTCAAGCCATATAAACTAAATAAGTACGTAAAAAAGATTCTCAATTAATTATTTCGAATTTCAAGTGTGCCCATATTTTACTATTTATACAATAATTCCAAATATTTGAAGAACTTTATGTTAGACAATATATTAAATATATCAATCGGCTTTTAATTCAATATACCTTTTATCAAAAAAGAAAAGTAAAGATGGATATATGTATACTCTTCAAACATATTTATTCAGAATAGGTTTGACATCTTTAGACGCCATTTTCTCAAAATGAAATCCGTGTGGCTTGACACAGTATTGCTTATCAGCGTCCAATTATCGGGTATTCGTGATAACAACCGAGCCCGACAGCTATACATACCTACTCTCCGAAGCGCAGTGTGAAGACCCATAACGATAAAAATTGTCATCTCGGAACAAATGTTTATACAAATATAATATCATCTACCCCAAGTAAGTTTTGAACCCGCAATATTCGACATTAAATACATCCAATACCACTCAACGAGAGCCATCGTCTAAACATTAATAATCCTTGTTATTAGTAACAATAATTGGTTGTTTGTTTTTCTGTATCGAGCAAACGTTTAAAAATAAAACGTTCGGTCTAATTAACAATTTGGCTTTTAAATTTTTGGTTCAGCGGACTTATAAATCATTTTAATAATGAATAGCAAGTTATTATTTTAGGGTGAAAAGGCAAAAGAAAACAGGTTTAGGTGAAAAAAAATTTGAAAGTATTAATTTTAAATTGGTTTTGTTTGTATTCGATTAACGTTTAATATCAGGAGAGTCATTACGATGAGATACGATATAATTTGGCAGTTAATGTGTTTCGTTTTAGTACAAAATCAGAAATCAACTATCAAAATGTATCGCGTTGCGATAGCGTTAGCGAACGTATTGTCCTGCTGATGTTTTTTTGAAATAAGATGTGAAAACGATCAATCAATAAGATCGCCTGACCTTGTGTCGAGGGTCCGAAAACACTCACAACACTAACACAAACACCCAGACCACGACAAACATCCGTATGGCCAATACAGACGTTTGCCATGAGCGGGGATCGAACCCGCGACCGTTAGCGCTTGAGTCAGTTGCAGTGACCACTGCGCCAACGTGTTTGTCAAGTACAATCACAATTAAAATGCAATGCTGATACATCATGAAACAATTTATACTAGCTCATTCATATTGTATGTCATATTTTTGTTCTATATCGTTTTGTAAAAAGAAATTATAGGTACAATAAGAAGTAAAATGAAAACAATGTTTTACTACCCAATAATAACCTGTATAGGGTATTTTATAACTATCCATAATAATCCACAGTTCCAAAAGAATATTATAAATCTTAAAGTAAAATCTGTATCTATATGCCTGTTTATATACAAATTTAATATCATAAATGCGAAAGAAATTCTGTCTGTCCGTTTTGTTACATTTTTACGTTTAAATCGCGAGATCATTTGTGATAAATCTTGCTATAAATATATGTTGGACCTTGGAGAAGTATATAGGGCAACTTTTTGTCACTATATTAAAAACTTGAAGGGGTGAAATAAGGGATGAGAGTTTGTATGGACAATGTATCTTTTCTGCAATTTGCTGAGACAAGCTTGTGATCAATAAATTCCGAGTACCTCAGGTATGGTCTTGAAACGCTTTTGTCTTTAGCGATAAATTAATTAAACAACATCGTCCTCAATACACGTTTACTTTAAAGAACTTTGTTTTGATTTAATATAAAAATATATAAAGTAAAATGGAGGTATACTAACGTTATATTTAATTTCATATCCTTTGTAGTTGTAAAAAAATCATTCATCAAAAAATCAAGTCGGTTTAATTGTTTACAGCGTCAATTATTGCTTAGATGTGCAAACTGGCGCATATTTACGTGTTTAATGATTCATGAGTGAGTTCATTCTCCCACTCGCACTTGGCCGATTTTTGGGTGATTGTGATATTCGTTTGACGAGGCTTAAGTAATTTAAAAAATTAAAAATGTGTCTGCAAACGATTTATCAGTTTTGACAGGTTACGTACGCCATTTTGATTTTTTTTATGACGTTACATATAACGCTGCGGAAAAGAATAGGAATCTAAAATGAATCAAGCCGTTTAGGCTGCGTGAGATCACAATAGAACAGACACATTCATATTAAATGTAAGGGTCTTATCGCGAAAGCTTAAAATATAGAACAGGCATACATACATACAAATGCGCGAAAACATTACCCTCCTTCTGGGTGATTCGGGTAAAAATTATATAATTAAAGGAAATATTTTTCTAGACTTGTAGAGAAAGAACTGTCTCTGCCGGTAGCTACTTCAACTCAAGGACTCGACTGAAATAAATCACACAGAAATCAAGCTGTATTCGAAGGCGCTATGTCGCTTCTGTGTACTTAAAATGCTTTTTCATTTCTCTGAAATGACTCGACTAATTTATAAATTCTAAAGACATTTTATATATATTTTTTTTTGTTGCGAACTGTTCAATGTTTTTAAAAGGTTTTAGTGTGTTTCTAATGTTTTGGTTAGTTTTATAGATTACATGCAAAACCTATCTAGTTGCGCAATTTTGCTATAATTTGTCATATTGCCATGCATTGGTGCATTTTAACCTATACTAATATTACAACAAGGTAAAAATTAGTAAGTTTGTATGTAAGGGATGATCTCTGAAATGGCTAATTTTAATAATTATTGTTAAAGGAAGATTCAAGTTAGTGTTCAAGGAAAATTATAGGCTATATGATGTCACGCCACGACTCATAGAAGCGAAGCAATAAGGGCGGGTAAAACCGAGAGGCGGAGTTCGTATATTAAATTACTATCGCAATCTGAAAACTGAAATGAAATACAATGTAGTGGAAACGTTAAAAAACAAATAAAGCAACTTTCCTCATTGTAATATCAGTGTGATAAATATCCCACTTTATAAATCCACGGTGCAGTGCTATAAATTTAGAAGCTGTTTTATGAAGTAAGGTATAAAAACAAAGTTGATGATCATATAAAATCCGGGCCTTAATTTATGCTCGTACTTATGCCTCGCGCGATCGCAAAGTTCTGTATTTAGCATAAGATAATACTGTGTTGCCTATGAATTTAGGTCACCATACTCCTTAAGGCATCGCAAAACAGCTTGGTGAAATATTGAGAGACATGTAAGAAGATTATATTCTTTATATTGTGTTTATGTTTTTAAAATATATCACCAATTTTGATGAATCTTGGTTTAAAGATTATTCTTTTGAGAAAGGCAGAGGCTGCTTTTTATCGAAAATATAAAATTTGAAGAGAATGAAATAAAATACGAAATTTTGATGAAGTCACGGTAACCAATGAGTAGATTATAATTATTTCCTGTAGATTCCTGTAAATTTAGTTAGCAACTTTAACTGACATAATCTTTTACAACTTTTTGACAGTGATAGTATTCGTTTGTTTGTGAGTACAAATTAAAAGCAATGATTTTTAAACTAATTTGTATTAATATCATATAAAATTGACGTATAGTTATAACAGACAAGTAATTGAAAGAAACTACATACATACATCCCAAAATAGAACTCCTTCTCTTTCGACCGACTTGGTTAATTAGAATTTGAATCAATTCGTGTGAATATATTAAATAGGAAAACTTTAGTACGGTAATTATCAACAAAAACATAAAACATTAAAAGTTTTACGGTAACCACCTGAAGTCACGATTCCCCGCCATTTGTTAAGTCCAAAATAGATTAAACACAAACATAAAATATAGCATAATATAACTTTGTAATCACGTGTATTATTAATCCAGATAAAGAAACTAATTTAAAAGATATTGTTCTATTTTGAAATAGGCTGCGCCTAATCTGTTGTAGGCGGACTTTTAACATAAATAATATGTTATGCTTAGAACATATTTTCTATTTCATATTTAAATCTTTTAGCTATTTTTCGGTTTCATGAATGAAGAGGTACCAAAATATTTATTTTTGTTTTATTTTTTTATAAATATGTCTGGTAATCGAGCAAGCGGGACACCTGATGCTACGTAATCAACGCCTTCCATGGACATTTGCAAAGGAGCGACAAATGTGTTACCAGCTTAACAAGGACTAAGGAATATAAGAGAATAGGAATTAAGAAATAGGATGAAGGGGAGGCTGAACTTCCGGTTCACTCGCTCACTGTAAGAAATTCCGTTATATTAGCTACTTCACGCCGATTTTCTAAGAGAGTGAGTTTCTGTCCTGGTCGATGCGACCGTACACGAGCTATAGTCGGTGGGCTAGGTTAGCTTCTACCTCAGTTAAACTAATTTAAGTTTTTTTTTATTTTAATTAAGTTTTAATTGCTTATCCCGACTAATTTATCATCGCCTAGCCCAAACCGCTAAATGAGTCATTTATAAAAAAGGATTTTTTGATATTTCAACCCTAATTATAATCAAAATCTTAGTCGTGACCTAAGCCTGCATTTTGTCAGTTTTCTGAATCGTGCCAATTAGATTCCAAAATATACTCGAAGCAGCGGACTATTGCTATCGTGTCATAGTCACATCAGTCCATATTATATAAAATACCATATTTTGTTATATAGATAAAACAAAATTTTAAATACTATTCGTAGATTTGATGATCGTTCTGGTAACGAATACGCCTTTGACGCGGGCGGTTGCAAATTCGATCCTAATATACGTAAATATTTTGCACGATAGTTTGTACAAAGTCGGAGTATTATTACAAAATCCTCATCGTTACTCTTCGTTGGAAAAATTATTATAATAAAAAGGTTTCTAAATTGATTTCCATAAGATGCAAAATAAGACTAGATCACCACTTAGCAGACCCAGGCAAAAAAGGTTTGGAAACAATATAATTATACATACTTTGCAAGGGAATATAAGCCGAAAGCAAAGAAAAGTTTGCCAAACTTTCACAACAACGAGTCAAGTTAAACGACAAACCATTATTATCGTCTCTCGAGATAAAGAACCCTAATTATGTTTACGAAGTTTAAGTTTAATCTTTCATGTACTCCACGACGCAATCGACTGTCTTGAGAGATACTTATGTTAAAATATTGAAATAAAAAAATATTTACTCGTATCTTTAATGATATGTTGAAATTATTTTATCGGATGTTTTCATTTTTTTGAAATATCCTTACATTGTATAAAACAAAATCCCTTTTCATTGTTTGTACGCTTAAATCTTTTAAACTTACTTACTACTTTGACAGACACGTTGGCGCAGTAGTCACTGCAACTGACTGTAGCGCCAACGGTCACGGGTTCGATCCCCACTCACGGCAAATGTCTATATTGGCCATACGGATGTTTGTAGTGGTCTGGGTGTTTGTGTTAGTGTTGTGTATGTTTCCGGCACAAGGTCGCAAGATCTTAATGGGGGCCGTTGAGTGTGATGCGTTTATTTATTTAAAACTACGCAACGGATTTTAATGTAATTTTCATCAATAAACATAGTAATTTAAGAGAAAGATTTATATGTATAAAAATGCATATTATAGCAGAGAGAATTTAAAAATTTGAAAGATTTGTAATGTGATGTCGCAAAAACTTTTTTAAAACTGTTTGAGGGGAACAATTGTGCGATACTTTTGCACGCACCGCATGCCGTATAAACTCTTACGCGGTACGATTTTTCCAACTTGGATGCCAAATATTATCAAAAAGTATAATATAATACACATATATATATAAAATATAGACTAGGACCATGTGGAATAATGTTCCTTCCAAAAGGTTCAATAATTGTTTAATTAAGTTTATAAATATATTAAATTAGCTTTTATATTATATTAATATTTACTTAACAGTTAAAATTAAATCCCCGCAAACAGAATTATTGGTAACGTGTCACAAGAAATGTCTAATTTTAGCTTAATTAAAATGATTTGTTGTGTTTGTTTTGGTCTCGTTTAATTTTAATATTTACCGCTACATTGATAAAGTAAATTAAATAGAAATCTAAACGACTGTACCGCCCTTTACTTGTTCTTTTATATTTATCGTCTAAATTGTAGGCACAAAAATTATTTCTTGATTTTGAAGTTTTTTAGTTACTTTGTTTGAAATAAGACATTTAATAGAATAAAAAAATTCCATAAACATTATTTTAATGTATTGAATAATAATAGAGTGGTTTTGGTTAAAATATTTATATTAAGTGTAACACAAACCACAAACTATACTCTAATAAAGTGTCGGGTGACAAATAAAACCTGTAAAGCCTTCTCCAATATTTACATCGAGCTTACTTGCGACTACATTTGCGTAGTTTAGTTTGGGACTACGTTGACATAACAAGTTAGAAACTAGAAAAAAATATATAAAATCAGTGTTTTAGAGATTACCCTCTTAACGAATGTGAAAATAAATTTTACTTCTTTTTTAATATTTGTATAGGGCAGCCAAACCTGCGGAAGTGAGTATTTCTAGTTGCTACGACAATTGCTGGCGGTTAAGATGATTACAATAATTTTAATTCATTAAAAATATGTATCTTAACAGTAAAGACGAGTCGAAATAATTATGTTTCTTACAACATTCGATAGTCTTCTTTTATAAGAGCTGTGCCAAGCGAGCTTAAATACGCAACACGACTATACTAAATAATTGTTATAATAATTGTTTTCGTAGAAAAATATAACGGACTTCAAACAGAACTGCTGTAAACGATTGCAGCATTAACTATTAGTAATTGTAGAATTCATCTTCAAATAAATTTATCAGATCCTATTATTTTATGTATTAGAACCTTCCTTGAAAAATATGCACTTAAATAAAAAGCCCTATTCAAATGGGATCAGTAGTTAAAAAAAAATTGCGGACATAAAAACATACATATATACATACATACGGATCGAATACGGAACCCACTTTGTTAAAGTCAGTTAGAAAAGCAACTTAAGCATATTGATAAATAAAACCTATTTTTACCATACAAGAACATTTATTGCTACGAAAGTACTTCTATATTTTTGTTATTTTGCAACTATTTCGGCAAAAGCATACATGTGATTCAGAATACTTTGCTAAGAAGGCTAATCTTTTTGGTGGTTTCCGATGTGAGCTTTGACTGAATGGTACCTAAATTGCTATTGAAGGGCTTCGCCTTGCAGACTCATCCGAGCCGCAGATTACGCCAATTCATACAAGAACTATTTATATTTTCAAGAAATCGTTAAATAAATAAAGCTGCTGGACGGAAATCGTATGCAAATTATTTTTTTTCGTGTAATAGTTTCAATTATATCTGAAAATTCAAAATAGTGACAGGGCTGTATCTACGTATATTTATAGAAAAAGTTCGTAGGTATATGTATAATCATTTTATCGATACAGCGCTAGTTCTGGATTAGATTGAGAGTATAGGTTGCTCAAGGTGCCAGATTGCAAGGGGTGCCAAAAAGCCAACTGCGTAAAATTATTTCCAGGGAAATAGTATATTTTGTCGACTTTTACCTCGTCACGAAGGCAGTGACGTTAGATTTGATTTTTAAAAATCTGTAGGATTATGGTGAAATATCCATAATACTAAATATTAAAGTAATTTAATTAAATAGCGGTAAAAACTTTCTTTATGATAATGAAGCATGAGTAAAATAATTAGGCAAGGGTTACACTTGTAAGTTGTATTAATTTTCATAACAATTACATGAATTTACTGTCGCTGCGTTATTTTTGACAGTAACAGCTTTCTTTAGGTTACCAGGGTAACTATTACCAGGTTACAGAGTTGTTTTATTTCAATCACGAGAGTCAAACTTACAAGTGTAATTCTCTTGCAATAAAAGTCCATTTATTAAAACTTAAGAATTTTTATTTATTTAACACCCGTTGTCCGCGCCGACTTTGCAAAGGTTTGATTATTAAGACATTCATTTCTTATGTAAATGTAAGCTTATAAATTCAGAACTATCCCATTTCTATTTGATTTTACAAACATTATTTCTTTTACAAACCTTAACCGAACAATTACAGACACGACAAAAAAAAGCACAACAGAATTAGCCAAATAGTTGCAGCTGTTGTCAAAAGATGCGCTTACATGCATTCAGCAATAGATTTTTATTTATGTATATAAAAAACCAAAGTACTATTTACGTGAACTGAAAGCGTCGACCAAAGGCCGCTGAAAGATAATAGATGTGTCACTGTCGATGCAAAGGCAAAAATATATATGACGGCGATAGCGGTGGCTGAGCGATAGAACTGTCTTTGTCTACGTTCGGTGGTACGGGGTCCATCACAATTTATCAAAACTATACTAGATGTCGGTATAACGAAAAATTTATTATTGCAAATCAAAGTCCAATATAAATAGATCTATACCTGATTATAGTGGTTTGTGATTTGCATTTTTTTTTTATTTTAATAGTATCCATGTACTATGTAGGTAAACTGGCAGTTTCGCCTCGAAGGTGTGGACTGGTCGGTTTCTCATACCTAAGTGTCCGTGACACAGTCGCCTACTATCGAACACGACTATGTCCACGTGACTTTAACAACAATAATGGCATCGCGTTTACCCGTTAATACTATAATCAGTTCATCGACTTCTAATAAAAATTATTGGTTTTCCACCACATATATATATATTTTATAATACATATCAATATCGGGCGAACTGCTATTTAAATTTTGATATACTTATCTTTATTTTTACCCGATTGCGCAACGCAATAGAGGGTAATGTTTATCATTCTATGTATATATGTATGTGGCTTTGTACATTTGTGGCGATATTTAGACCGAACGCATAATCCGATTTTGATAAATGACGCGTCTTTTAATTCGTCATGGCATGGCTAATGTCACGGAAAGAAAAAAAAACGGAAAAGTCAAGATGTCGGATTTTGGACGCCATATTGTGAAAAAGAAAAATAAATAAAATCGACGAACTATATCAATTGTAATATCAACGTTGAATAGGAATTTAAAAATCATTTATTGGTTTCTCATATTGTTTTCCAATCAAAATAACCATTTACGGTCTATGACGATTTAAAGTTGGTTAGTAACGATTCTCACTAATAGGCTTTTCGACAGAACTGATATTGATACGGTACTGCTGAATGCAGATGGTCTTGTTACGCAGTCGGGTTTCTGATTCTTTTTTTTAAATGATTTCAAACTTGTTGCACTTTATTAATAATCAAGTATCTAAATCAATAATAATAACCTAAAATAAAAAAAAAATATATATATATTCAAAACAACTTTTTCTTAACCCATTTTAAAGTAAACTTTTGTTTAAATAAAATTTTAACTGTACAATTATTTGTCTCGGAAAATAAATTTCAAATGTCACAAAACATCGTTGCTGTTACTTTCTTTCGCACAGCGAGTTTAATGCTACTTGATCTAGGCTTGACCCATAAAAACTTTTACTCGAGGCGAAAGAATAGTTTGTGAATATGCAGTTATATCCAGTTAGTTCACTTAGTTCCATCGCCACGGAGCTTTTAAACGCGCCACGGCGCGAAGAAAGTTTTAAAAACTTGGAGTGAACCCACCGAATACAAATTCGAATGAAATATCCGATACCGCCAATCCCAAGCTCCGGAAAATAGATCATGAATTGTTTTATAGCGCACCTCGTAAAACGCGTTAGTGTTTTTCATTCCAAATGTATAATTTTATTTCATCGTACAACCAAGTCGGTTATGGAATCGTGAAAATTTTATATTTTCATATGCCACGCTTCACAAAAATACAACAGTCTGTCTATTTTATTTTTATAAGTGAATAATTTACTATAAAAATACTATTTTTGTCGTTCGAACGTTATGGTGTTTTTATAAATATTTTCGTTAGTTACATATTTTAAACGGTGAAATCGTGCTATTTGATGCGTGTTAACTTGAAAACAAATATTCGTTTTTCCATTTTGCGAATGATAAACATTTTCTTATAAATATAGAACCTTTTTATCGTAATACATTACAAGTACGAAACAAATAAGTAATAACTCTACCGCTAATTTCAAATGAAAATCCTAAAGGTATGAGAAGAGTCTTGAAGTTTATCATACCTATCATATTTACCGGCTATAACAAGATCTGCTTTTTTTTTTCTAGCCCCGATATTGACAAGTTACTGATTTTAATACAGACCGATTGCTATCTGAAAAGGGTCTTTGTGCTTGATACACAAAAATATCATTACAAATATTATTATAAAAAAAATGTGATGTAACATTATTTGCCCATATGAAGGTAAACTAAAGTAGTTGTCAATAATATTATTATTTTTTAAGTTAAATGTTATATTCACAAATATTTTCTAAACATCTTAAAATGTATCTTACATTCGTATGCTTGTTTAAGAGATAATTAAACTTGAGTGATTCTGTAATTGCCTGATATCTCGTAAAATACGTTTATTTACTCTTTGGCTGATCAGCTTTTCTCCGCATGGCTGACAATTCAGACACATTTCTTACATATATTTGTTCTATTGCGAATCAATCATGCCTATTGCGAGTAATCCCTTTACTCAACTGAATGAGCACCGCGACCTTTCGGCGTCACGCACGATAGAATTACATCGCTCTTTTCATCTTCATCTTGTGTATAATTGATCAATGATTAACAATAAATTTAACGAACCGAAAGTAAATGTGAGCTTAGCGTATACAAACAGATTACTTCTCCTAAATTCACTTCGTTCCGGATTTTATCCAATTAAGACGTTTAGAGCTGTCTTTATTGTCTTACGAGAAACTTTCAATCCGAGGACTAATTCCATTGCGCGTCGTCCAAGTCCTGTCTTAAGTGTTCCAGATTTTAAGGTGCTCTTAGGTACAACACGAGAGGTTTTAACAACTTTACTATTACGCGTAATTAGTTCTAAGTCTCAAACACTTCGTCCTGGCAGCTTTTTAAATACTTAAAACTGTTTATAGAACCTTTCATATTTTACACAGCTATTATCGTCTGCCTCTAATTCTTCAATTATTATTTGTACATATATTTTCATCTATATTTAATATTTATGTATTTCAATAAAAAAAACTTGTATTTAAATAAATTATTTCAATAAATATATATATTATAAGATTATAAAGTAAAAAAAGAGTTCGTGGACAGAACATGTCAGCGTTGATGAGGTAGCAGATTCAAATCCGAACAAAGATATTCACAAATTTACAGAGTGCAAAAATGCTTTTATTTTCCAACAATTATAATAAATATATCGCCATACTCTCTCTCTCTCTTTTTCTCTCCGTCTCTCTCTTGAGAACAAAATTATTAAGTTACTCTACACTGTATTACGTATCGGTCTTCTTAACAGTCCGTTACAATTTTAAATCTTGTTGCAGGTCTCCTGGATTCGTAAACGAGACTTGCACATCTTAACGGTGGGCGTGCACACATATAGCAGTGACGCAAGGTTTGCAGCGCTTCATGCGGACGGCTCCGATGAGTGGACACTACGAGTGGCGCCAGCACAGCCTCGAGACTCCGGCGTCTACGAATGCCAAGTGTCTACAGAACCCAAAATTAGCTTGTCGTTTCGACTCACTGTTGTTGGTTTGTAGTTGAAATTTATATCGATTTTTTAGTGTTTAAGTTTAGTTTAGAAATAATTTTAGACCGTGAATCAAACATAAGCATTATAAAGCCCAAGTAAATACTGTGTTATATTTAATTTAGTCTATGATATCTATCCGCGGCGTCACCCGCGTATGTTTGAGGTATATACAACATATAAGCATACTATGTAGCCTATATTTTTTTAAAAAGGTCTACTATTTTACTGTTTCAAAATTGTCCAGTATGTAAACTGTCTACTAACACAATTCATAATTTAATGTTAGTGTAAACTAGCTGACCCTCACGGTTTCACATACATTAAATTTTGCGATGCCAGATGTGGTACATTTATGTTTAGTGCTTAGCTTACCAATATGAGTCAATGAGTCATAGTGTGTCTCTAATTGATTTCCGCGAATTCCCTTTTACAACCTTCACATTTTATTTTCGTTACACAAAGTAGACGATATTCTTCTCTAAGGTACAATCTATGTTCATACCAAAATTCATCAAAAAGAGTTCTGCGCTTAAACTATTAAAATTTAACAAACCAATAGGCAGACGGTGAGAGTTACTTTACCCTTTATAATATTAGTATGTAAAGTATAGAAGTATAGATATAACCATCTTGGATAAACGCATTTTTTTATTAAAAGCATTTTTTTTATTTGGACCAATAGCTTCTGAACTTGATCTGTTCGAAAAGAAAACTCGTTGCCCGAACATCTATTACAGAATACTTTATATATATGAAAATAAAAAAGAAACGAAAGTTCATTTGTGTCACTTTTATTTAGTAGCGCATTTTAAAAGACCATATTTGAATGATTACTTTTCTTTTATATTTCTTAAACTAGAGTTGTCTTTTAGATTTTTCTATAGGATATAAGGGTACATTATTGTTATTTAACTCGTTTTCAACTTGAAGGAATTTATTTGATTTTACCTGTCTGAATATAAATTCTGAAACATTTTATATTCGCTCTTTGATGAAAATTGTAAATATATATTTCAAACAAACACACGTTGACGTAAACATGTGAAATAAAATATTTTATATCATCAATTACAAAGAAATACAATCATAAATGTTTTTGGATCAACGAATAAAGTAATTGAAAGTGTTTCAAGTGGCTGTCATGTAGAAAATGTAAATTATTTAAAAAAATCTCTCGATATTCCAGTTAATTTTTATTCTGCCGACATCGCAAGTATTTTCTTAAAGTATTTAAATATTGATTTTAACTCTGTTCTTAATAGCAAAGTAAGTAAAAATAATGTAACAGCCTGTAAATGTCCCATGGTTGGGCAAAGGCCTCCGCTCATATTAAGGAAAATGTTTAGAGCTTAATCCACCGCGCTGCTCCACTACTGGTTGGCGGATATACATGTATCAGAATTTCTCCTGGCACATGCAACGATTTTTTCCTTCACCGCCGATCTCCAGATTATTTTAATTATTTAAGCTCTAAACCTTTAGGACGCCTTTGCCCAGCTGTGGGACATTTACAGGTTTGATACTTTACCGTTTATGTTACTGGAGTTTATATTAGTTCTAAACTTTAGTTCTAAATGTAAAAGCTTTTTCACCTATTTGGGTACATAAGTTTCAACAAATTAAGTATATTTTAGATATTTTAAATTGTATTCAACAAAATATTTTTTTACCATATATTTGTTTACCAAGTAACCACTTAAACATTGAATACGATTTTAAAGAATAATTTCGTGGTAAAAATGGAGGTTTTTGTTATTTTAATTTTTAACTTTCAACAGACAATACACCAGTCGGACTGATAAAATATTTTAACTTAAATTTAATACCATTTATTTTGTTTAAAAAATAGTAATTTCCAGGATATCATCATTATTATATCAATATATAGGTATATTACAACACTAAATTCTATATACTAAGATTAAGGATTTAATTTTGATTATAAATTATTTATTTAACTTTAGCTACAAAATTTATCAAAACAAATTATTTCGGTGTCAACAGTGTCGAAGGCTGAAATTCTTTCCGGGCCGGAGTTGTTCGTGAGAGCGGGGTCGGATATCAATCTCACTTGCGTCGCTAAACACGCCCCCGATCCGCCGAGGTAAGTGAAGATTTTATTTACCGATATCACCTGGGAAATCCTCCGTGGTCTTGTTATAGCTTACTTAATAATAAAAGTACAAATTTATTTCAAATCACATACAAATGCTAGCGAAGCAGATTGACTGATTGTCAAACCCTTTCACTGGCAATATAAGATACATTTTGATAATTTTTGTAAAAAAAAAAAATATAAATAATAAAATGTTAAACCAAAAAACCAAAGACCTATAGTAATATTCATTTTTACCACACCATCGTCGAAAGTTCGATTTTGCGCCCTATTTTGCGGAAGAAAAACAATACATTTCTGCCCTGAGAAAAAACAGGGAGAAAAGTTTATAACGGGTAAAAAGTAGTATGCGGCAGAAAAATGTGTTATTATTGCCCTTGGTTGTAAGGACATAATATTTAAAAATATCTTAATTTATTATATATTTCATAACCAATTTTAAAATTCAATTTGAACTCAGCAGTGGCATATATAAAAATAATAATATTAAATAAAATATTTAATAATACCGTGTAACATGCGTTAAAAGTTTATTGTAACTCTGGTTCGACTTTCATATGTCTGAATCCGATGATAAAGGTAAGTTATTGTAATAGTACTTTACTTTAATCGTTTTAATTAAATACCAAATTATTATCAAATTTACGTCATCTAAATAAAATAAATCATAATTTTATGATTCAATGTGGTAAATACAGTAATGCTGCTAATAAATCGTATGTGCATCATAAAAAAAATCATTTATTTTACGAACTTTCGACACAAGTGTGGTAAAAATATATTCATTAACCTCGGAAACCAAACATGTCCTATGTTTGCACGGGTGTTTGTCACCCGGGCAAACATGTCCTGTTTGGTTTGTCACAATTGTACACCCAGGCAAAAATATCCTTCACACACCTATGTTGTGTTAAAAATCCGTCCCTTGATTAATAATGTACTATTATTTATAAATATAATAGTTTCAGTTGACCACTGCGCCGATCAGGGATCAAAATTATTTAGTTTAGCTACTGTGGTAGAGCCTAGCTGTAGCGTACTGACAACAACTCGTACTTGGCCTGGGTCAATCGGGGAAGTACCACGCTATCTCAATATTGGAATAGTTAATATAACCGCTTCGTATAGTTAGGGAGAGAGGCAAACGCCTATTTCATACTCAGAGTATTGTAATATTTCTGTAGTAATTGCAAAGCAGCCAGGTAAACAAAAATCTTTAAACAGTTTCTATAAACCCTTTAATTTATCTGGTTAATTGAGGAGACTGTAGATAAGAGTCCAACAAAGAGAACACAGACAAACAAATTTACCGATCTAAACTTTTTAAACAAGTTAATTAAACTGACTGAAGTTGCGTTAAAAGTTCGGGTTGGTGTTTTCGATTTCTAAACATTTCCGGGATTTCTTTTTTGTGAAAAAATCCCTTAACACTAAATTGGCATTTATTGTATTTTATTAGCTAAGTTATACTCGATACATATTTGGATGTATCATAGATAGATATTTTTATGTCACATATTTATTTTACAGTAAAAAAAAGAAAAAGTTCATTTTATACATTCCTGAAACAACACTGATAAACTTAATTTTAATAATAAATGTAATGCCTTATTTACTAGCATTTTATATTTATTTTTTTACTACGACTATTTAAAATGTTATGTAGTATTAGATAAACTCCCGTTCTAAAGTTGAACCTTTACACGATCAGTTAATGGGCGTGGCTTCGAAATAACCTAGTGTACGGGTCAGTTATAATTACATCTTGGGTGTGTTCGTAATATAATAAAATATTGGCAAGAGATAATGAATTATCGAATATAACTTTTTCTTTTTAGTTTAGTTTAGTTTTAGTTTAGTTTAGTTTAGCAAGATGTCAACTCCTGCAATTTGGCGTCGATTTAAATTGTGATAAGTGACCTGCACAATGAATTATATTTTGGAATATACTTTAGAATCTGCGTCATAGTGTACTAGCTGTTTTCATTGGCTAACGAGGCAAGATGTCATTAGCTCTGGCTATGCTGAGTTATATTTGAGAACACACTCGATTTACAAATTACTTATAACATATGTAGTTAGAGTTATATAAAATTATCATTTGTTTTTTTTGTTAACAGTCTTTATAAACGTATATCATTAATTAAACCAATTGAAACAGTAACACACAAATTAATTCCAACGCTTACGAAAACACCGTTTTTTTTTATTAAAACCGGGTATTCTATCATCGGATTACATATTCGTAAGCTGAATTATCTCATCAGTCTAAAAGGGTAGGCCTGCATCAGATATAGCTTTTGCGTAATGAAAGTGTAGGCGTAGACAAGTACAGACGTCTTGATTTAAATTTGATTTTTGTTATTTGTTAATTGTAAATATATATAAAATAGAATATATTTTCATTATTGTTAATTAAATTAAGAATCTAGTAAAATTTATTGTTGTATTAAAATTGCTCGTTTATTTTATAGGATGTCAATACTATTTAATAAGAAATTGACTACAAAGAATTATATGTGTTTTAATATTAAATAATTATTATATAATACTGTTTCGTGTCAAATAATATTAAAGTAGTGTTCATGAATCAACGACGACACGAATAAGTCTAAAAATATTATGTCTGCTTTGACCAGAGAGCACGTTTTACAAAAAAACGCGAAAATATTTTAGCACTTTTTTAGCATTTTTATGTCATGGTGATGATAACTTACAATTAAATAATGGTTAGTATTTTCATTGTAAGTGACATGACTAATATTCTTTATTTTAAATTATTCTTTTATAATACAATTTATAAGTGGCCAGTACCAATATATACTGACCTTTTTATGTTGTCGTTAACATTCATGAAAGGACATCATTCACTTTTCATATATTTTTTTATTCAAACGTAAAACTACCGGTTAATTCTGTTAGGCTATATTTGATATTATGGCATAAAAGTCGTAAGATCTATGGTCTTTGGTTTTAATCGAGTTCGAAATTTCTATATTTTAAATTTTTTTTAAAGTAATGTAATACCTTGAGTAATGCCAATCTATAATGTCTTTTTGGCCATCTTTATTTAAATATAATAGTTCTATGTAAAAAAATCTATAAAAGATATTGTTATTTAGAGCTCAATTATAACCAAGGACAATTGTAGGACCATTTGTCGCCAGAATAACAAATGCTTTGATAGGCATGTTCGAATCAAATATAGTATTTGTAATCAGATCAGCTTAAGAAAGAAAGGTCGAATTTAGCGGTATTTGGTCGCTTTGTATAAAAACGAATTGACGAGTATGATATTAGTAAGTTTGTTTCAAATCTTAATCGTATAGCTTATAAATAGCTACGTGTGACAAAGGCCATAAGGACGATTTGAGCGTAGGTACATAGAACAAACCGCTGCGTAGCGTCGCATCGACGCCGAATTCACCTACTGTCGCTTCACCCGCGCCATCGCGTTTGAATCGCCTGAAATATTTTAATAGCCTGTGTTGGTTTAATGAGATATGATATCTTAATTGCCAAAAAAATTATGGATATTTGAGCGAAATTCGAGTTGTACTATTTTTCTACTTTTGTAATTTCTACAATATCAAAGTATTTATAATGGTTATTCGTAGGTTGTTGCGAACTCCTTCGAACAAACTCTTTTGATTATAATTTAAAATGTAATAGAAAAAAATATATAAATAGTATAATATATGACAGAACGTTGTCAACGAACTAGAACCGATCTTTTATTTTAATATTAATTTAATATTTAACATAGGTACATATGTAGATAAATTAAAAATATAATATATAATTATACTTTTTAAATACAAAATATTATATATACGATTTAATCTAAAGTTCTGAAACGAACTTGTCTCTCTTTATGTTTCAGGTTTACGCTTAGCTAAGACGTAAAACTTAGGATATTAATTAGAAGCGTCTACAAATATCACATCACTAGACAAAGATTACTTGAATTTGTTCTATTTTCAACAAGAACGTATAAGACGTCATCGTCTATTTTATATTTCACTGTAACATTAACAAAATAATATACAATTTATTAAATTAATTCAACGATATCTTAAAATATAATTTAAATATCACTATCAAACGAAACTCAATATATAAATCTGTACCTTCAACGGTTTCGTTTTAATAAGCTTAATGTTTTTTTTCACACGACCTAAATATCCCGCATCCATAAACATGATAAGCTTATTTTCTGATAAAAGGGTCGGTCGAGGTCCCTAAGTGAGGCATTCTTTCCCTATCACCATTTAATGGTACCATGTGCCTGAAATCTTTCAGCGAAGGGACGTTCAATTTGAATATTGATGTGGCGATACGCTCTATAACGTGAAAAACGAAGGTTTTTTCGACAAAACATATGACTTATATTTAGTATGGTATTTAATTTCAAGTTATTACTCGTTTTTTTGAAAGTTGTGTCCTCGATATTTACGGCCAGAGGGGTTACAAGATTTTTACCGCACAATGAATTCCAAGATAAGTTGCAGTAGGGACGTTTGAACAACTGTAAAATAGTTATAAATTAATCTAATTTTTACCACATAAAATTTGATAATTATTAACTTTAATTATAATTTGATAATCATAAAATATTAAATTTTAATTATTAAAAAATAAAAAGTAACGTAACAGCCTGTAAACATCCAACTGCTGGACAAAGGTCTCCTCTCCCAATAAGGAGAAGGTTTTGAGTTTAATCCACCACGCTGCTCCACAGCGGGTTGGCGGATAGTCATGTGTCAGAATTTCTCCCGGCACATGCAGGTTTCCTCAGGATATTTTCATTCACCGCAAAGCTCAAGATGAATTTAAATACAAAATTTAGGCCTTGAAAAATCAGCGGTGCCAGCCGGGGAATGAACCCGCGATCCTCGGTTGAGATCGACGTACTCCAAGCACTAGGCCATCTCGGGTCAATTAATTATTAACTTGTTAATAATTATACAATGAATATTATAAATGAATACATAATGACAAACAATGCGTCAAAACCCTGACGACGTTGAAAGGAAAAAGCGAAAATAGGCATTGATTTAAGTTTAATATTACATTCTTATTTACTTTATGTGCTTATTTTATTAGTTCGTCTTATTAGCCAAGCCGCTCTTGAAACTAAAACAGGCGAGCGTATGCATGTATTTTTCATGCAATAACGTTACTTTTAGTGACGAAAATTTAAACATAATTAATTGTAAAGGTGAAGAAGATTAAAAATTTTCATATACCTTCAAATGGTCTTATTAGTAAAATATACACTTATAATTTCTAATATACTCTGCAGTATGTAATGTTTAGTAGATACTATTATTTTGTATAGTATAAAAAATGTAAATGATATTTTTAATTCTTATTAATATTACATGAAACATAATCGTGATCATACATATGTAGATCGCCATTATTCTGGTAAATCAATGTCGATACATAAATATTTAAGCACGGACAAAAATATAATCGGCGAAAATTAATTTCGACTTTACTTTTAAGTCGACTTTGGGACTGTTATAATCGTGAGCTTATGTTTTGTTACCTGAAATCCCCGAACTTTGACAGGGTACGTTGGAATATATATCAAACACTTGTGATTGCCTCATTAATGAAAGTATACGAATTCCATCCTACTGATTACAAGTAATGGAATACTGTATTTAGCTACCTTCTGCTTACAACCACGTCTACAGAATCTATTTCGTTATCTGTGTATACATACATATATTTAACTAAAAGTTACTTAAGATTACAACTTAAAAACCATTCAGGGTGAATAATAAATATTAAATAAAGATGTTATTTGAAACGTTTAAGATGTAAGATATAGGACTTAAATATTATGTTCTCCCGACAAAGTCATTCCAACATTTAGGCGTTTTACGGCTAAACCCATTTTATGACAGAAATGCTGATGGTGAAGTTATTTACGTTAAGCTCAGTAAATTAAATCTTGTCGCACTTGATATTGTGTTTGTTTCTTTTTGTTGAAAACTCTAACGGTTAAACCATAAACATTCTGACAGTTAATTACTAATACTAACTAAAATGCCTCCTTTGACTGTTAAATGTAGCATACTTTCTTAGCGGTAGTTTTCAACAATTACACCCATAAACATATACAAATAGCTAATTTTTGAAACATCTAGGTCACAGGTCTCAGGTGTTGTTACGTCATAGATAACACATGGCTTTTGAACAAGATTAATTTAAATAATACTTCTACCGCTTAAAGTTTAACTTGTTTATTATTTTACAGCTTTATTTACTGGTACCGCGGCGAGCAGGTGGTCAACTACGCGCAACGCGGCGGCATTAGCGTGGAAACTGAGCAACGCACGCGCACCAGTCGCTTGCTCATTGCGCGCGCAGCTCCTCATGATTCTGGCAACTACACGTGCGCCCCGAGTAGTTCAGGTTAGTTTATACAAATAATAATAAAATACACATTAACTCCCGTGATTTTGTTTACACAATGTATGTGTAAACAAAATCACGGGAGAGACCTATGTAGGTCTGAATATATTTACGAATTGTTGCTTTTTTGTTACTTTAATATATAAGTTCTTTAAAAATCAGTTCACTGTTTTTTGCGTGAAAGAGTAACAAATATTCTAACTCTTTAGAAGTACGTTTCTGAAGAGTTAGAATATTTGTTACTTTCATAACATTAGAAGGATAATAATAGAAAAATTGCCCTATCGTAGCAACCGCGCCAAATAACTATACTTTTATACAAACTCGTTTTTATATCGATCGAAAAGAATAACAGAAAAGTCTGAAAAAGCTAAACAAATTTTATGTAAACATTTTATAGATAACTCTCAGTAATTACTTGTTAAAGTTTTTAAAAGTAACAAAAATGGGAAACGAGAAATTATATAGTAACATTAGTTTATTTCATTAATATATAAGAATAAGAAAATAAGAATTCAATATAATACTGAAATAATACTTTAAAATATAAAAGTTGTCACTATATTTTATGTTGCATATGCACATAACTAGAATACCAGTAAACGCAATGCGGATACGACATGCGGAGAGTAAATTCGGTTTAACTTCAGTGGCTAACCCGAGTAACTTGTTCTGAAAATATTGGAAGTAACTTATTATTGGTAGTCGCATACGTGGGCTTTAGTTACAAAACTAACTTTTAGTTTCAACGAAGCGTTCCGCATCAATGTAATGCAGCTTCACAGAGTTCTGTCGTAGCAAAAGTTGATATATATATATATATATATATATATATATATATATATATATATATATATATATATATATATATATATATATATATATATATATATATATATATTTCTATATATGTGTATATATATATATAAAGACGGAAAATTCCTTTTTTTATAAGTTTATATAATATTTTTGCGTAGATTATTGGGGGAGATTAAAGGCTATATTACATCACGCTATGGTTAATAGGAGCAAAGCAGGAACCATAAACGTGAATGAAACTACGAGATGTAGCTATCACATATTATAAGCATCACGAAATCGATCACCATGGGAAGTTTGCGTCGTATCCCTCGTCTAGCTTAATTGAGTGCTCGCTAGTTCGTGTTACGTATTAATTATTTATAGTTATTTAATCTACGTGTTCACGGTAGTACGTTTTAGTCTAGTGTTATATAAGCAAGGTTGGTTACTATGTCTCTTTCAGTATTTAAGTCAGTACAAATTTATTTTTCTCAGGTGTTGCGAAAAGCGAGAATTTCAAAGGTCCATCAAATTTGCTAGAGTGGCTACAGTAAAGTAATAAAGAAGTAGAAACTTGGCCACCTGAGACTTTAACGCGTTTATACATTAAATATGTTGAACCCATTATACTCGTGTTTGATTACACACGCAGAATATTTTACAGATGTATCCGTTCGTGATTGGCATGTTATTTTGCGCCCAAAGTCCAATATCGGTTTAATAAATTATTGTTTATATTCCACGATTTTGCTTCTAGTAAAATTATTTATCTATTTACATTTTATTACACAAATGTTAGGAATATGTACGTTAATGTATACATTTCGAAACGATTTCTAATTTTTATATATTTGAGTGTTGATTTTGGGCAGTATGTATAAATACATACATAATTTTTTTTTATTGTTTGTTTCAATTGCTAATATTAAATTAAAAAGTTTTGTTTGTAAAGTGAATTAATTATCTATAAAAATCGTCATTAGGCGAAATATATAGGTAAAGTATTTGTTAGGATGAATATATACAACTTTTAAATAAAAACTATACAAATATTAAATCTTTCTACAGAATATTAGACCAGACGATATTCTAGATTACATAAGACCACTTTAATATTTCTGTAGATATTTTCATCCGTATTAAAATTGTTATAACGTACAACAATATTGTTACCGTCATATCGCCTGATATATTTTCTTTAATAAAAATATATTACCTTTTTAATATTATGAATATTTCATGCAGAGTCCGCTTCGGTGATCGTTCACGTGCTAAGCGGGGAAAGGCCAGCCGCCATGCAGAGCTCCAGTCCGCCGCCCCCGCGCTTCTCTCCCGCCATCTTGGCAACTATCGCTACTGCGTCTACAGTTCACCGACGAAGGCCCTGGCTACCGGTCACTATTTCCATCCTTGTTTACCAACTTACCTCAGTCTTCATAGTCATGTTTATCGTCTTCACCAATGTAGTTATTCAATTTTTCATCCATAAGACATTCGGATATCCCGACTTGCGTTCTTCGAGATGACCAATTACGGATTAAATTTGAATTTTATGTAATAACTTATTTTTAAGCTGCTTTATGTAAGTTGAAACTGCTTAATGAAACTACATCCATAATGATGTGTATTTAAAATACAACGATTTGTATATTATTGTGACTTTGAAAGGTCAATAAATTTTGTTACAACAAAAACGGTAGTTTAATGAGGATTTATTTAAACTTTTGAATTCATGTTCTATTAAAAGCTATATTTATTCTGTTAAAGACTATATTAGACAATTAAACTTTGTAATAGCACAATAAGTGTCTCATGAAAATGGAGACTTTAAAATATTATTTCGATAATAAATGTCGTTAAGAAGATTAACGTTTCGCATTTGCGATGGCCGGTTTAAGTCTTTAGGCGATTATTCGTCCCTTATTCTCCTTCGTTTTTCCAGCTAAATACGCCCATTCTTAATCCTGTAGCAAGATTAAGAGCAAATCGATTTCATTATTCCGATCCGCTATGAGCTTAGATCCAATATAAGCAAAGAGCTTAAGTCAATGTGTTACTTATTTAAGCCGTTGGTCGGTAACTTTGCCACGTACTTTTTTCTTTAATAAAATCATACGAAAATCGACTGACTTGCAACAAATAAGTAATTGGTTAAATATTTGATCTTATTCGATTTCCTTTATAAAAATGTTATTTAGACCCTAAGTTAAAACAGATTAACATCGTACGTGTATACATTTTATTTAAGGCTGCAATTTGACCATCTAATATGATTATTACTGTAAATTTTCGAGTTCATAGTAAAGATACTAAATGCGATAGGTACCAGGAACCAAGTATGGTACGTCAAAAATTTTCCGTGAAAATAGCAACGTTAACAATTTTCAGTGAAATTGCTTGCAATATGGAGTACAAACTGTGCACTTGATCATGCGGGCTAGTGTACGCTCTAAAGTTTAGTCCGTACTCTAAAACGAAACATGATCGTTTAGACTCTAAACGATCATGTTTCATGCTTAAGCGCTATATAAAGATACTTCTACCTCATAAATAAAATTTATATAACGTCAAAAACAGACCAGTAGCTGATTTGCATCAATAATTTTTACCTAAATATATGTTTTATAAACCAATAATATTTAATATAAAATGATATTAAAGATGTTTTCAATATGATTTTTAAAACGTAAATTAAAAACATCATGAAGTATCGTTATTTCTTGTAATTTTCAAACCAACTGAGAATACATGAGGCCACAAGCTTCGAGTGCTTAACCAAGATACTAGATACGTCAAGTTGTCCAGTTGTTTAGAAATTTTCTCGCTAGAGCTGAGCAATTTCTTTTATTTTTATGCTTTATTTATTCTCACCGCTTTGTATCGGCGAAAAGTAAATTTACGAGACAACGTTAACGGTTTGGAAGAAAAACAAAAATACATCTGCAAGTCTCAGTGTTTCACAAAAATGTACTCATCCCCTTTATTATTAGTTTTAGTTATTCAACAGATTAATGATTTTATTTTTACTTATTAATTGTTTTAGTAGTGTAGGATAATACTTATTATAAAATTGTTTTTAAAATGTGTTGAAATTGTCGAAGACAAATAAATATTGTTCTTAGTTTGATGATTTATTATATAGTATCAATTATGAGTATTTGTGAATAAATTAATCTTTAATAATTAACAACGTATGCACATTGTAAATAATAATTAAGTTTTTGTAAATAATTACATGTAAATAGTAATAAAATATTGTAAAACGTATAATTTTTAACAGCTGAACGGAAATTTAATATGTATAAGATTTTCACACCTTGTGTGTTGAAACCTCACAGCTGTATTTCAGTATAAGTAGAAAACAAAAGGGTTGTGTAATAAACTATCAAAAGTAGATGTATTTAACTATGTTACTTATTGTTTGTAAGAATACTTATAGAAATAAATTATTGATGACGTACTTTACTTTTATTGAATAACATTCAGGACAACCACATACCTTACTTAAATACCTTATTTAAAAACCTTATTCAAATTGCATTTGTGTTGGATTTACATGAATAAAAGTATCTATTTGGTTTGAATATTCATTTAACATTCATATTATAAGTTTATCGACAAAATTATCTGCCTGTAAGCAAAGTATGAGAACAACTTCAAATATTGGGTATTTTATGAAGTATGTAGTGAATTATTAAAACAAACATTAAGGTCAAAAATCTCATAATACAGATTGTGATGCAGTTTTGAATGTCATACGAATAGACTCCGAGTCCTTTAATTATTTTTTACTGTTTCAGATTTGACTCTACACATACATTTGAATCATTTATTTTGTATATAAAATCATTCGTCACATTCACTTTTTTATTACAAATTCTTAAAAACTACAACGCGAAACATAAATTTAGTGAAACGGTACTTTATAATATATGGACGCCCGAAAAGAAGGAATTTAAGAGGGGAAAGAAAAGGTTGACTTTAGTATGAAAATTTCAATACAACTTAATAAATAATTAATTGAAAAACTCAAAACTCTACTGCGTAAAAAGACCATAGATAATTGTTACTAACCAACTTTAAATCGTTATAGATTCTTAACGGTAATTCTGATTGAAAAATGATATAAAAAATCCTTAATATGATTTTTAAATACTTATTCAACGATACCCAATTAAAACAGTTCGTCGATTTTCATTTTTTTCTTTTTAACGTTATGGCGTCGAGAATTGACTATTTTGACTTTTTCAAATTATTATATTTTCTATGACATTTGCGCCATTATGAAAACTCAAAATCGACGGTATTTGTTCTAAATAATGCCACAAAGGTACACACCCACATACATACATACATACATACACATGTACATATATACATACATACTTGCGTCGAGCAGTAAGGTAAAAAAAGAAACATTTTTCACATTCTCATAAAGTTGTACTCATAAAAGTTCTTACGCGTGGCTTCTAGCGCGAACTGAAATCGTGGGTAAAATCTAGTGCTAAGATAAATATGAGATAGAGTAAAGTAAAAGTAATGTCACATCGTTGAGCAAACTCGCCTGTCAAGTCTTATTCCTTCGCTACGGTTTAGCGGATACGTCTTACAACACTTGCAGGATTCCTCGCGATGTTTTTCTTTACTTTCGTACACGAGTTGTATGTGATATTGTAAACATAAAAGCGCTTAAAAAAACTATGTGGAGTTTTCGTAGATAGAATCCGTGACCTTCAAGTTTACCAATCGATTGAACTAATATTGGAGAATTTAAAGGCGTTTGCATTATATTACACTATTGTGCTGCTTCAGGTACCTCAATCAGTGATACCTGGGATCAGTTCGTGAAATCCACCGCTATCATAACATGTAACTTGTTGAGAGGTTGATTATTTTTTATACTAAGACAACAACTTTAATTGTCTGAATGTAACATGCGATTTGATAGGCTTAGTCTTTGACAATCAGCGCGAAAGATACGCTAGTGAAGATAAAAAAGATAAAGAACATTTATTTACATACGAGTACTAAAAACACTGAAATTATGTTAAAACTATTTTGTAATAATTAATATACCAAAATTATCCCTATGTACATATTAATTTTTGTAATGATGTTTAATCTATTTTTGCTGCGTAATTCACTTTTACGTACATACCTTCTGGGTCAATTTGCGTTTTATTTTTATAGAACATTTATTGTACACAATATTTTAGAACATTTTACTTCATAAATGGAGTAAAAAATCAGTACCTACAATATTTTAAGTAGGAGTTATTAAACTACTTTGAAGTAAAATTGTATTAAGTGCCTTGAGCGTGCAAGTTTGATTTACAACCAAGCGTTTTTATGCCTCATTTTACTTACAAAAACTACGTTTTCATTTTTTTTTTATAAAATCTCAATAATTATGAACATAAATGTTAAGAAAAGTACCTATAAACTTTTAATTGAAATCTAGAGAACGGATATTTTTTTATTAATTGTGTTACTAATTATTTAATATAAAATAGTGAAGTTCAACCCTTTTCATTTATACAAAATCATTTAAACCTCATTCTATAATCTCCACATTTCAAAACCTCAATGCCATTAGAACTCTCGTGAATCCATGCAAACATTATATTCAATCTCATTAAAAATTCCACAAACACAAACGCAAAAGAGTTCAAATCTCAGTCATTAGAGAAACACAAAGACAAAAGAAATCATTATATTAAGCAATGTGGGACAGACTCGGAGAAAAAGATCCACAGTTAAAAGCGGAGAAAGAGCGTATCTAAATGAAAGATGGCAAAGAAATTTATATCTCATAAGTTCATAACTTTTATTACAAACTAGCTTACGCTAGCGGCTTCGTTTACGTTATTGTAGATTTTTTTTCAATATAATACGCATATATACATAAAATATAATCTATGACCATTAAGAATAACGTACATTACAAATAATTTTTTAGAGTTTACTTCGCATACATAATATTTGGTATAAGGAATATTGATGAAAATCTTATTGTTACAGGCGTACCGAGCTGTTAAATAATCCAAACGTAAATATTAATCATAATATATACGATAATTAGATATTAAAAAAGAAACCAATCATATTCGTGACTGATTACAAGTCTAGAGCAAATGTCTATTAATGAACAGTATGAAAACATCAACATAGCTTTCCGTTGTTCATAAATCAACTAAATCTTTAAAATCCCAAAAAAAAACGAGCAAATAGCGAATGTTGCGGAATAAAATATTTGCTCTGATTGCAGCCAATATATTTGGACAAGGCGTACATTGTGGCGAATACAATTTTTAAAAGCATACACGAATTCGAAATGCCTTTTTTTTCATTTGTCAAATGAATCGAGTACACGTGGCCGATAAAAAGCCAAGCTATGCTTGTTGATATTTAAATTAAAATGTCACTAAATTATTCACTATCAATATTAGCTTCGAATTTGTAGGCATTGGAGTATTTCACAACGCTGCGGATTGTATTTGACACTAAACATATTTAATAGGTTCATACTTTAACAAGCAGGGTTAATGAATTATTGAGAGATTAAAAAAATGATATCGTGGTAGCATTTGAAACCATTAAATTTTATTATTACGTAAAAATAAAGTGGTAATATATCAAATCTCTGACATTTGAAAAAGGTTTTAAACTAGTAAAATATAAAGCTACATGCTAGCTAGCTACACTTATAAAATACTAGACACCGGCAAACGTTGTGATGCCACTTAAAGCATATAACTTTTTATTGAGCCAGAAGCCGTTGCGGGCATCGCTAGAACATCCTGCCAAAGTTTCATCACAATCCGATCCAGCAAAATCCAAATCAAATTATCCGAAAAAATTGACGCACGCATAGAAGAAACATACAAAATTTTTTCTTAATAATATATATATTAACATATTTGATAAAAAATAAAAATTGTTATATCTCACTGAAAATTTTAGATTGTTTAGAACTTTAGAATTTTTGCAATTCGGTAAAGGTCAATAGGTTCCGTTTTTCGTTTATATTAGTCTTGTCGGGCGAGTGGCTCCCATGGGCCGCACAAGTTACGGTCAGGTTTAGCAAATGTATTTTACTCTTCGCTTTGTGACATAACATTGGGGCCTCTTACCTAAATTGGAAAGTCTTTCAAGTGGTACACAAAGAAATATAATATTTACTTTTGTAGTATTTTTGAAAATATCAATAAAATAAAAACTTTTTGAAAAAAAAACAAATCGACTTCGACACCGAAACAAATAAACTAAAAAGTAAAAAATAAATATTTTCTCACATTTTGAAGTCGGTGCCAGGTGAAACATTCGAAGTCGGCGCCAAGTAAAACTTTTAACGTGTTATGTACTGACACCGACAGAAAATATTTAATTTTTACTTTTTAATTTACTTGTTTCGGTGTCGAAGTTGGTTTGTTTTTTTTTTTAAGTTTTTATTTTACATTTTTAAGTGATGAATATAGTAAAGTGTAATAAGGAACCGTTTGTGATTTACCTAATTTGCAATAGCCTAATGTTAACTGCTTATCACCATTTACAAAGTGTTGCTTTTCCCGATGCAGAGCTGTTAATTATTGAGGAGTTCTCCTGGTATCGCATCATCAGCTCCACTTTACAGTATACATTGTGCCGAGCATAAATTGCTTAGCAATTATATTGAAGCAATCTAATCGCAACCCGTAAAATACTCGTAATTGAGTGGTTCCGGTGCCCATCTCTGATTCTCCAGGATCCCACCATTAGATCCTGACTTCATGACAATGGGACCAAATTAGAAGTATACCCTTTTAACAAAAAAAAAATTGAAAATCGGCCCAGAAAAACAACAAAAAATATATATACAGCCAGAACAAACATAAAAAAAATATACATACAGCCGAACATAGAACCTTCTCCTTTTTCGAAGTCGGTTAAAAATAAATATTGCGTCTGGGTAAATAAACCGCATATCTAAATACAAAATGAAAATGAGAGATATTATAAAATGGGAAACCGAAGTGTTGAAATTCCTGGAACTTTTAATGAATGTTACCGGCTTGGGATAAAATTTATTCCCTTCACTTGGTTGAAAAAATATCCGCGCTAGATGAAAAAGTGCATTTCTAATATCTGTAATTTGTTTTTATCGATTATGTTTGGTTTGATAATAGCTGACTCATTAAAAAAGAAAACTTTTTCAATTGCAATAAGAAATTATATTTTTTTTCAACCGAGAGGTTCATTCTCTCCTGAAAAGCTCTCGGGAACGAATTTGGTTGCTTTGGTTTTCGTCGTCGATGCCCACGCCGGGTCACACTTAAATTTGTTAAAATCATTTTAATTAAGAATCCAGTAAAGGAAATTGTGAAAGCCGCTTATAATGTGATTAAATAAATCAAAAACATTTTTAGTAAAAATATGTTCGCTATGTAGCTTAAAGTCAGAAAAATTTATGTATATAAAATCATATTAAAAAAAAAAAAACAAATTTTTAATATAAAATGTAATAAGTATGAACAAAGTAATACCTTAAAATATCGTTGCACAAAATATTTCTTCATTTGAGCTTACAAGAAAAAAAAAACATTGAAGGAACTCGAAATTCCCAGAAGCACTTCTCTTGATTTCTTTTTTCTTTTAAAAATATTTATATCTTTTAGCTTTTACTTACGCGTGCTAAGAAATTTGTGTACTCAGTAAATAAGATATAAGTATGTAAGATACAGATAAATAAAAATGTGACAACCAATAAAAAGTCAAATTTGGAGATATTGAAACTAAATAAGTACGGAAAAAAGTTTATTAATTAATGTTCCGAATATTGAAGTGCGTTCTATATTTTGCAATATGTTATAGCTTTTTATTATATAATCGTCTTTGGACATCTTTAGACGTCATTTCTCAAAAGTCCATGTAGCATGACGTAATATTGCTTATCAGCGTCAGTATATGAGTTTTCTACAAGAAACATTCCACATAAGGAATGAGAAACAATGCGCAAGATACATTTTTAATCCTATCAGTAAAGATGTGGCTATACTTGTATTCATTCTAGTTTCATTTATATTTGTCATGTTCGGAGTCGCTCCCATGAGTGGCCTACGGTCACGTTAAGAATATAAATTACATTTTTCGGTTTGTGGTGGTTACTACTAGTCTAAATTATATGTATCCTTAAAATTTTCGTTAGATTTTTAGTTGTACACTTTTTTGAGATAGCTACAACAGCATTTAAGTTAGCTAAATAAATGTGAGTTAAAAACAATTATACAAATATTCAAATCATGTTCGCGTGGGTTGGTTGCAACGCAGTGTCATGCTATATACTCTATTTTTTGTTAATGAAAAATCAAATAAGCATATAAGATAAAACAACTTTAGCTATTACAAATATTTACACCAGCTGCGTCCCACAATTTAAGCGGCGGTCATAATGATTTTTAAAAATTAGTAAATATTTAGGACAACAGGTCAGCAGTAAAATATATGTATATTAAAGCGTCAGGGATAAATCATGCGACGGAATAATAATTTATTTATACCTTTAATGTTTTGTCCTTTTGAGTCTTTTTATGGACATACAAAAAAGATGCCAATTTATTTATTTTTAACATTTAAACAAACAAAAATGCTGCACGTATTAGTGTAAACTTTAATGAAACTATGAAGTAAAAACCCTTTGAAACTTTTTGCTCTAATTAATTCAAAATAATAGCTGGCTATTTCACAACAAAATAACTAAACACTTATTTTAAAAACTCTTTTTTTCAATGATGATTTGACAACAACAACGAATGTAAATCATTTTATCATAAATTGAGCATAGACCATCGTGTACACTAGCAGATGACTGATAGCATTCCGTCAACTGTCGGATTGTTACACCGCAGAGAAATAACGTTTATGTGTGCCGTTAAATAAAGTTATCCTTAAATGTGACTTTATATTTAGAAATATATTAATACCCAGTACCATAGATGGACGCCGATAAGCAATACTATGTCAAGCCGCACGAACTTCATTTTGATAAAATGGCGTGTAAAGATGTCAAGCCTAGTCTTAATAAATATGCTTGAAGGCGTATATATCAATCTACCCTTTTCAATATTGATAACAGAGATAATGAATTAAAAGCAGATTGGTATAATAATAAGTTATTCAAATACATGAGATTAATATATATTGCAAAATATTGATCACGCGTCAATATACGAAGTATTAAATTAGGAATCTTTTATCCACATGTATTTAGTTTAGATCACTTAAAAATTTTGAATAATGTAAAATACCTTACGCATTATAAGAATACACCAATATCTCCGAACTGGACTTTTTGTGGGTTGACACATTATTGCTTATCAGCATCCAGATATAAGTGAGGTTTTGCAGATTGGTTAATATTTGTGACTACGCTTCTGTAAGCGTGATGTTTTATGACCTATATATCTGTTCAGATAAACAAGAAAAAGATATCGCTAAGAGTCTATTTATGTAGAACAAAAATCTGGATGTTAATTATGATAAACTCCTTGGAATATGTTGAGGAATATTATAGACTATATTGCCGTAGACCTACGTGAGAAACCATGAACGCAAGTGAATCCGCAAAAACCAGCTAGAAATTTTTTTAATTAAATTTTTTGTCGAATCTTCAACACAACAGATTTAATTCAAGAGTATTTTCATTATCAATAGTAGATTTCACTTGAAATGAGAAGGTTTACTTGCCCATCCTTATAATCAACCAGCATAAAAATGAAGTAACATCAGGTCAATTTATTCTTTTCACTGCCATTTAGCAGTCGCTTTAAGTCTTCAAGTGACATCACTTAAACTTTTACAATAGAAACAGTATTGACACGGTTTCCTAGAAAGCCTATGTTGACGGCGTAAAGTCAGTTTCCTGGATGTCCATAATGTTGCGTCCATAACTGCCCATAAAACAGACCGCAATCCTAGGAAACTAAAACAAAAGATTGTATGTAGGATTTTTTTTATATGAGACAGCCATTGCATGCCTTCTGTCTGTATGTTTATCGTTTTTACATCACTTGTGTTCAATAAAGTATTCATAAATAATATATTTCACCTAAACAAAAACAAATTTATATATTAGACAAAAGTTTCCTTTAATTCTTAGACGAAACATATTTAATTATTGAAGTTAACCAGCCTAAAACCTTACCATACTCAAAAGCTAATCAATAAACACATGCAGCCATGGTAATTAATTACCTCTTAACGATTATTACCAGATTCATGTTATAATTGCTGATTGCTCTTCGTGTTCTACGTCGCATGACCGTGATTGATGTAACTCTCAATCGGTCACATATACATATGTGTCATCTCATTAATGAACAATATACTTTGCTATTAAAAACATACTATTTTATAAATTAATGTACGTAAATGAACAAAGAGAATTGAAGCACCGTTAATTAATATACCAAGTTACCACGGAGTCCGTTTATTAAAGTCTCACGCAAAATATTGAGATAGGTAAAGAGATAATTTTACACTGTTAACTGACACAGTTATAAATATATTTCTATGTATTGAAGAAGTGGTTTTATAATCATTCAAACCATATAATTCGATTAAGTAAATGAAAGAAACAACGAATTGAATATCGAATGTAGCTGAAATAAAAAAATATGTCTATCACGTATCTCCTGTAGCAATATTTTATATTGCATAAAGGAAAAAACTATTTAAATGTGCTTCCATTTATGACCTGCTTTTAAAAACAAAATTGAACTAATACCGATCAAAAACTCGCAAAAATTTGAAATAATAACATTAGCAAGTTCCTTGTTACAATAAATTAAATAAACTCTCGACATCATTAACAATTCTGTCATAATAACTATCTTCCATGTGAATCAGCAATTAACAGTAGCTATAAATAAATCGTTAGATATATGCGATTACACGGGATCGACAGATTATCGCGCTCCGTAGCTCAAAGAGATCATTTGCAAATATAGAGTGCTAATTAATTACAAGATAACGATGCTTTGCAAATTATATCAATTTACGTCTAATATCTGCAAGCAAATCTCAGTCATATTTATCTTAGTATGTTATACTTGTGTTGCTATTTGTATTAGCTACATTTGCTTTCTCGAACAGCTTTATTCGAATACAAGTTAAATAATATTAGAGTAAGGAAAATATCATTATTTAAGAAGTTGTGTTCTAGTTTCTAAAAACATATTACTTTGTTGAAATAAAAATTTAGTCTTACTGGAAAAACAACGTCTGAGCTGCAAACCCCGAGGGTCCGACGGAACATCTATTTCTCAAGTTTCTGCACAGTCACGATCCTCATTTGTCATTCCCTTCTTATTTAAGAACAAATTCTGGTGACCGCCTAAACCCTTGATATTTTTATAATTCCTTGAGATGTTCGAGTGAACCGCGATGACTTGCCTGTTTTGTCTTAATATAATTTTGTTTTAAGTTTTTGTATAATTTCAATTAAACTAATAGATAAAAAAAGTATTTAAGTAGTAGCTACTTCCGATATAAGCTTATAAGCAAATAATTTGATATACAATATATAATATAATAATGTTTGCAGAAATCAGAATTATTTTTTCATTTCAAGATTAATCCTACATGAAATAGCATTTTATATAAGATTTTATATTTATAAATCCTTTGTAAAAATCATTAGGTATTCTCTATTTTTTAATCAACGTATTGTATAGATCGAAAGAAATAAAAAATATTTTACTTTCCACATATAAGTTTGTTACCGCCAAACTAACAGGAAACGCACACATGTACGTTGTACGTATTGGTAAGTTATACGTAAATTATTACTTTTGCTACGAATTTATCTTTCAAAGCAAAAGGCTGTTAGATTTATGGCATATGTTGGGTTACCTTTTCCATTCGGGACCTCATATATGTATATCCCCGCATGAATATTAATGATTCAAAAGCTTGTCGATGAAATTTATCTGAGTAATCCAATTTCGATTTCTTGAGTTATCTTTTACGTGTAAATAAGTTACTTTTATATAGAAGAATTTTTACGAAAATTTACAAAATAAGTTACTTTGGTAAATTGAGATGTAGTTGGAATATAAATGAAAATAGTATATCTAATTTATATTACAAATTATTTTATTTGTATAATTTTTTTTAGTTATAAACACATTTCAACTTGTAAACCAAAAAAGTCATTAATTTTATACATATCTCCAAATAGTCCTTTTACCGATTAAAAATCAAATACCAATCATTGCCTACGGGCATAGCAATGGATAAATTTTATTATTGTTTTAACATTTAATACTTTGAATCGAAATTATGCGTTTTTATATTTCACAACAGAAATGTCTATTATATTTTTATACCAAGAAAATATACACAGTGTACAAGAAGTAGACAAAATCAGTGTACAATTAAAACTTTCCAAAGTTCCCTCTCCTGTTTAATTTTATTTTTTCCAATATCAAAGTTAGTAACTTTTAAACGAGGCTGACTCTGAGAAAGTTCGTTTTACTGAGTAAGACTTTTTGTAAATTAACGTGATAAGTACTTACGTATACACAACAAGTAATATCGTTATACCGTTAACTGTATATTGTTCTAATTTTTAGTTACATGTTAGTTATGGTCATCTTATTAAGAAAATCAACAAATATTTCAGACTTAAAAGATACAAGCTATAAAAATTAATTACTTACTATTTTTATCTACGTACTCCAAGAGATGGATGTTATATAACTCAAATGTGACTGATTTTCTAACTGACATTGTGATCTATCAACGCTCAGCCCAAACCACTGAAAAGAGCAGCCTGAAATTTGACATGTTATGACGTAGGCATCCGCTAAGGATTTTGATTAATTCTAACTCCAAGGGGATAAAATACGGGATGAAAGTTTGTATGGAACTTTGTCAATTTGAAACCGGTCGGACTGAGACTTTGCATGCATATAGCTACTATGACGTAAGCATCACAGACATCGCAGACGAAGTCGCGAGCACCAGCTAGTCTGAGTATACGTCTCTATCTGTGGCATCCTAGCACCAACTGGCAGTAGAAATATTGTGTTGGGATTTGTTAAAATTGTCCCTACAGATTAGTAGTTAGTATATGTATGTATGTCACACCCAATTTTACTTCTTTAATTTATTTTATACTAGTTTTTGCTAGCGACTTCGTGCACGTAAAACTCTGTATGTATAGATACCTCAGCTTCTAATCGATGTGTCCTGATAAAACAGGCACTAGATTTTAAGTTACACCAGTACCAATAATGTAAAAACCGCATCCAATTCTTTACAGCAGTTTTTGTGTGATGCGTGAACAAATTTCAGTCATTTACATTTCTATTATATAGAGTTCTTTGAGTAATATAATATTTAAATTGTATACAATAGCTTTTCTTATATAAAAAGTTATAAATTAGTTAAAATATTTCGATAAAAGGTGAAAAAGGTCAATGGCCTTTTCACAAGCAAAGGAAAGTAGGCTCCGACCATTCGGTTTTAAAGCCTTTCTATAAGAAATGGTCAGACTATTTGTAATAAGCCTCTATTTGATTAATTCGGTAAAGTAAAATAGCTAATTTCGTCACGTTCGTGTTTGATTTTAACCCTGAATTATTAACACCATGTGTTATTTACATTTTGGTGTTATTGATTTACAAACATTACATATAATTTCAATAATCATCAAGGTACTATCACAACATAACATTTTTGGTAAATACAACTTAAGCAAAACAGCAAAATAAATTGATCGTTAAAGTGTTCGTATAGTAATACTCATTGGTTTTTTAATAGTCACATATACTTATTCAATGACGTAGACAGGGCATCGTGGCCATAGTCTTAAAACCGCATCTACACCACCAAAGTTGAAGTAACGATTTCATGAAGTTAGTACTTAGCGATAGTAGCCTATTGACTACAGCTCGTATTTGGATATTTCGATTGGGGCAGCCTGAGCCGAGATGGCTTATTGGTTCATCTCAACCGATGTTCAAACCCTGACGAGCACCGCTGACGTTTCAAGGCCGAGGCTTTAGCTCCTTAAAAGAAGAGGAGGCCTTTGCCCATGAGAAGAACATTTATACTCTGTTAAATTACTTTACGATCAGGGCAGTACCTCTCTATCACACTAGATCAATGTGGTAATATAGCTAATACAGCTGCGTTTCGTATGGTTAGCTGGAAGCCTAACCCTCTCCCTAATTTCTCTCCTGACAACGCATTTGTGGATCCTTTAGGGCTGCAAATATCCATGGGTGATGATGGTCACTTAGCATCAGGTATCCTGCCGACTACTTTTTATCCCCCGACACAAAAAAGGGATGTTAAAAGTTGGCGTATGTCTGCTCCCTTACGAATGGACCTATTAAGAAACATATTATCTATAATCAGCGGTGTACACAACTCCTTAACAATTTACAGCAGAAGCATCGTGTTGGGGCTCGTTGAAACGACCTCAATGAGTACTTGGTCGGGGATTTTAAAATTTTTCAATTTTAATTATACGAAAAAGAGAAATGAAACGGGCATAAAACTCTTGCTAATGTCAACATTTATTTAAGAGATGGCCAAGTGGTTAGAACACGTCGATATCGAACTTAATCGATGATCGCGGGTTTAAACCCCGGCTTGCACCGCTGATTTTTCAAGTGGTGAATTTGTGTTTAAATTCATCTCGAGTTCAGCGATGAAGGAAACCTGCATGCGCCGAAAGAAATTCTGACATATGTATATGCGCCAACCAGCAGTGGAGCAGCGCGGTAGATTAAGCTCTAAACCTTCTCCTTAATAGGAGAGGAGGCCTTTGCCCAGCAGTGGGATTTTTACAGGCTGTTACTTTACTTTACATTTTTTTATTTAAGAGATAAATTGATGATTGTACTTTACAAATAATACAGCTGTTATTTTACGAAAAAAAGATAAAATAATTATATTGTCCTATTAAAAAGAGATTTTAATATTTTCTACATTACTTTTAGAAACATTAATAAAACATTAAAAACGCAATTTTTTCACTGACGACCTCACAAAAATGAGCACCATAGTTATAAGTGGGTTAATGTCAAACGCTATCAAAATCTACATTGAGACACACAAAGGCAGCGGTTAAATACAGTGTCAGAATATTGCTTATTTTATTTATGTTTTATGTAAGTAGCGCACACACGAGCATGCGGGCCAGTGATTTTAAATTATCGTTGTATATTTGTAGCTTGCCGAGGAGCCACAGATTCGTTACCGGCTTACGAAGGACTTTGTAATGAGGGTGAATAGGAAGTAGGGGAGTACAAAACATAGCTATACCAGCTAATTTATGCCGATTTTCTGAGATAGTGTACTAACCCGGTCGAGCCACCCCATATGCGAGCTTTAGTTAGTAAACTACAGCTAAACTCAACCGAATTAAAAGTGATCGCAATTTTTATTACAACAAGCCATCAGAATGTGTATTTAACAGTAAATGAATGCACTATTCAATTATCTACAAATGTACGAATATTCAAATGCTGTTTAATTTTTAAGATTTACTGTACAGTTTGAGTTAGTATGATTTCAATAAAATAAACACAATAAATGTTTTTAAAATTTTATCGATTTAAAGAATTATTTTCTGACCTTCAAATTTAATTACAACCTTACTTTTATCATTATTGGTAGTCATCAATTTTCCATTAAGGATTAATGAATTAAATAATAATTGACTTAGTATGCTTTCTACGGTAATCATTCGTATTATCATAAGCAAACATTAGATATTGTCTTTACATAAATAATGATAAAAGGAACGACAGTTGCTTAAAATAGAGCACATCCGTCATTTAAGCATTTTGCTAGCTTAATTAGCAGAGCAATCGTCCATAATTTCTGACAAACGTTTATATTCTACATTTCCCTTGCATATACAAACATAGAAAAAAATTAAACGAAATATAACCAAAGGATCAAGGTTTGAGTAACTTTTGATTTACATTGGTTTAATAAAAATAGACATAATTTGTCATCTGGTATTAATCTTAATCTGACTGTTTATCTTGTTTTCTTTGTGTCTTAAAGTATTTGTTCTTAATATAAAATAAAAGATAAAAATTTAGCAGATATTAAAAGCTTATTCCGACCAAAAAGATACGCTTTCAGAAACTCCGTACCAGTTCGATGAGTTTATTGTTTTCTCCAGCCTGTACAGTAACTTCGGCGAAACAAACAAAACAGCCTCCGCATTGATTACAACCTTGTTATAAAGAGCTAAAGCAAATTTGTTATAATAACGGTTTATATAAGGAAATCTTTATCTATCGAAATACAAATATATACAGTTGAAGAGTTGTTTTTTTGTTTACGCATTATATCATGAAGTACATCTTTGGAAAATGTATTTGCGTTAGATAGTCCGTTTTTGAAAGTTATAAGCTAGTTCTAGTGTTATCGAGAGTTATAGGCCTTATAACATCACCTTACGACCCATAGACGCTATACAAAAGCTAGTTTCTGAGTTTAAGCCCGCAAGGAGGTATTTAACCAGATAAAACCACATGACGCGGCTAGTAGTACCTAAAATTTTCTCAAACAATACTTTTATAGATTATTGTATACAATTACTTTGAAGCAAAAGTTAAGAGCGCGTTTTAGTATGATTGTATTAATGCTAAAAGCATGAAACTTAATTAGATCATAAAATTATTTTGTTTTTATGGCTGTTTATTTTTATTGTTTTACAACTATACATCACTAAGATTTCTTAAGGTATTATTTATAAGATATAATTTCAGTTTTATGAACAATGATTAATTTGCAGTAGCAAGTACTTACTTTTTGCATTAGGGTATCTAAATGTTTTATTTGAAATAAAAAAATTATAATATAATATCATAGGACTTAAAAGACTTTACTGTCAGTATGTAAACACTTAATATCGTTTGTGGTTTTATTATAGCTAAAAAAAGGATTTTTATTTCATATTGTTTCATTAGTTTCAATGAAAAACTTACAAGGTTTTAATAAAATGTAAAATTTATAGCGAAATTCAATGAAATATATAGAAATAGTAAATTGCATTTTTGTACATACAAAATGTTTACTTTTTTTGTAATATTCATCTACAAATCACCTAAAATTTTGCGTTAAAATATTGCAAACCCGTACAAAAAAAATGGAACATATTTTAATAGGAGTTTAACGAAATGTGTAAACATATATAAAATCTTTTAAAATTTAAAAGGTATAGCAAGATGTTATCACAAGTACCGTCGGGACAAATCTTCGACATATCACACATAGACTCTTGCACGAAGAGAGTGATTCAATGCGAGAGGACTGACATTTATTTTTATGATATTTCGTCACAAACTTAACAAGGAACGACGTGCGATAAGAAAGACTGATGACTTTCCGACATCTGTTTATCCTTTCGTCGGAAAGTGACAATTGCTATTCTTAAACCACATTATAATTATGTAATAAAATATATACCAAAATAATATTTCAATTCAATTATTTGATTAATGGCTTTTAGTTGTAACAATTAGACACAAGTTATTTCGCCAATGTCACGTGGAAGGGAGAAGACACGGTGGAGATTGGTCGGTGTAAATAATAATATTTATAAAAAATAATGTTCATTCGTTTTTATCTTATGAAGTATACACTACATGATATAACACTATAAAATTCGTCGTAGTGAGGTGCTAAATATTATACCTAAACCGTTACTGTAACTGTTATAGCCTGTAGGTTAGGTCTATTCTATTAAAAAGAAGCTTATTCCATCACACTGCTCCACTGTAGGTTGGCGGATATACATACGAGTATATCAGAATTTCTTCCAATACGTGCAGGTTTCCTCATGACGACGATTCCACCGCAGAGCGCGAGATAAATTAAACATTAATTTGGCACTTGATAATCCGGGTCAACAATAGCCGGGCCTTAACCTCGCGATCATCAATTGAAATCGACGTGTTGTAATCACTACGTCAACCCAGCTCATAAAGTTCCTTAATAAACTTGTTATCTAAATAAAAAAAAGTTTTAATATACTTGGTCATTCCTGCGCGTTCAAACAAACGGACTATCCAACAGTATAGGTACATTTATTACGTTCTTCGACTTGATTACGTTGTAAAGTATTCGCTCTCTTTCTTTTTATGTTGCATCTAGATAAACTTAAAAACCGCTACAGGACTGCTAATTGTTCCAGAGCGCACAAAGGCTTAATTTACTACGTTGCAACGTTAGAACGGCTAGCGTGTGTGTGTTAGACCCACTAACTTTGTGGTTTCTAATTACTAACCATGTAATTGAAATTGGAAGAAACTTTACAGTGATCACGTTAAAATAAAATGAATGATTGCACATGAAGTATTAATATAACGAATAGTGTTATGTGAAAAATTCTTGTTGTGTCATGTAATCCACTTATTGCAGTATCAGTCTACAGGCTATATAACATCACGTTACGATCGTTAGGAGCGAGCATCGACGAAAAAGGTGCAAAAATTGAATAAAATGTTATTTATATTACTTAGCTTCCGTTGCGTGCGTTGCGTAAACAGTTATAGTATGGAATAGTTTTACTTAAATTACCGCAAGTAAAGCCGCGGGGCATAGCTAGGTTTTAAATATGTAAACACACTACCTTACAATATATATTATTACTAACTACTACGATAACGTAATAGAAATTTATACGATAGCAAGATATTACACATACTTAAAATTTTAAACGTACGAAGTTTATGTTGTTATATTCCATTAATAAGGCAAAGCTCGTGTAAGTAAAGGCAAAGGTGATATAATCCCTCGTTTAATAGCGCGTTGACAATATACGGCATATCTGATGACAAAGACACTGCCAGTATTTATGGCCGGAATCTGATGTGATTACTTACTCGGTATTTGCCATCAGATAGTCTATCTCTTCATCTTATCAGAAGTTCTTTATCACTGTATTTTTCTTATAACATAATATAATTATAAAAAAAAAAATAATAAACGCATCATAATCAGCGGACCCATTTTCAACACATGATCGTGTGTCGGGGGTTTGGAGACACACACACAACACAAATACCCAGAATTGAAAACATCCGTATGACTATCACAAACGTTTGCTATGAGCGGGAATTGAACCCGTGACCGTTAGCGCTTTAATTAGTTGCATTGACCACCAACCTGTCTGTCGAATTATGCTTATTCAGTGTGGTATTTCACGTCCTATTAACAGAGGTAATTAATTGTCAGTATTATCTCGTCTTCGGTCAATTCAGGTTCAGTCTTTGTGCAACTCAGATTGTTTTGTTGGACCACTGAAACAATCTATTGATCCTTCTCTTAATGAAAGAAAATACAAACCGTTTTGGTAAACATACGACACATTATATGGTTGCTTTCAGCAAGCAAATCACCCTTGCTCTTCTATAAAGAGAAATGAATAAAATATTAGCAAGTTCTTATTAGTATTGAGATTTTATTTTACTTCTGTTCTAATTGTTTGATATGTTTTTGCGTTTTTTTTTAATTGAGTTAACATATTATAAACAGAGAAATTAATTACTCAAAATTACATAGGTGCTTCGTTTAGATGTTTTAAATCAATAACATTTTAGACCACTCAAAATTATAGCAACTAATACAAAACTTTCGTATTGTTTAGACCTCAAAATGTTTAAAAGACCTGCACTATATTTCGTATAAAATATGGTATAGGTATACTACAACACATTTCCGAGCGTTAAATATAAAAAGGGAGTAAACGAAGTATTCACTTTGAAGTAAGAGGCGGTACACGAGCTGATTACCTACTTTCACGGTATTTCGAACGAGACCCTCATCACTCGTTTTTGCGCTTTTTGCTTGTATATTTACGAATGCAAACGAATAGGCTAGCGCCCGATGCTTACAATTTTATACGAAGCAAAGATGATTTTTTTCTTTTAATTTTTTTTTTCGATGTATACACGTAGTCTGGAATAGAAATAGAATCTGAGATGGACATTGGTTCAGGAAATATCAATTCATTTGTAAAAAATTAACACTGTTAGTACAATGTATTTTTTAGCAAATTTCTAAAAACACTATTGCATTTTTAAATTATGTGAATTTTACTTCCTAGAAATAAATTACCCATTCGATATAATAATTTAACATATATATATAAGTATATGCTTGAAACTAACATTATGCAAAATGACAAATAAGAAAAAAAAAACGTTTTTTTTTTCATTTTTAGAGGAAAGTCCAATGTATTTTTTCGCCATCTCCTATTTTTTACTTTCTAGAAAGTTCTCTTTTCACATACTAAATTTATCAATTTGCAAATTTTTCAATACTAAAATTATCAATTCGCATATCTGAAAACGTTATACACTGAAACATGTCTGGAAAACAGATTATTTGAGGTCGCAAATATTTAGATTCTATTTCAATAGCTCACAGGTTAGTTTAGGAGACAAATTAATAGGTATGCCGAACAATTGATAGTCTTTACCAATTGTGATTGATTAGGTACCTAGTAATTAGTTTCCTAATTCTTAAATTCTTATATACAGAAAAGTAAACTTTAAGATAAACAGAAATTATAAATAGAAGGTTGATATAGGTGGATGAAAAGGTTGCCACTAATTACACAAAATTTAAATGATAGGAGTTTGCTAACACAATTTCGACACGACTAAATTACAATTCATAAAATGTGCGACTCGAGAAAGCTTTAAGGTAAATTTCGGGAAACTTCGAGATGGTAAATTTAACCGAATGTGTTTCGTAATCTTGTAACAAACCATATATTTATATACATTTTTTTTGTTTGTTGTATTTATTATTTTTAATACTAAGGTGTAGTTAAAAATAAATACAATTTTGTCCAAAACCCTATCCGGAATAATATAAATCCAATACTCATGATTTAATTTATTTATTTATCACATAAATTGTTTACCTCTAGCTAGAAACAAAATAAGCATATTATTATCAGCAATGTTTTGTTCTTTAAAATAAAAATTAATTTGCATATGCTAAAACCTCCTTTGACATATAAGAATAATGTTGTAATTATTCTTATATGTATGAAAAAAAAACATAACTATACTGTGTATATGTTACGATCAAAAGTGCTTTTGACCGCAGGCTTTAAATTATAGTTTTCACTGAAACAACAGTTACAAGTAATGTTGCAAAAGCACTAACCAAACTTATTCTTGGTAGATGAGATGGTAAAAGTTCGTTATTTATATAAATTAAGAAAAAAATATATAATTTAATATAACCTATTTGTTTAAGCGTTTATTAATTAATTAAAAAAAAAAGTTTTTGATATTAAAAGTAGTTTTGTCCAAAGTCTACAATTTTAATTATTTTAGATTGATTTTGTCAGGTAAAGGTAATTCTGAACGGTTAAGAGTTTTGACTATGACGCAAATATTATTATCTGTCGAAAGTCGGTCATAATGGAATTAGCTTCTAATTAGACAAGCGCAGGAGCGGAGCGGCTTAAGTAATGAACGCTGTACAATGACAAATTACGCGCTGCGCTGCAGCATCAAACAGACGGACAGTTTCATGACGTTATACAATTCATAGCGCATCGGATATTAAAAAGACGCTGGCCTATTAAAGAAAACTACTTGTGTTCATTGTAAGCTTTGAATATATATGCATATTTATTAAAATGTCGATTACTTTAATAATATAATATACAATGTCGTATTACCTTGGTGTAATATAATTTGTTTTGTATCGTCTGTTTAAAATTCAAACGTCGAATGTTCTGAAATTAAATACCCTTCGTGGAGATAAGAAATAAAAATAAAAGATGCTTACTGCTATTAAACAAGATTTTGGAACGGTGATTTTTTTTTCATTCTCGCTGTGGACTTCTATATATGTCTCAATTTTCACAATGATTTTATGCCTCTAATAATAACAGTTGCGATCTGAACTAAAATATTAATAATAACGCACAAAAAAATTGTAAGAGTGCGTGTTGGGCCACGCGTAATGTAGAGTTTCGTGTTTTTCGTGTTTACCGTTTTTTTTTTGGATTTCGCATTACGAAATCCAAAAAAAAAACACGGCGAAAATAACAGGAAAAAACCTACTCCAAACATCAATGATGAAAATCAATAAACATGATCAACGGACATAAAATTATTACGTACACATGTCATGTATACAGAAAATGAAATCATATCATACGAAATCCCATAAAAATACATCTATATTAGATAATATAAAGTTACGTTGTTGAAAAAGTTGAACAAACACCTGCAAAACGTTCCAGTTTTATTGCTCCGTAACTATTTTCGTAGATTTCCCGAACCTATAACTTTTCCAATCACAATAACTCCGCTTCAAACGATACAAATAAGAATAAGCCGACACCATCTACATGAAAAGTTTTACTTGAATATTGCACGAATCCGAAATTCTTTATTACATTATATTTTATATTTATCAAAGCGTTGTGCCTTTTACGGGCGAAGTTTCTCAATTTTTTTTTATATATAAATAAAAATCAATTACAGAATGTATTTAATTGCATTATTTTGGAACGGCTGCACTTATTTGGCTAATTATTTTTTGATGGGTTTAGTATTGTAAGGACAAAATCTTAAACCTTAAAAAAAATAAAGTGAAAAATTTGTGTTAAAAAATCTTCACAGAAGTACTGCGCGATGCCAGTGCGGGCAACTGGGTACACTACATAAACTTCGCGGGTTCTCCTGCATTAGCTTTTCGCCCACATGTGCTAAGACATTTTTATTTACTGCTGTTTGGTCGTAACGTTATATTGTATAGCCCACAATCTTCTTTAAAAGACGAACTATCTAACGCCAAAAAAATCTAATAGACTAGTAATTCCTGAAATTATGAGTGGGTCGTAAGTAAAGACGTCTATCAATCTAGTAAGTACCGAAATTTTATGGGGAGGGCAGGGTGGCAAGAGGCACGTCTTAGTATATCTAGCCTTTAACCAATGACATGAAAAATTTATAATATTATAAGGGACATGAGGTCTCTCGTCTAGTTTTAAAGCCTTTTTTGCTATAAGAAAAAAAAATAGATGTTTTAATATTTAATGAAAACATACTAATCAATTAAATTAACTTTTAATATAAAATATTAAATAAAAAACGAGTTACACTTAGTAACATTTTAATCTTAATTGATATGAGATCCCTATTTTAACATTTTAGTAGACCTGGTAGAAGAAATACGATACATCTAATACTTTTTACACAAAATCTAATCTAGAAACAAACAAAAACACGAAATAGTTTCTTCTGAAAACACGATTTTAATCATTTTGTATTGAATATATTTTATTGGAAATCGGAAATTCGGTATCGTAGTTTTAGAAAAATAATGAAAACTACAGGACTACTGGACTTACGCATGTATTTTTTATTTAATTAATATCTTTCTAACAAAATGTACCACGGACGCTGACAGAATCGACAGTGAGTTCAAATCCCTTTAGTCAAAAACCTTGACAAATAACAATGACAGGGTATCCAGTGCGTCAGTCCAAATTATACGAGTAATTTATACTTACATAATATGAGTGTTTTTAAAAAAGCTTAGTAATTGCTTTTCATTATTACAGATTCCAACCGTCTTTATTTAAATGTTAAAAAAATAATAATTTAGACAGGCGCACTAGGATAGCTATTACAGCCGTCTGTCAAAGTACATCTAGCTATAAATAATAGGCGTAATAAAGAGATCAACGTTGCAATAATTGTCAGATACTTTACGAGTATATTATATTTAGGTACACATCTATATCTCATAGATTACCAGTTTTGGCTCATGTGTCTCAGTGTTTAGATCGACAATGTTACTTTGTTGTAATTTTTGCGTTCTTTCCCCCGCAATAGGTGTGCTAAAACGGTTCACATAATCGTACGATATATTTCGGTAGACGTTTAATTAATAAGATTTTTTATAGACAAGGTTTCTTATAGGCATACGATTCGAATCGAATGAAGATCCTGTTGAATCGATTTAAAAAATCGGTAGATCGTATGACCTATGTACATATGTAAATCGATCGTATGGAAAATCGATTCAGATCGGGCATTCCTAGTATAAAGTGTCAACCCGAAGCTTAATTAATTTGTTTGAATAAGTATATATCCATTTTGTCTCTTAAAATTTGATAAAATGTATTTAATTATAAGTTTTTCAAATATATGGCATGATTGTATATTGAAAATATGGTCATGGTCATGGTCACTTCAGTATTCCAAACATTAAATGAAAAAACTTTTTTCCGTATTTAATTGTTTAGTCATCTAGACTTGAAATTTTTTTGAATAATTGTTAATACTTTTTGTGGGTTGACACATTATCGCTTATCAGCATCCAATTATAATATAATATTTTTAACAGTATTATCTGCATTCTAATTTACTGCTGTAGAAAACTCTTTAAATAAAATATTATTTAATATTCTAAAAATAACTGAACGTAGACTTACAATAGGCCTTTTAAGCTGAGCTATTTATAATAAAATTACTAAGTATATTATAGCAAAGTCTTATTAGTTTCCAAAGCCCTATACAAAGATCAAGAATCTTTTCAACCTATTTTTTATCGGTTACTTATAGTAACTGATTTAAATTTTATACATTAAAAAAGGTAACTTGATTTATTTATAACAGAGTACTTATTATTAAGAAACGTTATTTGTAAGTATAATTACTATTAAGTAATTGCTTGCGGTATAATATATTCTCTATTATAATATATTTAGTTGCATATTGAGGTTGAATGCGGGAATATTTGTGTATTATTTCGTTATAATTAAAAGAATTGACGTCGTCTAATAAACTTTATCGTAGCCGCGTAAAGTCGGGATGAGTTACTAGTATAAATATACAAATACGACGTTCAAATTGTATCGTGTAAAACACGTAGGAGTGAAGATAATTAAAACCCCTATCAACCTTTGTTCGGTCTGTAACATGAAGTGACTTTGAACTCGAGTACAGGGGAAAAAAATCCTGTAATTAACAGCATTCAATGTTCTATCAAAACCCACTCGAAAACAGCTCGTTATTAATAAACGAATTCACATTTAATGGTAACATTTTATTAAAAATAAAGTTTTCAGCAAATGGCGTAATTTGTATTGAAAATGTATAAAATTCAGAGTTTAAGAGTGCTAAGATTGAATTAAAGCCGTTTCATGTAAAAGGATTACGTTATAAGTCGCTTTAAAGCGAAAAAATACACCAAGTAAGATAATGTCAGCCTGGATTAGCTTCTAATTAGGCTTTGCGCGCCATTGTGCAGGCACTGGGGCGCAGCGGTTTAAATAATGAACGGTGTACAATGACAAATTACGCTCAGCGCGCAACGCACTCCTTGCCAGTTACTCCTTTGTTTTTATATGTATTTTAATATGTCTATTCAAATAGTTTTGATCCACTTTGTCGTGATTATTTTTGTTCACGATATTCAGTTACTTAATTATATTCATAGTAAATATTTTGTATCCACAGTAAAAAATTATCACTAATTAAAAAAATAATTATTTATTTATTCATAATATATTATAAATATTAAAATATTTGTATAATAGTTACTTAAAACGTTGTCTCCGAAACGTAATTAACAATATAGAAATGTAAGAAATATACTATTAAGTCCCTATTATCATATGATATTAAAATAAATTTAAAACCTTACAAATTTTATATTAAAATATGATTTATTGTATTATGTTTGAATACAAATAAAGTATGTCATTTTATTTTAGTTTTTACTAGTTGCTTGCAAAGTATTATATTTATTAAATTTTTAAATAATGAAAAAAAAAAACAATATTTAAAAAAGATGACAATTTGCTATCACGAAAAAATTTAAATTATAATATATTGATAGAATATAAGTTTAAAAAAAATGTACTTAATTATATATATTCGTTTTATTTCGATAGTAAAATAAAATTGAATTCCACGAAGCAATAAACAGTGATTTTGGGTAAACAGTAAATTATCCGTAACCGGACATTGAGTCCGATTTATGAAGTACGGCGGGAAATAAAAACCGGCTTACATGATGTACCGGAAACCAACGGAGTGGGAATGTAAACGAAAAGTTTCGACTAGCATAATATTGAAATATATAAAATCGTATCGCTTTATCTTGACTCCTATTTTTAAGCGATAACTTAAACAAGACATCCCACCAAACCGATGTCACATTGTATAATCCTGAGCACATCTGTTATTTGTTCAAAAAAATTTAAATCTGAAAATAATCTATGAATATTAATTGGACGCTGATAAGCAATAACGCGTCAACCCACAAAAAATCAAATTTTGAAATACCAGTGTATTCTGATAATGCGTCACGTATTTAACAATATTAAAAAAAATTCAAGTCATCTCAACAAAATAAGTAGAAAAAGTATCTAAATTGAATATTACGACTATTGGTGTGTTCCATATTTTGAAATATGCAATAATCTCATATATTAAAAAAGCTTATTTTAGATTAATCTATTAATAACACCAATCTGGTCTTAATAATTATAATTATATAAAAAATAAAAGAAAAGATTGATGTTTCCTCCTTTAAATAGGAATAGGTTTAAACTTCTTTAAACGCCGTTTCCATGCCATATCAAAATTCAGTCTGTGGCTTGACACAGTAATGCTTATCAGCGTCCAATTAAAATACAGGTTTTGAGCTTAAATGTCAATAGTAGTTATAATATTTTTATATTCATTTGGTTCGTTATTTAAGAATTTATGTACTCATTGAAAAATGAAGTTTCTTTTCAGTTATTAACATTTCTAACCATTGTCCACTTTATATTAACATAATAATTTTACGGTTTATCAGTGTTTATAGCGTAATTAATAAAATGGTTTTTCAATGAATAATAATCGCGAAAATCTAAGACAACGATATGGTTTCACAATCATACCTACATTTTTACAAACACCCAAATTGTTATATTCGTGACAAAGACTGGGCTTTAATCTATCTTTCACAGAGCATTACATAAGTATTAAAAGATGTCTGTGTCTTAGTTGGTCAACGAAATTTTCTCCTTAATAAGGGAATGACAAACGAGCGTCATGACTGTGCGCAAAATAAAGCAATAGACGATCTTGCCTTTCCTTCGGGACTCGCTCAAAAGGTTTTATTTATTTGTTTAAAAATCTAACGAGATCTGTATAGATCTAACAATAATTCAGATCATGATAAATAAAATGACTTTCTATTAAAGATTATACATACATATATCAAGAATTAGATTACGTTTGATATAACATTGTGAAAATTAACCGTGACATTAATGTGTAAGAAGGATATTTTTGTGCTCGAAAAAGGTATAATAATTATAATGACTTAGATACAGAACTATAGCATATTTATTGGTTAATCGTCATCGTACTTTAAAATGGAAATTATGAGTTATCACAAATACACGACTTAATATCTATATCTATACTAATAATAAAATTCTAGCGGGTCGCTGTCTGTACAAGGAAGATATATGAAAAAAAATATTATAGGGGGCCTATACCAACGCAATAGAACCCAAAACAATGATTTTTAGAATTCTTATCTGTTTGTCTGTTTGTCTGTTTGTCTGTTTATCTGTGCGTTTGTGCACGCTAATCTCAGAAACGGCTTATCCGATTTAGATGCGGTTTTCACTAATATATCGTAGTAAGCTTCACTTAACATTTAGGGTTTGTTTCATGTCAATCGGTCCATAAATAAAAAAGTTATGTCAATTTAAGGAATCACGTTGAACATTTTTTTTTGTGTTTATAACTAAATACATGAAAGTATATACAGTATTTACATTAAAAAATACATTTTTAAAAATTTTGTCTGTCAGTCTGTCTGTCTATCTGTTTGTTCCGACTAATCTCTGAAACGACTTAACCGGTTCTGATGGTACTTTTTAGGGTTCCGTAGTAAAAAACGGAACCCTTATAGTTTCGCCATGTCCGTCTGTCTGTCTGTCCGCGGCTTTGCTCCGAAACCCTTAATACCAGAAAGCTGTAATTCGGTATGAGTATACATATGAAATACGCCGAGAAAGTCGTACAATAAAATCTTAAAAATATTTTTTTTCAGGGTGTCTTCCCTATGTGTTAAGAGAGACCAAAAATTTTTTTTCTCATTTATCCCATGTTGTGGGGTATCGTTAGATAGGTCTTTTAAAAATGTTATAGGTGTGGGTTAACCATTTTTCCGAACGACGAACTGGTTCCGAAATATTAAGCTTTGAAGTGTCAATTTTTCTTAGAGTCAAGTGTCCCCCCCCCCTCTACCCACTAAACTGCTGCGTCTAAAAATATGAAAAAAATCACGATAGTGGTACATATAATGAATTTAAAAGGAAAATTATCACGGCTATGTGGGTTCTTACGGTTATCGAGTTATAGATTATCTAAGTAAAAATAAATATTTCACTTTTTAAGGCATCACGTTATGTAAATATTAATAATTTTAAATTAATATATGAATTTAAATGAGTAAATAGGTAAATATTTAATAAGTTTAAATTAAAATAAAATATAAAATAAGGTATAAAACAATGTCTCAATAAAACATGTCGCGAGTGATTCTGAATCGCGCTTATGAAATTTTCAACCAAATCTCCATAGATTTCATAGGCGCTAATCAGGAAGAAAAATTATCGGCGCTAAGTATATTTTACAAGTGTTAGAGAAGTCAATTAGAAGCCTTCTCACGGGTTATAATCATTTCATCCATCCAAGGAATAAAATGTTTATTAGCTCAGTATTTACCTACGGCGTTATAGCGAAAGAGCGAGTTAACAATCAAACAAACGAATTCACTTTGGCATTTATGGTATAATATAAAAGATACGGATTACGTACCTATCTCTTATTCTCTTCTTAAAGAGAAATTAAAAATAATTTTATAATAATAAAAGGTTTAAAATTGTAAGTACGTATATTGTATAAACTGACTTAAAAAAGGAAATTCCCAGTTCGTCGTAAACTTTTTTACGAAAATAGGTACTCGAAGATTGCTTGACCGATCTTGACAATTCTGACAACTACGGAACCCTACATTGTGCGTAGCCCGACATGCACTTGGCTGATTTATTGCAGTTAGCAAATGTTATAAGGAGTGACTTGGGGTTACTTCTATTTTATATATATATGAAAAAAATTCTAACGTGTCGCTGTCTGTACATGTAAGATATATGAAAAAAAAAATTGGAGGCCTTTACCTACGCAATAGAACCCAAAACAAAATTTGTTAGAATTTTTGTCTGTTTGTCCGTTTATCTGTTTATCTATTTTTATTATTTTTCCGCTAAAAAAGATATGTCAACTCATGGGGTCACATCGAACATTATTTTGTGATTTTCACTAAATGCATGAAAGTACTTACATCAAGTACTGTCAGTCTGTTTCTTACGACTAATCTCTGAAACAGCTGCATCAAATTTGATGGGACTTTCACTCGCAGTTAGAGGATGTCCATTAATCACGTGAGGCCCAGAGAAGGGAGTGGGAATGGAAGAAAACAATCACAAAATATCACAAAGTCTAAAAAGTGCTTAAAAACATTACAGCAGCCCCTATAGTTAATATTATAAGGGCAAATTAGGCAACTTATATTAAACCAATAAAATAGTGAACAATTTCCGATTTAAAAAGGAAAGGTATAAAAATAAATAAAATTGATGTGTCCGTTTGTAATTTTAAATAAATGCATATTAAAGTATACACGGTACTTACAACAAAATTACCAATCTTAAAATTTTTGTCTGTCTTTCTGTTACTCAATTTTTTTCGGCTAATATCTGAAACAGCTGGACCGATTTTGACGAAACTTTCACTGGCAGAAAGCCAATTTTATAAGGAACAAAATTGAAACTAATGAAATAGTGAACAATATTTGATTGAAATAGGAAAGATATATATATTATATAAATATAATAATTTTAAATAATAATATATTTACTGGGTAATTTTTTACTGGATATGATAGACCACAACCGAAACTATAAGCGAAAAATAATTAAAGGAGTCACAGAGCTGATTTGGATTAAAACTAAACCTGTATAATTAGTTTTTTTTTTTAAAAAAAGGTTTTCCTAGCCAGAAACGAACACGTTGATTTTGCAGAAAATTAACATTCTGTATTATTGCACCATCTGATACTGTCACATATTATAAGGATCATCAACTTCAGGAGTATACAGTTAACTCCAACAAAAAGAAAAGGCTTATTTTTCAAAATTCTATCAAATTCATACATTAATTAAATCTTTAGTCATTCTTCAAAAAATGATTATACCTAAAAGTGAAATTTTAAAATTAAAACGGCATGTTAAAACAAGTGTGAGTACAATAGCCGAGTCCAGTGAAATGTAATTTTTTTAATAAATTGATCCATCCTTTTAAGAATTATCTAAACCTACCTAGGTAACGGAGTAGGTGAAGGGGACCAAAACAAACTTCACATTCTTTGATTTTGAGTTATTCACTTTGTATATTTTCGATTGTATTGTTCACACTCTTCCTTACTTTAGTAGGTGACTAGCATTTTGATGCAATCTATAAACAAATCGTTCGAAGTAATGCAGACTTTTTTTTCTAAACTTACCGGGTCTAATCGATTACTTAACTTCTGATTCATATATAGATTTAATGTTTTTTTTGTAAAAAAATAAATCTTTTGCTTTAATTTGTCTCTTACTATTACTTTCCAAAAGTTGATTCTTACAGATGACACTATTAGGAGGTGCAATAATACAGAATGTATTTTGTTTTCAAAATTAGTGGGTTCTATTTCTGGCCTGGAAAACATGAAATCAAAAACAACTTATGATGCAGTTTAGATTTCTCAAAATCGGACACGAGACTCTATTAAGTATTTGTCTCCTTATAGTTCCGGATTTGGCTCATCAACCTCAGTTAAAAAAGTCACCCAATATATAATATAAGGAGAACCTCGGCGGGAACATACTATTTTACAGTCGAAATTTTAAAGACTAGCACAAAACACTTTTCTTCAACATTCATTGTGAAAACCGTGGAGGAATACCGTATCTAAGTTAGTGTCTGCTTATAAATACAACCAGGAAGTTCCCAAATCCAAAGTAAAAAAGCTCCTTTCTTAAGCAGCACCGCAAACTATTATAACCTTGCTTTGCAGGAGACATGCCAAGCATTCTGTAATCCACGCGAACGAAGTCGCGGGCACAGCTAGTTTTATTATAAAATCATTAACGGAGTAGTTAGAGCAAGCAACTTCTGTCGTAAATCACCATCTTAGTAGGTACAAAAATATTACACACAACTGTTTCTCGTACAAATGTCGGCAAACATTGTCCTATGAACAGACTTTGTTTCAATTATACTGAAATGTGGTCTAAAATCGCAAATCTTGACATATTTTCTGATGCCTTACCTATGTTTAAAAAAAGTTTACCAGCAATTTACACCTTAATTCATATTTATTTATTTATATATTTTTTTCTTAATTTTATTGTTCCTTTCTTATTGTATCATTTGTTCCTCTATGATCTTATAGTAATTTAGATACTCAACTGTTATTTTATTGAACATGTAGACGAGAAATTTTTCTATAAATGTTGCGTATATCTATAATTGTCTATCAAATCGACCTCAAAGTATTGTTTTAAATTTCACTGTTATCTATAAGTGTTATAATGTGTGATATTATTGTATCTTTTAAATGAAAAAATAAAATACATCATATATTCGTTATTATTAAGGTACAATCAGCCAAATAATATATCTTAAAATAACTTCTATAAAATACTTTGTTAGTTTTGTTTTATAATTTAAAATAAATATTGAAAATTTTATTAACATTAAAACTGTCAAGTCATGTACGCTAACGCAGAACTGAAAATAATAATAAAAAATACTTACACTTATACAAATGAATACCTACCATACATTGAAAAATTGTTTAAATGGTAGCATCAGTCTTTTTAAATTGTGAGTGGCTACTCTACGAGATGTATCTCCGTATTTTAAGCTGTCACGTAGAAGCATTTGAAATATATTTGTATGCATCGCAGGAAATTGGCTGTTTCTGCATTAGAAAACGGAATTACTTTTTGCATAAAATATATTAAATCCATGTAGTTGTTTATTTCTAACTTGTATAAAATATATATTTGTTGTACTTATAAAGTATACTGTATGCTGTTAAAGGGACTGACTAATGATAACATGATCACGTCTTATTATTATTTGACTTCTAAACTTTTTAAAAATGCATATTCTATCAGACTTGACAGATTGTCCTGCCCAATAGCAACGCCACGTAACTTAAAAATTGTATTTAGACGTTTGTTTATTTTTAGGGAATAACATTTGAAACCACTTCATCGATTCTACAACTTTATTCAAAAATATAAAATTACAGCTGTAAATAAAAATCAAATATTTATGTTATTAATATTATTATTACTATATGTTTTTATGAGATGTAGCTAGTTATGACAAATTTCTCACAAAATCAAAAACGTTGAACCGCGGGTAGAAGCTCGTTATTCCTTACATAATATACGAGCACATACATATATATGTACTCCAATAATTATGTTAATTTCCTATAAAATGTGGACGCAAAGTGGATTCGTTCTCGTTGACCCTTGTCAGTCTCCGTTAAGTACCTAAGTAACAAGATCCAGCGACATGTGTTGCAATACAAACGAATATAAAATGTTAAAGTAATTAGTGACTTCTAATCTCAAATTGATATAATTTTTACATTTATTCATCTAAGATATAGGCTATAAGTAGATGTAATTTTTAGTGATTTAAATATAATGCTAAGATCAAACAATAAATCAAACTTTTTCAATTCTATATAACTGCATTTAAATACGCAAGCTTTGGTTAAAATCTATGAGTTCTATTGCTGTATTGTTTTGTGTGTAAATTCATTCGCTTTCAGCGATGAATGTAAAACTTTATCAGACGACCTGCATGTATTAGAAAAAAATCTTAGACACATATTCCTACATATCCGTTATCCTTGATAAGAGCCTGTGCTTAGCTAGGGAAATATATAAGAACAGAACAATCTGTAGTCTCCTGACAGTTATTCGATAAAAACCACATTTCGAACTTGTAATATATGTAAAAAAGACTGAATTGTAAGTTGACATATCAAAAGTGTATTAAAGTAAAGCATATTATAAATGTAAATTCCACTAGTATTACTTCGTTGACTTTTTCTGCGTCAAAAAGCTTATTTATTTCTTGATATAATATTCCATTAACGCAAAGGTCGTAAAAGCATGCCCTTATACAATAACGGAAGGGAGCTTCTGTTTACTATACTATTAATCATTTCATACAATGAAACAGTTTTCTCTACTATTACAATTTTACTTTGGTATATTTTTAGATTCACCTTTTTATATGTCATGCCATTACTTTGTTAAAAGCTGTCTCATTTTTTAATAGAATTAATTATGTAAATATTATTTTTACCACGTACAAAATAACCATTATTTCAGAATTTCACAGGGCAACAGCTTAGGTTAAATGTTATTCTGAAAACTTAAAGAAGAAATAATTTCTCCCTAACTATTTCATTACATTTTTTAAAGTACTGTACGTGTGGTGACATGGCACTTAAGCATGGTGTGTTCATATCAAAAAGGTTGCGATCTACTTTCGCGAACATAAAATTTGAAAAATATTGTTTTTTATTTATAGATTGTAACTAATTTTATGGACTAATAATAATAAACAAATAAATAATAGTTTAAATTCTTATACAATAAAACTAATTTCTAGACAAAATTATAATTACTTAATTAATTATAAAATACTACAATTAATAAATCTCAATAATGATGTCACTACGATTTATGTAATATTTTTATAAAAAAATTTCTTAATAATAGACATTACATTATCGAACTGCTAATCCACGCTTTATGTACAAGTAATTTAAGAGTGAAAATATACCACATCCCTTTAATCACGAGGGTCAGCCATTATTCCCAAGATAATAGGACAAGGAGAACACAGACCATTGAAATCAACGAGCACAACAGGCGGCGTAGCAGTGACAAATAGTCGTGTTTCTCACCGGGCATGCTCCTCAAACAATCGCGCTAACGACGCTCTAATGCACTTAGGAATATAGCGATTATTATCATAACTATACTGGCTATTATTCTGGCTTTTACTCGCTATTTGTCAAATGCAGATTCCAAATTGTTTTCGTGTGTGAACAGTATACAGATTAACGTAATTATATACAGGAACACGATTAGTTTTATCTAATAATACGTTTTTAAAATATATTACATTAATGTATATTGCACAATATGGAATACACTTGATTACTCGATACATTCAATTAAAAATATTTTCTCCGTATTTATTTAGTTTAGATGACTTTAAAATTTTGAATAATAATAAAAACATGTCACATTATCAGAATACATCAATATCTCTATTATTTTTATTATTGCTTACGATCTTCCAAATATAAAGTGACTAAAAAAGAAAGGTGCTATAAATTGCACTTGTGTATCTGTGTATATACGTATAACCTATATACAGGTAATGACTACTGGTTTGGTGTAGTTGTGCGAAATGCAATTCTAAGGCCGATGGTTTTGGATTTATTTGTTGCTGTGTTTGTGTATTTGTCCTGTGTGTTTTCCCACCGAGCCTCAAAGAGCTCGTAAAGCTATTGTTCCTGGCTGGATACATCATAAGCTGATAATGACCGTTACCTCTTAGATGAAATTTATTCTGATCTAAATAGTTTCTAGTTCACCCTTAGGGGTTGTGGAAGTCAAATGATCAGTGTAAAAATCAGGTTTCTGTCAAAACCTGGACTGAAATAACAAGCACAATCATTTCTGATTTTCGTACTAAAACGATAGAACCATTCTGGTAGAGCCGGGAAAAATGCGTGGTAGAAGAATCAGGATAAAGTTATCTTTGGGAGATTTAATCAAGCGTCAACTTATGACACGAATTAGACAATATCTATTGATGTGTCAACATGTCAACAGCTTTATGACGTCTAGATATTTTATGATCCATCAATGCCCTCAATATTTACTGATTGTCCTTATCCTTCGAGAATGTAATTTGATTAATCCGTGCATATTTATGTATTTAAAAATACGCGTCAGATACCAAAGAATTAATAAATTACGTAGGTTTCGCCGTTGAGTACTTAGAATTTCATAGTCAATATTCAGAATGTAGGCGTTATTAAGTAGAACGTTACGTAATTAGAACGTTTTTATTTATGAATAATCACGAAACAATGAAACAACATGATAACTTCTACCGAAAATATGTGTCTGTTCATTTGAACAGCTTTTAACTAAATGCGTATTAAAGTATATACGGTACTTACATTAAAAACACAATTTTTAAAAGTTTTGTCCGTCTCTCTGTCTGTCGGTCTGTGGGACTGTTTCTTCCGGCTAATCTCGAAAACGTGTAGACTAATTTTGACTTAGACACTCACAGATATAATCTAGCTAAAATTGTTACTACAGTGTTATGAATAAAATAAATTCTTAATTCAATTAATAAAACAAAACAAATAATAAATCACAACATTATGTATTAGAAAAGAAACAAATTAATCACCATAACATTCTTACAAGCATCTAACGTTAAGTTTTTGGAACCACGTCAGCTGCAACTGCTACGCAATTACGACCGACCGTAACGATATAAAGTGAACAGTATTACACAAAGCTTTTAATCTCTGATTTACGCACCCACGCGACTGTGGTTGAACAATTAAAAGCAATTTATTTTTCCCAGCGCACTTTTTTCATTAGCAAACAGGAATGACGTGTAAAACAACACATTCCGCGTGACGAGGGTCTCCGTAAATAACCATAGGGAAGTAATTATCCCGATGTATGTATGCGTAAATTGCAAATGAATGTCATTAAATAGATATTCATTAATTGAAAAACACGGCATATCATCGGCCTTTGTTTTCTTAGCCTTCAGCGGTGTTGAAATTAATCATGATTTGTTTGTTAAAAGGGGCCTTTAATATCGGGAATGTGATAATTTTATTCCGTAAATTGCGTTTTTCTTTTGAAATAAACCATAATTGCTGTTTTTTTTTAATAAAAACGTATATTAAAAATATAAAAATGTACATTATATTCAAACGTAAAGATACATTATATTAACACGCTTTTACGTAAGAAATAAATATTTTTTAATCTATGTAGATAAAAGTAATATCAGAAATTTTTAAAATAAATTCACAAAAATTTCGTGAGGTATCTTTGATACTAATGACATATTACAAATTAATTGATATAACTACGTCCGACTTACAAGTGCGCGGTATCCAAGTGAATCCACTCGTAAATAAAATTCTACGAAACGCTTCGCCGGCAAAAACAGGACAAAACAAGCTTTTAGTTAATGCGCATCATATTTCACTTGGCAACGGGATTTCCGAGTCGTCCTCATAAAGCGACATTACATTTCCCGGTACATCTACTACAAAACGAATGATACTAATGAATGAAGTTGAATGAAAGTTAAATGAGATACAATTTGTGAACGAAATTAATTCAACTAGGTTCAGTAATACATTCAATTAATATGATTATTACATTTAACGAGTGAATGTAAATTAGAAACAAATCCGCAATATATATTGTTATTATGCTAATTTAATAACACCTTCTGGTGTATTTAAAATATCATTACTGGTTAGAGGCATTTCATTAGAACCTTAGAATGTAGTTTAATATTTTAATAAGTTTTCTTAACAACATTACATTAAAAGATTTAAAACTATCCAAAAAAATTAAAACCAAAATAAAGATAAGTTTCGATACGTATATTTTGTATAGATACATTTAAAAAATCACTGGTTAAATAAAATATCTTTTAGAACCTTTTTTCCAAATCCAGGGAGGATTGAGAGTAAATTTGGGTGAGAAGTACCCATAACGTTTATAATCTACAGACGCGGATGCGGGAAGAGGCACGAAGAAGCGACCGGCTCCGGCTTAACTCGGACATTATTATAAAATAAAAAAATTGGAACGGTAGGTAGAAAAGTTATCTTGGGAATCTAAATATATATACCTCAAAGGTAACTGACTGACTGACTGATATACTGATCTAGCAACACATAGTCTAAACCACTGGACGGATCGGAATTAAATTTAGCATGCAGGTAGATGTTATTACGTAGGCATCCGCTATGAAAGAATTTTGATTAATTGTACCCCCAAGAGGATGAAATAGGGGATGAAAGTTTGCTCTAGTTGTCAATAAAGCTCCGATTCTGATAAAACAAAAACAATTTTATTAAAATATAGATTATTTTCATTTTAGTTCTTTAAATATTATTAATATTTGAAGAAACTAAAGTTATAAAATTTCCCTAATCATTAAGATATACACCTTTTTTATAACATTTTTCTGAATATATTTTTTATGTCTATGTATTATATAGACAGAAAAAAAATCACCTATTTACATAAATAATACTACTTACAAAGGTTGCGTCTACAAGATGAATTAAATTGCCGCCTGTTATGTTACTTATAATAGATAATAATAAGGAAAACGAAAATTAACCTAGAGATAAGGAGAGACTGCGATTCTAATATTACGTACAATAGATTACATACCAATTGTATGTTATATTAGAGAATTTACAATAAAAATATACAGTTAATGTAGTAGTAGAGCAGTGAAAATTGCTGCCTTCAATATAACGTAGCCTAATTGGATGCTGATAAGCAATGATGTGTCAATCCACAAAAAGTTGAATTCGGAGATATTGATGCATTCTGATAGCATGTATTTAACATTATTAAAAAAAAATTAAGTCATCTAAAGTAAATAAATAGGGTAAAGAGTTCTTTAATTAACTGATTCAAATATTGAACAGTGGGCCATATTTTGCAATATAAAATAATATAATGTATTAGAAAAACTTATTATTTGATAAATCTTTTCAATATATCAATCTGCTTTTAACTCACTATACATTTTATCCAAATAGACAATAAAAGATGGATTTATACGTCGTCAAACAAATTTGCTAAGAATTGTGTTCACATCTTTAGACACCCTTTTTCTCAAAATGAAGTCCGTGTGGCTTGACACATTTTTGCATATCAGCGTCCAAATAGTCATGTTATAAAACTTCGTCACTGAATACCAACATGTAACTTTTTTTTTAATATTGTAAATTTGTAAGCCGAACTGCCTGCCGTATTTTTAGTCCAATAGAAATAAAACATGATGAATGGTTGCCAAGGGAGAATACAAATATTGAAAAATATTTTTATTAATATCTGTTGTTATATTCAGGAGTTTATTACTATAAATCTAACCATTTTCGAAATCTGACGTTCGGTTCGTTACGTAAAATTTACAACAATTGAGCTATATGTTAGGCTCCAAGCGAAAAACTTTAAAAGTAATTTGCAACAGATGTTCCTTGGCAAGTTAGTCTCTAAAAAGTAAAAATAGGGTACCACATAAGTTATACTTGTGCGTTATACGTTACTTTTACTTATTTTAATTATGAAATAAAAATTACATCATTAACTCACTGTGCCTGCGATGTCGTTAGCGTGGACTACACGACGGCATGTCTCATTTAAAGCAAGGCTGTACTCTGTAGCGTCTCTCAGGTAAGGAGCATTTTACGCTCATTAATTAATAGCATTTTGTATAAAAAAATGCCTTTTCCTTAAGTTTGCCATATACTCTTACTTTCCAGAAGTTGTCTTTATTCGCAACACTATAAGATGGTGTAATAATACAGAATGTATTTTGTTTACAAAATTAATTGGTTCGATTCCTGGCTAGGAAAATGAAATTTATAAAAAAAAGTAAGTTAGTCCTAAGTTACTCCTTATACCAGCTATGTGCTAGTGAAAGTCTCTTGAAAACCCGTTCAGCCGTTCCAGAGGTTAGCTGGAAGAAACAGACAGACAGACAGGCAAAAAATTTTAAAATTGCGTTTTTGGTGTAAGTAACCTATATACTTTTATATGCATTTAGTTAAAAGCTGTTAATTTGAAATTGCATTGCATTACATTTAAAAATAAGTTTATACATCTAATACCAGGAAAATTGTAATGTCAATGTAATAAAATATGTTTTATTGGCATATTGTTAATGAACACAATTATTATGTAACATTTAAATAAAATTTTTAGTCTAATTACAATATATTATTACATAAGGTCTCAACAGATAGAATTACTTAATTATTTTCGTATAATCATTTTATATGTATATAAATTTGATGTTGTATGAGATTTACAATATTAACACAAAACAATAGAAAGAAAAATCATTAAAAAAATTAATAAATAATAAAAAAATCTATATAACCTGATAATAAATCAATAACCATATTTGATATTATTATCAGAGCTAATAAATTATGCAACTTAGCGTGCTGTATGCTTTTGTACAGTGCGTTTTGTCACGGATTAAACAATCGTGACTGATATATGGCCCAATAAAGGCAATATGTGAAGGATAGCTTTCATCCTATTAACGTCACCCACAGAACCGTTTGCCCTTTGTTGAATACGATTCGTATTGTCAGTCATTTATTAGATATACTCATTGTGATGCTGAAGATTTAAAGTTATTGGGGGATTACAACAACCCAAATAAGAAGTCGAAAGAAGATAACATAAAAAATGTATTTTTTGAGATTTTTTGTCTTTTGTCAAAACGTGTTCTCAAACACTTCTTACTGTAATCGTACCACGAGTATTATATGGACGCTTATATGCAATACTGTGTCAAGCCACGCGGACTTTATTTTGAGAAAATAGCGTCTAAAGATAACATACGTATTCTTAATATATCCATTTTTCTTTACTATTTTGATAAGAAGTACATTGAATTAATTGCAGATTAGTATAATAAAAAGTTTTAACTACTAATAAGTTTTTCATATATATGATATTCTTAAATATTTCAAAAAATGTAACACATTTCAATAATCTAATATTAACTTAAGACACTTTATTCTGTACTTATTTTGTTCAAAAGACTTGATTTTTTTTTAATAATGTTAAACATATAACGAATTATCAGAATACATCAATTTCTTCGAATTTGACTTTTTGTGGGTTGACAGATTTTTGCTTATCAGCGTCCATATGGTCTTAATAAATGCTAACTCTTTGGTTATATAGTCAGGGAGCCTAATTCCATACATAGGATCAGTCTAGTCGTATAATTCTTAAAAGAATCTGAGCAACTTCTACCGGTCTAATCATCTCAAAATGTACTATGGTGTGAATTATATTAAAATAACATAGTTGAATAACCTTGACTTGATGCTGCATCATCATCTGAGAAGAAAACTGAACTCCTCAATAACTTACAATAGAAATATCGTGTTCAGGCTCGTTGAAAGAGTCTCGATAAATTGTCGTTTTTTTTTTTTTAATTTTCACTTTTATATTATAGAGACGTTTTTAGACTTTATCAACACAACAGTTTATTTGAAAATATTTATTCCCTAAGACCCTACAGTAACATTATTGCGCTCCTCTCTCATTTCATTATAGTTCAAATTGTATAAATAATTATGAACAGAATAATCTATACAATTATTAAAAGCTACAGTTTGTTTGAACACGCTAATTTCAGGAACTACTGGTTCGAATTGATAAATTGTTTGCTATAGGCTATATCACATTTAGGCTACGAATCATAGGAGCGGAGCAGTAACTATAAACACGAGCAAGGGACAGCTAGAACTATATAATATTACTACAGCTACAGTATCAAAATATGACCGCACGGATTTGCTTTTAAGTGTGCAGTTCTCTAACTTTCTTATTCATCTTTAACAGTTGTCAAATAAAAAAAGTTGAAAAAGCTTTAATTTTATCTACAATTTATGTACGTTACGTTGTGAACGCATCACTTTAACGGTGTACAATTTTAAACTCTTTACACATCTCTATTTATACATCGCAATTATTTGAAGAACGCTCTTTCAAATATTAATATAAAAACCATATTTTGATTGTACCTTGCACGATTATAATTATTCAAAAAAATAATTTTGATAAAATAACAAATGAACTCGGTATTCTTCCGGTGGGATCTTTTACTATTAATGTAAAAAAGTAGTACTATTTGTCATGGAGCCTTTATTTCGCAGACAATAACTTCACGTTGAAAAATCCTTAGGTACTCTTTGATATATTTATGAGATATTTTTGCTTCTATTCATTCATCGCTCAGACTTGTAATACTAAAAATGTAGTCGATTTGAAAGTACACCCACGCAAGCCATTCCTATTTATATAAATGATTTATTTTTATACAAAGTACTCATTATATACATGACATATTATAACGGATCCAATTTTATAAAAACGCAAAATTATATCGTGCATATGTTGTGTTTACATAATACTCATATAATTAAGTGTAATACAAATAAATGAAATGGTGGTAGTCCATATTCTTTAAAACGCAATCCTCAGAGTACAGTCAGTAATGTCTTTATCGTAAGACACCCGACGGAGAATATAGTCGTTTCTTAAGTACCTATAAATTCGAGGACTTTATGTAATAACAGTGTATGTAATACTAATTATATTCATAGGTGTTACAAGTCACATTGTTTTCTTTCTTTTATATATAACGTATATAAAAGAAAGAAAACAATGTGACTTGTAACACCTATGAATATAATTAGTATTACATAGCAAAAATAATATGTATAAGTACTACCTATACATATTATTTTTACCTATTAGATACAAATAAACAGAAGAGATGAATGAGTTACTAATTATTTTTAACAAAGTCCAGGCACAAATCTAAAAAATCAAAAACTGTAAAATTCTATAAATCCATGATTGTAAAATCGAAAATGTAAATATTTGGAAAAATCATTATGGATGATTTTGGACGCCATAATGTAAATAAAGGTCAAGTGGGATAACGTTAAAAAGGAATTTAATATATAATAAAATTTATATCATTTTTAAGTTTCTCATATCGTTTTTTAATCAACATTACTGTTTAGGATCTGTAACGATTTAAAATTGGTTAGTAACGATTCTCACTTTTAAGCTTTTAGACAGAACTAATATTGAGACGGTACCAGGAGTACTGAACATGATCTTAAGATAAAATAAGGACAAACGAAAATACTATTATGACGAATACTTCCACCACGGTATTTCATGTTTTAAAAGCGCTGGCCGTCTTTCGCTACAGTGCTATCAATTATATGATACGTCGATCTTTTGCCAGTGCAAATATACTAGCCACTCTAGAGCCGATTGGGTGACTTCGCAAAGATGGTAAGAGTCCTGACAGCATGCCCTTATGGCTTAGAATCTGGGTAAGTCACTGGTATTGAATGCTACTTGGGTCGACACCCTAGCGACATCCCACATCCAGTCGATAGCAGCGATGGCGGAAACAGTGGTAGCAAGTGCCGAAAATTCCAAGCGGAGGAAATGTAAAAACCTTGATGAGGTTTTTATATTTCCTCCGGTTGGAGAGGAAACACTGGGACCAAGGGTCTAGAAGCTCATTCTCTTTTTAAAGACCATTCAAAGACTTTGGGAGTCAACCCAAGAGCTGGCAGCTACATCGGTCAAAAGATCAGTTTGGCATTCAACGGGGTAATGCTGCAGTGGCTTTAGGCCTACAATTTTTGTAACAAGTTATCCTTTTTTTCTGATTTCATTGTATTAATAGATATTAGTATATTGCAAAAACATACATAAAATAAATTAATCAAAAACCCAAGTGAAACATCATGTAGTCATGTAAAACATAAACGCGAAGCTAGCATTATAACATTATATATACTAATGATAATTTCAAAACTGCTATCAACCAAGAGTAAGATTAGAAAAACATACAATACAGTTTGCGTAATGGTTTCCAGCCAGTACAAAAATTTATCCCTGAAGATACGACGCTTGTGTGCGCCTAATTTAATCTCAGCGAATAATTAATCATAGTAAAATAAGTCAGAAAAGCTTACATTGCGCTTCATAATTAGAAGAAAAATGTTTTTTTAGCTTCGTGTATAATTTTTTCTGGTCGCTGGAGAGCCGCGCTGGAATTTATATTCCGCAGTGCGACTCATAAATTTGAGTGAACGTCCTAGCGCCGCCGCTAGTTGTTCTACGTCCGCGCACAACGCAATTTATGATGAACAGTTTAAGATTGCGCTAAAATTAAATGTCATTTAGGTTTATTCCATGTCGAGAAAATTAAATAAGAAAGTCAGTTCATTGTAAGATAAAAGGGATAAAGCCCGTTTACATTATCCTCCTTTTTAGAATTGTTTCGTTTTGCGACAAAAGGCTCTTTACATTATCTCCTTAGTCCGCACAATTGTATAATTTTAACTATCGCAGCCCGGGTATTCGCAATGCATTTTTCTTCAGTTATAAATTATTCAGTCAATTGTAACGGTACTCGTTTCATTAAATTACATTAAACGATTGAATATTAATTTATAATTAACCTTAATGTCATTGTCATTCGTTTTGGTTGTAAAATATTTTATATATCAAAATACTGAATAATTATTATAATTACAGACAACAGATGTACTAGCCATAAGCACCTTTACATATTTTATTTAAAAAAACTTTTTCTAGTAAGTTACTATATTAAATTTTTGTGGCGTGTCTATTTTATAATTCAATATCATTTACATAACATATAAAAAACTCTTTTAATTTCTGGTTTTATTCATTCATTTTCAATTTTAAGTCTAAATAAGGTTAGGTATTTCAATAAGGAGAAGCTAAAATATTAAAACTTTTTAAGTATCTACTGATTTAAAATACAATTTGGATTTTGACCCTTTTTCAATTTAAACTTGATGAAGAATGAAGGGTTGAGTCAAGTAACGATTAGTCTCATTTAAGGTTATTATTTTGTAATATTTATTTTGTTCGTTAAGTTGTCGAAACTTGACAATTTTATATATCGCTTTTGAGGGAATTTGAAAAGATCACTTTGTAGTCCGTCTGTCTGTCTATCAAGACCTTTTTCTTAGGAACATATGGGGATATCAAATTGAAATTAAGATGAAATACTCAATTCTATTTAATTGTATAAAAAAGTAAATATAACTGTTTATGTATATTTTAACACTTTATTTAAACTATAATTAAATCAACCGTGACCACGAACGCTGTAAAGTGCTCGAAACGTCGGGATGATATAAATAATTAATATACGCGATTTGAATCCTTTTAAAATAGTTTTATTTCTATAATTAAATCAACTTCGTATCAATTATAATTTAAGTATATATAAGGCTAAGCAATCTTCTTGTTCTTAGGAGTGCTACAGACATACTCTCAATTAATTGCTAATACGCCTTAAATTTTTACTTTCAAAAAGTGCTGTATTCCAACCGCTGAATTCGACGTTTGTCTGTAAAAAAGGTGAAAACTGCCATTAAATAATCGCTATCACGATATGTTACATTTTGACAATGGATTTCATAATAATCTCCACGAGGCTAATTGTGTTAAACTATTGCTATCAAAGCATGCCACTTTAACAGTTGAAGGAAGCGTTTTAGAAAATAAGAAATCAACTACCAGAATATAGCATTTTGTAAAGCGATAGTGTAACATAATTATCCTCCTATTATTCCTTTGATAGCGACAGCTTTTCACAATTAGCCTCCGGTTCTTTCAGGTATACAATTTATAATATACAAAATTTTATTCAAGTTGGCTTCAAGTACATTCGAAATGATTCCGAGCAATATTTTCCGTGATAATACAATGCTGTTTCGAATTGTGAAGTTTAAATTTAAATTTTTATTTATGGAAAATGATTTAAACTTCTCCGTGATTTACTTACATATCGAAAGAGATTATTTTCAGTGACAGATGGGCTACTTGTGAAAGACTATTGCTATAAAAATATCGTGCATTCTGTTACTTAAAGGAGACTTTGGAGTACGAAAATGCCGATAGAATGCGTTTTAGTATTTTGCTTTACTTTTATCTATGTCTCTCACCGTTTCCCCTGAACTTAAACAAATATTTTAATCGGATTCAATGAACAATCAAGAATATATCTTATTAGACTATGTTTATAATATGCTAATTATCGTTATTAATTATGTACGTTATAGGATTTCATGCTCACCATATTAATTAACAAATATTGTTCGCTTCACGGTTTCCGAAAATAAGATTAGCTTTAAAGTTAGTTACCATACATTATTATAAGAAAATATATGCTTCACAATAAGAGTATACGAAAAATTTCGCATATTTTTGTAGTAAAGAAGTTATTATATATATATATATATATATATATATATATATATATATATATATATATATATATATATATATATATATATATATATATATATATATATATATATATATATATATATATATATATATATATATATATATATATATATATATATATATATATATATATTGAATTACCTAGTACCAATGACATTTTATACTTCACGTTCATACTATTTGACGTTAAAAAACTGTAGCCTTTTCCAACTTTGACAAGCTCGTTAAGGAACTTGTTTAAAGATACTTCAGTACAGTCGCTGGTTGCTAGGCCGCGTCGTCCAAAATGGTCGCCGTACTGGTCGCCAAATGTTAGCCTCTCGCTCTAGGTCGCCTTTTAGCTTATCTTTAGTTAGATCATATTGTTACCTAATAATCGTATAAGTAAGCGTTATATCAAACATAATGGAGATAATAAATTTGAATTAATTTCACTTAATCGTTATTTAGACAGTTGTATAAACGTCATGATATGATATCCCTCGGCAATGATAAGGGATTTAATAACGCACAGGAATTTCTCATTAAAGCCATCATAAACTGTAGTAATATGACTTTGAGTGTAAGACGAAAGACAACAAGATCATTCTTAAATAAGCTAAATTTAATTCTATAACTTTAATTCATATAATTCCTCGCATAAACGAATAATAAAATTACATAAAATGTATAATTTTTGCAAAAATGTGTATTTAATACCACACTATATTCCAAGCCAGCAATAGCTTTTGTTTGTTTACGCTTGGGGAAATCTTCGATAAGATACCCGATTCTTGAAGGGGGGTCTGAATATGTGGAGATGTATACCGACTAAAACCAATTGCGATGGCCTTCCTTAGCAAGGGAAATGATGCGACCGCGGGATCGTTTGGGCATACGCATCTGCTGCCTCTTCCATGCGTTGCTCCACTCGCATCTGGCTCAGGAGAGCAGCATAGTATTGCTTTCCCCGCATCGACATATGTACGACATTTCGTGGTCATCCCGGCTACCATCCTCCTTGGGGCCGTGTGAAAATTGATGTGCGAGATCCTCGTCACACGTACTTACGGCCCGATGGCGCACCCTATTTATTCTGTCCCGGGCTCTGGTGGAGCTAAAGCAACACTGCCTGGCCATCTCAAGCAACACTGCCTTCTGTATCCGACCCTTGATCCAACTGAGTTTCTTAAGGTGTTAATTGAAACTCCTCGTTAAGAGACCACTGACCTATACAATAACAGCAACAATTATTGTTAAGTTCAGATTCCATGTGGTAGTAATCTCGTGGGGGGGAGCTAAATATTTACTTAATTTTGCTTTTTCGGCCTTCAATAGATTATCATCATTTATATCATGAATTTCAACTCTCTACATCGATAGAGATCGTACGGTCATAAGATACGGCTGGAACAGATTGAGGAGCAAACGGACAAACAGCGAGAAGCTTAGTAATAGGATTAAGGTGACATTTTTTTTTTTTAGTGACACAGAAGTCTAAAAATACATTACTGTAAGATTTGTATTGATACTAATGGACACTCCAACTTCTTCCGCATATAAGATAACTACTCTAATCCTATTGTTTTATCTTAATATTAATACAGCCTATAACCTTCTTCAATATACTAATGACTATTTAATGAAAAAAAGAGATTTATCAAATCGAACCCTGAGATTCAAACCAACTGCAATTTTTACTTTGTATATTAAATATAGAGTACAGATAATATTTGATAATATTCGATGCTTAATTATTCTAGACCAATTAATTATTAGGTTAACCTGACTCAGTCACACGTATCGGAAATCTGATTACAATCACGTGCAGTAAGTCTAGCAGGGTCGCTATAAGGTGTGCAGGGAGGGAGATAAATGAAAGACAACCGCACTGTTCGAATGCTCGTGTACTACTAACACTTAATTAACACTATACATGCTACATATCAATAATTTGGTGTCATTTATATCTGTACGCTGATAAGCAATTCTTTGTCAAACCATACGGGCTTCATTTTGAGAAAATGGCGTCTAAAGATGTCAAACCTATTCTTAATGAATTAGTTGGAAGAAGTATATATCCATCTTTTCTTTTCTATTTCGAATAAAGGTATAATTAATAAAAGCGGTTTGATATATTTAATGTGTTATGTAATAATATGTTCTTTAATTATTTAAGATTATTGTATACATTGCAAAATATGAAACGCACTTGAAATTCGAAACATTAAATTAAGAAACATTTTGCCGTACTTATTTAGTTTAGATGACTTGAAAATGTTTTGAATAATGTTAAGTAGATGACGCAATATACACATACAATATCTCCGAATTAGACTTTTTGTGGGTTGACACATTATTGCTTATTAGCATCCATACATCTATACCAAGACTACTTATATACTATTTAAATTTATTATATTAAATGAGCTTATTTATGAAGTAACACTCAATATTTATTTCTTGCGTTAAATAGTCTATTTACATTTGAGAAAATTTATTATTATTGAGAAAAGTCTTGCTTAAATAGCCAACGGCCGCCCCGTTAGAAGATATGACACAAAACCGTTGCATTCGACTGTTGGCGGTCACGTGACAAGAAAATTCTTACCGGCGTCCTACGTGGAAGAACGCGATGCGGCGCAAAAACAACAAACATTGACACCTATTGAAGTGGCTTGCGTGACATAAGAATGCAGTACGGCGCGGCGCGAAATGTAGTGAACGCAATCTGTTAACTTTATATTTTCACCCAAACGAACTGTGGTACTGGCGTTTTACTTTGACACTAGCTGCCGCTCGCAGTTTCACTCGCAATTATGATTACCGCTCGCATCCCGCTCCGACCGCTGTTTGACCAAAGCTATAAGCTACCTAGCTGCTTCTCGCGGAATCATTGGCGTTTATGATTACCGCTTCACTCCTATGATCGTATCGTAGTTTTAAATATTACATCCTACATACAAACTTACAAACGTACTAATTTTATCTCTTTATATTATTAGTATATAAGATATGACACCGACCAATCGACCGTGTACGTAAAAACGTCAGTGAAACCTCAAAGCATGTCTAGTATCTTCATTATAATTTCGATCATCAAATCATTCAGAAAGATAACTTTCACAAAGTAATGTTATTTCTAAATGCATTGCTTTTATAATTAGCTGGTTTATGTAACTCGCTTCATGCTTCGTGTAGTAATTTGGGCTAATTAAGTCCTTGCTATCTCGAATTGAAGAGAGTTAGTTATTATTTGTCTTGCGAACTCAAGAGTACCAAGGTGGTTTATACGATAACATTTACTGAATGGCACCAAATATAGTACTTTTTTGGTACTAAATTACTGGATACTAGGTGAAAAATTTACATTTACTGGGTTTATTTTTTGCGTTTTTTAGGGCTCTTGCCCTGCGAGAAGCTACTGCCTGTATGTATAGTAATAAGTCACTTAATTAGATACGAATTTTTCATTGACAAGGTAACAGATTATATTATTGCAAATCCAATTCTTCCGTTTGCCAAGTAATTATTGACATAAACTGACAGTTTGAACTGTGAATAAATAACAAGAATTATTTAAGTTAATGTAAAGCTAACACCAATTTGGAAACCAATAAGAAACTTAGTGATTACTTATGAATATTTTCCAATACATACGAATTTACAAATACAGGACACAGTAATATACTTGATCTATCAAAGATTTAACCTTTAAATTTACTAAACGACAACAATAAAAATCTTTGCGGGATTTTGTTATAAAAACGGATACCTTGCCTCGGGCCGGAAGCATTTGCTCTACGAAGTTGAAAACTTGGTGTTGAAAGTTTATCCTTCCTTCACGTGTCAATAATACTTTGTACTTTACCAATATTCACGAGCATACGTGACCATTTACTATAAAGTGATCTATAAACTTCTTTAACCCCGGGTATATAATAAAAAAAGTTTCCATTTTATAAATATTTTAACCGAATTAAAGAAGAAAAAAAGTAGGTTTTAGAATCGTCGGGACCTTTTTTATATGTATGTTGTCCGACTACTCAAAATCGACTTCATCAGTATATATTTTCAAATTGTTCCCCTATAATTTTCCTCGAAATTCTTTCAAAAGTTTCGTTTTAAAATCAAAATAACTAGAATAAGTCTTATGTCATTAACTAGAAAACGATATTAAATATTTTGATTTTGAAGTCAATTCTTTTTGTTTAAAATTTTGCTATTTTAAAAAAGATGTCATATTTAGACATTAAGCTAATGTTATTATATAAATTGTATAAAGTCAAAATAGCCATAGTAAAATAAGTAACGGCTTTTAAATGTCCTACTATTGGGCAAAGGCCTTCTCTCCTATTAGGGAGAAGGTTTAGAACTTAATCCATCAGGCTGCCCCTCTACGGATTGGCGGATGTACACATATCTGCCGATATACCGATTTAGTACTCGAAACATAGTAGTGCTAGCCGAGGTTTGAACCCGCTATCATCGACGTATTCTAACAAAAAGGTCATCTTGGCGAAATAGCCGTACCTGCAGGCTAACATTTCTTTCTATCGAGTACAAAATATCAACTTGAACTCTCAAAATGTTTCATACTTTGATTATAGATAGATTATATATTTAATGATAGTGTTTGACAATTAGCCAGCTGGTATTACACGACAGCAAAATATAGTTCTACAACTATTATCATAACAAACCAGCAGTCGCTTCGGTTTGCTTTGCTCACTTCGCCCATTAGGTGACCGCCCTCCGACGTTTATTCCGAGTAAACATCGTACCAAGCCTGTAGAATTCAGATTCTCAAGCGGATCCGTTTTTTATATCATCATAAAACCGTCAATATAGCATAAAACATCGCTGAAAAGTACAAGAAATATAGACGGTAAATTCGTATAATGGCCGAAGAATTTTCATTTGATCTTTGTAAGGCTAATTAAACTTCAAATGCTAGCCAAGTCACACTTAACTGGGAATTTGTACGGATAAGTAATGTGCCTTGGCTTGAATCCAATGTGTGGTAGCCGGAAATGATATTATCATGTAGGAATTGAAGGTGGATATAGGTGCTCAATTAAATAGAAGGGTATAGTAATATTCTTCAATAAATCAACTGTCGAATAATTTAAGACAAAGATTTATAAACTGAAAAAATAAATAGTCCTTTTTCTAATAACATACGCTTAACTTTTTTATTTTCTACAGTGGACATCCAAGAAATGTTGTACATTAACTCTATATAAATACATTTAACAGACCCTAACCGACTCAAAATAATTAAACAGATGTAGACGTAAACGTGACCTTGACCGTTAACGTAAAAATAGACGTGCAAGAGAATGTTACCGTCGACGTATTTGTAGACGTTAACTATCATCATACATGTAAACGAAAAAGTAAAAATAAACAAAGAGCGCATACGATCCCCCGAACTATTAAGATTTGTCCTTTCGAATTACTTATTAAGTAGTCATTGTCAACCTTCACAAGTCATCATGAAGTTTAACATTCGCTCGTAATATTTGTCTTGCAACCATTATTGACTATTTGGTCTTACAATGGTTGCTTGTTATATGGATATATTAATGGGTTAAGGGAACGCCTGCCCTTTGGTACGGTGGCAAATTAGTTGGCAAAGTCTTCATTCATTACAGCAAAGTTGTGCGGTCGAACTATCAGAGTTGACTAACGCAAGTTTGTTCAGTTTGTTGCAATTAAGATTCATGTCACTTTGCGTCAAATTATTATACCAAAGTTCCTATCTACGGATTTTTTGTTAATTATTGATAATAATATAGGTTATCAAAATTATTATATAAATATTGAGTGTAACGAAGATGTCAAAAAAAGTCCCCGACGAATTGAGATCCTCCTTATTGTTTGAAAATTGGCGAAAAATTGCAATAGATTTCTGCTAAGTGATATAGGTACAATACTTAAAATAACTACGAGCTTTTCAAAGGTTGCACGATCAATGAATAAGCGTGGAAATTCATAAACTATTTTAAGTTCACTTTAAATTGATATTTTCAAGTTAACAAAATATTACATTTAACTAAAAACGAAAACATATACTTTACATAATTATTAAGTAATTTGGCCTATTGACATAAAAGTATTTTATTCGTGTATAATATTTTTTTGTATATTAAGATTATATAAATATTTAAATGAAAACGAACTGTGTCATAATATAAAAGTAATATTATTAACATGAAAAATATTTTTATACCAAATTATCGTAACTTAAATAATTTCCTATAATGAACTAAATTCCCAAAGTATAAAATACAATAATTTTTTCCTCACAGTTTCCAAAATATGAAGTTTGATACCCAATACATCTTCTATTTGGAATCAAGTTATTTTATTAACCTACTATGTGCTTATTCGTTACGCCATTTACTGCTTTTTCAGAATATCGTTGTCAAAAGAGCTTCATTAAAGTGTAGTCAAAACATTCGATATTCATTTTCAACGTGTCAATTTCTGATACTAATATACCTAAAAGTTCCAAGTGTTAGGTTTAACTGTTAATGTTCTTAGCTGTGTATTAAAAAAACAAGTCGAATATTGTACAAATCTATATAGCAAAAACTTTGTACCCCTTCTTACGAAAATTACAGACGCGGACGTAGGAGTATGACATTTCGAACACTTACTGCCTTACTACAAAAGATTTAAACAGACGTTAAACGCGCGTCTAAGACAGTTTTGAGTTAAATATGCTTTAGACATAGATACATACGTTTAAGTGAGTTTAATAGATGTTTAAAACCTATTTTTGCTGTCAAATGTAACGTATAACATTTTATCAATAAGTTTTTTTATGAGTTTATTCGCTGTTAAGCAATTTAGATAATATTTTAAGCAATGTTTTTATCTTGAAACACTTTAGCTAGACACGTGTTCAACATGGTTTTAATGCGTCTTTTGTAGTATGACAGTTATAGTTTAAATAAAGGAGCGCAGAATGCTAATATTTATTATATGCTAAAGTTATCTGTAAAAATAAATTAATTCAATAAAAAAATCATTACACGCACTATAACGTATGTATTTGACGCACACACACACACACACGCATATATACATACTCATTTGTTTATTGTTAAAGTATATAGTCAGATTAAGAATAGATTAATACTGTTTGTCTTAACTGAATGTGAAACATAACCATTATAAATTCAAGCCTTAATAATGTTCAAACCAATAATTTAGATTAATTATGATCGAATTTCGATCTATGGGCGATTACTCATGTAATACCTATAAAGAACGTCTAATATATACATATGGTATCTTTTTCACATTAAGTGAATATCAATATAATCGACAAGCTGAACAAAATATTGAAAAAAAAACACAATAAAAATATCGCTAAGGACAGACTTTATTACTACTCGACTATAGGGCAATAGGCAATCTTTATAGCATCATAAAACGACTTTTATGTCCTATGCAGTTTCATGGTTTAAAATCGTTTCATGTGTCAAAATACATACTAATTGTTTAAAAATAATTTGATTGATGTTTTCAACTATTTTTTCATAAGTTACCGGTTTTATTTTGAAAGCTGATGTAATCGAGATTTTTTTTAGGTATTACTGATGGATATCTATTTTAACGAACGAACAAACTTAAATGAAGGTTATCAGCTCTTTTCTACTTATTGAAAGGGTCTGAGCAACTTCTACTGGTTTAATCGACTTACATTTACTATACTGTGAATGATATCCAAATAATATAGTTTCATAAACTCGATCTGATGCTGTAGCATCATTTGGATTGTATTCGGCAGGATACACAACTCCTCATCAACTTATAACAGAACTACTTCGTGTTGGGGATCGTTGAAATGATATGAATAAGTAGATTGCCTGAGGTTTTTTTTTTCTTAATATTTTATATAGAAGTTTTAAGCAAAATAATTGTTTTAAACACTATCGCTATCAATATATTAAATATTAAGATTTATATTGTATTTAAGCGAAATTAAAGGCATGTTTTTATTACAAAAACCGCGGAGAATTGTCAATTTTCTTTAAAAATTGTCCCTCTAGATATGGCCCTAACATATCGTGGTCCGTCGACTATCATTACAAAGCAATTATAAACTCAAACGATCTTAAAACAGTATAAAACATGGACGGAAAATACCATAGCCATATATCCTTATGCAGGCAACTGTTTTTTAAAACATTTAAGATATCAGTATCGCTTACAATCCCTCCAAACATCCGACATTCAACCAAATGAGTGAGCCATTTCCACGCGATACGCCGCCATTAATTAAATAACGAAGAACGAGCTGCAGCAGATTGCTATCTGTCAGCGAGCACGCAACTTCATGTTTCCCACTTTCTCTTCATATAAATAAAAGATACTATCAATTAAATTCTAATGCTTTTACTGTAATAAGGACCAGCTTTTTTTAACCGACTTCCAGAAGGTCCACAATTCGTCGGGGACTTTTTTTATGTATATTCTCCGAATGAACGTTATCGGCTGGACAAATTTTTAATTCTTGAATATATTTTCCCATCAGTTTCATAGAATTTTCATCGTAATCAACTTAGGAGTTTGGTTTTAAAATCGAAAAACTGCAATAAATATGTCATCGAAGTAAGCGAAATTACGTTTAATTTTGAAGTCGGTTGCCGTTATTTAAAAAGCCTTTTTATGAATTACCTACATTTATGTTTGCATTAAATAAAACTCAAAATGTAAAATGCTATCCAACAATAAATATAAAAATATATGAATATCTTTTATAAAAAAAAATAGCGAGCAAACGAACATTGATTGGCCATTAATCTGAATTTTAATTGACGAAAGACAAAATGGAGAAAATCATAATATCTGTCATTACCTTTACTTATCTCCATTACGGAGACGTCACTGGATTAATTTAAATAAAACTGGGTCAATATGCTGGAAACTTTTTATTTCAGGAAATAAAAGGGGATTCTCAGGGGATAAAAAGTCAACCGTATACACAAACATACGAGTACGTATACCCAACGTAATACACGCTCAAACGAATTCGAAAATTCAGCAGCATGTCTGTACAAAATCAATATAGAAGTAAAAACCATATTATAACATTTAAGATGAAATATTTTTCTAAAGCATTGCAAAAATAAGAAATAAAAATCTATCTTTTCCATTAGCAAAAATTCACAATATAAACGACAGTTGAGCTATTTGTCGAGTCACAATGAAAAACAGTTTATTTGGATTATTTTATAAAAGTTAGCCTTAGCATTAACTTGAGAGTACTTCGAAATAATGTTTTATGAAAATAAATGTCTTTCCACAAAAATGAACAGTTTAATACTCTTTTAAAATGTCACATTTAACTAAAAAGTATACGAAATCCCTGTACTGTTGTTCTCGAGTAAACTTTTTCACAGTTCGCCTCTTGTAATAGATGTCACGTTAAAGCAGTCTTTTGTTCGAACTTTCATTGAATAAAATCTACGCCTTCAATTTATATTCTTTTACTTTAACAAATTGTCGTTTGTTCCAAACAAATCGAATTCTCAATTGGTAAGCTAAAGAGCGTTCCAACAACTGTATTATAATCATTTATCTCCGTGTCCAACCTAATTACTCGATGGATTCTTTTGTGTAACAAACAATAAAGCATAAATACAAAATTAAGATAAATTTAACTCACATTAACTAAACCTAACACACTTTTAGTACTTTAACGATAAAAATACTTAAATTTAAATACAAATATTTATTCTGTAAACCTAGATATATGATATTACGTTTTTACGTCGTTTAATCACTCCATTTGTTTCTCCCTTTTTTATACAATAAAGATATAAACTTGATAAACATTGAAATTTTCTCCAGTTTTAGATTAGAAGAAAATCTCAGTTGAGGAAATTAACAAAAAAAAAGAATGTGAACAAAAGATAAAAAGAGAGAACCATCCCCTTGTTAATATATTGTAAACGTCACCAATTTTTAAGACTTGAAATTAAGTCAGGGACATAATAGTCAATCTACTAAACTATTTATGTTTTACTATAAACACAATTGATAACATTAATTAAAACAAATTCATTTAATATTTTTTTTTATTTATTTCATAAAAAAAGTTTCATTATGATCATTTAATAAAAAAAAATAAGAAACCGTGAGTTAAAATCGCCTAGTGGTTATTATACGTCGATCTCAACCGATGATTGCGGGTTCAAACTCCGGCTAGCCCTGCTAAGTTTTTAAGTGCTAAATTTGTGTTTAAATTTATCCCGAGCTCGGCTGTGAAGAAAAACATCGTGAGGAAACCAACATATGCCGGGAGAAATTCTGACACAACAAACCCGTAGTGGAGCAGCGTGGTGGATTAAGTTCTAAACTTTCTCCTTAATAGGAGACGAGGCCTCTGTCCAGCTGTGGGACATTTACTTTACTATTTTACTCAGAGCTATAGGAAACAAAGTATGTTGACAATTTTTCATTAAATACGACATATTATTTACGAATTTAGTAATTGTGTAATAACAAATATACATACATTGAATTTTGATTAAGGATAAGACTCGATTATGCTCAAGGTGTCACACAGTCTTATTTGAACGTTTTTAGTACTTGAAAGGTTTTAATTTAAAATTTTATGCCAAATTCTACGACAGATGCCAGTAAAATCATACTTCTGTAAGTAACTTAAGTTGGCTCTATTCCAATTTTGAATGTTTGAGAAAACGGTTTCCTGATATTGAAACGACGTAATCATAGTAATGGCTGTGAATGTAGGTGACATTAAATTGAAAAGGCTCTATCCGATATACAACATCAGAGATCGTCTATTGTCGAATGAAAGCCTATATGCAAACCTAATTTCATTACCATATTTCATATCACTAAGCCTACACATGTATTTAAGTACAAAATAATCTAATTGCTAAATACAAAGAATCTTACTTTCCGCAAAGATTTTCTATTAATTTAAATTATTACAGCCATAAAATCATTAGAGGTTTAACTAATATAATTAATTGTAAGTACTCTCATATTAATATGATACGGAATATGGAAATAAAATATTAAAACTGTACGTGTTGCAACGAGCTTTTGAAAAAAAAATCTTTTAAAATTAATTATCTCACGTCGGTTCTCGTTGACGAACAATATAATAGCATTGCGCGTGAAATTCATGATAAAACACGTAAGTAGGTTCTGAGAATTATATAAATAATTTTAAAAGCAGTTGCACACACTTTTTGTGCCTCATTTTCAAAGTTATAAATTCTAATTTCAGTAAACATTGCCAGAAACTAAGATTCATACACATTCTTTTTTTTTGTAAAAGTACTACTTCATAAACATTGCTTCTCACTTTTAAAATAATAACCAATCCACGAAATGTTAAGCTAAGTCACACAGCAGTCCTTAACCAAAGCACTTGGTTGGTAATGCGGTCAGTAAACGTCAGCTGGCCGTACGCCAAGTGCTCTGATATTTTACAATCGATGTGCTGCATGCAAATAAAAGGTCTATATTTTTCTTATTTGGCGTTGAGAATTGGTACCAGAGGAAAGCGGGCAAACTGTCATCGAACAAATTCAAAACATGCTATAACTCTTCAAATAGGTATTTGTAAGTTTATTTTACCATAAAATAAATCATTTTCACTTTATTTACCATATTTATTAATATAGTAAATTAAAATGAACCAATAAAAAGTGCGAGTAGGACTCACGCACCGAGGGTTCCGTACAAACTTATAGAAATCTATATAAGACTAACCTATCTACGCCATTTGTGGTCTTCATCATCAGTTCCAACATAAGTTACTATCAAAAATACCTAAATCGGTATACGTTTGCCTATAATATTTGAGGAGTTCCCTCAATTTCTCCAGGATCCCATCATCTGATCCTGACCTGAAGACAATGGGACCACCTTGGAAGTATACCTTTTCAAACAAAAAAAAAATTTTGAAAATCGGTACCCAAATGGCGGCGTAATCGGCGAACAAACATAAAAAAAAAAAATTAAATACAAGGTCGAATTGAAAACACTCCTTTATAGAAGTCGCTTAAATATAATCAAATATTATGTAAATATGGATCACGTCCCAAAAACTATTTTAAAACTACTTAGGAGCACTTTAATTTTAAACACGATCATGGATGCAATCCATGGAAACACAAAATTTTTTTTAAGTACTAATACACCTTATACTTTCAAAAAAAAAAGTTATAGCGCGATTCAGGATACACCTAGCGCCATCTCTTGACAATTTCAATGAACTATCGAAATATATATTAGTGTTGCCAAGACGAAAATAATTAGTCCTTAATTCGAACAAAACTAATTGTTTATTTATAAATAACTAATTATATTACTAATAACCAGAAGACTTATATGTGTAGATAAAGAAGTAAATTAAATAACTCGATCTGTTTGAATTTAATTTTAAAATTTTCGTACTAAGTCAATACGAGTACTTAAATCAAATCGCGTGAAGCTCTTATATTGAATGTTAATTACGTAATGACGTTATAAATCGACGATAAAACTTTTAAATGAAAAGTTTATTTTATAATTTTTAGCGCGTTTAAATAATAATTAAAATAAATTTTTTTATTAATCGAGCAGAATTATATCACAGTTAATGTCATAATGTTGTAATAGATGGCATTAGCTGTACGCTGCATCGCGCTATCATTTTGTTAGCTGCGATATATAGATTGCATTGCGTTGTATATAAAGGTTTGCTGCTTTTTAATGTTTTCGTATTGATACAAATTTCTTCTCAGTGTTTGTAAAATTGTTTTTTTGACCATGGTCAACTTATATGTTAATTTGTTACAAGTACATATAACTTTAATTCTAAGATTAATATATTTTCCGCTTGATCAATTTACAACTTGATACATTTACGCGTTCCTGAGAAAAAGGTTGAAAGACAGACGTACAGACTGACAGACACACGAACAGAAATTTACAGTTTTCGGATTTTTTCCTTTATGTATACTAAGGGACCTTGCTCCTGGCCATATTTCATAATGCTTGGTCAATGGGAAGTACCCTATAGGTTTTGATTCCCTTGCGAAAACGTTAAAAACGCTATCATACTTAAAATATGTGATATAAATGACCGTATCTTTTGATTGCGTTAACTTAGAAGTTTGATTTTTTCACAGCTCTTAGTAATTACAACTCTGAGTACTTGACGTTGATAAAAATTTGTTACCTTCACGCGTTTCTGAGAAAAAGGTTGAAAGACAAAATTACAAACAGACAAACATACATACAAAAATTTACAGTTTTCAGATTTTTTCCTTTATTTGTACCATAAGGTCTTACTTCTTGCCAAATTTCATCGTGCTAGGTCAATGGGAAGTACCCTATAGGTTTTGATTCCCTTGCGAAAACGCTAAAATGGTCAAAATATACGACATATTTTCCATTATCTTTTGATTGCGTTGACTTAGAACTTTAATATTTTCACGGCCGCATGTCATCGTAGACTTGAGTATATGATATTAATTTCAACATGATACGTCCATGCATTTCTGAGAAAAAAGGGTTGACATCCCGACAGACAGACAGACAGACAGACAGACAGACAGACAGACGAACAACAAAGTGATCCTATAAGGGTTCCGTTTTTCCTTTTAAGGTACGGAACCCTAAAAACGAATCCATAGACGACTGGCGTTTATTTTATGGTTTGTGAGGATAACGGTTATAATAACATGTATTCTGTGAAAATCTCCTCCGGTTACTTATTACAGGAAAAAAGTTACAGCTTATCAAGGATCAGATAGACGAACAGATAGGCGACGTAAGTATACTCGTAGTTCTAAGGTCTCTCCGATATCCTTTGGGCAGAGAATCCTAAAAATTACTTTCTAATTTAATGTTAAAATTATATGACAATTCATAACACAGTAGGAGTTTCGTTTGGTCTTCCCGTCGGACGGAAGATATTGAGTTTCACTTCCCTATTAAGCTGTATTCAACGCCTTCCGTGTCAAAATGATATAATACCTTGAAAGATGATGATTTGATACTATTGGTATAACATCCAATTAAAATTGTAAAGGTATATTATGAAGACATTTTATACATTTCTTTTATGGTTCTTAGGATTATTACCAGATTATTAATTTATTAATTAAGATTAATTGTGAAAAATAAATATTAAAATTTTCTATAATTTTTTAATTTATTATTTAAAAAATCACTGAAATGTATATACATTTTTTTAAAACAACAAACTAGTATACTCCCATAAAGCTTAACGAAGCTTTATATTCTATTAACAACTAACAAAAGCGTCTTGCTAAAAATATACAACACTATAAACTACGCGTGTCTTGCATGGGATATGAAAATATATAATTATTGTTTAAGGAATTGTAAAGTCTAATATGACCACGTATATATTCATGTGTAACCACGTTTTTATTAAAGTAATGAAGTATTCTTTATTTTTTCATATTTCTCATTACTGCAAAAGCCTTGTAAGACCAGTTGATAAGCTGAAAAATAATAAAATATATATTTTATCGTTGACAGAAAACAATTTTTCTTTAATTTACAATGAATAAATCTATACGATACTACAGCATTAATATTATTAAACAGTATATAATAATAGCTTACATAACTATAAGTATCTAGTGATAATGTAAAAATCTTTCCTGCGGTTACCCGCAGAGGGCGTTGGCAGCGTTCAAGAAATATCACTATGAACATTGTGGTCTTTGGGTCTGTTTTCAGCCACGATCCATCAAATGCAGCCTGACGCAACTCGAGGCTCTACAATGTACATAGTTACTCAGGTAGATTAAGAAAAATCACAAATAAGACATACGACTACACAGAATGATTTGTTTTAAGTTTGCATATCCAACTTCATAGCCTATTCATTAGCCTATAGACGGAACTACTTAATACAAAAATATATTTTACGTTTAAGGGAACAAATAAACTTGTCTGCATATAATAAGAATTAAAGTTTACGAATTATTCAAAAGTTTCATTCAACACAAATAAAAGTTTGTTCAAAAGTACTCCTTCACGACACATATTCGGATATATAACTTTAGAACGGCTGTATCTTTAGTTCGATATATTTTACATTAATTACTTCGAAAGTAAAAAGAAATCACTTCGATCAATGAAAAAAAAGGATTACCTTCAAAATTAGCTCGTTGCCAAACCAACACAATATGAAAACTTCTATCAACATGCACGTCAGGTAAATGGCCATCCATACAATTTGCATGAGATGGTTTCTAGGATTTTCAATCTGGAAAAGTAAAATTCAATTTTGATGATGAAACAATTTTCACTAAAAAACTAGATAAGCTAACAAAACTTTGAATATTTTTTCGTCTGAACTTTATAATTCGAAAACTCGCTCGGTTTATTTGTTTACTTGAAACAAAATTTCAAAAATAAACAAATTGTTTTGTCTAAAGTTTTTATTTAGCTTTTCATTTATTTGTATATTTCGAATTTTTACGTACTTTTACTGAATTATTCATCTAAAAATATTAAGCCTTCTAATCTCTAATTTACATAATTCTATTCCTAGCGCATTCCCAACAATTAACCTAAAACATAATTATGCAAGACCAAACGTCATTTATATTTCAGATGAATTCGATATATAACATCAGAATCACGTCATACATTATAAGATTATATATTAAAAAATCGTCAACCATAGAATCAATTAAACATAATAATAGAAACGATTAGACCCCCTTCAATATTGGTCTCCAAATTATTTTCCAGCGTTACATATCATACATATCTCGTACATTACAGTTTTGTTGTCTATTTTTTTTTATAATAAATTTAGATAAAAAATTATTACCGACAAAAATTGTATTCCTACTAAGCAAAGCACCATGACACTTAGCATAAATTGCAGCGCAGACGCTAAACTGAAAGCACTTTCGATCATTGACACATATCTAAAATCAGAAAAAAATACAAATTAAAACAAGAGAAATATTATAAAAACTGAAAGCGTAAAATTTATGATTGTCTATGGCACTACAGTGATAAAGACACCTCACATATTATATACAAGTATATGTAAAATTATGCATATACAAATCCACTTATATATTTATATATTTTCATTTTAGTGTACTCGGTTAATTAAACTACGGAATTTTTGTAAGTTTTACTCTCGATTCAGATAACTCTGTAACTTCGTAATAGATACGTCGTAAGTAGTTATGAACGCTGTGTATATCAAAGATAAGGCAACGCCAGTAAATTTACTCTTTGCTTTACAAATGATAAACAATATCTAAATGTTTGTGTAAATTTGAGAGCAAAACTTTATAAAAGTATAATTCCCGCCTATTTCCAATATAATGTTGTCACCTACCGTACTATAGCATTATAATGAATAATGCTCTTCTTTAAAACATATTGTAGGTAGTAATTTTTACCGAGCGCGATACCTTTATGCCTCTTAAAATCTCTCTTGCGTTTCCTCTCAGCCAAGACTTCAAAATTTCGAATATTGTACGCTAAAATTTCAATTTGGCCAACTGCGGGGAAGAAAAGAAAAACAGTATCAATAGACTGACTTATATTTAATAAAACAACAACATGAAGAATATTTTTAGTAGTAAAATTAAAAATAATTAAATAATAAGTCTTTTAAATTTTTATAATAAATAATTATATATTATCTGACTGGCAGAAGCTACAAAGGCAGCTAAAATTGTATCCATGGCTCCGTCTATAATGCAAGTTGCGGGCTTGTAGTAAACCTGGAAAAAATTTATTCGCCTTTTTCATTTCCTCAAAAAATATTACAATTTTAAAAGAACAATATAAATTTAGCACGAACATGATGAAGATAAAATATACCGTACATAGGTGATTTATATACATCTACATACGGGTATTCTACGTTTGTTGGTAGTATTTCGAAATTTTCAGTGAGCGGCATTACAATTCCAACTGCAAATAATATACATAATTTACGTAAAAAATCTTGAAAACTATGAGCGGTAATGCAAACTCAAAAGAGCCTTAAAGGCAAAGGCTCGTGAACTAAATAAAACTATACAGCAAAACAAAGTGGCCTGCTTACCCGAAACCGCACCGACACACATAGTAGAATAGTACGTCATTACGAAACGCGCCGTTTTAATGCTTTTTCTCAAAATATCTCTATGCTCTCTCTCCTCAGGCTTGAATTCATCGCAATGTAGAAATTTCAAAAGATTTAAAATTTTTCTTTTATTTAGCCAAAATACTGCGATTTTAAAATACGTGTACATTTCGCTTAGGAATAAATACAATCTGTGAAAAGGGTACAAGTATATTCTAACTTTCAATATACTCTATATTGAAAAGTTAGAATATATGGCAACAAAGTATATTTCAAATACCCCTCTGCAATATCGCCTATGTTTTCTTGTCTCCTGAGTAAGTAAACAATTTCTCCGATACAGGGCAAGAAGCATACAAGCCATAACACTATTATTGTATAGATTTGGTGACACCAAAATTTGATGCTACAAGGTTTAAAGTTGTAATACCACATCCCATAGAATCTGAGCCAGTAAATGTGAACAGCATGATATAAACGAGGATTCAAGTCATCCCAAGATTCAATTACACCGTAAGGGAGGTAAGGTTTTAACATCGAAAATTTAGTTTTAAAATTTTTCAAAAACATTTCAATTTATGTTCGTCTAACAAACACGAGAGAACCTTTTGTAATATTATTTGAAAATGAATCTTTTCAATTTCTGCGTATAGAACCGGCATACAAACTCTAGCAATATACTTAAAATATTAGAAATTGTTAAGGGGAAGCTCTACAATCTAAATTGTTTGTCTTACTTTATTTCATTTAAACGTATTTTTTCTCGTTTTCTCTTATTTTTCATTTCACTGACAATAGTTGCCAGGTTTTTCTGCTTTCTATTACTTTTCTTTTTTCTACAAAAGGATAAAAATTATTTTACAAAGACTTTATTTTTAACGTTAAAAATTAAATGAAATAAAGTATTACCCGACTAATGAAAACACAATATCAATAACTATAATATGAAACTAACATAGAATAAAGAATAAATTAAAAATAACATGTATTCCTGTTACTCGCCCATATCCAGTTAATTTATTTTAGCAATTCTTTTGTTGGGGGTTATAGGTGTAACCCGTGTAGCACTGACTAATTACAGGGATTTTAATTGATTTGAAGTTGCTAATAACGCTCACCATGTAGTGACTTTCACGTCGCTGTCTATTTAAATCGCTGGCGAGGCAATGATTCTATAGTAAAATTTAAAAGAGAAGTTTGGGAATAAGGATACTGTGATATTAAAGATTTTATAGATGACACACCTGGGAATAAGGCTGGGGATCGTTTCCAGTTCCAGGGTAACTCAATGTAAATTTAATAATTATATTATGTAAGTAATCTTGATATTGTTTAATAAAATTCAATAAAAAAAATAATAAATAGCCGAGTTTCGATTGCAGTTTCTTCTCAGACCAGAGATTGCTTTTGGTACATTGTTTCTAAACACAGATTAATTCAAAAATCTCAATTCCATTCATTCATTCATTGAATCATTCCATAATAAAAAATTGACATGAAAGGACACTTGTTTAGAAGCATCATGCGTGATCATACACTTGCCTTTACACACATTAACATACTCGTAGAAATTCATTAACCCCTCCTATTACTATTATAAACGCACACGATTGTATGGGTGGATGGATGGATGTTTGATGAACAGATTATTATGAAACTTTACTAATTTTTCAGTATACGCGAGTGAAGACTTGTTCGGAATAATGTATAATAAATGATACCTGTTGTAAAATTTTAATCATAACAATATAAACAAGCCTTTGCAACATATTTCCGGATCCAACGCGTTTAACATTTATTAAAATATTACCGGTATTTGAATAAAGCATAAAATAAGTTTTAAAGGAAAACAAAAATACTTCTTAAAAAATTAATAATATACTTTTAAAATTTATGTTAAAAAACTTGATCTCATTATTTCTCCTTAAAGGGTATAATTTAATATGTCTCCGAAAGCAATTATTATAATTACCTGGCGATGTAATTATTCAACATAAGACAATGTAGCGCTCTCTTAAGTATGGATAATTGTATTTTCAAAGACGTTCTTAGAAACATATTATTTTCGGACTAAATAGATTTTCTTTTAACAAATAATATTGCGAAGAAATCTTAGTAATTTATTTTTCCACAACAAAGAGTTTTAAACTTTGATGTGGGTTTTATAATGGTCATAACAATATTTGTTTTATACACGAGGACTTCAAAACTACTTTTCTGTTATAAATAATGATTTTTGTCCCTGAAGATTTTTATAAATAAACAAAATAAGGTCTTTTTTTACGTTTCAATCCTTCTAATATAATATATACAGAAGTATTAAGCACTCGGCTTGTAAGTTCACAGCTATTCATTATAAAATAAATGATATACTCTACTTCATAACCAAATAACTCCTAAAAGTTTTAAAAAAGAATTTAGTTATCTTATAAACTCAATAATGTGTGTGTGTATTAAAGAGAAGCAAATATAATACCAATACAATTTTTTTTTTTCGATCTAATGATTAAGAAATAAAAGACATTATGAGAAAAATAAAAAATTTTGGAATATAGGCAAAGGCTTTATGTACGAAGTTCAAAGGTAGTTCTAGTTTTTATTCCGAGCATTTAAGAAATCAGTATCACTTGTTCTTTTGAACATCCGACGCTAGTGGAAACAAGTTAGCTTCTTCCACGCGATATGCCGCCATTAATTAGACGCTACGTGCTTCGCGCCACCTCAGTTTACTATCTGTCAGCAAACACGCGACTTCATGTTCTCAACTTTAACGCATTTCTATATACATAAACATTAAATAACAACTGTACAAGTAGGGTGAAACTGACGAAAATTTTGTTTTCTTTGTTGCAAATTCCTGAGTCGTTAATCGATGATGGATCGATATAGGAAAGCTTTATTCGTTCAAAAAAACTAAAAGTGCACAACTTTATTTTAAGGTGGCTTGACGGTGTTTCGCGTGAAACTTACATTCATTGTTCGAAATTATACCATCAAAATTTTAAAAATATCTTAACTTCTTGTTATAAACGTTCTCACCCTTTTCCTACGTATAAGTGTATTATTGCCAAGTCAAAGTTTACAAAAGTAGAGTACAGTTGTACATATAAACATGAAATAATAGCAAATATACGAAACAACAATTAATATAAAACGATCGGGCTATGATAAACTATCGTTGTTAGAATTTGCCACGTTTTGACAATTAAAGAAAGCGTTTTAGTAAAAAAAATCTGAAATCAGCTGTCAGAATATAGCATTTTGTGACAGCGGTAGTTTAACATCATTGTCCTGCAGGACAGTTTATGACTAATTCCCTATATATCCTATTCAAGGTTGACAGATTCGTTTTTTCAACCTCAGACGAGACATTTGAAAATTTTGCTCTCGGACAATCGCTATCATGTTACAAATTGAAATTTTTGTCATTTTCAACTTAGAGTTAATTTAGAAAACTTTGATAAGTTTTCTATATATTATCTTCTTATATAAAATCAATAGGATTATAGGTGTTGTTTAGGTAAATATATAACTGCTGTCAAAATGTTGCATGTTTTTATGACGATGGTTTCATATATCATACAAGTAGGTACATATATTTTATCAATTCTTCTGGCCCGTTTTTAATGTACAACGTATTATAACCCTCAAATTATGTTCGTATGTTTATAGGCATTATATTTCGATTCCATAATGCAGTTTAATGAAATTTTAACCTAAAATGTGTGCTTTCACGCTAAAGTTAAGCAAGCCGTTAGTACCGAGTTACCGACACGTGCGAAGTATTGTCATGGCAGAATATCAGCATATTCAACAAAGCTATGTTGGCCATGATCCAACTGTCAGCAAAACAAAACCCAAATTATCGAAACCGTTAACACATTGACATTGCTCTCTTTAATATTTTATTGGTCAACAAAAACAAATTGTATCATGTGGGTTACATCGGTTAGAATGACTATTAACCACGAATAATTGGGTTTTCAACGTTTAGTAATATATAAAATTGGTTTGTTCGAAAGCAATAATTTGGAGAACTACTAATTAGATTTAAAAATGATTACTTGCGTTATTTAGCCAATTTATTGAAGAATAACTGCCCTCGCAGTTTCGCTCGCTTTAATATACACAGCGAGTTAAACGGGCTATTTAACGAAAAAAAAATGTTTTTATCTGATCAGTAGTTTCAGAGATTGTCCTTACAAACAAACTTACAAACGCACAAACAATTTTTACCTCTTTATATATTGGTATAGATGGTTATGGAGTTATGACATGACGAAATGAATTATAGAAGCGTAGAATCATAAACCATTCATACTGTGGTGTATCCGTAGCTTGGATTTTATGGCCCTCCCTTTTAACGCGGGTAAAACCTTAAAGCGACTTTATTAGATATAAATTTATAAACATTATAACAAAAATCTGTACAATATTTTATTCTAACTTGGAAACGAAAACGTTTATAAATTTATAAGTTTTATTTAATATAAAAATTACGGGATGGTTAAGTATTTCAACAGCTTTGTCTTTTTAAATAAATCTCTTACTAAAAAGCCAAAAAAAAATTTGTTGACATGATGGCTACCAAACTGCATGGAACTGCCCGCTAGGCATATCTGAATATTGCCAAAAACGTAGATTTCAATTGGTTTAGTACAAAGAAACAGGGATAAATAATAATAATCTATTCTAATGCGCTGAATATTATTTTTGTTCCATCCATTCAAATTAAAGCCCATTTATTGAAAAAAGCTTCTATAACATCGCATTACAAACAACAAGAGCGGAATAGTAATAAAAAACGTCACAAAATCTAGTAAATGCCGAAACATGAGTAAAACTAGGTGGAAAAGCTAAATAATATTTAGGCAATATCAATTTGTTTTTTAGTACTTTTAAACTGTTACAGCGCTTATTTATTTTATAAATTTATGTAAACGTAGATTGAAAAAACTTTCGCACACAGACATAGTTTACGCTAGCTATGTTGATCTAGACCAAATTGTACATATAATAAATGTTGAAGTATCATCCTCTTAAATTGCCCCGGAGCGAACGTGACGCAGTCCCTCCCGGGTTTCAAAACATTTCATAATAAATAATTGATTAAAATAAATATCTGCTGAACAAACTCGAAAGTTTTTATAGACAATCTAGTAGTATTAGTTTTGTGTTAGCTTTTAAATAAATATTATATATTTTTATTATAATTTATTGACGCTCGACAGTTAGTATGACTGAATTAACCGCTTTTTTGTATATATTATTGTACAGCTGTAACAGATGTAATGTTTTTGTGTGTATTTTAATCTACTTTGAATTTCATTTAATAGCATAATTATATATTTTTTAGAAATGTTTCTGAATCTATACGCTATCTATGGCTTAGTAAAAACTTTGTATAGTTAACTAATTCACAGAAATTTTTTGAATTACATATTTTTTTCTAAAGAAACGTATATATAATATAATACTTATCTTCCGTCCAAGTCTGCCAGTTATTATTAAGCTAATTGGTGGTGCACCAGTGCGACTAGTGTGCGGATAAGATAGCAAGAGACCCAAAGGTATGTACCGTAAAAGCTAACGATAAGTAGCTATTCGATGAATTTGTGGGAACAGATAAGTTGCACAGCCAAAACATGACATTAAAAGATGCCTTTGGAGAATGAGTGGATTTTTTTAAATATTTTTTTTTTTCTATACGAACAACTTAGATTGTTGTTACTAAATACCTACCATTTTTTACGTCAATGTGTGTAATCAATTAATTTAATAATGAAATGAATTTAACAAATGAATAATATAGAAGAAACTATAATTGGACGTTAAACACTAAATGAAATTACAATTAAAAATAAATTGAGCCGGATATTGTTTTAAGAAATAATTTGTTATGAAACCTTAAATAATGTTTCACCTCAAAAATTTCCTAGAGAACGACATGCATATTCTGCATTTATTTCTGTAAACAAAATACAGTATTAAGGTGAATTTTCCTTAGCCGCATACAAATTTTAAAGTCCTCTTTAAATTTTTAACAACGTTACGAAATTTTAAATCAACCACGCTTAGGATATTTTATTTGAGTAGAATTTTTACATAATGTTTGAATGTTGTTGTATTATATGTATATATTCACATTTAACTTATAATCTTCTAATTAAATAGGAAGAATGCAATCTGACCAGATTGTAATTATTTTACGTATAATAAAATATATAATAGTCTTACCATGACGTTCTATTCTTAATGTCCAATGCTGTAGTAAATGAAACGCAATATCGCCCGAGCATGTTCCCCAGTCCGGTCTATTAGGCGGCAAATCGAACACAGTAATCGTCTCACATAATGTTCTCAACTGCGGTGCTAGTTGGCTTACCGTCTGACCATAGTTTAATTCCTAAGTCCTCTAAATTGTTAACTACCAAGCCAAATACAGTTGCTATGCGTTTGCATCCTTGGGTTAAAGGTTATTTAAACCGGGCGTAGCCACTAAGTATCGTTTATAAACACTGTTGGAAAATATTAATAAATTAATAGAAAAAGATAATTTTATATCTTTAAAGAAGTGAATGCACATTAAAGTAAATCTGAAACTCATAATTTTGTTACATTGTATCATTTTATGTTTTTCCGCGTATATTTATAATATTTTATAAAAATACATCATTATCTACAATACTTAGAATTACTTGTGCCTGTCTTAATATGTATCAAGGTTTTACCTCGATTCAAATGCAGCAGCCATGACATCGTGAAACTTAGAACGGGCTATTGTAATTGAATGCGTATAAAAACTTTGTGTTTAAGACGTTGACTATTGAGAAGTTTCTTGGTCGGAAGCTAACCCTGAATACCGCAGGTATAACATAGTAGTACTTAATAAAGAGTTGTCATATTTAAATGCGTACACAAAATTTAGTGTCTGTAGTGTTGACGTTGAAGAGTACACTTGTCGGAAACCAACCCTGAATTAGCAGTCATATCACGATGGTACTTAAAAAAGGCTACAATTTTATTGTATTAATTCGTATCTGTAATATTAACCCTTTAGGTATTTCTTCGCGTAGAACCATTCCTAGATGTAGAATCAGGTCATGCTTACCATAAAGATGCCTTGTCATCCGAACTAAATCAACAAGTAAAATTCAACTCCATAGGATAATATAAACATTGGGACACAGATAAATTTAAGAAAAAGTCCCCGACGCATTAAGAACCTCCTTCATTTTGGAAAATCGTTTAAAAAAACCTAGACAGTATTATTCTGATTGTTCTTCGTACTCAGTCTTTTTGTGTTACTGACTATACGGAGCTAAAATTATCATTTTCGTTAGCGTGAACATTAAATATCAGAATTTTTGTACAAAACCTTGGCCTTTACTTTGTTGTCCTAATCACAGAATGTATATAAACATAGGTATATATTTTTTATATATACGTCTCCAATAAAAGTTATTACAAATCTAGAAGCGTTTAGGATACCATCGCAATCAACACAGCAGATGGCAAATGAACATAACATCTCACGGACACTAAACGCGTAACATCACGTTAAAATTGCCGTGTAATCCACTCCGCCCCCAGTCTTCGCTGCGCAATTTCATTAGTCGCAAAGAGCTCTATAGCTGAGCGACAACCGTGAAGCTCTCATTCATTAGTACAAAGATATACGTATATTGTCGTATGTTATCCGAATTCTATGACACTTATTTGTTTTTCTCGTATCGACTATCGCTTTGTATTGCTGTTTTTATTTTTCTTTTTTACTTTGTTATTTTTTTTTGTGTGTATGCCTACACTTATTTCTTTCAAAGATCTATGCGGATTATTTGTGAATTTATTTTTAAAAATATCTAATATTTAATTAAAAAATATTCGCCTAACTAATAATTTCTTACAATCACTTATTATTAGAAATAGTATCGTAATGACTAATTTGCGAAAATATTATTAGTTCAACGAAATTTAAAAACTGTATAAAGTTCTATGGACCAAAAAAAATAGAATTTCTATAAAAGAACGTAATAGAATTTATCGCGTATCCTGCCGTCCATACTGCTCTGCGCTCGTGGTGTCGTCAATTTGCATAGAAATGTAATCAATTGAGCCTCCTCTTGTCCAAATGTCAGTGGATTTTTTACTCTGAAAAATAACACGAAAGAAAAGTTATTGCCAACATTTGTTTTTAGCTTTAGTTTTGAACGTGAATAAACGAATCGCTTTAGGGAATCCATCAGAACATTTTAATAGACGAAACTCGTAAAATGAACAATATTCAGACACTTGTAATATTTATGTCAATATTAGCTATTAGTATTTGGCAGAGACAAGAAGCAACGGAACCATCATATATCAATTACTATTAAGACAACATAATTCATGGTAGAATGAACAGTGCAATCGGGAACGATGCAACTAACGAATATTTACAGGTATATAATATTATCATGTTAATAATACAATCTCCAATATGTCAAGTATTTATATAAGATGTTTACGAGGAAACATTGCCGCTTGAAGGTTTGTATAGATATATTTATGTATAGGATTACCTTTAATGAGAAATGATTTAAAAAAGGTTTATCAGTTTGTTCTTCACTTTTAAATATGGATTCTGTTAATGCTGGTAAAATATATAACACGTGCCTAGTTGACACCTTGTATAAAAATATGACTTAGGACTCTAATTAATATGACTATATTATTGAATTTGTAAGACGAATAATGTAAAATTTAGTCGTTAAAATACAACTGAAATTTTTGTAGAAAAATAATGTCGACATGAAAATAAGAAATGTTACACACCTCATTGTGGGTCGCAATATTACTGTTATTCTGATTTATCGTACGTATATGTACAAAATACGGTCACCGTATAAATATTATCTGTCAACGAAAAACAAAGTAACAAATAAGTTTTTTACAAGAAATATAAAAAATAAAGAATGAATATATTATGCAAAAGAACATGTTACAAAAATATTTACTATAGTTGTAAAAACGGTACATTAATAAAAAAACAAATTATTTAAATTTATATAAAGAAAAATCAACTTGATTAATTTAGTTGTATTCGTAGTTAATCAGGCAAGGTTTGAAAAATCAATCGGAAAAAACGAATAAAATCAGTTAAAAAATTCACGGTCGTGCTGTAAATCGATACTTAATTTATTTACACACAGATACAAAGTCAGGGCGGGCTTGTATAAAATAGATTATTTTAAAACAGTACCTAACGTTCTAATCATTAGATATAAAAAATAAATAAATAAACCGACTTCAAAAGTAAAGTACGCTATTTCCTTTGTTAGGATGACATACTAATTCCAGTTATTTTGACGTAAAAATGGTTAAAAAAGTTTCTTCGCATAATACAAAAATGTGGTGCGCATAAATTATCCTGTAACTAATAAAAAATATATCGTTTTAAAATTATTGTATTTACAGTCTAAACATAATATATAACATAAGTCAAATTTTAATAACTTAATCTCTTAACCTCAAATACACTTAAACATTTAAAATACGCTAAAATGGAAATAAATAGAAAAAATATAATTTTAACTTTTATTAAATAGAAACCACGGAATTTCTGACGTAAATTTATATATGAGCCTAAAGAGATTTTATAGCCCATACTCAGTTTGAATAACAAACATGCCATTTGAATGCAATGAAGTGTCTGAAGTTAAAAGCCAATTCTACGGCTCTAACCGAATGCAAATTGGCGTTGGCGGTAGCTATATAGTTTTTCAGAATCGTATACTTTGGCAGCGGTCTTTAATTGTCTAATCAATATAATTTAAAAATATTTAATAAACATTGAGTCTATATGAAATATTTTTATTTCAGTGATAATTTTGAAATAAACATTAAAATATACTTTAAAAAATTTGAAAAGTAACATACTACACATACATAATTATACAAGTAGCAAACGTGGCTAGAGAAAAATCTTCTTAAAGCTTATTTCTATTATCTGTTAGAAAATAAACCTATATTTATTATTTGTTAGAATTGGTACACTTTCTTTATTATTTTTTAACTTATGCTCAACTTGGAATTCTTATAATTTACACAAAAAGATTACCGTAATTAAGTTTCGTCTCGGTGGAATCTATATTCCTAACAAATAATATATTTTGAATTTGATCTTACAAAAAATTTAAAAAAATACAGTATAGACTAAATTAGTAATATATTTTAAAAAATGTAGGTAAAATATATTTTTTTAGTGATTCAATACTTTTGTCAGTGAAATCCGCTGAAGGAAACAAATCATCTATCAAATCAGTAGCCACCTTCAACCGCGGGCTGACTGATGGTTGGCTTACACAAAATATATTATGCAAAAATGTGATAAAATATGAAACGATTTATGTGATCCGCACAAGGGGCGTCTAAATTTGCATAATCACCGTTCGCACAAGTCCCATTGGTATAAAATGCGTAATATCACAACATTGTGAAAACAACAGCTGAGCGCCGGCCGTGAAGTCTTTTGTTATCGTCTCGTAAAATACGAGGACTTTAATAAAGCGTAACTGAGAAAACGGTGTAGTATATAATGTCTGTTTACTAGATTATTTTATATTAGGAACTATAATCATTCGAGTTTCTCTATAACTTCATATATATAGACGCCTCACGTGGAATATTAAGTGACTGTCCATGTAGGTCCCTAAAAACTTAGAAGTAAAATTTCATTATAAATAAAACCATTAAGTTCTTTAAGTTTATTTCATTGCATTAATTAACATTATATGTGATTCTGCATTTAGGTGAAATATGTGTAAAATGAAATTAATTGTTAAAATTAAAATATGTATATGTAAGTGGATATATAGGTACCTTCTTCACTTCAAGCTGATTTATTTTTCTCTTTGAACACATAAATCCTGAGATAGTTAAGCGGCAATAAAATACAAAGATAGGATTCACTGGTGACTGACACGTACACTAGGAAGAGACACTTTCCCACTGTGTGAAGTGTTTGACTCAAACGTTCTATTTCGTTGGACATAAACTTCAGAATTATTAAACATGATTAAATACGTCTACACTGTAACTAAGATAATGAAACGAAACCAACTGAGAAGTATGTAGTTACAATGGCGATTAAAAAGTTCATAAACAGAAAACAAATACGCTTTTAAGTAAAAATTAATTTAGTTAATATAATTTTAAAACGTTCGTATTATGCTCAAGAACACGGAATTTTGCTATAAGGTTTATTTTATTTCTGTAGATATAAAACCTTAAAGTTATTATAGTTAAAAGCAATTTTCGTCGCGTAAAAACGAGTTTTTTCTCATTAAACGTCATCGGTCAATGAACGCGGTACCAAAATATTCAGTAGTTTTTCTTGATATTCACAAAGGCAGATAGAAAACAGTACAGTTGAATATATTGTCGACTCTAGCTATTGATATGCTAATAATGGGTATTGCAAGAGATATTAGGAGTGGCTTACATTTGAAATGTGCTGCCAGGCGTAGGTCAGTTGTTATGTCAAACACAATGCTTGAAATTACACTGGTGGAATCATACCTCTATTAATACCGAAACAAAACGACACTAAAAATCATAATATAAATGAGTATTAATTATATGTTTTTAGGCAATTTTGTATTTATAAAAAAAATAGGAAGTCTTTAAAGTTGACTACTGATGATCTCATATTTAAAATTATACGTACATAGTTTTAAAAAAATTAAGTAAAGCGTTTTTCTTACATATTAAGAATTATAAAATAATTAAAATACTAAATTAAATGACTTATTTAAAAACCGTTTTTCCCATGTTTTGGAATGATTCTAAATCATGAAAACAAATCACACTAGAACCTATCAAAGAGTTCCGCTATCCAGCTTTTGGTTCCAACTTCAGTTCAGCTCAATGGAACCAAATTATTATATGGTTAGTAGTTCGTTAGTAACAGCCTGTAAATGTCCCACTGCAGGGCAAAGGCCTCCTCTCCCATTAAAGAGAAGGTTATAGAGCTTAATACACTACGCTGCTCCACTGCGGGTTGGCGGATATACATACTCGTATGTCAGAATTTCTACCGATACATGCAGGTTTCCTTACGATGTTTTTCTTCACCGCCGAGCTCGAGATGAATTTAAACACAAATTTAGCACTTGAAAAACAAGCGGTGCTAGCCAAGGTTTGAACCTGCGATTATCAGTTGAGATCGACATGTTATTATATGGTTATTGATAAGTAAAACACATATTTTCAACATTTCAAATTGATACGACAATTAGTAATTGTTTAAATTGATACAATATTTGTTTACATACATAACTAGGTACTTTGTTGAAGGTGAAGTTAGTAAAAGAATAAGGATTCAATTTCTACTCCAAATTGCCAATCGCTACTTAATCGTAAGTTGCCAATAAATCTCGTGCTATTTCAATAAGTCCCTCTCGTTCCAATTAGGAGTGCCGGTACTAAACTTAAAGATTACTTACAATTAAGTGGTGTTAGAAATTTTTGGCAATAAAGCAAAAAAATCTAAAAAGCCAAAAAGGTCTTTATAAAATAATCTTTAAAGTAAAGTTCTATATTGAGAAATATTTAGTCTAGTTGATTATGTATTCTGAATTTTAAGTATAAGAAACCGTACCTACGCCGTTCTAAAAGATCATCAATCTTCATTAAAGCTTAGCGACGTACTCGATTCCTCGATTTACTCATCACCGCAAGATATACATTAAGGCATCGTTGATAATGATAAATTGCATAACGATATTTTCGGCAACTCTGGGTAACATAAGTCTTTGTCTAATAATTATTCCATTTCTAGAATATTATGTGTGTCCCTTGACTGTAGGTCGTATACGGGCTTGCTCAACCAGAGAAGTACCACAATCTCAGAGAAAATCGGCGTAATGCAGTTAGTACCTATACATTCGTACGGTACTGAGTTGTGTGAGAGTGGGATGTCTAAATTCTATTAAAGTATGGTGATTTATGTGCTTACTTTTAATTCCTGTTTAGTTCACAATCCAATCGACTATTCTAGAACTGCATCATGGGCGACGGAAATCACGTTATATCAGGTGACCCGCCTGCGCGTTTGATAGTTATTTTCATAATAAAAATAATCTTTTTTCGAGAAAAACGCCTGTAACAAAATACACCATTGAGGTATTACAGATAACATTATATTTTTTTATTAAATTACTCTTAACACGGTTAATGATGTTCACATCAACGAAACAAAATGTAGTGATGAGAATGTGATGGTTTTTGTCTTGAATATACAAGAGGATTGGGGTACTCATATGATACGATACCTATATTTATTGAGTTGTTCTAAACCTTCCCCTAATGGCGGATGTGATAACTTTCTCATCGCTCCTTTTTTGTTTCTTCTTTTTCTACTCTGAAATCTATACTGTAAAGGTAATCCTACCACTTCACTAGGAACACAGAATATATGAATGTATCTTAACATCTGTATTGAAATAAAATATGCTATTTAAAAAAATATAGGTTTATATTAATTAAAAAATTATATTTGTAATAAATTAAATGTGTTTTATTTAATTTACATGTTGTACAATTTTACATTACAAGTATATAGTAGTATGTTATCTACTATTTACATATAACTTGAATAGTCTATCCTAATAAAAGGAAACCGTAATTGACTGACTGATCTAGAAATGCATAGCTCAAACCACTAAACGGATCGGGTTGAACTTTAGAACATAGTTATTATGACGTAATCGCATCCGCTAAGAATGGGTTTGAAAATTCAACCCCTAAAGTATTAAAACGTTGTTTAAAGTTTGTATGGAGAAAAGAAACTTAGCGCAAGTGAAGCCGCCACCAAAAGATAATTTATAATCAAAAATAATTATTATTAGCATCAGTCTGTATATCTGCGTTCTTTTTTTATATTATCGATGCTGTTTTCTGCATCTTATTTACTTAACTTTTGCAAAACTATGGTCCTCACAAGTATTATAAAAAAGCAATTTACCCATTAAACAACATTATAGAAACTTTAAGTAAATATACATCACAAATGTGCAGATCTATTTATACTATAACAGCTAGCTTCGAGCACAAGTATCTTTTGAGCAGTGACGATTCGATTCAGGCAATAGTAATTAAAGGCTCCTTCACGCCTACGGCTGCACAATGGCGCTAAAAACTTGTTTCATCAGAGTTCATTAAGGGGACGCGCAGGCGGCCTGCGGAATAGCGTAGGGTACAAACCCTGCTTGACCTAATTAATGTGCCGCTGTCGCTCGGATGAGTACTTTTTTTTGCAACATCTTTTGTTTCAACATAACGTCAAGCCTAATGTAATGTAATACAAACATTTACTACACGTTGTTCAACGCGTGGAGGACGTAGCGCGTTCTGTTATTCCGTAAGTTTTTTTTTTCATCATTGTTTTTAATAATTGTTTATGCTGTTGTTGTTAGGTAAGTATTTAGCTAAATATAACAGTTATGTTACAGTGAGTAGTTTAAGTCAAACTAGCCTAAGTTGATAGCTATTTAACCCAAAAAATAACATGCAATTAGTTTTAAGCATTATAAATAATTTTATTGTTTTCGTAAGATTGGCACAGCTGTCATTGACTGAAACTGACTAAAGCGCTAAGGGCCACGGGTTCAATCACCACTTATGGTAAACATTTGTATTGACCATATGTGTGCTTATCGTGGTCGGGGTGTTTGTATCGTGTTTCCGGATCTTCGACACAGGATAATGAGACCCTAATGGAGATCGTTGAGTTTAACACATTTTTAAATTATAAATAATTTGTAATCGTTTTTAATTTCTTTTAATAGAAATCGCCACCTCACCCTTAAACTCTACTAGTTGTTTTTCATATTTTATTTGACCAACAAACATCCATGACCAAATATAGTATGAAAATAAAAAAAATGTCTCCCTAGCTTCATACACAACACCGACGTCACCAGCAATCCAATAAAAGGATGCCAAAAACGGACGGTATACGTGGTTTATATAACATAACATAAATTTATTTCAAAGATTAAATTTTTTCCTCATCTTTATAATATATCTGTTAAAAAAGACAGTCAATTACAACTTTTTAATCAAATAAAACTTAAAACATGAAATATATTTTAAAGCGAAGTATGAATACACATTTAAATACTTAGGTTACTAAAGGTTTTATAGTTATATGGAGCTCTTTAAAGCTAGTCCGTGTTATAATTTCCTTTTATCTGCCGTTGGGCTACTCCTGACCGTGTCCCCAAGGACGCGACGAAGTCTACCATATATCAACGAGCCCGCTTTTAATCTCGCAAGCCCTATTTATTCACATTTATTTCAAATATATTTTCCCCTCGGAACTGCTAACATTTCCCGCGCTCAACTGATTTGTGTCTGTCCTATTATAACGCCGTGCTGCAAATAACAAAGATGATAAAGAATTCCAAGTTCGTCCTAAAGCACAAGAAGCAATTTATTTTAAAATGTCAATCCGTTTCGTAAAACGTCGCCCCTTTTATGAATTGCATTTGTGGTAACATTGCGTATAATTGGTTCTTTTCCATAGTAATCGATCTTTATTACACAACAATCAAATATAATTATATACTTACGTACCTGAAACGGCAGCGTAAAAGCTTTTATGCGTCTCCATCAATCTTTAGTAATTAGCAAGTAATCAGTTATTATATAACGTTAGAGATTTTTAACATTGCCGGCAAAATAGTGCAAAAAAATGGGACATAATATCCCGATATAATTGTTTTTAATAAATTTTCATGATCAAATCAATATTCAGTTTATTATGAAAACAATTATAATTATTAACTATTTATTTATCATTATTTTAGGACGCAACATGCAAAGACATATTGGTCCCGTCTCGTTTCGGGGAAACGGCATCAATGGAAAATGATGGATCAGCAAAACAATGCAAATATTTGTCAGATATTCAAAATTATCTCTGAACCGTTTGCAATCAATATACTCAAACCATAGATTAGTTGAATATAAAAATTCCGAAAATATAACTTCTTGTCTTATTGCCTCTACTGGTATCTTGGGGGCTAGTGCATATGTGCCAGATCTTTAATTTAAATGTCTTTGTTTTGTTAATACTATATTGTATTTCTATTTTCTTAAAAATAGGTAAAATATTTTCGTCTTATTTTATTTGAAATAATACAATTAAATATGGTTATTATCCACTAGTATCATTGTATATTTTTAAATAAGGTAGAATGATGTCCAATTAATATTAATTTATATGTTAATATAATATACATTAATATAATGTTAAAATAATTATAATAAATGTAAATAATTTTATTAACACAAAACAATATTTTTGGACATATCAAAAGCATATATATACACTATTTGATACGATTGAACTACCCTGGCGTGTCGTTTTACTCGTGTCTGTAAAAACATAATAAAACAGACGGGAATATTTATTCATTATATGTTTAATGAAAATGCTTATGTAAACTTATTTTTATCGCGGCTCCGTTTATTTTATCCCCTATAATAAATTCATTCGATCACCACGATCCCTGCGAAATGAAGAATGTACAAATGTGTTTATTACAGTGATCGATAGCGTCGTCGGGAGGCTTATCACGAAGCGAACAAATTCTAATAAATATTACGAGGTAGATATTATACATGCGTAAAATACATTACGTAATCCGCCGCTTATTTAAAATACTAACAAAAAAAAGAAGATAAGAAGAATTTAGCACAAACAAGATTTGTTTACTTTAACTAAATATATTACAAATGTTTTGAAGTCTCAGTACCTACAATTTACGGAATTCAACAATGAAAATTATTTAAGAAAAGTTGAAGCGGAACAAACAACAAACATTTTATAAAAAAATTCTAAGATAGAATAAGAAAATTACTTAACTAAGAACAAAACTGTATTTAATTTTGTGACCTTTACCTGTATACATACAATTTATGTAGCTAGTTGAAAAAATATTATACTTTACATACTAATAAAAACTTATTCCATATTTTAATAATAATTAAAAAAAACTTTTCGTTTTAAAAATATGATATAAAATTATCGAAATCCTTACTTATTTCGAGACTCACGCTCCTGTAGGCACTTTTTAATGAGGTCGGAACAAAATGTTATATTTTATTCCACACTCATTATACAAATTTTAATTATAAAAGTGCCAAAAAACGGAAACGCTATCTAAAATTTGTAGTGGTACCCAAAAAATATGTGAGTTGAATTTTAAGAGAACTGTAAACAGGTCATATTTAAAAAATGGAAAATAAAACTAATGTTGTAAATGTTGGTTAAAACTGAATCATTTTAATTCAAAGGATCATTGAATTCATAAGTTTTACTTTCAAATTTGCTAGTGTAACCTTTGAGGTGATAAAGTTATTTTATTATGTACTTATCTTATTTTCTAGGTGAAATGAGGATAAAACAGACAATTAAAATTAAAATGAATATTTGTTTAATCGATTCGGTATGTAGTGACCGCACATGTAGTCCACAATCAACGACTTTAACGGCAAAGTGACTGTAACATTCTGCACCACAAGGATAATATAAGAAAGCTATACTAGATTGTCGTATTTTTGGTAGCATTCGAACATTTCAAGTCCTGAGCCCAAGAATGCGGTAACGCCTGCAATATATCAACGAGCACGCTTTTAATCTCGGAAGCCCTATTTATTCACATTTATTCGAAGATATCTTTCGAGCGCAATTTCCCCGCGGAACTGACAACATTTCCCGTATTTAGCAGATTTGTATTTATTCTTTATGAAACAAATTTACTACGTGAATTAAACAACGAATTGCGCATAATATTATTTAAAGTTTTTAATCTAGTTTTAATGAACTCCTAATGTATCTTAATTTTTTTTAGGAAATGAGATCAAGTACCGTTAAAACATCACTCGTGCTTTTAAAATTTAAATACTAAAATAATACTGCACATAAACTACGTATTACAGATGTAGTTTAAATATCAAAATGGTTATTAATATTAGATAAATAAAAACATAGTCAGTATGCTCGTAAAATACACAAGGTTTACAAATATTTTGAAGAATTTTGAATGAATAACCGAAATAAAGGGCACGATAACTTTGAGGATCTATGGAAATAATTCATGGAAGAGCCAAAACGGTTGAGCGTCCAGAAATCATTTAATTAAAATTCAATGGTTCAAATCTACGTAAATACCTCTTAGCTTTTCAAGTGCTCATTTGGTACATATATAATTGTAATTAATCTCGAGTTTTTTCTGTAAAGGGATTTATAGCTCGTTATGTAAAACGTAAGGTATACAATTACCCGTCACGGGACTGGTATAGAATACAGTTCTCCTCAGTCGCTGGGCTAGCAAGGCGTAAGAGATGAATGTTCCTGTCCGTCTTGTAGCAGGGGGTCCACTCTCGGCCTGGCTCATGTCAAAGACCAACCGCAAAATATCCTCAGATGTATTCTGGTTCGATGGCAAGTAATCCAGCTTTCCTTCTTCCACCCTGTCCTTCCTTTGTTTATGGTGACAGTCTGTAATTCTATACTTATAGTGCAGAATCTCCTACGGCTCTACCGTACGTGTTCTACGTGTGACGATATCATCTTTTTCCCGCATGCGTGCAGGAATAATCTTCCTCTTAGGTTTTCCCTGAGTGATAAAATTTAGGGGTTTTTAAGCATCGAGTGTTTTGCACCGCTGTCGATTTACATGCGTGTAAAGGACATTGTCTATGTAAAATTTAAGCAGTGATGTTTACGTACCAAAAATAATATTTTTAAAGATATACTTTGTATTCATTCTGCATATAAGCTATATTACGAATTTCACCCAATTCTATTAAGCCACAAACTGTCTCGAACATTTTTATATTTATAATATTGCTTTGATATCATTTTCTGAAGCTTAAATATATTTTGATTCATAGTTCCAATAATCATAAGTAATAGCGATATAATATTTATGATTGATTAAATACAGACGCGCCTTCAAAGTGGGCGTATCAGTCGGATATTACGCTAATAACAAGTCATTAGACGATAATGCCAATCAAATTGATAAATGAACATTGATAACTAAATTAAATTCTTAGACAATTTAAAAACAAGATTCAACACACGGTAGAGGTACAGTTGTACATGTATTAAAGTTTTAATACAATTTATAAAAAAATATTTTAATTTTGTTTTTGTTTCATTTGAATACAGCATGAGTTATTTCAATTTATCGAAACGATTTTATTTTTTCTACGAATAAAAATATAAAATTGTTGTTTTTTTGTGATAGTATCCCAAATACTTGAATGTTTTTGTTCATATGAGGGATCAAGGCGGATAATTATTTTTATCTTTGCAAATCATTCACCATTCGACGATGGCTCACTAGCGGCTTAAAATTTACTTTTATATTGATTCAAATATTAATGTCCAATTCAAATATTTAATAAACATAACCGTTTAATTAAATATTCGACTTTTACTATAGTATAATTTTATATAAGGATCTATTCGCATATGTGTGCAGAATTAACTATAGAGTTGAATACATCGCTCTAAAATAAACTAATCGAGTAGTATCAATGTCCGTTAGTTGTCTAACTTTTCGAACCGCGTATGCAACGGGGTTTAAACTTCCCTTAAGTAAGAGATGACAAATAGGATGTCCATTATAGCTTCGAATCTAAAGTTATTCCCAAAATACAATGGCATCGGCAACGTTTGAGGTCTTATTTTAAACAAGTAATAACAGCTTTTGAAACTTAGTAAGCTATTGACTTTTAATTTAGTAACAAAATATGTAGGATTCATATTTGATATTAATTTTATTTATCCGTGACAAAAAGAATTTTACCAAATAGATGAGTGTTAAAGTTACCTCTGTGGGTTTAATTTTTTTTTAGTTTATGCTACTATTTCCTAATACTATGATGTATTATAAAAGTAGAAAATTGTACGTATAATTAATGCGCAAAGACCTAAACGTAAAAAAGTAATTTAGGCAAGTGATATTTCTTTTTTACACAATAAACTTTAAAATACATACTCAAATATAAGATATTTTATTATATCTTCATATGAAAGAAGAAAAGCACAAAATACTCGGCGTAATTTAAAGTTAAAGTAAGTACAGCACTCTGATACTATCCTTATTTACTTAGTTAACGAACATGTTTTTCTCAGACTGTTTTTTCTAATCAATGCTAAACTATAGCATGCTAATTTATCTTATGTTCATTTATAAATTTTGATTGTTATATAATCTTTGACAATAATTTCGAACTAGATTTTTTATTTCATGCTATTAAAGTTTTGGTGCTTGCCAGATTGCGTAAACATGTGGTTGCTTTATAAAAATCTAAAAAAATGACATGTAACTTGACGATTCGAAATTGCCTTAAAATTTTCAGTCAAATAAAGTATTTTTTGAGTTTGAGTTTGAATTTGAATTTGAGTTTGCTGTTTTCTGGCCTATGAACTTCCTTGGTAAACTTTTTTTTTTTCAGACAAAAGTTTCCATTTTATTTCTCAAAGGTGTTTTGTATCGGTAGAAAAATACATATTTTACTGAACACTACATCAAAATGAATCTCTGATACGCCATTTTGAAGATCATTTTTCGTTTTATGACGAAAATGAAATATATATCTCAAAATTAATGTTTTCGTGAAAAATTGGGGCAAAGTATTCGCACAGACCACCTAGTATAAGGTTGCACTCGATAAAATTGAAAATAAAAAACATAGCCGACAATCTACTATTTCAACGAGCCCCAGCACGATACTTTAGCTGTCAGTTGGTGAGGAGTTGTGTATCTTACTGATCCCAGATACTGCTGTAACACCAGATCGAGGTATTGCAACTGTGTTAGTTTTATACCTTTAATAGTATAGTAAATTTTGAATAATTTAGACTAGTAAACTCACTCACTCAGGTTCTTTCAACAACTATGTAAAAAACATCTGATAACTTTGAAACGTCCGAACAGATCTTCATAAATTATACGTAAGAATCATCTAGTTTACATCAACTTTAAAACAAAAACCAACCGCATCACAATTGGTCCATTCGTGAGAGAGCCACGATGCTATAGACAGACATTTCGGGTCGGAGGTTAAATATATAACGACCCCAACAAAAACATTCAGTATTTAAGAATATAAGTAAATATAAAATTTAAGTAAGTAAGACAGGATTTAATGGTTATTAAGGTATATTGACAAAATATTTACTTTTCTTTCTTTTCCATAACGTTCAGCAAGATAAATCCGGTGAGCTACCGCTGTCACAAAGCAATAAATGTATAGCGTTACTTTAGCTAAAGTTACTCGTAATAATCTCTAACAAGCGAATTACAGTAAGTTACCGCTATCTCAACACGATACATTTTGACGGATTTTTTATGCTAAAACGAAACATTATAACCTTGCAATAGCGACAGCCCCGCGTTATAACTCTCCATGTCTTATCACAACATTTTAAATTTGTTTGTTAATTTATAGTTCATTTAATTTGTTTTATTGCCATTTAATTTATGCATGCATAAACAGTTTGAAATTCACAAAACAGCTTTTGCGGATAATATAAATTATTTTATGTTATAACATTTTCATTCAATAAATTTAACAAACCGACGATTACTCATTAGATACAAGTTACATATAATTTTTGTTCAATGATTTATTTATTTAACTTTTTAAGTTACAATGTGTTATAAAGGATTTTAAAAGTGTTTTATGTGATATCACTTTAAAATTCTGCCAATATGGCCTATATATTTGTGTGCCTATTTTTATTGTAAAAGAACGGTAATGAAAAGGAGTCAATGAAAAAGGATATGTATATTCAATTGAATAAAAAACCTTGTTTTTACAAATCTCTGGAATCCGTGTATACCTTGAGCTGATCCCAATAATAAGGGCTTTAATACTCATATAGGAAAACAGCAAAAAACCACGATCCTTTAGGCTTTTGGTTTTCCACCCTAAGACCATAAAAAAGTAGAAAAAAATATGTTTTTCGTGAATTTATGTATTTTCAATTTTATACGTCCACGTCTTTGGCACGCTCTAAAGTGTATAGGATACAAATTAAACTTTGGCAGATTTTAGCATATTTATGTAGTCTTATTACATTCATTTTAATTATAGGAGTCAGTAACATTTATCATTAATTAATTCGGCATTAGGCATTTGGCTTTAATTTTTCATCACTAAAGTCTTGTTTTATAAGTTACTGTATGAAGGCACTTACAATAATTGATATAAAATGACCCAATTTCACAAAAAAAAACACCATCTGAAAAGACTTACATTCAATATTGCGATTGGTGGGGTATGAAATTCCCAATGGTTCATGAGCCACAAACGATAATTTGCGTTCAGCGAAAATCGCTTTTAACCTCAGATCACACGATGCATGCTAATATGAGTTTCTGGGCGAGTGAAAGTTTTATTTTTTCCAAAACAAAAGAAGATTGAGTAAAATACTATTTCCTCTTTTCAATCGACTGCCAAAAATGAGAAATTCCTCAATTCGACCGAATGTTTTATATGTCTGTATATAACGCGTTCACATCAATAAAATCGTTTATATATCGAGGGAACTTCTATATAAATTTAATCAAGGCTCGATGGATTAGCCGAGCCGGAGAATAGAACTCATCAAATGACAACGGTAAATCGTTTGTGATTAATCCAGTCGTTGTTAAGAGTATATATTATAACAAAGACCAAAGATTTAATAGAAGTCGAATACATACGAAGGATACAAGACGACACAGAATTTAGAGTAGCAGTACGCGCTAGACGCCTTTTATTTTATCTGGGGAGTAAACGATTTTCAATGTTTCCTTTTAAATAACAGACTGTTACATTTTTTCTCCGCTTCGATATAATATTCCTAAGCGACTACAAGCCTTATAGAGCTTTTAAATAAAAACGTTTCTAGGAAATGTGAAATTATGATCTATAAAATAATTGTTTATTTATTGAATAAATAAAAAATATTTTATTATCGATATAATTTATTGTATATTTGATATATTTAAAGTTAATTTGGAATCGTTTGGACCAGTAAAAGTTGCTTAGATCCTTTATACAAATAACAAAGGCTTGATAACCTTCAAACGTCTGAAGTTATTTATAAATTAAAAATACAAAAATAAATAAATATAAAATAAATAATTAAATACTTAAGAATTTTTTGATGTCACAAGCTTTCAAAGAAAAACCGCAAAATTGGTCGATGTCACAGACAGACAGATGCACACGTGAAACTTATACCTAACACAATGTATGTACATATTTTGGTAAGAATTAATAAAAATGACTTAAATATTTTCAATCTTTGCTACGATGATGACGATATTTTAATACATAATATTGTGAGTGAGTGAGTATGTGTGTTTGTTACTTTTATATACTGTATCAGTTATATATAGATAGCTTGTATCCTGGATCAACACAGGCTACTTTTATTCGAAGCTATACCGGCGGTTTCATACTAACACACAATAAATTGCGAATGTACAGAAATTGACAGAATATCCAGAAAAAAATTACTGTTACCAAGGGATGGAAAATATCTGCTTTCTTAAATTGAGATAAAAAACATTTATTGGTTCAGCTAAATTTATATAAATGTAAATATATTTTAGCCAATCCAGTAGTAAATAATTTCAAATATTCCTTTACTAGTAGGCATAGAAATACAATAGGCCATGGAATTCTATCAATGAGGCACACCGCAACGCCTTGCATGTCGATTTACAGGGCAATTTACGCAGACAGTTGTTTCACTGGATTAAACGAAAATCGATAAATTAATTTGCCTTAAATCAAGGTTATACTATATAATTTAATATCGAATAGAAATTGAAATATTGTATCACGTATTTATCACTTGTCTTCAATTCAATTGAATTTATGTCATTTTCTACATAAGTTTTTAACATTTCAGTATTCGTATTTCAATATCAATACATTTATGTGTAATATAAATAAAGTCTACGTAAGCATTTATGGGAAATCACAGCAATAAAGGTTTAAGCATCACTAATTGCAGTTATGGCTTATTCCGGTTATTACAAGAAATTATTATTCCTATACTGTTATGTAAATGCATTTATATTCACAATTTTAGTAATAAATGTACGCTATTATTAAAAAAAATGATTTTTCTAAATTGTTTATAAAGTAATAAACAATCATACGTGTCTTTGATAATATAATTTTACTTAGCTTAATGGAGAAATGTTAATAATATTTTAAAATATCCCTTCCTACATCTTTATTCTTGCATTCGATTGAATATAACCAGTTTTCCTTGAGTGCCATTAAATGGCAATTTGAGGTATTGTAAGAGCCATTAGACATCAATTTGTAGTCCAAGTTAGGTTAGGTTCAAACCAACAACAGGCCAAATCGAACTTTATGTAATTAACATTTCGAGTATTTATGAAATATAAATATTAAACGTAAGAATATTTACGAAAAATAATGTTACTAAAATGGCTCTATCTAACAAAAATTATAAGATTATTATAAAAATTATAATTATTTAGTTATTTATCTTTTTCCTATTGCTATATTGAAATTATTTGTCGACTCTAGGAGGTCCGCCTAAAGAGCATGTATTTTCGTACCATTTTATTAACGGCTTTGGAAATAAAACAACAACAAACACAAACAAGTACAAAATGACTATCTTCGTAAATTTTCAAATCAGTCGATTACGTTTTTAATCTTCTTTCTTTTATATAATACGTAATCAAGTATAATTGCCAACAAAGTCTTTTATTAAGCTGAGCTTAATAGCTTACTCTATCTTTGTTGCGGTTTTTTATTGTGGATCGATGAAATAATAGATATTTTGCTCTTGTAGTTGTTTTATTAATGTTCATACATAGATTCAGGTTTTGTTTTATGTTAGAGAGTACAAAATGGAGGATGCTTGCACTACGTTTTTACGCTTTATGAAGAGAACTATGTAAAGACATAGTGTTGCCATTATATATTTAATGTTTATTTGTTTCTCATGTTTACTTCACCATCGGTCCATATATTTATCTGTTTTATACTTTGAAAGGTACATTTTTACAATTTATTACAAAACAAAAACAAATAGACTTATAGAGTAGGTATGAATAACAAAACAAATTTAAATATATAGAAAAGTAAATTAACTTTAATTTCATGCTTAGGTAATATCGATCCTGGTAAAAATATATTGATATAATTCATGCTTTAGCAATGCTTCGATAAATAATTTACCCGTCTTTGTATTTAAGGAGCGTAAAATTATATCTAGTCGAAATAATCGCTGCCATGCGGCCGAATCGGCCCATTACTTCTGGCCGCCGGCCAAAAGCCTACCGGTATCCTTGTACATTTATTTATTTAAAGACTACTTTATTGTGTACAAAGAAATCGTGTACATATATTCATACTATGAGATTCATTTTTTTGGTCTCCTTACAATCAAGTTTAATGCCAAAAAAATTATGAAAAAAGTAGTTGAAGTTTTTGGACTCGTACCTCGTCAAAAGTTTTTCTACTTCATAAGCACAAGCTTAAAAAATTCGGTATAAACCCACCAATTAAAGCACTACCAGTACAATTTGATAAAGTATTTTTTCATTATTTTACAATTATGGATGATTATATAATTGAACATAATATTTTTATATTAAAAGTATCTCGAAAATAATCTTTATATAACAACGAAATTGATACGTTTGCTAGTTACCAAATGTAGAAAATTGGAGTCGAAGAGAATTTATTTTAAAAGCAATAGCTTGAAGTATCTTTGGACTTTAAAGTTGTATCTACTCTATAAATAGAACAAAAGATGTACAACAGACGTTTGTTTTAGTTTAATCTTGCATATTTTTAGTACAAGTGGAATTTACGGGAAAGTCATATTTGTAATTATAAAATAAAGGTCAGAAGAATTTTCAACTTTGTATAAAAATCTTTTATTGTATCGCTATATTGACTGAACCATTTTATTTATAGCCGTCCAGTGACAAAATGTTAGTAAATTAATTGAATTAAATAAAGCGTTTATCTATTATTAATTACACGTATTTCTTTTAATAAAAATCCTTTTATTGGTTAAAAAGTAAAAACTTAAAAAGACTTTACGTACGCACAATATTTTCGGCGAGTTTCCTTAATGTCGCAACAGGGATGTTATATTCTAGATTAAACTAATTTCTGGGTTTTTATTTAATGTAATTACTTACAGCTTTGCTCGCGTTAGAGTATATTTTGTTATACTAAACAACTAAAACTTATTTTTCCTTGTGGCCGAAACAACACGCGCGCCACCTACTGCAAGTTAATCGTACTATACTCATAATATTTCGCTAGTGCTAAAATAGTAAGTTCACAAAGTTTTATTCTAATCGTATAAGGTACGAACAAACAGATATTGATTTTCTATATACATTCAATAAATGACGACATAGAAATATACAGGTACATAAATAATATGCAAACTATAACCCTACTAAATGTTCAGTCATCACTATGTAAAATACACGAGCAATTATTCGGATGACTAATTGCCAATTCATGTTATAAGCAAATAAACACGAAACTGCTATGATAACATAATTGCAATGTCTGACAGGATACAACGCGGCAATAGTGTACTAAACATGTATATAAGTATTTGAAATAATTGTTCTCTCATTAGGAAATAATTACAGAGATATATTATAATATTATAACTTTCTTCCGAGTCGTTGTTATTTAAATGTTTATTGATTGTATAAAAAATTCAGGAAAAAATATTTAAAAAATGCGGAATAGTATTAAATCTATGCAAATAAATAAAATTAAAGTATATGTTTGTCATTTTAAATTAACAGTTTTTAACTAAATATATGTATATGAAAGCATATAAGTACTTATATCAAAAACACAATTTTAAAAATGTTTGTTGTCTGTCTATTTGTTCAGGCTAATCTCTGAAACCGCCGAATAGTTTTGATGGGACTTTCAGTCACAGATAGCTAATGTTATGAGGAGTAACTTAAGCTACTTTTATTTTTAATTTATTTTATTTAATAAATAAAAAGGAAGGTTACGCGAAAACAAAATTGAAACGTATTTCATTAATAGTGAACAATATGCGATTCAAGCAGGGAAGATAAACATTATTTAAATATAATTTTCCTCAAGTTAACGCAGGTGAAACCGGGAGGCACAGCTAGTATTAAATATAAAATATAGAAAAAAAAATTGTACGTACATATATCTGAAACATAAAAAAGCTTTATTTATTATTATAACCATTTGAAACATTCAAAACATTATTTTTAATATGTTCATAAATCAGATTTTTAGTTCTAGCCTCACAAGCTATCATAAATCGTCTAAGACAATAGAAATTTAATATCGTCAGGAAAGATGTAATTTTACGTTAAAGTTTTGCAATAGATAACTCCTTCATTGAAAACTGCTTGTGGATAGAATTATTGAGTGCTACTTTCCCTCTAAATCAATAACCTTTGATTGTATAATACCATTGTTTAAAGTTTATTTTCCATTCTATTTTAGTTTGTGAATTATGTTCAGTTGCTTTTTTTAATCAATAATACTTTAATGATATTTATACAGTGAATCATCAACATTACTCAATTAGTACACGCATGGAGAATTATTAAACTGATTTATTGGTTATATGATTGCATTTTATGTAAATTTATGGTAGGACGTCAGGCGTAAGTGTGTCAACGTGTAATGTAAGTCCTTTGATTGTATATTGTCTACATACCGCATTGCCATACAACGGTTATCATTTTTTGACCACGTGACACTAGCGCCATCTATGTTTGGTTCCATATATGTGTGTTCAAAGGGCTGACATTTTATACCATTTTTTCCAATAAAATAGGAAAATTTTATTGGAAAAATGGCAATCAGTACATTTTAATATTAAAACAACAAATATTTACTTTATTTCATAAACAGTAGCCCAACAACCAAGGGAAGTGTAATACAACTATATTGTTGAAAAATGTCATTTAAATAAATTTAAAAAAAAATAATTATTACAATTATTTACCAATTTATGAGTATAATTTTACAATATTTACTGATGGAATGTAATGTCCTTTGTTTTACCTTTTTACCTGAATAGTTTACGCAACATGAAATTGCACAAGACATCATTTTAAATTATTTTGGCAGAAGCAAAAACTTGTCTTTACTGTTTGGCACGCTGTATGTACTGACACCGGCTTTTTGTGAATGGCACAATTTTACTACAATAGAAGCGCATTTTGATATTTAAAAATGGCGGAATGGGTATCTAGATAATATATAATCAAAGTGTGAATCATTTATTTGCTTCATTAAAATCTTTTGACACCAAATCTTACAAAGAAATCGGAAACCAAAACTAGCAAAAGTTTACTAGAGTAAAATAATCTTTATTAAATCAATTAATAATATTTTTAATATATTATACTGTTAGCAGACAGAAGAAATTTTTATGACGGTAGCTTGCCATCGCTATAAAAGGAAGACTTCAGCCATTCGAGCATCACTTTGCTGTTGAACTTCAGACTGCGCGGAAGCTTTCTGCCTGGCTTTCATTTTGCTAATTTCATTATTTTTATAGTTAAAATTAGTCTGGAACGTATTTTGGTTGTAAATTCGTTAAATCATAAAATTAAATGTTTACTTTCGTTTTATAATCTTTTTTTTTAAGTCTACCTGCATCTTCTTTCTTACAATACTGTATATTTTAATATTTAAACTTCAATTATTTGATTTATTACATAAAAAGCAGCACAAACTAAGCGCAATGATATGCAACTATATTGGTAACACTATATTGTAAAATGATATCTTCATAAGCTAAAAATAAATAATTATTATAAAAATCATTTTAAGCAACTTATGTTTATACAAACACAATACTTGTATTATATACTGAATGTTATCTCTTTAATTTAACCTTTTTTATCTCAATAGTTTCTGCAAAATGTAATTACACAAGACGCCAAGATTCATAAATATTATTTTAGCGGGAGCAAAAATTCGCCCTTACTAGATGGCGCGCTATATATACTGACAGCGGTTTTCTGCGTATGCATGCATTTCACTGCATCTGCATTCATGACATTCAAACAAGATGAAATAGGAATCTACACAATGTATAATCAATGATAAAACGTTCCTACTAAAAACATGTAACGCGATATTTGAATTTCCAAGATGTGTTTTTTTTTCTACTTATCTATTTATAGACATCGATTACTAAACTCCAAACACAAATATCTGCAAAGTAAATACACAAAAAGATAACTGAATTGAAAAGATAAACCTTTTTTCCGTTAGCACACGCACAAAGGCTATTCACGATGGAAATACTTTCCTAGGAGAATTTCAATTCCAAGATTTAACAGTGCCGACATGTTTCGATTGGGTGCCTATACATTGTAGCACAATAAATCACCATGACGTGTTGTGGAACCAGATTCCATTCAAGAGTTATCGATTCATCTACACGTGCACGCATGATCTAAATAGAAAGCTTATCCTGTTTAGGCAGTCCTCAAACGAATTTATCGACGACAATTTGCAATGCAAAGAGTAAAATACTCTTCGTACCAAAAGTGTATATAATAAAACGAAAATATTTATATAAACTAATTCATACACACTGAGCCAGAACTGTGGGGGATACAAAAAAAAATGGAGCTTGAAATTTTGGTAGCTGATGCTTTTTATAATGTAGGCATTTACATAGAAACGTTTTTCGATATTCCTCTCTTAACGTGCAAAGGAGTAAAAATATTTGTACGCAAAATGTTATTTTACTGTCATATTTACTTAAATATTAGTATACTTCTTAATGTCAATAAATGAAGCATAAAACATAAAACGTACGTATTCTTATGGCCAGTTAAATTTATATTGAGAAAAACACCTAACTACTTCCTTTGCTGATAAACCTTAGAGTTAGCATAAACATTCCTAAAGGGTGAAAGACTAACCTAACGAGTATTTAAGTTTCGAACGGACAAAATTTCGTCGGTCGAACAGTGTAGAATAATTATATTTATGTTTATATACTGTCTAAAGCGAAGAAGTATGTTTACTTTGCATCAAGTGATATGATGTAAAGGAAAAAAATTATTAATTTGGATAAGCGTTAATTAATACTATACCTATCAATCAAAACAAGCTTCGAAAAAAACTATTTTTTTTTACAATTTTTTTAATTAAATATTAATTTATGTCTTAAAGTTATGTATAAAAGTTACGTCGAACAAAAAACTACCTTTTGCTTTTTTTTCGTTTTTTCACATCTTCGAAAAGGTAACCGTTTCCTGGAGGGAGATCAATTTATGTGGTGATTTAAAAAAGCTGCGATGGCATCCGCTGCTATTCCCGTACGATGACCGCTCATGGCTGGCTATTGTGTAAGGCAGTTCGAGGCAATCCCGACTGCTACCCTCCTCGGTATGAGGACACGACACCGCCATCTTACAGTCCGAGTCTCGCAAGTAGAGAACTAGATCGATCTCCGACCAAGACCTGCTTCTCTGCTTATCTTGATACGCTTCGTAACAATGGCGCTACCGATTCACATCCTATACAGGTATTCTCCTAAGGAATCGTGACCGGCCGATACCTGTTTAAATCGTAAAGTGACTCGTCGCTTCCTCCTCATCCATGCCTCGAAGGTAGGAGAAAACCACGTAATTTCTTTGAAGTTAATCAGAAAAACTAATTCAGTACAAGTTGAACAATTATAATAAATGCTTTAAAAGCTTACATCATCTCTTGCAGATTAATATTTTACCAGTTTTCTTAATGACTTTAATCAAATTACAAAATATATGCGAGCAAAGCGGCAAAAAAATCTGGTAATAGTATCGTTAAAAATTCAACTGTATTTGTTTTTGGTGATAAAAATATTCCCTAATACTAAGTTTACAATATGCAAATTCGACGTTTTGGTACACAATTCTCCACGAAAAGATAATTACGTTATCGCGCCTGTCCCGTATAAAATACCCATTGATTATTTATAAAATTAGGTGTTATAAGTTTTTATATTTCTATTATATTTTATATTTATTTTGGGTGATATTTTTCATTCGAATTTTTTGCAAATCCATTTGCAATTTATGTAACATAACCTTGGGAATATAATACATATTTTACATCTATATACCTTCTTGTACATTCTAATCTTAAAATACCGCAAATCATCCCAACATCTATTAATTAATTAATAATGTTATAGGTGATTTTCATGGTATTAGAAATATTTCACCGGCGCTTTAATTATTTTAGTTCTGATTCACGAGTCAAACCCTCGTCAACAAAACATTCCACGAATAATATAGTGCTCTGTATCACAAATTTGTACACTACTTTTCTTCCATTTGATAGAAATATGTAAAAACACAACATTCAAAGAATTTGACTAAAGAAAAGTAAAATTTAAAATTTCATTATAATATTTATTTGTTTTTTTTTTTCGAAATAAAAATTCGTAAGTAGGACATTTATGTTTTATATACTTTGTAGAAATAAAAACGTGTACAGTATTTAAAATCAATTAGTCACATTTATTATATGTTTTAATTACTGTTTACGTAATAAAAGCAAATATTTACAAAAACATCTTCAACATCACATTTCGACAATTTCTAAGATTGATTAGAAATACACAAAACTTCAATAAAAGAGGCTAATTACATTTTCTTTCTCTCTTTATAGCAAATTCAAAGCAATTTTACGGCTTTTTTCAATTAAGATGCTTGCCTTACTTCGACAAGTTTTTTTTTATTTAATAGACGGACGGAGCTGCTCTTTAATATTATATTTTATGTTTGAAAACATTTTCACCGGGTTTAGGGTTTATTTTTATTTAGATGTCTTGAATTTATCAATTTTGCATAATAACATACATAGCACAATATTTATTTTTACTATATTTACTATGTTTAGAAATTATTAACATTACTTTTAAATCACCCATCATACGTAATACGTACATACGACATACATATGTACATATATACGTACATGTTAAACATATAACCCTCTTTTTAAGTCTCACCACATCGGGTAAAAAAAACAATTGCCATGATGTTTACCAATTTAAAAAAAAAATCTTTAACCTCCCCAGGTTTTCACCCCCTCCCCTCCCGCTCCCCCTCTACACAAATTTTGGCTTCGCCTCTGTTGTGCCCTAACTTCCACTTGACAGATTTCATAATTTTCTTTCTTTCTAATCTTCACTTTTATAAAACAATCTTCTCTTCCGAATGCATAGTTCGAGAACTATTTATTTATCGACTTATCAGATATTTTGATTACGTTTAGTGTGTCAAGAATTTGTGGTGATATTATCAAAGTTCATATCTCTGGAGAAACTAAAGCTAGTATTGAAATTCTGTATCACTTACGCGTATATCAATTATGTATGTACACGAGAACATTATTGTTTGTATATAATTATAAACGTATCTCAAATAGTTATAGGTGGTTGGTTGGGTAACATACGGGTCTAAAGTAATTGGTAACCTTTCATGTAAATACTATAAGGTATATATACGGCGTACTTCTCAAGCTTGAACTATTCTATAATAAGTATTTAATATTTATGCAATCAAACCAATGTGAATATATTTTATATCCCAGGATGTACATAGCCACGAATAAAGATTCCAAAATAAAACTTTACTTGTTAGGACTTGCTTTGCCATACAAGTAACGTTTAGCGTATAATTTTATTTGAGTTTATATTATAAAATAACATTACCGAGGTATCCAACAGTTGTTTTCGACGTTTGCTTGAAACTTTTCCGTTGTTAACGTTCACTGTGATAAATTTCCCGTTGAGGCAACTCTTTGTTCAGATTTGTGCTAAAAAATACTCGCTTCTACCATTGTAGTATTTGATTTGATGAATTATGAAATGAAACCTCTTGTTCATTTTGTACATAAAAGACCAACCACAAAAATGTATCAGAAAATCCACACAATTTAAAATATTAAAAAAAAAATCCTTAGTAACTTAATAAAGCTATTACTAGTACAGTAGTTCTCTATTAATCGTCTTATTCATAAAAAAATGGCCAAGTGTAAGTCTGAAAGACTCACTCATCGAGGATTCCGCACAAACTTGTGGGAATATAAAAAAGACCAAACCATCCAAAGTAAGCGCACATTTACATATTTTATCTCTTTCTTTTCATATTTGGAATAATTTTAAACATATCTCTTGATTAAAAAAAGATTTACTATTTAATCTTTTAAGCTTGTTTTCTTCTTTTCTGAATAGTTGTTATAAAGTAATTAAAATTGAAAAAAATGGTCCGTTATTTTAAATGTTTAAATAATATTACTTCTATGTTAGTTATACCTAATATTGTAATAAATATTCAAAAAATAAATTTAGAAAAGTAAGTGAACAATCAAATAGAATATTCTTTATTGTACACCAACAAAAATATACAAAAGATACACAAGAAAATAAAAATACAAGAGAGGGCCTTATCGCTAAAAGAACGATTCCAGGTAACCTTAAATAGAGGAGAGAAATAGGACGGTAGGGGTAAATGATATTAGATTCTATAAAAATTATTCAACAAAATTTTCAGTTTTCAATAAGAAATTAACACTATTTTTTTATTGTTTCGTTGATTTTAAAATTTACAACTGTTGTTTTTTTTTATCAAAAACAATTACATTTTAGTGTGCATGTGCTTTTTCCAATTTCTCCAAGAGAAATCTGCTATTGCCTCCATTCAACCATTGTAAAAACGTTTTTTTAATTTTTATTGTATTTGGTTATTTGCTTTTTTTGTGATGTTCGGTAAGTAGAATGTACTTACCGAAACTATACTACACTATTAGTCGCGCGGGGTCCATTGGACCCCAAGCACCAAGCTACTTCTAAGGGCGGATCCAGCTTCGCCGCCAGGGGGGGTCACCTAGTTTTGGTCAAGTCACAAGAAGTAATAATTTAAGTTTGATAATAATCGATACAGGTAAAAAGTTATCACTTCTTCTTCGATGGGTACGTTTTAATGGACGTGGAGAAGGGCCAGTTCGATTAAACGTTCTTTAATCATACAAATTATATTAAATTAATTAAAATATTAAAGGTACTTACATAAAATCTATATTGTGACATAATTAGTGCTCTACCTAGGTCTTGGACCCAGCCCAGGAAGGGGTCATGACCCCCATGACCGCCACCCCCCCCCCCCCCTGGATCCGCCCTCGGTTACTTCACGTGTTATTAACGCCGCAGCTAGCGGAACACAGACACGCGAAATAAGGACACTTAGGGTCCAATGTGCCTCACGCGACTAATTAAAGGTTAAATTTGATGACTTGTTGACTTAGAAGTTTTCACAGCTCTTAGTGGTTACAGCTCTGAGTATTTGATATAAATTAAATCTATATATCTTTACACGTTCCTTGGAAACAATTATGTACAGAAATTTACAGTTTTGTTTTCTTCTACTTGCTCCTTGCTAAATTTCATGATGCTAAAATGTCTTTGCGAAAACGCTAAAATGCTCAAAATATGACTAAGAAGTTTATTTTCACTGTTTCAAATCGTTGCATATCTGAGTATATTATATTGATTTCGAAATAAAAACTTCACGCTTTCCTGAGAAAAAGATCTTTTTTCTGAGACAAATAGATGGACATAAAAATGGTCCTATAAAGGTTCCGTTATTTCTTTTTGGGTATGTGATCCTAGAAATTACCTAATCGATATAATTATATTATTTCAGACATGTGTTGTTATTGGTATGATATATCTCCCTCAACACTACATCTAAATTAATATTTGATATGCCATATTGAATATCTTAAAGTCGATGTTTCCATTAATAAATTACAATTTCAAATGATTACGTAACTAATTACTAACAGAGCGAACTATTTGCACGGGCCATCTAGTTGTTATAAAATATGGTGAAACAAACCAGATTCGCATTTATGTACAGTCATTATATAATTTATGAGTTTCTCTGTCCTCGTGTACAATCCTAGAAGATGGGCGTGTCAAGTCGTCAGCTCATTAATGAAGATTGATGACCGCTCTCCCTAATATAACATGCTCTTGGTTTTATCTTTATGATTTAAAATACTTATTTAATAATAGTGCAAATTTTAGACATTAGGCAAATTTGCATTACTCTACGGACAAATCATTCATCCTCCATCGTCAGCCTATATTAGTTCCCTGCTTGGACATCATCCTCGATTGCTTTTATCCAGGTCATATCAGCCACCCTGTTCAGATCATCGCTCCAACTATTTTGAATTTATCCTAAATTACGTTTGCGAATTCACATGCTTTACTCAAAAACTCGTCTACCGCCAGCCTACTGCCACTTGCTAATCCGGTGGGTTATATCGACAACTCTGTTGGATATCATTCCAAATTCGGTCCTTCCTATGAAGGTAAGTGTCAACAGAAAAACTTCGAGAGCACTACCCTGACATAGCACTACCCTGTGGGGAAATCGGTTTGGAAATGCCATATTCGTTGAACATGATGAATTTAAAACCCCCGACAATCAATGCGTTAAGACCATTTTAACGAGCCCCAGTACGATACTCCTGCTATAAGTTGATGAGTTTTGTACCCTGCTATTTTCAGATGACAATGCAGCGTCAAATCAAAGATAAGCAACCATGTTATATTAATATTTTTCATAGTATAGTAAATTTTCATAGTATAGTGTCGATTAGACCAGTAGAAGTAACTCAAATTTCACCTTTCAACGAGTGTAAAAGGGTTGATAACCTTCGAACGTCTGAACAGATCTTCATAAATTATAGATAAAAACAATCTTAAATATACAAAAAACACAATAAAATTTGGGTACATCAGGGACAAATTAGTTAGGCACCATCAGACACTTGACATAAACAGATAGCCCACAAACTATAACACCCCTCTTTTTTGGCATGGAGTTAAAAAGCCTAACTTAAACAAATCGTCCTGTTTGCTTGTCGTATTTGGCATCAGCGAATCAAAATACATGTCCGTGCGAAAATGTAGACCAATCAAAGTACCTATAGACTTATAAGAACTTGGAAATTCACATTGATAAAATACACCACAACCGAGCCAATGGAGCATTTTAAAATTGTATATTATTCATGATATTACGAGAAAAAGAATATGTTTAAATTATTGAATAGAAAATTTTCTAACATTACGAGTCCATTATGCTAGGTCATTTCATCTATCACAATTTTTACACTGGTAGCTAGCTACGAGTATTTGAATTAGGTCGCTCGCGTAGCGGAGGGAGAAAGTGGCATATAATAGAAAATTATATTTAAAAATAATATTATTTCTTCTTACACGATTTTTATACAAAATATTGCATATTAATATTCCACTTTATTATTTACGGTATATTTTTTGTTATAACAGTACAGTATATAAGGTGCTCAAGCAGAAGGGTGTATACCTGGACAGTTTTCCAGAAGAAAAGCTGGGGATTCCATAGCCGCCTAATTTCGAATTTTTTACTTCACTAATACGTTTTCTTGCCAACGGTGCCGCTTTGAAAGAATGGTATCTAAAAACAGTTTTTTGTAATATATCTCTTTTCCTACTCAATTTACAACGAAAATAGTTAAACATTATTAAATGTAAGAAAACTTTATTTAGGTTATTATATAACCTTATTTCTGTAAAATGAACAGTTTGAGCGTTTAAACGCCGCAAAATGGACACATATTTGATAGTAGAAAAACTCATTTCCACAATAAATTCCACAAAAAATAAAGAGGTAAAGTAAGTGGGGCATTTTTTCACGTTAAAGTGCTATGAGTAATTATATACAATATTAAGCGCATTCTCCTTTGCTTCGTTTTTCTTATTTTTTTATTGATTTGTTTAACGGCTTCATCTTTCTTAATCGACAATGTGTTGCCGGTTTTCATGCCCATTCCGGAGAAAATATACAGACTGCAGGAAACCAGTTTGCAGCTGTCTTCAGGCGCATGAGCCCGTTTAGAAATTATTAAACTAACCTTTTATTTGTTTTTTTCATCATATCATTATTTTTGTAATTATTTACAACTTTGCAGACTTTTCTCTTCAAAACACTACTACCTAAATTAGAGTTTAGCTTAAAAAATTACCGTATTTTAACTTTACAATATAGGTCATCCAAAAATAGTAAAATAAGACACCGAAATTTAACAAAAAGTTATGAGCTCATAAAGTTTAAAATTGGATGAAACAAAATTTACAGCTTGCAGATCAGTTACAAATTAGATGTAAATAAAAAGAAGTTTAAGTTTGCTTTCATAGACTAATCTAATTATTTCTCTTTGAATAGTAAATCACAGGTAAAAAATTATTCATTTATTTGTTTTACTAGTTCACCATTTTTTAAGTTAGGTCCAAACTGCATTAGAAGAAAATGATTTTAAACTAATAATAAATAAAATGCGTGTTGAGTCGACTTTACAGCGCTCGCACAAAACTATCCATTTAACAAAAAGAAAATATTTACATAAATTATAGGAGATTTTATCTAGTTGAACGTATTAAAAAACTATGTTTGTTGTAAAATGAGTAGAAAGGAAAATGTAAACAAAACACTGTTTTTGGACGGCATTTTCCCAAAACGGCGGTGCAGCTAGCAAAGGTATGAGATGACAAAATAGAAATTGTGATATGTGCACATCAAAATCTACAAAATAAACAACTTTCTAAACGCAAAATACTTTCCGGATAAAAATATCAAATGACTGTACTATTATCTGAATTAATATTCACTCTAAATTAACTGAAACTTCCGGATAAAAATATCAAATCACTGTACTATTAGCTGAATTAATATTCAATCTAAATAATCTGACGCTGACGTGACGTTTGCCGATTAAATTCCCGTTCGTTCCAGGGAAAATATTTGTATTTCTACAAGTATTTATTTCGATCATTAAGTAAAAATTATTAAGTCATTCAAAAATTATAATTCCGGGCTAAAATAATAAGTAGAGTCAAAAATTTTCTAGAAAAATTTAATTTTTAACATTCATTCGTAGTAACAAGATGTAGTTAATAAACAGAACCCGCTAACATCATCACCCTATGCACGCCCTAGCTGAAAAGGCATGAAGAATAAATCGCGTCGAGAGCTACCTACATCAATCTTCAGTAATTAGCTAGTGACGGTTGCTAGCTCGTGCTAATGACGAGCAGGCGGGCCCGCGAACACGGTCACAGGCTTCGAACACTTATTTTGACACGTCTATAACAATGTGTTGTTTATAAAAGCAAATAAAAACAAAAACTGGTATAATAAAAATAAAATCTGGGTTAGTTTATCTACACACAATATACTATTAATTGGTGAAAATTTTTAAGTGCTGGATTTGACATTCATCTCTTGTTTGACGATGAAAACACCACGAGGAAACCTATATGACTGTGCCATAAAAAATTGTGACACATGTATATCCGTTTCATCTATGAATTGAAACAATGTTTAGCACATTTATTTTTTTAATTTCTTTGCCCAGTAGTTATAGTAGAGACATTTACAGGCTGTTATAATAAAACAGTGGAATTTGTGTTTAAATTCATCTCGTGCTCGGTGGCAACGGAAAAAATTGTGACGAAACCTGTATGTGCCGGTAGAAATTCTGACACATCTATATTCTCCAACCCGCAACACAACAGTAGAGCAACTTGATGGATTAAGCTCTTAAACCTACCCGTTAGGAAAAGAGGCCTTTGCCTAGCAGTAGGACATTTATTGGCTTCAACAGTAAAGATTACACTAAATCATATGTATATATCATGTAAATCATATATATTTTTTTATAGTACATCAGCCTAAACGTAGTATTATTTTACTATATCGCATGTAGTAACATTGGAAAGAGAATTTAAAATCATTATAAAATTACGTAAACTGTTTGTTATTTAAAATACAATCCCTTTTTTAAATATTCAAGTCCAGATTTTCTATAACAATTACGAGACTTACAATAACGTGGTATATGCTCTTAAATACTTTTATTAAATGAATGTATATTTCTTGCGTTTTTTACTTTAGGTGATATTACATCGATCGCGACCAGGGGACCAATTATGATGAACTGTCGCCATCAAAACATAACGTTTATTGACAGTCAAAGCGTTTAAAAAGAGAAAAAATACTGTCAGAATGTATAATTTTGATATAGTTATAATTTAACGTAATAATATTATTAGATAGCAAATAATTGATTTTCCTCAGTGTGACATTACCACTGTCGTGCTTATGAAGGTTAATTATTCATTTCTGTAAAAATTAATTATATAATTGGATAATAAGTTAAATTGTGTAAGTAGTCACAAGGCAATTTCGAATCCTGATATTGTACCATTTAATGCTTTGACCAAATGAAAACTCTTTTCCATGTCAAGAAATTCAAGGTTAGGGCGTTTTAATTTTCATACACCAATTAAGTCATGTCAAGTGTTAATTTTCCGAAACTTAGCATTCCATGCCTAACACATCAATATAATCAACTATAAGAAAACAACGTTTTTAATCAATTACTAAGTCGTATGAAAATCTGTAAAATATATAAGTATATAATTTTATATACTTATATATTTTACCTTTGATATTATTTATGTATGTTAAATAACTAATTAAATAATGTCTAACGACAATAATCATTATGTAACAAAAATATTTTATTAACGTTATAAGAGGCCGTACAAATGAAGTGGGATAAAAAATAAATATCTATTTCAATTTAAACTCCTAAATCCATAGAAACCTTTAATCATTAAATACACTCATAAAACTTCAGTGCTTACGGAAAAATCGTACGCTTTTTAAAAGGCATTACCGAATATTCATTCGGTAATTCGAGTGAAATCAATTAAAATCCCTTTTTATCTTTTATGATATTCGCGCAAGAATTATATTTGTTATCCGATTTCGAAAAAAGAAGAGGTTCAATTCTTCGGAGATTTTTTTTATCTATGTTCACTCGAAAACGGCTTGACCGGTTTAGTTCATTCTTTATTTTGTTCCAGATTTTTCCCAAAGAATTTTCATCAAAATCAAGTTAGTAATTTGGTTTTGAAATCAAAAACTACAATAAGTACGTCATTAACGTAAAGAATATTACGTATTTTGCTTTTGAAGTTAGTTCCTCTTTTTTAATAAGTCTTGTTTCCGTTACTTCACTTGATATTTAGCGTTATTGATTTACTGACATATTCTTTAAAAATATTTTCGTATAAAAATATTGCACAAGTACAAATTAAACCAATATAATGTTACATTAAATTTGAGCAATTATAAATTAGTATTATTGTCGATTTTTATTACACAATATTTAAAGATTAAAAATATTTTAAGAAACCAGGAGACAAAATAAAAGTGTAGATGTAATAACAAAAATCATTTATATATTTAGAAATAAATACCTATATTATATTTATTAACTAAACGTAGTCGCAGTATCTATTTTTATAACATTATATAAGTTGAGATATCGATCCATAGCTTTTACAATAGGTAACTAAGTTATAATAAAAATCAAAACCGACAAATACAGCGTTGAAATAACCTCAGCCATGATACATGTACGAGTTCATATCGTTTTCATTTAACAATGGTGATATCTGTCCGCTGATATTTTAATTGGACTGCAGAGAAAATAAATTAAAATTGACGGCAACTTAACAAGCATATGACGTTATTTTTATAATTATAGTCACATAAGAAAAAAAAACATTTTGAAATCATTGTCTCTAAATGATTATTTTTGTAAATATTTTAAAACGATGTCTTCCTATACAGTATTTCTGATTAATATTCGTGATAAGAGAGGTAATGTCTATAAATCACAATTTAAACCTGTCACCCATTACTCAGCACGCATTTCCATTTTACTTGTCCCTCGTAAAAAACAAGTTAAAATTCAGACAAGATACATAAATGATAATAACATCAAATGTGAATTAACTAATATATTTAATGCCTTGTATGTAATACATAAAAATTAATTTATGGCTCGAATTTTTATTAATCTACCCTAAGTAATTAATATTTCTTGCTGCATTATATGTATTCACTAACTATGCCTCGACATTTTTATTTTTAGTGAAGCGCTTCGATGGGCTCTTTATATGATTTTTAGGGTCCCATAACCTATGAGGACGGGGTATTAGTAAGCCTCCGCTGGCTTTCTTTCAGTTTGTCCATCTGATCATCTGTAGCGGGTTGTGTCTCATGACCTGTAATTATTATATAATATATAATAGTTAAAAAATTCACAGAATTTTTCCGAATTATCTGATAAGTTTTAATTTATTATTTTCTTTATATATTTTTGCTAACGTCAGTACGACTCTCGATGGCGATCTCGTGGAGTTAGTTATCAGGACCCTATGTTAAAAACAATAAAAAACAACACACTCAATTTATTTATTTATATGTAATCAAGATTAAAAACTTTGTTTTTTCCTTATTGTACACAAAGAGTGCTACATTAATATTTATATCATAATCTACTCTATTTTTTTCTGCAACAAAAAGTAACAAATTGTGTTGAATTTTTCTACAAATCTTTCAATACAGTTTTTATTTCCCTTACTGTTTTTATCTCCGTTGTGATCCAAAAAAATCAAATCAAAATATACCTTATTCGAGTAAGCTTTCACAAGCACTTTTAAATTGCCAAAACCGAAACTAAAACAAATATTTACGTTAATTCATTATGATTATTTTTTAAGCAATTAAAATAGCTCACAACCTTCATTAATAAACGGGTTGTCAATCTGGTACTTCCTGATATTAACGTGCTTAAACACAGGAACAAATAAACACTTCAGCTTTATAAATTAGTAAATATTTGCCGCATGCTGCAATGATTGAATATGATCCTAATAATTCAAACGTGTGCACAAGCGGCTCTCAAGAGATTTCGTTGTAAATGGCTCGCTAATTCTTCGACAAATGAATGACAGCTGACACGTGTCGTGTCAAATCACCACTTTAGAACGATTCAAATTCAGGACAATTCTGAAAACTTTTAGTACTTTATATCTGATAGCTACAAAAGGTATATTCAAATAAATCTATTAAATTGTCCTGGATGGTTTCATTGAAGTTATTTAAAAGTATTTTTCTGATCTTCATATTTATTTTTGTTTTAAATATATATTAAATTAAATCAACTTGTCATATATTATTTATGAATAGAATATAAATCATTTATAAATATGAAAATCCCTTGCAATGCCTTAAATGCCAGAAGGACTTATATCAAATGTCGAATATTTAACAAAGCATATAATGTACATTGCAATTCAAATCACAAATTCTACACTTTATATCACACAACATTTTACACTAAAGCTTTGGAAGTCAAGACAAATGTCACGGAAGACCACATTAAACTCTATTCTCGTTTAACATTCTCAATGCACTCGCCTAGCAGTTGCTAGTCGATCCAGCACGCAATTTATTTCCGACAGTCATTTGACTAGATAGAATGGAAATCAATACATTCAATAGTGTAAAACAATCCGTCGTTCGACTGGTGCGAATGTATCAAACATTCGTGCAAGTTGAAAAATAAATAGGAATTGGAGAAAACATTTAGTTGTTTATACTGGCTGACTGTTCTGCCGTAGCGATGATATATTTGTCTTTAATTGCGACGGTTGCGGAGATGATCCTCGCTCGTGAACAGATATTGGTTTCGTACAAATATTTTCTTCTATTTAGCTGTCTGCCTGTGTGTACTACGGCTGTACTAATGCTTAATACTTTTAGATCCGGTTTCAAACTGATAATAATTATTGTTATATTTGATTATATTTTATTTGAAGAGTTACTTCCCTTAAGGATGTTTGTTAAGCACAAAAGGCATTATAAAAATGAAACAATAGATATACCAAGTTTCAGTTATATTTAAAGTTTACTCAAAATCATTGGATTATCAGCTTGATTTAAATGTCATTAAATAAGTAGTCGTAAGTAATTCAGCTTTTTAAAAGCAAAAAAAATTGTCAGCCATCATAATACTCTTAAGTGTATATACTCTTAAGTATCCTCGTGTTTTCTCCACTCCACGTGATATTGGCGAAATAATATGTGCATAATTGGCACAACTAAAAGCCACAAAACAAAGAATTGAATTGAAGTTTTCTTTTCTGCAGTTGAATTTTAGTCTATACTGAATTCAAATAAAATTGTTTATATTCTGAAACGAATTACGCAATATTTTATTAATTAATAATAAATAATGTTTTTTAACTTTGAGAAACTTTTATTGTCTATGAGGAAGTAATCGGCTTTTTCGGTAATCTTTTATTTTTCTTGATTGATCATAAAAAAAATCTAAACTTATAAGTATCCAATTATTTTATAATATTTTGCTAATGGTTAATTATAGTGATTCGAACTCAATCAATACAAATAACTTTCACTCAAAGATAGCTAATATTATAAGAAGAAAATTAGGCTAATTTTATTTTAAAATATTTGTTTTAATTAATAAATACAAAAGGGTACCGCGAAAATAAAATTGAAACCAATGAAGTAGTGAACAATATATTCAGTTCCTTACTGCTAACATCATAAAGTAAGTAGGTAAACATTATATAAATATAACTAGCTGTACCATGCGGTTTTACTCGTGTTTATGGTACTGCTTCGCTCCTATGAGTCATAGCGTGATGTAATATAGCCTTATATAAATTATATCATATTGCCTTCTTCAATAAATAATTTATTAACACAAAATTAATTTTTCAATTCGAACCAGTAGTTCCTGAGATTAGCATGTTCAAACAAACCAACTCTTTAGCTTTATAATATTAGTATAGATTTTTCCTCAAATGAACGCGGGTGAAATCGCGAGCTAATATAAGCTAAATTTATAAAATAAACGAGTAATTAATAAAAGCAGTGTTATAATAGCGACATTACAAATTTCCTCCATTCATATTCCAATAATTTTGCTTCCCCTGATATCTCTAGATATGCCGAAAAAAAAATGTCCTTATTACAAACAAAACACATTTTTGACAAAAATCACTGAATTAAAGGAAATCTAACTGATAACATTCTTATGCAAATTGACGATATCGAAGGCGCAGCATATGGTCTAAACTCCAATATAAATTCCCTTTAGATCCTTAATAGAAATTCTCTATTTTCCATTAAGTTCTTTGCCTCATAGATAAAAAGTATTCTTATTAAATCGCAAAACAATGTCTTTACAAAACACTAAATATACGGATATATGTAACTAATTCTTACAATTTGTTTTAGATTTATCTAATATAAAAAAAAATGTTTGTTTGCTCTTATCTTAGGTGATAAATGTCCATACGATTCAATTGATTACGGTAAAACTTTGTCATCTTATTTTTTGCACTTACGAGAATTCTTCGATCGTTCAAGCAAGCGAGGCCACGAGTAAAAGTTAATTAGGAATAGAGTACTTTAAAAATTAAAAAGAAACTTTATTAAACTAAGGCATATAATAAAATATTTTACTCAACGCAAAAGAAACAACGTGTTAAAATAATCACAATTGAAATTTCGTTAATTGCTTCTAAAATATTCATGCAAATTCAGTGACGGTGAACAAAAGTTTACAAAATTTCGGAAATTTATTAAAAGATATCGAAGTTAGTGAAAGAGCGAGAAGATGGAAGGGCACCCTACTAGAAATATATATAATTATTAAGATAGGCAAAGAATTTCGCACCTAATTAAACAACACACATTTTAATATAATAACCATTTCTCATTAAAATGACTCTTCTAACGACATGAGACAACTTATTTCATTTAGCAACTCCTATAGCTGACCGCTAAACTTTAGAGTGATGAATGAAGACTTGGAAACTAATTTGTAACTTTATAACTGGGTTTTAAAGTAGAAGTGGCATTGGTTGTTTTGACCAGTCATATGATCAATTAAACGTGCCTTCTTTTTCTAATGCTACGAAATGCATTTATGCATTTCGCCCGAGAAATTCAGGCGGGTATGCGCGGATAATATTGAATGATAATATTGATTGATAGAAAATGTTTGAAAAATTGGGTGCAACAGTGAATTTTTTTTTATGAAACAATACATTATCGTACTGGTAAAGTATTGTCACCGAATCAACCCCGGTCTAGTACAATGGAGTTGTTATTGCATGACAATTATTTTGCGTTTAAAATTGATTCAATCAATCTACGGTAAAGCGTGACGTAGGGTATAAAGCTCCTTACCATTTTTACCATTACACTTACTAAGAAAAGAGGCTTTTGCCTTACTGTGGAACATTAGATATCTGTTACTTTACCGTTAATTATCAAAATCTCTTACAGCATTTCAGAAAAAGGGTTAAATTATGGCTGACTCGTTAAAAAGATCATTTTAATATTATATAACCGCCATATCGCTTGGCTCGCATGAATTCGCCAATTTGCGTATAGTTTTATACGTGTTCAGAACTTGAATGGTTGCCAAGATGAATGCTGGAGCTGCCGTACGACCATGCTGCGCACGTGCCGGCAGGTTTGTATCGCTGACTTTATTACGAACCTAAATAAAGTTAACAAGGTCATAACAGTGAACGTTACACTCACGAACTTTCCGAAACTGAACAAAAAATTATAAACATATCACTTCAATGGGATTTTCTTAGAAAATGATTGCCTATTATATTACAGAGCCAACATTTTATAAATCAGATACAAAAATTAGATACCTACATCTCCATAACAGTTTATAAAACTTTAAAGTTAAACTAAACACAAGGTTCACAAGGTATTTTATTTCGAGATTAAAAGATTTTTAAAGATTTTAAAACAGATTTTATTAAGAACGCAGGATACAATTCGTTGAAACATCAACCCTCATGAGATGCAAACAAAGTCAAGAAACTTAACTTAATCGTTATCTCATGCCATAAAATATGAATTATAAACCCCTTTGTAAAAATATTTTCGGAGACACTACTTGTTTTAGTAATACTTATCCTTCGACTGGATAAACAATAGTCTAAAGGTCAGGAGGCGAAACGGTCCTTTTAGTGTTAAGAAATTCGGGGCTTTATTTTTGTTTTATAATAAATATTTCATTGTTTTTATTATTCTAACAGTGTTTTAAATTTACATGTTTTTTTGTCTTTCGGCATTATATTATATCAATGAAACTGAGAAGTATAGAAATAAATGGATTAAACCATTAATAAAAATTAGTAATATAATATTATTCAAGTAATATTATTAACTGTGCCGAAATAGCCTAGTGGTTAGAAAACGTTGATCTCAACAGATGATCGCGGGTTCAAAACCCAGCCAGCATATTATCATATAATAAATATACTTTTATGTATACAATAAGTGAAAACCTGTTACTTTAATATTACAGACACTTCAATTTTGTATATGTATATAGATAAAGTAAATTGAATTATTTTTTCTTTTAACAGTTTTCATTATCAATTTAACGTGTTATTTTTTGTTTAAGTTAAGCTCTTATCTAAGAATTTGAGCAACTTCTCCAGGTCTAATCAACTCGGAAATTACTATGCTGTAAATGATATCAAAATAAGGTAGTTGCATAACCATGACCTGATGCTGCAGCGTCATCTGATATCAATAGTACACGTAACTCCTCACCAACTTGCAGCAAAAGTTTCGTTTTTTTAAAAAGTATACTTCCAAGGGTGTCCTATTGTCTTCAGGTCAGGATCTAATGATGGGATCCTGGAGAAATTGAGGGAACTCCTCAAATATTATAGGCACACCTATACCAATTTAGGTATTTTTGATAGTGTTCGAGACAGAAGTGAAAGTTTTTTTGCTTGCGGGGGAGGATCGTGGTTCAGGTTCGGGTCGGATCGTTTAAATGATAATCGTTCAAGTGGACTGTATTTACAAGGGTCACTTAATCTAACTTAACTAATGGAGTCTCTATCTCAACACTAGTCACTATAATCACTTTTAACGAGCACTGCACTTCGCGAGAGGTTCGACGAGATTTGCACTAGCTCGGAGTTCACTCGGCAATACGGTACGAGCAGTTCTGAGGTTCGCGAGTTCCGAGCGGTTCGGAGCTTCCACGGAGACTCTTCGGAGGATCTATCGTGTGACCGGGATGAACTGATTTCTTTCCTTTTTTTTTCTGAATGTGTAATGCTGTTGGCCCTACTGGCCTTGACAGCGTCACCGGGGGGGGGGGGCGAGTACTGAGACTCAGCCTTGAAATTGGGAGCCCCCGTTGGGGCTCAGAATGGACGCCCGTGTCTAAGGGTGTCTCCTAGTGAGATCGCACCTCGGCTTAGAACGTCGTCGGAGTGGAGGATGGCGCTGTGCGGAGCGCGGATTACGAGGGTGACGGTGTGTGTGTGTATTTGTGTTTGTCCCTAAGAATGGCGCGTTCGCCAGGGTGATGTTGTCTTCGGGATCGGCTAAGACGTGCATGGGACGTCTTAGTCTTTTCGGTAGGTTACCTCTCCTACCGGAATAATCACAAGCCTCTTTGATGAGGGGGTTCGGATGGCGGGTAGCTGTCTCGAAGAAGGTAGTGGACAGCGTTTTTAGATGTTTGGTGATCGAATCGAGTCCGAAGTCCTTATGTAAATCTATATTACGTACGTACCACGGTGAAGCCGTGGCTGTTCGTAAGAATTTATTTTGAATAATCTGAAACCTTTGCAAGAAGGTGGGTTTGCAATGAGCGAAGACAGGGCTCGCGTAGGACATAATGGGACGTACGTAGGTTTTGTATAATGTCGTCTTATTTCTAAGCGACATTTTCTCCGTCCACATATCATCACATATAGTCTGCCCAGCACGAACGCTGCCCTATTGCGAGCTTTGTCTATATGGGACTTGAACGTGAGGCGTTCGTCGAGTGTGATTCCGAGGTATTTAACCTCTTTTTGCCACGGGATTGGCTTATCGTACATGGAGATGGCTCTGGGTTTATCGTGTCGGCTACGGAGTTTTTTGGGCCTGCGGCAAAAGTGCACTGCGGCACTCTTTTTGGGATTGACTTCAATACGCCATTTCCTAAACCAGGCGCCTAGTGCGTCGGCTGCGGATTGGAGGCGTTTTAAGATGATTTTCCCTGAGGTCGACGATGTGTAGATAGCGGTATCGTCAGCGAAGAGGGCTGTTTTGATGATTTTACCGTCTGTCAGTCGTGGTATGTCGTTCGTGAAGAGCGAGTATAGGAGGGGCGATAGTGCGGATCCTTGAGGGACGCCGGCTCTAATGGGACGGGGGGAGGAAAGAGTACCCTCTACGCGAAATCTAAAAGTGCGATTCGACAGGTAGTCTCGTATGATGAGCACGAGCCTGTCTGGCACTCCTAGTTGGTAAAGCTTGTAGATTAAGCCGTTGTGCCAGACTTTGTCGAAAGCCTTCGCGACATCAAAGAATAGTGCGCCCGTAGTATAATTATACTGACGGGCGAAACCTGCAAGAATGTGCTCCGTTATTCGGTGCACTTGGTTTACGCACGAGTTTCCGGCTCGAAAGCCGAACTGCTCGTCGATTAGGATGTGGTTGGTTTCCACGAATGATTTTAATCTAGCTAGGATAACTTTCTCGTACAATTTTCCGAGAGAGTTTAGAAGGCTAATTGGGCGGTAGCTGGACGGTAGATTACTGGGTTTACCAGGTTTGGGGATACCTATTACGATTGCTTCTTTCCACTCGTCGGGAAAGGAGCAACCGGCCAGAAGGGCGTTAAAAATTATGACAATCAGCGTTAGTAGCTGATGGGGAAGGTTTTTGAGAACTCTGTTGCCGATTTGATCGGGACCTGGAGCCTTTCTCGGGTGCATGGACTTCAGAATCAATTTGATCTCCTCGACTGAGTTCGGGAGAAGGGGTTCATCTGATGGCGGTGAGGCCGCCTTACTTTCGACTTCTAGGTCTACCTTCCGAAGGTGACTGTCGTCGATTGGTTGTGTGCTTAGGGAGCATTGGCTCTCGAGATTTTCCGCTAGGCACTCGGCCTTATCCAGATCGTCTAACGCAGGAGGGAGATTCGGTCTGAGCAAAGGGGGCATTACTGAGATTGTGTCTTTTCGCAGAGCGCTCGCCATCTCATAGTAGGCCGTATGCGATGGCGAGATCTTTGAGAGTTGACTGCCGTATCTGACGTCCCTGAGTTCGGCAAAGCGAGCTTTAACCTCCCTCTGTAGGGCCCGGAGTTCCCTCCGGTTTTCGTTGGTCGGATATGAGTCATGGGCTCTAGTGGCTGCGTTTTTACGCGTGATGAGGTCTCTGAGCTCTTGCGGGAGCGCAAAGCGTTCTAACGGGCGAATTGGGACCTCTTTGGAACAAGTTTCGAGTTCGCCTTTAAGGTGGGAGGTTAAACTAATCGCGGCCGCTTTCGCAACATCGACTGCATCGATTGTGTCCGGGATCGCTCGTAGTGCCTCTGAATCTAAGGACTGGAGACGTTCTTCGAGCTTTCTCCAGTCCGTGACTATTTTTGTCGGTGGGCCTAGAGTGGGGTCTGCTCCTAGCTGGATTAGGACAGGTCTATGGTCTGAGTCTAACTCTGATAGCACTTCGATGGTTCGCAACTGTAATGTTACGCCTTTCAAGAGTGCTATGTCGAGTACGTCTGGTATGTCATTTTCGTCTCTAGTTGGGAATCTAGTGGGCGAAATTGGCGCTATTATTTCACAATCTAAATTTGCTTGTGAGGTCAGTCTGTCTAGTGCTCTACCTCTGGTGTTAGTACGGTAAGAGTTCCAGCGGGAGTGCTTACTGTTAAAATCGCCGGCCAGAATGACCGCGTTGCTTAATGCAAGTAGCGATCTAATGTCGCTTTCTTTATGTATGTCGTTTCTTTCTATATGGAGGCCAGTGTGACGGGTTGATGACCCGTCAGGCTGACCTGACACAGTGATGCTTCGATGTTTTCCAGCGGGGGAGGGTCGAGCGCCACGCAGTGCAGTCTGATTTCTTTCCAATTTTGCTGGTCTTGTATACACCCCGTCGCGCCGCAACCCGTAGCATACGTACGGAGTGGGTGGTGGGGGTTGCGTCGATAGCTGTTGCGGTGCGGGGGGTGGCTGCGCCGGCGGCGGTGTTAGCGCGGAGGGGAACGGCCGAGCTGCATCACTTTGTATTGATGCTCGGCCGTTTGCAGATCCCGACAGATTGTAACTTATGTATTTACCTTCAGAAAATTACTTTTGGTGAAATGGAACTGACGATGAAGACCAAAGATGGCCACCAAAACTATTATTCGTAACTCAAAAGTGTGAATTTTTTGTTTTTCCAAAAAATTAAACCGACTCCAAAAACGAACCTAAGAGATACAAATGAACTAAAATGTATAAAATAAATGTTTTCCACAACATTTTGAAGTCGGTGCCAGTAAATAACACGTAAGAGGTTTTACATGGCGCCGGCATCGAATGTTATACCTGGCACCGACTTCAAAATGTGGTAGAAAATATTTATTTTTTACTTTTTAGTTTACTTGTTTCGGTTTCGGTTTGTTTTTTTCAAAAAGTTTTTATTTATATACCTATTATTTTTAGTTGACACGGCTAAAGCGGCTACAAATGGATTACGTTTATAGAGGGCTGAGACGTCGCATCCGTTGGTGTGCCCCTTGATTTTTTTTCGCAAATGTGGACTTTGGCTTTAAGTAAAAAGCCATTTACATAGTTATATTTTCGAAACGTAGGTGGGTTGGTCATATATATATTTCTACAAGTTTGTACAGAACCCTCGGTGCGCGAGTCCTACTCGCACTTGACCAGTTATTTTTTTATTTTATCTTTTTAATATAATGTGAATGGACAAAATTTCCGCATTTTGCTTACCGCATTGCTCACTCGTAAAGGATAATTTTATAAAAGTATATAAATAAAGGTATAATTATTCTAAATAGATATACCAACGAATATTTTTACCTTACCAACTTATACCAAGGGATATACCTCATAATAAGCACCTCAATAAGGGTGCGATGCTGAACACCTAAAGGACGAGCTACACCACGTCAAGCTTGCACTCCACCAGAACAAGCTGCCCGTGCCTCGCCAGCATCGTTGAAGCCGTATCAAGCCACCCACAGTTGAGCGACAACCTGCATTTCTACCATATGTGAAGGGAGTTACAGACAGAATTGGCAACATCTTGAAGCGAGCTTCGATTAAAACCATCTACAAGTCTCATAGAAAGTGAGCCAGTTCTTGAGACCTATCAAGAGTAATATTCCTTTACAGACTGCGGGAGTATACAAACTCGAATGTGAGTGTGGTTTATCTTACAAAGGCCAAACGAAGAGAAGCTCCGGTACTAGGGTCAAGGAACACATAGGAGATGTCAAAAATAGGCGTTCTTCAAAGTCTGTAGTTTGTGAACATGCTTTGGATAAACCTAACCATTTTATCCGATTTGATAAACCACAGATCCTCGCTAGAGAACACAAATTCATTCCTAGAATGATACGCGAGGCTATTGAAATTCAAAAACATCCGAACTTCAATAGAGAAGATGGTTGGAGACTTTCGAACACCTGGGATCCACTTATTAAAAAATTAAAATCCCAAGTCCAACAGACTGCAAGATCAAAAGATACAGTTAGTGCCTTCTGCGTGCAACCGGAACGTTATTCGAGATACCATCTAAGAAACCGTTGGCGGTAGTTGTAAATAATATTTTCTAAAACTTTAAATAGACAAATGTCACCTTAGTCTACCCGTGACCACGAACGCTGCAAAGTGCTCGAAACGTCGGGATGATAAAAATAATTAATATACGAGATTTAAATCCGTTTAAAATAGTTTTATTTCAATGAATAATAATCTCGAAACTCTAAGACAACGATAAGGTTAAGGTTAATGTGATAAAGATTTTTCTCCGTGCAAATTCCTCATCCCCATTGTACCTTAATAGGCGACGATATTGGTAAGTTTTGTGTTTCATATTTCATTATTAGCATGTTAAAGTATTTGTACTAAGATTTTAGTAAATATTACCAAGGAATAATGTTTTCAACACAAACGTTTTTATCCGTTTAGGGGAATATCGAAAAGTCCTATATTAATTGATCGCTAAATTGTTATACGTACTTACTATGATGAATTTTCAGCTAAATATAATATATATCTTTTTTTCCTCCTTTCGAAATTCAACACCCTTAATATTGGGATGATTTGGAATGTTTGATACACGAATTTATTTATCCACTATAAAAAATATTTATAGAAAATTTTAAGTTAATCGATTAAAGATCTTTTTTCCATACAAACTTCATCACACCATAGCTCCCAATGATGAATGATATCGATAGGTTTTGTATTTTACATTTAATTATTACTGTCAACAAGTAACTAAGTTTTAAAGTAAATATGAACACGGAATAAGATTTTACATATAAACGTTTTAACCCCCTTTCACCCTTTTAGAGTTAGAATTTTTCATTTTTATCAGGAACCTATATCATATAAAGCATACGTCCTCCAAATATCAAGTGTCTACGATCAGTGGTTTAGGCTGCGCGTTGATCCATCAGTCCGTCAGGTCCAAGCGTTTTATCCAGAGATATAAAAGCTACTATATCTATTAAAACATAAATGATATGGCACTAAGGACTTTTTTGGAGAATTATTTAAGACAAACAAATTGTCAGACATTGTTTACAATTATAAATTACTATTGAGGCAGTGTCACAATAAGGTTTTTTTTTATCACTTGCTAGACAAAAATCGTGATAGCTCAGCTAATGTGCATGATATAAATATAATTTATATTATTTACATTAGCTAGTTTTATAAGCCTATAGTAAGTACTCAAAATTAATGTAGCATTCTACCAGTTACAATTTTTTTAGAATTGTACCAGTATTCCGAACATTACCTCCGACACACAAACATACAAACTTAAAAACAAACTTTAACTCTTTATAATATTACTATAGATTCAATAGATTGGAAAAATTATAATGATAAATGTCAGGAAAGCCAGAAATGCGTAGACGGAGAGAAAATTGCGGTGACTACCAGGTATATAATACAGTTTAGTAAACGATTTAATGAGACAATATATTAACAAACCATATTGAACACAATTGTCACTAGTATCGTCTTGATTTATGCACAGTGGACATTAATTTTTGCACGATAACCGATATTTATTGCTTTTGAAATTAATTTCGATAATAAAATTAATATGTTGTATGTTTATAACTAAAATAAAATACATTCACATTTCCGAAATTTATGTGAATGATTTTGATAACGAAAATATAAATGAGCTTCGGATAAGAAATAATATATATTTCAAATTATTCACCAGCACATCACCAGTCTGATTTCGTGCTATCTCCAAAATGACAAAAAACATTATGTACCTACCTAAGTTTTACTTCGTACAAGTTTTTTTTTTAATAACTCTAAAGATATATCAAGCGATTATCTATTATAATATAGCTATGTGGCGTCGTCACGTCTTGTTTAAGATACATCTTTTACGAGTAGATCTTCATAATGCGACGCCGTAACGTTTCACGACGTTGTGGTGCTTGTAGCGTGCCACGGGAGACATTCGGAACGTCTACATCTATCTGACAAATATTTGCATCATTTTAATACAAAATAACGGTTCCGTCGGGACATTTTATATTTTAATTGCGTTTAACAATTACACGTAAATTTACTTCAATACTTGATCCATTAGGAAGTTACCTACTAAGTGATACCGAGAGCTGATTACCTTTCGTCAAATATTTGTGATAAAAACTGGAACTAACAGATTAAACACAAGCTATATAACTATGTAAATAAAAACTCGTGATCAGGGCAGTGTACATCACTACTTGACCATTGTGCCAAAACAATCATACCTCATATACTAGTAAATAATTATGTTATAAAAATGTGTTTATAAAAAAATGTAATTTATACCTGAAAGTTTTATAAATTTCTTTTTAATCAAAATTCAATTTAAATTTTTTCTTATAAGTTTCACATCCACATAAAAATAATATACTTAGGTAAACTATTTTAATTTAGTATGTTTTACTTAAGTAAAGTATTTTTTTATTAGTCTCAAAAACAATTACATGGTAATCAATTTGTGTGTCCTTGTTTGTGTCACTAAAAATGTTTACTTAACAAAAATAAACACTTAAGAAGTTGAAAAATCTTGTAAAGCAGCTAGGCACATCTACCTTTACATAACCGGTCAAAAATATATATTAAATAAATAAGCTAATTAAAAATTTAAGTCAATAAAACGTCACATGATAAACCAACTTTTTTATCTGACAAATTGAATTTTATTATAAAGTTTATTTAGTGAATCAGAAAATTTATTAGAAATGGAATTGAAACAAACAATTTGTAATAACAATATTTTCAATCTCGTCGCTGGTAAAATACTGCGAAGATGGAATACGTCATTCTTGCCACCTGAAATGAAAAGAATATTTTTCTATTTTTTGCTTTATTTTAAATGAAAATTCTTCATATCCCTTGATAGTATTCTTTCATCGAACAAAAGTATAAAAGCGCAATATTGATTCAATCATATCAAGCTAGAAATATTTTATAAATTGCATTTATATAACTTGGAGATTTTATTTAAGATATATCAAAAATAAAATCTCAATATATATATATATATATATATTATAGCTCCTTCAGTAAAATGTTATTCATTATTCTGTATGTAACTAGTTCAATATAATAAAATATTTACTGATACAAAAGTTGTATACGATAAGTCCTGAATTCCAAATGCTTTCAGTATCAACGGTTTTTGGGCCTGCACGCAGCCGACAAGGACGACACGCCTGATGTCGTTGTGCGGCTTATTGTCCATCTCACACAAGTGCCAGCCGCAGAAAAACATCGAATTTGATAGCAAAGAAGCCTAAAAAATTAACATATTATTGAATACTTATACTTGATTTACTGATTTTTTAAATGCTTTATCATTTGTTTCTTGTTTTAGTTATATCTAGTAGTGCATGTTTTCAAAATACGAGAACTATAAATTGTTAATACTGTATACTCGCATATTTTGTAATTTTATTTTAAGTGAATTATAAAATTCTTTTTATATATAATAATCAAAAAAATGACAATAAGCAAACAGAACATTATTTCACAAAAATATTTTGACCCTAAAAAAGCGGAGGTAGTCAATTCGACGGAACTTTATTTTCTGCTATACGATATACAATATCTTAGATATATATTATGGACCAATAGACATCCAGCCGACTTGGAAAACGGATCCAATGAATGATAAATGGTAATCAATGGTATTTGTGTAAAGAGACACAAAAGTATAAGGACCAACTGTTTCATTGAATTCGACCACATATTAAAAAAAGCAATAATTTCGTACCTGATAAGTAATTTCACCGGCATTCCAAAGATTTAATGCTAATAAGAAAAATAGGGAGCCCACAAACGTATAAGTCATGAAAGCGTTCGTCAAGTTCAGATGAGGAGAAAGCTGAAAGTTTTCAAGACATTACATTTCGGGCTTCTGTAAACGACTCTACTTCTTTGTTTAAGAAACTTCCAGCTCACCGCCAAGCGGAGCAACAGCAAAACTGCTACAGCCGAACTTTCGCAGACTTGTAGCGACATAATGACACCGAAAATGCGATGTATTTCGTCCACTAGACTAAAAAACAAGAAATATGTATGTATGTATGTATATCTTATAAAAATATATGTAACCTTAATAATTAAACGAGAATGTTTATACTCACAACATAAGTTTTTGATGTATTTTAATGCCCTCAATACATTCTGCTTTTAATATTTTGGCAGCCGCTTTATTACTCATTAACAAAAGGTTGTTTTCAAATTCCATCCTTATTCTCTCGTAATGATGACATAAAGTTATAAATTTATATGCCATAACAATGAGGTGAATTATTGGCATGCAGTCAGTTGATATCATGGGTAGCATCATATATAGCCACGTTATGTAGAAAAACACACGGAATACACTCGCCACAACAGAATCATCGTAATAGGCAGGAAAGTAGGTGACGACAGTGTAGAACGGCGTTTCTGCAAAACGTCACAAAAATATCGAGTTATATAAACTATATTTTTTACTTATTTTAATAGTAAATAACAAATTTAGTATTTGTAAGTAGTATAGGATATATAAGAACACCACTTACCTTCGACAATGGCTTTTCTTAAACTTTCAATACCATAAGCAATAAGAGATAAATAAACCGTTATAACATAAAATGTGATGCCCCATAGCACTTTTCTCTTCTGTTTATTCATAACATCTGGTTCCTCTATATCTTTCATTACAGATGCCATTTCGTAATTCAATTTTTTTATCGATTTCTTGTAGAAAAGCATAACAAACATTTTTATGAGAATAATATCGTGTATAGCAGAGAACATGATAGCCGATTTTTTCTCTACTTCCGGAAAATTGCCGAATATAGCTGCCAAGTTTTCCAGGAAAATCATCGTGACGTATATGGTAAAGGAAATGAAATGATACATTTTATAATATATTGATTCCTGGCATAAATTTTCGTACCAAAAATTCCCAGCTCCGGCATAATACACGTAATTACAATAAACCTTTAATATCAATTTGGTGCTAGCTGACATTTTAAAACACGAGCAATTGTAAAAAGAAACAGAAACACAGTCAAAAGGAGTCGACTATTAAATGACAAAAAAAAAAAACAAAAAAATTGTATAGTCACCACCGAACATGAATAATTAAACATCATACCTATGTTATAATAAGAAAGCCAAAACATTTCACTCAAACATTTTTCACTATTAACTTTTAATTAATACCCTAAGTTAGAGTAATTTTCAGTTACTTTCAAAGTTTTATTACGGTATTCAATATCGAAACATTTATTATTTATGTCAGTTTTAATACTGCTCAAGTGATAATTAATAAAGTTTTATAATAGTGTTACGAAATGTTAGTTATTTTATTTATTAGTAACACTTATTCTACATATAAATATGGATGACATAAAATGTATCCATTTAGCAAACTTTCCAATATTTACGACTGTAATAATATAAAAAAACCAACAGTTGCACGCGAATTTAGTAAACACTATTTTGAAAACTAGTAAAATTACTATCTACTAGCTGTGCCCGCGACTTCGTTCGCGTGGATTACAGAATGCTTGGCATGTCTCCTGCAAAGCAAGGTTATAATAGTCTGTGGTACTGCTCCAGAAAGGAGCTTTTTACTTTGGATTTGGGAATTTTCTGGTTATATTTATAAGCAGACACTAACTCAGATACGGTATTCCTCCACGGTTTTCACTATAAATGTTGAAGAAAAGTGTTTGGTGTTGGTCTTTAAAATTTCTTGGCTTAATAGACAATATCCGGTACTTTAAGGAATCGCGAAAAATACTTAAAGGAGTCTCGTGTCCGATTTTGAGAAATCAAAAACTGCATCATAAGTTTTTTTTTGATTTAGGAAAAGATTTATTTTTTAATAAAATAACATTAAATCTATACATGAATTAGAAGTTAAGTAATCGATTCTATATATATCAAATATACATAATCAAATATGTGGGTTAAGTCATGGCTCCCGGTAAGTTTAGAAAAAAAGTCTGCATTACCTTGAACGATTTGTTTATTTGTATCAAAATGCTGGTCACCTACTAAAGTAAGAAAGAGTGTAAAGAATACAATCGAAAATATATAAAATGAATAACTCACAGTAACTTCTTTTATGTTTGTCTATTTTTTCTAGGTCAGCTATACAAAGTTGATAGAATGTTACTTTTTTTTGGTCCCCGTCACCTACTCCGTTACCGAAGTAGATTTAGATAATTCCTAAAAAGATGAATTAATTTATTGAAAATCTACATTTCACTGGACTCGGCTATTGTACTCACCAGCTATTAGCGTTACTACATCCCGTTATAATATTAAAATTTCACTTTTAGGTATGATCGTTTTTTTGAAGAATTACTAAAGATTTAATTAATGTATGAATTTGATAGAATTTTGTAAAAAATTTGCCCTTTCTTTTTGTTGCAGTTAAGTATATACTATTACTATACACTATGCAGTTAACTATGTATATATGTACTATTACTCTGAAGTTGATTCTTATATAGTATCAGATGATGCAATCATACAAAATGTTAAATTTTTCCAAAATCAACGTGTTCGTTTCTGGCTAGGAGAACTTATTTTTCAAAAAACTAATGACATAGTTTTAGTTTTTATTAAAATCGGCTCTGTTACTCCTTTAATTATTTTTCGCTATTGCTTATAGTTTCGGATTTGGTCTATCATATCCAGTAAAAAAATACCCAGTAAATATATTATTTTCCAAATTATTATATTTGTATTATATACATATATTTTCCCTATTTGAATTAGATGTTGTTCACTATTTCATTGGTTTCGATTTTGTTCCTTATTACATTAGCTTTCTGTTCAGTGAAAGTTTCGTCAAAATCGGTCCAGCTGTTTTAGATATTAGCCGTAACAAACTGGGAGACAGATAGACAGACCAAAATTTTAAAGTTGGTAATTTTGTTGTCAGTACCGTGTATACTTTCATATGCATTTATTTAAAATTACAAACGGACACATCAATTATATTTATTTGTATATATGTATAACCTTTCCTTTTTAAATCAGAAATTGTTCACAATTTTATTGTGTTCTACAATATTTTGTTATCGCGATTACGCAATAACAAAATATTAAGAGAATTATCTCTTTTTTACTTAAAATAAATATATTTTTTTTAATAAAAGTAGCCTAAGTTAATCCGTATAATATTAGCTAGGTATAGTGGTTGTTCATTAATCACGTAATGTTTTTAAAAACTTTTTGGACTTTGTGATACTTCGTGATTTTTTTCTTCCATCCCCTCTCCCTCCTCTGGCCCTCACGTGATTAATGGACATCCCCTAACTGCAAGTGAAAATCCCATCAAATTTCATTCAGCTGTTTCAGAGAGTATTTGTTAGAAGCAGACAAACAGAAAAAAAAATAAAAAATTGGGTTTTTTGATGTAAGTACTGTATACATATACTTTCATGCATTTAGTGAAAAATACAAAATAATGTTCGATGTGAACCCTTAAATTCACATAACTTTTTTATTTATGAACTGATTGAAATGAAAAAATCACTAAATGTTAAGTGAAGCTTACTGCAATATATTAATGAAAACCGCATCTAAATCGGATAAGCCGTTTCTGAGATTAGCGGGCACAAACTCACAGATAAGCAGACAAATATCTAACAATTATTGTTTTCGGTTCTATTGCGTAGGTAAAGGCCCCCAATATTATATTTTTTTATATATATGTCATGTGCAGACAGCGACCCGTTAGATTTTTTTTGTACGTATCGATTAAAAATATCTAAAATAGAAGTCAGCCTATGTCACTCCTTATAACATTTGCTAACTGCAAGTAAAAGTACCATTAAAAATTGGTTCAGCCGTTTTAAAGATTAGTCGGAACAAACAGATAGACAGACAGACTGACAGACAAAAATTTAAAATGTATATTTTGATATAAATACTGTATATACTTTAATGCATTTAGTGAAAAGTACAAAATAATGTTCGACGTGAACCTTTAAATTGACATAACTTTTTTATTTATGAACCGATTGACATGAAACAAACCCTAAATGTTAAGTGAAGCTTACCACAATATATTAGTGAAAACCGCATCTAAATCGGATAAGCCGTTTCTGAGATTAGCGTGCACAAACGCACAGATAAACAGACAAACAGACAAACAGACAAACAGATAAGAATTCTAAAAATCTTTGTTTTGGGTTCTATTGCGTTGGTAAAGGCCCCCAGTAAGATTTTTTTTCATATATCTTCCATGTACAGACAGCGACCCGCTAGAATTTTATTATTAGTATAGATTTAACAATAGTACAACCACTCAAACCTAGTTAGTGTCCATTTCCAAAAAAAATGGTTTTAACATAAGTAACATAAAATGTTCTAATTCAAGTGATTACATACCTCTTTACATAAAAAAAATCCAATAAGGTGACGCATCTGGAAAATTTTCCAGGTAACCTGTTTGAACACCAAATGACTACGATTATGTAGTGTTCAAAAATTCACGAATATAATAAATTTATAATTTATTTGGTTTGTATTTATAATAGATAAGGATAGGATAAGGATAATAGATAAATAGATGATTTTTGCATTACCTGAAATAAATAGGTCATTATTTATTTTAGACAGTATAAAAACAAAATTGTTCTAAAAATCAGGTGCATCCAACACAAGCTAAATTGTTATCATCTCTTTCTGTCATAATGAATGTTAATGAATTTTCAAAAATCCTTTATTGGAGGCCTACGTCACATAAGGACTATGTCCTCCTTTTAAGTAACTTCGATCAGCGGTTTAGGCTGTGCGTTGTATTCGTCTGGCAGTTATGACAATGGATTTTATACATAGAATTTATTTTTAATATTGATTTTTCACCTCACCAACAAAAATGGATCTTCTCATATTATAGTTTTAAGAAGTTAATATACAATAATAAATAAAGTTAATTCATGCTTTAGCAGATTGTAAATCGGTAATGATAAGTATAAAATCGCTATGTCAATGGATGGAGTTAGAAGTAGTCTCTAGATATAACGGCGATGCGATACTGAAAGGATTACATGGACATACATACCTCACACTGATATCAAAGCTTAATAGTGCTCACACGTAAAGCTCTGAGTTCTAGCTTTATTGACAGTTTTTCATCGACTTTCAAAAAGGAAGATATACTCAATTCTACTATTTTTTGTATGTAAAATTTCAGCATGAAGTCTCTACCGAGAGGAATCAGCAACAAACTTGATAGGTGCTCGCTTAAAATCGTTTATACATAATGTATTTTTATAACAGTTTATTTTTGATATCCTGGTAGTAAATCAATGCACATTCAACCCACGCTTCTTTGTCGTCAAAATATTTTTGTATAGTATAATATGCTTTAACTATAAAATATTTTGATATATGCTTTAAACTTATTAATTAGCAAATGTAAAACTGTTGACGTTATTTTATTGTAAATACTAAAACCAAAGGCCCAAAATCAAAAACCCGACTGCGTAACATCTGCAGTCAGCACTACTGTATCAAGATGAGTTCTGTCTAAAAAACTATGAGTGAGAACCTTTACTGACCAATTTCAAATCCTTATAGATTCAAAACGATAATTCTGATTGAAAAACTAATAATAATTTTCAAATACCTAGTCAACGACACCTCATTTGACATAGTTCGTCGATTTAAATTTTTTCCCTTTTCACATTATGGTGCCCAAAATCGACCATTTTTTTTTTCAAATTTATATTGCTTTCTATGTCATTCTGGCCGTCATGATAAATCAAATGACGTGTCATGTATCAAAATCTACCGACACAATTACTCTAAATTGTACCACAAATGTACAAAACCCACTTTATACATACATATATAAACTGATAAATTACCCTCGTTTGCGTCGCGCAGTCGGGTAAAATAACAGATGAACTACTATTTTTGCTTATAGTATTAGTACAATAGTCATAGTATTTATACAATGTTTGTCACTGTTCTTAGGTAAGCAACCATTATTCGAAAAATGTATACAATATTAATGTAAATATTTCGTGTCACAGCAGTGAGAATGCCTAGATAGGAATAAAAAGATTTTTAAACACATCCTAAAGATAGTCTCGAGCTACGATACTAATCGAGGAGTATTAATATCAGTTAAGTTTTTAACAGTTTTCAGTATCCTCTAAAGTTTTGAACTAAAGCTATGCCCAAAAATATTGTACAATCATTTATATTAAGACTTCACTATTCAAAACCAAATTAAAATTTTATTTATTTACGTTAGGTTATTTAAAAGTAAATTATTTAAAGTAAACCATTTCTGTGCATCATTATCTTTCTTTCTGACAAATTTAAATATTAACGGAGTGTCATCAGCAAATAACACAATATCACAAATATTGTTAACGTAAAAAGGCAAATCATTATTGTTTATTAAAAATAGGACCTAAAAATTGATCCTTGTGGAACACGTTGTATGAAGCAACGTAACCAAGAGCTTTATTTTTAATACCAACATTAATATAAAACTATTTCATATTAATGTTGTCTGTAAATTTCATTTGACTATGTCTAATAAAAGAGGAAAAATTATTTAACATCATAATAACGCCCTAATCTCCCGAAATATAAGATTACTATACGACAAAAATCTTTTAATAGAATATTGGAAAAAAAAACTGATTTCAAAAACGAATTTAATAGCTATAAATAAACTATAAGGCAAAAAATAAATATTTTCTACAACATCGATTAAAGTCGGTATCTCCATATAGCGCCCCCAGGAATGGGGTATCTTTTCGAAAATTTCCCTGCGTAAATAAAAAAAAAGAACTATTAACACTATATTATTACTAGGTGACCTGCTAAACTGCACACCACCTAAAATTTTGATGAGTCTGCCACGTACACAATCTATTGGAAGTAACTCGAAGAGACAATTCCTATCAAAATTGCGACTTTTTCAATTTCCCACCTATCCATTGGGGTTTTTCTTATTTTCTTTAATCTAAACTACCCTTAATACTGGGATAGTACCGGGTAAACAAAATAAAAACAAGTCGTTTAAGACATTTTCGAGTTTTTGTGCGACTAACGTGTGTCAATAATTTTATTTTTATTTACATACTTACATAGACTATTAATGTTTAGTTTTAACAAGTGTGGTTACAAAACAGACTCCACTGTCACAATTCAATTTTCAATTTGTTTATTTCTGATTTAAATTATACACATAAAATTAAATCCATTCTTATATTTTGCATACTAACTTACAACGAAAAGTTACTTTTGCCGATTATTATATATATTTATGATAATATAGTTGATCAATAATTCTAAAATGTTGTTCTTTAAACGTAACAAACAGCAGAAAATTTATTGGAAAAAATTTTTAGTAGTGAGTAGATTTATAAACTCTATTTGAAAAGAGAAGCCTAACATCTTTTTTCGATATACACCTGCAGCAATATATCAATGAGAATCTCCCAAAGGATATACGGGAAGGGTCACGTACGAGAATTGTTTTTCGACGAACCCGACATTACCTCTCACTTTGAGAGGAAAACTTTATACCTTATCTTTTAGCAGGCTATTATTTCACACAATTTTTCTAAAGTGCAATAACTTACCTACTCGTACATAAAAGTAAGTAACATGTTTGTGTTATTAGTAAATCTCACAATAAGTTAAATTGGCAAATTACTGCGGTGAATCCAGACATCAACACCATTTAACCGATATAGCACTGTTAGTAAAACAACCAAACCAACCATTAAAATTGTTTGTTAAATGAAAGTTTATTACATTAAAAAATATATATATTAAAATACCTATAACATATTGCAATTTAGAAATTAGATCCGAATCGTATTAAAGCTTAAAATAATAGAATTTACTTAAAAAATCATAAAATTTTACCGTTTTATATATAATCGTATAAAACGGCTTTAAGTTGATCACTGGTAGATATTTAAAGTTTCCTAAACGGCTTCTATCAATTTTCAAACTTCTCCAAAAGAAAGTATGCATATAAGTATATAACGACCATGTGAAATTTTGGCGAAATGAGTTTTAATATAATAACGCACAACAAAACCAAAACTTAACTATGTAGATAAATAGCACTTCCAAAATTGCTTAGATATTAACTTAGGTAACTTAATTGTATTCGGCGATTGTTTCATTAAGAGTCCGATATGTCTTGTATATTTCTTGCTTCGTACTGTGACTTTTTTTATAACAATAAACATGTATACGAGTAGACAGGTCACGTAATGTGAAGTGATAACCAAACGCCATTAATGTTTGCAGCACTGGAGAAGCCACAAATTCGTTGCCAGCATAAAAAGGAATGAGGGATTAAAAATCTTTTCGTCAAAGGCCGTCAACGCACCCGCAACGCTTCTGGTGTTGCAGATGGCGATAGTAGCCATTTAATATCAGGCGGTACTATTTGCTAATTTGCCTTCCCTTAAAAAAAAGGAATAGGTAGTAAGGATACCAATTGAAAAGGTGGTTGGGCTTTCGGTTCTCTAACTCACTGTACGAAACGCAGTCATATTAATTTATACTTAACGCCGATTTTCCACGATACTACCCAGATCGAGCCAGCTCATATAAGAGCTGTAGCCATTGTAGCACAAGAAGCATTGAAACTAGTAAATGTGTGAACAAAAACGAAATAATTTAATACATGTACTTATATGCATATCTACACATGTACATAATTATATACAATCCCTCAACGCAACATCGATGTCCATTCAAGAGGCTTCGATACTCACATGGTGCTCTTTCCAATTAATATACTTAAGAGGATTAGTATCAACATGAGTTACAATTATTATTAATATAACTTAAAGTATTTAAATAAATCTAAACGAACGAGAAAGAACAATAGAAATCGATCAAAGGTATAAAAAAAGCGCAATGTGTAAAATTTTACTAATTTACATATTGACAAACATTAAAAGTATTTATTGACCCTAAAAAATCTATTGATACGCGGACTCGAAATGGAAGAACGTTTACACTACAGCAAATAGTGACGATATATTAAATAAAATATCGTTGTGTATGTAACTATTTTATACAATTCAAATACACGGAATAAAAGTGGTGAAGAGTGGTAACTCATAATACCAAGTAAAAACTGACGAAGTGCTTAGATAATAAATTTCTGTACTATTATTTCAAACATAGATATAATTCATTTCGCTAAATATCCTTCAATCCTTCCAATCTTTAATTTATTATATATTTTTAGGTTAAATAAATACTTTTAATGTTTGTCAATAAATTAATAAAATTGTACACATTACGATATATTTTTACCTTTTATCGATTCTATTTTTTCTTCTTGTTCGTTTATATTTATTTATGTACTTTAAGTTATATTAATAATAATTGAAACTCATGTCGATACTAATCCTCTTAAGTATAGTAATTGGAAAGAGCACCGTGTGAGTATCGAAGCGTGTATTTCCTTTTGAATGGACATCGATGTTGCGTTGAGGGATTGCATATATGTACAAGTGTATATACGCGTATAAGTACATGTTTTAAATTATTATGTTTTATTGTAGTCACATTTACTAGTTTCACTACTTCTTATACTGGCAATGGCAATAGCCCACGTACGGGCTGGCACGACGTAATACTTTTTTTTAAATAATTAACACTGAATCCTACTTTCATACGTAACTAACATACATACGTAACACTATTTTGACATAGCTCAAAATAGTCAAAAAAAGTTCGTCACTCAAAAGATAGTTTTATATTCATTGTTATGGATTAAAATAATTAGATATAATTTAATGTGGCGATAAAGGTAACTTGATTTTTAGGTGAAAGCAGAACATTGTTTATTTTCTGCGTTCGCGCTAAGGCATGTGACATATTATAAATTATAAAAAATGCTGGTTGACAGTATTGACTTTTACTTACACACGCACTGCGTTATGTGTCCAATTTAACGAGACATTTACCTCTATTAAACTGCATCGAAACTGTCTCAATATTGCAAACGGTCACTATATTTTGGACTCGGGCCAACTACCGTTACTTATCCCGACATATTCCCAGTTAACTTGACTACTAAAATAACCTAGTAAGTACCTGTAAATTAGTGTAGGCGTTTATGTAGCTTCCCAACAAAAATACATAGTAAAATATAACCTCGAGCTACGTTATACGTTCAAATGGTCATATATATTAAGCAATATATTAGCAAGAGTATCTTGTTGTTAGACCATTATAATTATAATGTCTTAAACACTACATAAAATTTGCCTTTTATCTATATAGTATATTAATGTTTTTAAATAACAAAAAAAGGAGATCTTTGTACAATTATATTTACATAATAAAAGCTTATATTGATCCTTGTAAAATTGACGTGATTCTAAGAAACTTTAACGTTTCAGTATGCGAATATGAAACCATTAATTATTTATAAACGTTTTAATATTGCTTAAATGATAATTGAGAAACTTTCGGAGCGGTATGGGAACACGTCGGTTCTGTGGTTAATTAACAAGGCATTTAATTAAAGTCAAGAATTTTGTTTACTTATTTTAAACATTTATATTCTGAAATATGTATCGTTTATTGATAAAATATTTATCAGATTTACTCATAAATAAATCATATTTTCAAATTGGAACTTATTGTAGAAATGAAATAAATTTTGAAATTTTTTATATTTTTTACTTAATAGAAAGTTTTGAATACTTAATGCAAACAAACAAACACAAGTATGAGTAATTTTTCTTTTACGTTTATTTATTCATTTATGTACTATATAAAATTTGTAAAGACAAAAGTATAAAACTTATCTCTTACAAGAGATCTCTACCAATAACGTAATAGAGATTAGAGATTTATATTATAGACGCATGAGCTTACTGGCTTGCCTTGAGGAGAAGGAGAGCATAAGAGAACACGCTGTTGGAAATGTTTTTTTTTTAAACATTAAAAAGAAATGGTAAGATATGCCAATTCCGGCGAAGTCAGATAAGGAGCCTTTTTAACTGAGGACTAAATTGAGCAATATGATCTGCGCCGTCCGTAAATAAAACTAATGCACAAATCTTGAAGTCTATCTAATTTACCGCGCAGCACTTCATTCATATCAAGAACATAAACATCAGCATAATCGAGGATGGCATGAATAAGGAACTGTTCTAGTAAAATATAAATTTGAAGAGAAAGCAAATTCTGCCCAGATCCGAATGTTGTTTTAGCCACAATTGACAGCATCTACGGCAAAGGCAATATTTGATAAGATAGCATGTCTATAAAGTTGCAAATCAAATATGTAAGTGCATAGAGATGGTAGCGAGAAAAAACAATTTTAGTGATTTCATTAATAGAAATTTGAAAAGAGAAGAGGTGAAAATATACCGCCCTGTGGTACGCCGACAGAAAGATTACCCATAAGTTGACGATCCTGTAGATAAGACTCATGGAATCAGTCAATCACAGAAAGAGCAATGTTAAGTAAGCGAAGGATACGAAGCAAAACATACAAGTTTATTAATGTGTGATCGCTACTCACCGTGTAATTTAGTCGATTTTCCAGACCACAGTCTAAACTTTGGTATCACTATTATTGGGTACGTTGCTTAATAGTTCTTAAATATAACATCGAAATCTTTTCAGTAACAGTCGGACTCAGGCATGAAGGGTTCCATCCCATCCTACTATATATATCACTGTGTACTTTTTATGTAGTTTATTCAATCTTTTATACATATAAAATCACTTTCCCTGACTGATTTATCAACGCAGAGCCTAAACCGCTAGAGCTACGAACTCGAAATTTTGTCAGGTGGCTTTTAGGTTGTAAGCATCCACTAAAAAAGGGTTTTTTGATTATTCATTCCTAATAGGTTGAAAAATGGTAAAAATGTTGTTATGCAAAATCTTATTACGTGATCGTATTAACTTTAAACTTAATACACTTAATATTTAATTACTTAATACACTTAAAACTTAATACTTCTGTGTGATAGTAATGAAATGTAAAATAGAAAACGGGGTACTAGTATTCCACTGGGGTGCAAGGGATAAAATTTGTAGGAAAAATGTATTTCTTTGGCCGATTATCCTTAAATTTAGCACAGACACTACTCAGGGAGAATAACTAAATATATGTATCCCAGAATTTTAAAATTATCCCTTACAGTGACGCTAGGGGGTATAAAATCCTGCAACGGTAACAATTTCGCTGATAGATTTATTTAGCTGAAATTTTTACAGCGTATTTCTATCAAGACAAAGGATGAATTAAAAAAGAGCTTTTTGATATTTCACCCAAAAACGGGTGCAAAATGGTAAAAACTTTTGTGTGGATAAAAACTTTTTGCAAAAAGTCATTCAAAGTCAGCGCCAAATAAAACCTTTTACGTGTTATTTACTGGCACTGACTTCAAAATGTGGTAGAAAATATTTATTTTTTACTTTACTTGTTTCGGTGTCGAAGTCGGTTTGTTTTTTTCAAAGCCGAGCATAAATTGCTTAGCAATCATATTGAAGTAATCAAATCACAAACCGTAAAATACTCGTTATTGAGTGGTTCCGGTGCACAACTGTGGTCTGCATCATCAGCTCCACCTCATCAAATGTAGCTTTTCGTGAGCAATTGTACGAGTTACTATCAAAAATACCTAAATCGGTATAGGTGTGCCTATAATATTTGAAGAGTTCCCTCGATTTCTCCACGATCCCATCATCAGATCCTGACTGCATGACAATGGAACTAAATTGAAAGTATACCCTTTTAAACATGAAATAATAATTTTGAAAATCTGTCTACAAACGGCTGAAAAATCGGTGAACAAACATTTTAAAAATAAAGACGAACATAGAACCTCCTCCTTTTTCGATGTCAGTTAAAAATGTTATCCTGTGGTCTTGTTTAGTAAAAATTTATTCTTCTTTAAGCTAATAATTTAATATAAAACACAAAATCATCGTATCAATATCAACCCTAACTCACAAAGGTGCAATGGGGTAGTTTAGCTTACCTATATGAAGAAAAAAAAATTCTGTAAGATCAAAGGTGAAAATAATTCAGCATAAATTAAATATTTATTCTACACGTTTAGTAGTGCAATCCCTTGCAGGATTTTACCAGTTTTTTTACTTGCTTTTATCAAATTCCAAAATATATGTAAAAGAAACATGGTAAGCGCTACAACAATATGTAATACTAGCTTTTGCCTGCGACTTCGTCCGCGTTTTCGTCGTTTTTCGTAAAAAAGTAGCGTATGTCCTTCCTCAGGGTCAGTGGTTTTGATGTGACAGACAGATTAACTATCGTATTTTAGTAGGGAAATATAATATGTTAATACACAATTATTGATTTGTATGATTTTTTTTAATTTAGGTAATAGGTAGAGTATTATAAACGTAAGAGTAAACAAATATAATCAGAATGCTCCGAACTGCTAAGCTATCAGGAGTTCAACGTGTTATTGTGAGTCAATCATAAAAAACATGTGCTGTTGCGGGATATTTTTTAGAAAATTTTATGTAGAATATTTCCGTCATACATGATTTCTATGTAACTTTAACCATTAAGGCTGCATACGCGACGGAAGCTTAAAAATTGGAGTAACGTCTCCCGTTTTCCCAAAATTTCCCTTCACTACTCTGCTCCTATTGATTGTAACGTGATGAAAAGTATACTATAACCTGCCCAGGAGTATGCAGAATAATTGCACCAAGTTTCGTTAAAATCCATCGAGTACTTTTTGTTTCTATAAGGAACATACATACAGACAGACAGACAGACAGACAGACAGACAAAAATTTTACTGATTGCGTTTTTGGCATCATTATCGATCACTAATCACCCCCTGATAGTTATTTTAAAAATATATTTCATGTACAGAATTTACCTCTTTACAGATTTATTATAAGTATAGAAGAAGAAGATAATACTTGATGTGCAAGTCCAACTCGCACTTGACCGGTTTTTATTTATATATATTTTTATTATAGCGGCAATATACGAAAGACAACAAATACGAGCGTGTGTGCGTTATAAAAGTATAAGCTGGTATTAGTTTTATTTACATATTACATACTTTATTGTATTTTTTTTGGATTTTTTTATAACTTATTTTAATAATAATTAAAATTTACATACTATTAAATAATATAATACATTTAAGAACTCAGTAAACGCAACGTATGACTCCATTTCAAGAAAATCAGATATTTGTTTGTCAACGTACTCATGGAACTGGGAAAAGCCATTTTAAAGTTAAATTAGTTCAAAGTTTGCCATTTCCGAATGCTCGCTGCTTTTCAGTGAAAGAACGCACCACTTTCTTGTGCAAAATATATTTTTCTAGAAAATATGAGAACATATCTTCAGAAATCATATATTGTTAGACTTCTTAAAAACCTTTCTGTGCGAACACATTTTGATGACATTTCATCTATGTATTTACAAAAATATTTTTTTATCAAAAATAAACAATTATAATAAAATCAATATCTGCATTTCGATTTTAAGTTATTAAATGTACCAACCAATATGTATTTATTTGATAAACACAAAAATATCTTTCTAGGTGTTGGATACTGTCCATTGCTTTGAGATTCAAAGTACATAGATATACAATGTTTCATACAATATAATATAACAAAATATTATTTAAAGAAATATTTTGTGTAATGATAGTTTGAAATCGACTGAAACGTTATTCAGAAAAGCGCATCGTGAAAGTTGACGTAACGTTCAAGAATGCAAATCGTACTAAATTGCTCTGTGATCCAAATACCTTTATAGGAGCTTAGTTATGCCTTTCATGTTCATTGTGGCAAAGCATGGTCATCTAGCTTCAATGCTTTGTAACAGATACCTCTAGATAATATCATAAACAAAGACAGTAAAAGAAAATGATCTTCTATTTTATTATAATTTCAGAGACTCTACATCAGTAAAAACACAGAGGGTGTTTTACGTGAACGTCGGAAAACGTCGATTATACGGAATTTCAAAAAAAAAATGATGTAGACTTCATTGTAGAGGTACAAGTGCGCTCAGCGCGCAAATCTGACTGACACTTGGCAGACATTCTCTTTATTTTGTGTTCAGTTAGTATATTAGTAATGAATTTACGAGATTAAGATCGACAATTTCTAGTTGTTGCAAGCATCTGAGCAATTTCTAGTGATCTAATCGAGTCATAATTTACTCTACTATAAATGATATTCGAATAAAATAGTTACATAACCTTAATCTGGAACGTAACATAACGTCTGGAATCACCATGATACACACCTCTTTATCGACTTACATATATACTCATTACATATACATATTCTCATTATATAAACTCCATTTCAACAAGATCCAACAATAAGTTGACTGTCGGGGAATTTTTAACTTTATATTATTTCTTTTAATAATAGTACAAAAAAAATAAAAGATTCAACTCCACGTCTCGTCTTCCACTGGAGACAGAAGGGCTAGTGCATTTATTACTCAGAAAACCGAAATTGCAATTTCAAAGGAAAATGCTGTTAACATTCTTGCCATTTCACGCGGACATATTTTATACACTAATAATACCTTTTTATTAAATTAATAATATTTTTTTAATTAACAAATGTTCGAAATTGTACAAAATGGCCAATTTTCTGGAACCTAACTGGGTTCCTAGTAAATGAATTAAGATTTTTAAAATATATTTATTAAGGTTATCTACTTATAATTTTAACTGTATGTAAAGTTAACATGTAAATGTGATTTAGCGAGAGACCGACCTATTTGTTACCTATAAAACCCATGAGACTCGTTGCAAACAAACGCTAACTTTATCAGAAAGCCCGTGTTGTAGTCAAGAATGCCCTAATCGGCCATTTGGAAGCGTTAAGCCCCTATTTATTATCGTAACTAGCGGAGCACTATCGCTTTCGAAGCGAGTCGGAGATCGTTCTGTGTTTCTTACTAGCCATTTGTCTGTACCCTCTTACTAATTCAACAAAACGCTGGAGTGCCGCCGAGATAACAACTTTGTTTCGGAGATTAGTGATAAAACAGTCCGTGATCACCCTGCGATTATCGGACGTTAGTACCTACCTGAAATTCGAAGTTGTACGATCTGATATCGACGGTTCTACTTACGGAAACTTAAAGGCACCAGCTGGAAACTTTAAATAAGTACAATAATACAATATTTTAACAATACCAAATATATGTACAAATACTTCAATCCGCTCATGTATTTATTATTAATCAAAACATGGGGAAATCATAGTTGAATTTAATTCTTGGCGTAATTTAATGAAACAAAGAATTAGACATTACTATATACACGCGAAATAATTACTCTTTTTCAGGGACCGTTACCGCGTGAAGTAGAATGCATCATTTAATATAAATTAAATAAATATATAAAACAAATAAGTCGCAACTACTAACGCTTACATCTTATGCAATAGAAAACGTGTAGTCGAATGTACTGTGGCCAAATAGTTGCGAGTGAGGTAGACATTGCTGTATGATATCATCGATTGTCAACACTACCTGTCTGTAGCCCAACAGCAGCGCTGTTAATAAAATTATAGAAGTTCTACACATCAAATGCGGTGGCGTGGCTTTGTACATTACGTTGCCCTTACGGATTTTTTTGGAAAATTATACAGCGCCACGCTAATATGTATGTATATAAATCCATACTAAAGTCAACAGAATACAATTTATTTCACAGTTTAAAAAAGGTTTATATTCGTATGTATAACAATCAGGACCAAAGCAGCCACTAAACATTACGAAAATAATAACTTTCGTTTCATGTAATTTATGGAAAATAAGACATCATTACGCTAAACGAGAGCTATTAATATTCCATCAGTATAAAATTAGGCACAGAGATGTTATGGAGTATTTATTATTTATATTATTTACAATTTATGTAGTTTATTTTTTATACTACAAGACTTTGTAATAAATGTCAGCCGTATTTTTTTTATAATTTACCACTGTTAAATAAATACCTATATTTATTTTCATATCTTGTTCATAATCGCAAGTATTTTGGCATAGGTGGAATTTTTATTTTATACATATTTTATACTTGAATACGCTCCCAAAATATAAAAAATAAAAGACTCAAAAACAAAAAGTATGAAAGTAGGACAAAAAGAACATTTTTTTGTTTATCCTTTTGATATGATTCAACAGACACTATTAGCCTAAATAATCAGATAATCAGTAATATTATTAGTTATTCATGTTATTGAAAGGATATTGTTAAGCACCTGAATATATACCATTAGTTGAATCTAAATGTCTACGCTAATAGAAGCTTTTGAAATCACTTACCTACAAAGCTAGTCGAAGGTAGTCAATTTCATACCTTATGAATAAACACTGTAGAAGAAAAATGAAGTTAATGTTTAATAAGAGCTTTAAGAGTAAGAAAACTTGTCTTTTTACTACAAAGGTTAATAAATACCACATTCCGCTTAAGAAGAAGGAACTGCTTAAACATTTAAGAGATGAATTATCAACGTCTACGACCCATGGACTCTCTTATTTTGGAAAGGATCGTATTCATTACTTGGAAAAGTAAGCATTAATAAATTACCATATCAATTTAATTTCATTATTATAAATTATTGTCGTACTAAGCTTACAATCGCCGATAACTGTCTTCAAACCTCTGTAAAGTTCAAATTTGCAGGTTTTTCTGGGTAGCAAACTTTGTAGCGTGCATGGTACTTGCGGTACTTTTGCTCAATGTACAGTATATAAGATTTATGGTAAGATTTTAGTTTAGTATATCTTTTATTGTTTTTAAAACTATTATTAAAAAATAATAAATAAGAAATTATGAATATTAAATATTTAATAATTTCTTTATAAAATTTAATTTATTGAGTTAAAAATAAGCAAACAGGAATTTTAAGTAAAATAATGAAACATTGATAATTATTGCTTGCAGGCTGCGCCAACCGTGATGAGCGTGGAGATGAACTACTTTGACTGGAATATTTCATACCCTGCAATAACGCTTTGTCCTCTTTATAAACCAGACGTAAAAAAATTTCAATCGCTTAACGCGTGAGTTTTATTAAAAATACATTATGTGACATTTTTTTAAAAAATATCATAGCCAAAGATAATTAATTAGGCATGATTAAAAAAAAATACGGATACTGAAATAAAATATACAGTGCGTGTGTTTGTAAAAATAAACGATTGTTTTGAATAGCGTTATATAATATATACATCATAATCGGCTAAATAAAAAAATTGTTTTAATAAAAGTCCCTTTGTATAATTATTAAAAATCACTACTTTACTAAATTTACGGAAAGGCACGGCTACAGATTTTGATCCTTCTTAACTACTTTTACTGCTTCTCGTAACTGCATAGCTTAGTCATCGATTAGGTTAAGGGATCGGATCCCAAATCTTACATGTTCCTTAAAAAAACTAACTTAATTTTAATTTAAAGTTTGTCTTGTTAGTATGACTACTCACACTGTAAAAAAAATGAACTACGAAGAGTTTGCAAGTAGTTTAAAAAAATCATCTTAAATAGATTCTAAAATAGTAAAAAAAAAAGGAATATTGAATTCCTGAAAAAAAAGGATATTGCTATTTATTTAGAGAAGGTACCTACTGTAAGCCTTAGGTAACAATTTCGCTCATTTTAATAAATTCATGCGATTTTTTTAGAGGACGTGTAAGATTTGTAGTCAAATGTCTACTTATTTGATTACTAAGCTATTCAGCTACAAGAAGCAGTAAAAATAATCAAGAAAGATTAATATTTGTAGCTCTGGTAGTAAAAAAATTGACTTAAATATTGATTTTTTGTAATTTTCACAGAAGGGCCTCTAACTCCGAAACCAAAGGACTTTTACTAGAAAGATTTTTGTCATATGATCTGTTATGACTTAGACTATAACCAACTTTAGGTTATTTTTTTACATTCAGGACATTTTTTATAAATACACGGAAAGTAAAAATGTTGTGTGAAATTTTTACCCATGATCCCAACTTAACTTCATTGACTACGCTGCGTCAATTATCGCAAAATATCGGGTATATAGAATATTTTTTCTATGTTAAATGTTTAATTTTGCTGCGCTATAATTACAGGCAAACATTTAATTACTCAGGATTATCTGCAGAAGGATATTTATGGGCTATATCGCAAGCTGCTTTGGATACGTTAGAATTTATGGATTTAAATGCTTCGGAAGATGTAGTCTCGGTAAGACACGTCTTATATGAATAATTAATGTAGTACCTAATTGGATTTAACTAGTCCAATTACATGTAAAGTACATTTAATTCAAATACCTACCACTTATAAGTTTCTGATATTAGGTGCATGTTTATGTCAATCATATCTTAAATATACCAGCCTATCCGCAAACTTTACTTAATTTTAAGTACCCTTTAAGATTTTAATGCTAACGCTCTTAAATGGAGTGTGATGAAGAGAGATAGCAGGTTTAATGACAACTTAAAATTAAGCACTGTTTGAGATCTTTTAAGTTGAGTCTAAGTTAAACAATATCTGAGTTTTAATGACTTTACTAAAATAAGCTTATCATATTTGCACAAATATCTCAATTGGATGATTCCGTTTAGCCACGACAAAGTATCCACCCTAATAGGGGGATAAATAGGGGGATACTCGGAATCGCATGTCCATTTGGCCACCCCGGCCGAGGGGGATAAAAAGGAATTTCATTCTGATTGATCTTCAGATTATCCAATAATACATTTTTTTATTTCGTTAATGATAACAAACCAAATTATTTTTAGTTACGAGCTTAAACAAAAGTCATATTATACAAATTGAAAAATTAAATGAATCGCGTTATTGAATGTATGTATATACCATTGTACATAGTCAGAAGGATAATCGGAAGAAAACGAATATACGAAAAAACGCCAAACGGACACGTGATGCCGATTATCCCCCTTGGGGTGGATACTTTGGGGTGTCTAAACGGAATCATCTACTCAATTTAGCCGTTAAGCAAGTTAAAATAAGATAATTTTACACCAGCATACAAAAATTAACTTTATACAAATTCATGTATTCAAATTGCATAGCTAATTCATCCGAAAGATTACGCAAAATTGGCAGCTTCGATGTTCAGGGAATTTCAAAACAGCTGGTTGGCCACTAATACGAACTGGCCGATTACTGTGGACGCAGCAATGACGGAAATGGGCATGTGCCATGTGATCAATTCCAATGTCGCGATATATGACGATCCACAGTAAGCACTATTTGTCTACATTGTTTTCATTATAAGAAATATCTAAAGTTAAGAAGCTTAAAAATAGGTAGGTATATAATATAAATGTAATTATTAACAGATTTTGACTTAAAACCAAAGTATAATGATAAAATGATTCAGACAAGGTCTTATGTAAATCATCTTTGTTTACAATATTACCTATGTTTTGATTGGTTAGATGTTATGTTTTGGATTTTCATACAACATAAGTGGAAAGCATATAACTGGTAATATAAATTTTAACATATGGTTATCAAAATCCTTCCTAATTAAATTTTGATAAACCCCAGTTTTATCATTCTGCCAATGGTCGTTTTAGTTATGTAAAAATCATATGTAATTACATATGTAAGGAAAAAGGTCTAAAACGGTTAGGGTGCCTAAAGATCTATCTTTTTAAATAAACGCGGTTGTAGCTAGATGCATCAAAGCGCAAGGGAGCTATGTTTTCACTCCGCTACACGTGGGGCATACGTTGAATACTACACGTACCTGTAATTGAGTAGGTTCTTCAAAAAATCAAAATTGGATACTTTAGGTATATAATTCATACAAGAAAGTAAAAACGTACAAAAATAATAAGTTTATAAACAAATCATAATATTCTCATTAGATTGCAAAGTATCTCGTTTTCATATCATTAAACTTTGTTTTGTACTTTGCAGCCAATGGAATTCTGCTACAGTTGCTAAATACGTAAAAAAAAACATTGAGCTCTCCGTATTTGAAGTAGATTTCTTTACTGAGATAAAGAATTATTCGAATATATACAAGGTTTGTTATGAGCAAATGATATTCTAACTGAGAAGGGAGAATATTTTTTTACAATTACCCTAAGAGTCACCAATTAGTTTCATTGGGGTTCGCTTTTTGGAATATTATGATCTACCGTTCGTTTTCGCGATCAACGGACCACCTTCCTCACTCACACACTTAAATATGTTGACACTGTGTTTTACTATACGAGTTTTACTGGTTCAAGTAACACAAGTTAATTTTGAATAGAAACGAAATCTAAGAATATTAAGTTTTGATAAATATTCCACTGCCTACTTAAAGTCTGCACAAAATAGCACGGAACCGGACCCCTGTTCTATACCATACTTTTTTTAAGATAGAGTTTGTTAACGTAACTGACATAAAGTTACCATTACTTCAATAGACACCATCTTGCGGTTAAAATTCGCACATGCATAAAAATACTCCCACACTCCTTATAGTTAAGTTTTGCTTTTTCTTTACTATTTATTCTCTTATTATTTCCATGTTTTACTAATTTCAGGTTTTCATACACAGCCCCGAAGAAGTCACGACAAGTACTACATCATCGTTCAATTTTGACGTGGAAGGAACAATCTCATTTGGTGTGTCTGTTTGGAGTAGTAGAATATCAGACTCATTACGTTACAAATCTCTATATCTACGAAAATGCAGGTAATACAGTAAATTAATCTAGACTATTTTTCCAACACGAATATCTGAAGGACATAGCCTATTTCTAAAGAATTGTCGTAGTCACGAACATTTTTAAAGTAAAAAAAAAAAAATATCTTAAGTGGCAAAAATAATTCTGATTTGTTATTATTTACGAAATTGTAAAATATATTTGAATTGTTGTGTGAAAAATAAAACTTATATAAAATTTTTGCCTGAAACGAAATACCCAAACGCCCACCGTGCCGTAACAAAATTAAATTTATAGAAAAATTTATAGAGCATTTAGTATCTTCTTCCCTACCTTATTATGGAAGACAAGATTATTTTAATTACGCTGTATATGTGTTTACCATTGGGTATACCTCATCTAATTTCCTTTACAGGTTTCATAATGAGCCTATAAGCAAACGATATCCAATTTATTCATATGGTCTTTGCATATTAGAATGCAGAATCAAGATGATCCAGAAGATTTGCGGATGTGTACCACATTTTTATAAACCTTTAAGTGAGTCTAAAATACCAATTTACGCATCGAGGTTTCACTCATGTAAAATTCCAATAATCATTAGATTATAAATATTATATATACTATAAATATAGAATTGAAAAATATTTTTTAAATCGAACTACCCTACTAGAACCGAATATTGTTCACTATTTCATTGGTTTCAATTATGTTTTCACGTAACCGTCTTTTTTAACTATAAATTAAAATAAATAATATTTTAAAAATAAAGGTAGGTTACTCCCTATAACATTATCTATCTGCTAGTAAGAGTGAAATGAAAGAGATCTGCCAGAACAAATAGAAAGACAGATAGACAGACAGACAAAAAAAATCTATTTTTTTATGTAAGTACCGCATATAAATATTCATGTGTTTAGTAAAAAGCCGTTAATTTGATATTACTAACAGACAGTTCAATTTTGTTTGTATAGATATAGATGAGTCGGCAAGTATTCATTTAGGGTAATTATTTCACAGGCCATGAACGTATATGTTATATAGCAGAGCTGACATGTATTTTGAAATACAGAAAAGAAATAATTACTCTAGAAACTTCAGAGGAAACATTTAAAAAATTCAATAACGCCAAAGAACTGCCCAGACTGTCCCGCGACTGCGGTTGCCTCAGCACTTGTGAGATCGATTTATATTATAAAGATACAGACGACTATGAACCTAGTGCAAAAAAAAGCGATCTAAAAATAAAAATTACATCATTCCCAAAAGTGAGAATCATGCGAGATATAATATTTAACTCTTACGATATAGTGTGTAAGTAAACATTTGTTTAAAATCTTACTTTTACCACTATTTATTTTTCCAATTTTTTTTCTTTTCATTTTCAGTGAGAAGTGGTGGTGTTATTAATTTATGCATTGGCAGTTCTGTAATGTCTATGGTCGAATTCTTGTTAACAATTCTAAAAATATGTATTTCTATAATCTTAAGTATGTTTCGTGTACTAAAACAATACGTGTTAATGATTATTAAATAAAAAAATGAATTGACAAGAGAAGTATTTATTATAACTCAACCCATTGAAAATAGAACAAAATTTAACATAATATGATACTAATATTTTCCCAGTTTGTCTTTTCTCTTCGTCGTGATTCAGTTTGTATTCAGACATCCTAAAACAAACAAAGATAATCTATATATTATATTCATACTTTTATAAATCAAGAAAAACTTGCGTATAAAAAATATATTAGCTTTAACATAATTATGATGATGTTTTGGCTCTGTAGCTAGTACGACTTATGATAATTTTCGATCGGTATTTTTGACTAATCAAAAGCATTATAAAGTTAGTAATAAGCTATATTACAAACAAAAATTATCAACTATTATTTCACGACTATTTCAAAATATGTGCAAACGATATTTAAACTGAATAAGGAGTGGATATTATTTTTAAAACCACAATATATCGAACGTTTTTTTTTAAATTAAAACATGCAAACCTACCTGACATCAAAAATGGTTTTCACATAGTTACGGTCACTTCGTAGAGACATCTTGCGGTTGATATTCGCATGTTTCCGCACGTTCATAACTTTTATGATTGTCGTAGTATTTCTAAGCTGAAAAAATATTAATATTTAAAATAATTGAAATCAATATTTCAAAAATTAACATTTTGTTAATAAATATACAATTTCAACGTTGTAAATTGTAATTGTTAACGTGATGCTACAAAGTGGTTCGATACGAGAGACATTATTCTATATTATTTGTGCCCTTATAAAGCAAAATAAAATATTTTATGCCATCTCGTAGTAATATGGAACATGCAACCAGACATAAATATAAAAATACAATATTCTTTAAAAATAAATACCTTTAAAGTAATTGGACGAACTTTCAAGTCTATGTACCAATATAACTTTAATCTCCATTATACCAAAATGCACGCATTTCGAAAACTTCACGTATTAAAAATACTGTAGATTGTCCACAATTGACATTTATCTGAAAACCATTACAATAATCTCAGTATTTTTTCTGTTGTGTCAGTCTAATTTTGGCAACTATATATAAAAAGCCTAAATATATAACTATTTTAAGATCTTAAAGTTATTCTCTGAAAAAAAATCAACATTACCACACGCTTCCAAATCGCGTCGATATTAACTGGTGAGAGGAATACGATGTGTCGCAGACCAATCAACCCATAAGTATTTTAGAGGTAAAAAAAATAACAAAGTCATGAAAATTATGTTTCTGTAAACAAATTTCCAAAATTTTTGCCCAAGAGAATAAACAATAGGCGTATGACGTCCATGCATACCCAGCCAAACAAATATAATATCTCCAATTTCGATGATTGAGACACTTACCATTAAAACAAAAAGTTTTCTCAAGACGAGTTGACAATGGAGTATTATTCCATACCGATATTCTTTCTTCGAAATATTTTCAAAACGTCGGGATGATCGACGATGCACCAAAGCTTTATTACTTACGCAAAATCAAACAAAACATCAAATGAATGTAATAGACGTTGAATGTAAAGCAACGTGCGATATATTGTCAACAAATCAATTTTAACTTTGCTAATATATCGATAATTGTTCAATGTTGTTATAACTAATCACTCGTTCCATAAAAAAGAATATTCCTTCGAATCCTCTGAGCTGGAGCCGTCTGTTGGACAACCATTGTCTTCTCGTACCTGGATACAACCTTGTCAAAATTAACAACTTTTTCCTTAACACCGTTGACAAAAACATTAAAAAGATGTAAAACGATCCAAATTTCAAGCTTACCAAAAATGCAGGATCGATCAATAAAAGTCGACTTATCGTACAAATAGATGTCCAACGATAAAATAACGATTTTATTATTAAACATTAATAATAGAACAAAAAAATACCTTCACGATTACCTCATAGCCGTAAACGTTTTTTTTTAACTTACAAAAAATGCAACAAAAAAATTGTTGCTTCACATTCATGAAATTTATATATATATCAAAAAACTCCAAAATAAACGTAGATAAATTAATTACTTGTGAAAGTATTTTATAATTAAAAGTGAATTGTAATTTCGAAACTCTTTCTACATTATCTACAAATATTTTAATGATTGAAACATTAAGTTTTATCGTTCGTTTTTTTTCTACTACACTTCTTTCAGTTAAAAAAAGAATTAGACTGATATATTTAAAAAAAAAATCAAATTTTTGAATTAATTCATTAAAATTCGATGACCTTACAAGGACCAATAATTCAATAGTATTAAGTGTATTAATTTATTGAAGTTTTAAAAGAACCACAAATTACACAAAAAATGTTAACATCCACTAAAATTGTTGTGTCGAGGTCAGAAAACATTTGCAAAAGAAAGAAATAATTACATTGCGATATCTCAGACTAATTTCATCCAATTCAACCAAGTACAAGTACCGAGAGCAACTATAATACGTCTAAAACATTGCCAATAACCGATGAATGATGTTGCAAATCAAAGAATAATAGATTTTCTTTTCCGTAAATTTAAATGTAGCTCATTTATTAGACCCTCGAGTGTAAACAAGAGACATGACTTACTCTAAAATAACCTAATTACAATGTGTCAAGAAGTAAAGTTCAATCTAAAGAAAGTAAGCCAGAATATGTTACGCAGCAGATGTACTTAAGACGATGATGAAAAGCAGTTTGCGACCAAGAGACCAACTTCAATACCATATTCCTGAAAAAACAAAAACAATTTATTTCAACCACCACTCTTCAACTACGGTCAAAGTACACCCTAAATAAATAAAAAATCCGAAATATTATTACGATAATTCCTGACATTTCGGCAGACAGAATACCGTAGCATACATATTTTTATCATCTGAAGCAATTATAAATCGATTTTAGACAACTCCGATACGCCGATCACCGAGTTTAGTACACCGTTGAAAGTCGACATACATAGAGGTGCGGGTTCGAATCCTGCGTCGCGATTTGCCGTTAAAAATTTAGAATTTAAAATTTATTTTTTAGAATTTTCGACCGACTTTAAAAAGGAAGAGGTTCACAATTCGAAGCTGTATGTATCTCAAATCTCTTAACCGTTTTAAGGCTCTTTTTTATTTATTGAGATTAGTCTTATAGAATTTTTATCTAAATCTGTTCAGTAGTTCGATTTTGAAATCAGAATAACTGGAATTAGTAATGACATCCAAGCAAGCAAATTTGCAGAGTTTGCCTTTAAATCGTTTTTTTTTTCTAGTTATAATTATTATTTAAAGTAAATAGAACGCGGGTGATAATTCATAATTTAAATTACGCAACCAGAACTCATAAAATGACTGTGCGACCTTTACTATAAAAAAGTCTAGAAGAAGTTAACGTATTATGTATAATGAATGAAATTTCAAAGATGGACCTTTATTTTAGACCTTCATGAGAGTGAAAAATTAGGGAGTTAAGTATAAAACAGCCCCGAGCTTAAGAAATTTAAAAGGAAATAGTATATGATTAAAAACTTTTGTGATGTAGTAGAGGTAATCTATATGTGTATATGATATAAATCATAAAAATTTAGCATTTTTGAATGAAAAAAAAATTAAAATAAATTTATAACTTTTTTGTTTTCACTATAAAAGTAACAAAATAGCAGCATTCTATATATAGACCAATTTAGAAGCTCACCATGTCGACTTTTATGAAAACTAATCAAATATCTTCACATATACACAATAATAACAAAATTATGTTTTCCCTCAGTATCAACAACCTTTTCAACCATTATATTTTCGAAAATGTATGAATGTTATTTACATCTACAACGTCCCAATTACTTTTATTATATTAATAGATAATAAATAATAAGAGATTAAACAACAGATCATTCTTTGAAGTGCCAAAGACCTACTAGAGAAACAACTGTACAACAACTTGAGAAATTGTATATCGGCTAGTAAAGAATAAAGCTGTTTAAATTAATAAAAATACTATTTACCTGCTCAATAGGCTTCTCAGAAGAAACGAACATCTATAGTCCTGCCATCAATGCGTGTTCTGTCAAACATTTCTGTACAATGCTAAAGAAAATTACTATTTTATCAGAAATTGTTACTATTCTAATAAATATAGTGAAATTTATTAACAATATTATGATTTAAATCAACGAAGATTTAAATACTTGCAGCATCTGGCATGAGACCAATTTTGGCAAGTAGTTGATGTTAAAACAATGTTTTTATTAAAGCAAAAATATTAGTTATGTAAATAGTACACTGTTGTAATTTTTATAACAAACACATGTTTTATAGGTTTTAAAGGATACTGACAGCTCTCTCTGCATCCCACTCTTTGTGGAATCTGACTATAGCAGTGTCGGGGGCAGTCATTTCTGCAAACTTAACATCACCACATTCACTAAACTTTTCACGGATTAATTGCCAAGTAACTGTCGGGGGAAGCTAAAAAATTAAAAATACATTACAGAAGGATATTTACTAATGGAAAAAGTTGGCTTACTAACATAGTATTTTTAAAAAGACAGAAGTAGTTTAGTTAGAAAACTAAAAAAAAAGAGTATGGTGGTTGTGTACTTATAAAGTTAGCTAAAAACGGTGCACCTACTTTAATATATTAGCCTTATAACTGAAAATCGTATAGTGTTAAAACATATTTCCCTATTCATAAACTTTGAAATTAGGAATTTAGTAGTAAAGTAAAGTAACAGCCTGTTCATGTCCCACTGCTGGGCAAAGGCCTCCTCTCCTATTAAGGAGAAGGTTTAGAGCTTAATCCACCACGCTGCTTCACTGCGGGTTGGCGGATAAACACGTGCCAGAATTTCTCCTGGCACATGCAGGTTTCCTCACGATGTTTTCCTTCACCGCCGAACTCGAGGTAAATTTAAACATTAATTTAGCACTTGAAAATTCAGAGGTCCTAGCCGGGGTTTGAACCCGCGATCATCGGTTGAGGTGTTCTAACCACTAGGCCATCTCGGCTCTTCATTAGCAATTTAATTAATATAAATTAATTTTACATTGCCAGTCGAATTTTTATGCTTAAACATAAAAATATAATATGGTTAATTACCTATATGTATTTTGACTTACATTAGTAATAATAACCATATCAGATTGTTTGTCACGTGAACTTTGGGGAGCTACTGAGTCACGACCATAACCCTGACCAGGAACAGAGACTCCTCCTAGTTGACGGTTAGTACCTGTAAAAATACTCATTGTATTACTTTGATAAATAATTATGTAATTACAAAAATTATTAATCTGACTGTCAAAAAAAACTGTTATAAACATTAGACATCTATTATGTAAAACCATTGATGTAAAGAACTTTTGAAATTGGATATAAGTAATATTGGAGTTTCCCAAATTATTTTTAATTTCCTGGAATTTCTCATTTTCCATGAATTATAATGTCACCTCAACTATTGAAGTTCATCAAACAGTTTAGATTGTAGAGCTTGCTAAAGAATTAAACATACATACATACATACATAAGCTCAAAATCCTTCTTTGGCAGTTGCATAAAAACAAAATTAAAATTTTCATTACTCAATGAAATAGCATCGAAGATTTAAAATATAGGATTGTATAATATATTACCCGACAGTGGACCACTGCTTAAAGTGGTGTTTGGTCCTAAAACATTATTGCCAAGGCCAGTATTCCCAAGAACATTGGAAGTTAAATCTGCAGTACTGAGAGCCAGGTTGTTAGGATTAACATTTGCAGCTTGAGCTTGTGTCAATACTGTAGCCAAATCGTTAGCAGTCAATCCTTGTTGTAAAAGCTGATTTTGTAAAGCTCCCAGTCCAGTAAGACCTAAAGCCTGCAAAATGGTTGTAATTCTTGAATATGCAGATTAGAATAACACATGCATTATTATTGATTCAATTAAATTTTGGTTTTTAGTTGTGCCAATTTGACTAATGTTATTTCGCCAATGTCCAAGTGGAATGGAGAAAGCAGGATTAAAATTTATTTATTAAGGTTTGACAACTTTAGATGCCATTTTCCCAAAATGAAATCAATGTGGCACACAGTATTGCTAATCAGCGTCCAATTCAAGCAGTAAAATTAATTATTAATTCATTTTTAAACTTCGCAATGCAGAGTAAATATTTTTTTTTAAGAATTAATACAATAGCAATATCTAATAATTGCTTATAGTGAAATCTATCATTAAACAAAACAGATAAAACATGACAAAGATGCACAAATAAACCGGGAACAGAATTGTCAATGATATTGTGTCTCATCTGTTTTTAGATTCTTGAACCAGTGAAGGTTCTAGAAAATCAACCAAAAATTCATGAACCCTTTTTTTAAAAAAAAATTAATAGATTTTAAATGGATTTGTGTGCTGCAAAAATATAACTTTTTCGTAAAATTAAATGTACTTTATTAATGTGTGAAGATTGGTGCTACTTTTATGCAGCTAAATTAGTAATAATCAGGTTGATGTAATAACATCATAAGTAATAACTTAATTATTTTTTTTATATAAGAAACAATAGTCACTGGTCATGTTAACCTACCTGCAGTCCTAAGCTTCCACTAAGAGCTGCGTTTGTGCCTAGTGTATTAGCAGATAAGCCAGTTCCAAGACCATTCAAAGCAACACTTGCAGTGGGTACGGCACCTAATACTCCAGCACCTATTGTTGAACCTGCATTCGCTAAGTTTATGTTATTTGGAGTTGAATTTTGTGGTAAATTCCTGGCCACATCTCTTAATGGTTCTCCATTTGGCCCTAGTCCTACACCAATGCTTTTTAATCCTTCGGGTAATCTAACTTCAGACTTATCAGACACACCCCTATCCATACGAACAGTCATTCTGCGATCATATAGCAACTGTTTATCAAACATTGATATCGCCTGAAATAAATAGAAATAAACATTATATAAAAATTAATTGAATACTTGGTATAAGGATGTAAAACTTAAAAAATAAAAAAAAAGTTTACGAAAATATATTCAACATACTAGCAGCCATCCATCCACACCTTCATCTATGTATGAATGGGACACACTTGACACTTATCATTATAGTTGGGCAAAATCATACAATATCTTTATAAATTTTGACCTAGGTGTAATTCTGATGGATGAAGCTTAGATGATGAAGAATATTACTGTGAAGGAGAAAACATACGAGGGGAGGTCAAAAAGTTCGCGGAATGGAGGGGTTAGTGGGGGGTAGGTTCACTTGTCCAGGTAGGCACTAGTTAAGCACCTCATTAAAAGTATAAAGTTTGAACCTAATTGAGTCATTAACTTTTGAGTTATCGGCCTGTAAACAACTGAATCGGGAAGAAGTCAGCCAGTATGGAGAAAATTGAACACCGCGCCGTTATTAAGTTCCTTACCAAGCAAGGAAAATCCGCTCAGATTATTTTTCAAGAGCTGTTGACGGTTTACGCGGACTCTGCCCCTGGTTAAACCATGGTTTACAAGTGGCATGGTCTTTTTAAACAAGGAAGAGAGTCCATTGAAGACGACCCTCGCTCTGGACGGCCAATTGAGGCCACCACACCGGAAATCGTCAAAAAAGTAGAAAATCTTATATTGGAAGATGTGTCGAGTGTTCTCGCCAGTTTTTGGAGCTCTGTAGAGAGAGCAAGGAAGAAGTTATGGCCCGAATCGTTACTGGTGATGAAACCTGGGTTCACTACTATGAACCTGAGTCGAAGCAAGAGTCGATGCAGTGGCATAAAAAAGGCACACCTCCTCCAAAGAAGTTCAAAGTGACACAATCTGCTGGCAAGATCATGGCGACTGTTTTTTGGGATACAGAAAGTATTTTACTGATAGATTATAAAGAACGTGGTGTAACTATAACAGGACAGTATTACGCTTCTTTACTTAAAAGATTAAAAGAAGCCATCAAGGAAAAAAGAAGAGGAAAGTTGTCAAAAGGTGTGCTCCTTCTGCACGACAATGCACCCGTTCACACGTGCCATGTTGCGACGGCTGTCAATCACCGATGCGGCTTCGAACAATTGAACCACCCACCTTACAGTCCAGACTTGGCACCCAGTGACTTTTATTTATTTCCAAAAATGAAGAAAGAGCTGCATGGAAAAAAATTTGACGACGATAAAGAAATGAAGTCCGCAATTTCAGCCTATTTTGACACCAAAGACAAATCATTTTTTTTCGATGGTATAAACAAGTTATTTCAGAGATCTGAAAAATGTATTAGGTTTAAGGGAGAATATATTGAAAAGGAAAAATAGTTTGGTGTTTAATTTCAACCTCCTTCCCTCTTATTCCGCGAACTTTTTGACCTCCCCTCGTACATATTTATTCCTCCATCCATCTGATCTTTTTCAAAAACTTTCACATTTGTAATCGTAGTAGGATTACTATTTAAAAACTTACCTGTACAGCTTCAACAGGATGGTCATATTCAATTACAGCAAATCCTCGACTGTTACCATCCTTATCTACAGCCAAATCCATGTTGCGTACTTTGCCAGCCATTTTGAACACCTCTTTTATTTTAGCACGATCTGCTTTGTAGTCCAGCTAAAAAGTATTTTTAATCAATACTTACTACTTAGTTAGTATTTTTCTGAGATTTTCCTAGCATTATGTAGGTTTTGTTTTATAATAATATGCACTTCATATAAAATATAACCTATTACCATCTGGAATAATAATGTTCGAATGGTTCTATAAAATTTTAAATTATGGTTAGTGGTTCCAGAATTTCCTTTGCACATACAAAATTAATGCTCTCTATCTGTACATTAGTATAGTTATAGATTGAAGTCTGCAACTTTGTCATTGTAGAATAATTATTTTAATAGCTTTTTTCTTTAAGAAACTATAACGAATAGAGATATAATCTCCAAACTCATATCAACAACAAAATTTTAAAGTAAAGTATAGTATTCTTAAAATATTAAATATGTAACTTACATTTGCAACAAACACTTTCTTTACAAGTGGTGGCTGCACATTAATAGATTCTAAAAATTGTAAGCTCAGACCATATGTGTTGTAGTTTTCCGGTTCTCTTGGCTTGTTTACACCCCAACTGAAATATTATTTTATTTATTTGTATTTTATTAACACACAAAAGCACAATTATACTATTTAATTAATTAAAACAGATACCAAATGATTTTCCTCTCAAATATTATAGAATAAGAGCAATTTGTATGCAACATAAGTACAGAATCTTAAAAATGATTTAAAAATATAAATATATATATTTAGAAACAGTACTGACTTATTTTTGTATAAGCTTATTTATACACCAAAAATTGCTTTCAATTTCTATCATACATTTTTTAAATAATTGTTTAAACTTATTAAAAACTATTGTTTAAATTTTGTACTGCACATACCCATCTTTGTCATCTCTCATATTTCTCCCACCACCTCCACCTCCTGATCTTGAAGTATTCAATCTATTTCTTTCATTTCCTAACAATCAAATGAATTTATAAACATATAGGAAAAAGGAAAGTTCTTTTCTGAAGCAGGAAAAGTAGATATCATTTTATAATAATCATACTTAAAACAAACATAGCAGGCAAAACAAAACCCTCATGATAAAATTTTTTCCATTTTTATTACTTTAAAATATCTTACATCTTTACAATGCACTTTACAAATGTATTAAAAATATATCTCTTACATTTTTTGTGGTTTCCATGTGAATTTAGTATCTTACTTACGATCTTAAAGACTACTTCATGTGGTATTGATTCTACCTCAGATTAATCCTAAGCACTGGAGGAAAATCCCATGAGCACAATAACTTTTTAAATTTATCCAGACCAATTACATGACTACAATATATTCTTTTAGATGATATTAAAAGTCTACTACTAATGTTCCAAATTATTTCCATGTATTTGAAATAGTTACTCATATACTAACATTTGTTAACTAATTTTACAGTAGAGCCGATTGTTATTATAAATAAATAAAAAACGAGTTGTAAACAATTACCAGTCTCCTCTTTCAAAACAAGCTTCCTTCCATTGAGTTCATATCTATGCATTACAAACAAAGCCTTCTTCATTGCCTCTGAATTAGTGAACTCAACAACACCACAACCTCTGGGCTTCCCGTTTTCATCATTAAAAAGTTCAACATACGCTACATCGCCTACCTAGATTTTTTATTTACATTAATATAAAATAAATATTGATAAAGTATGTCACATACATATGAAATGCAGAAACACAAACCTTTTCTTTGAACAAATCCTTTAATTCTGTCCAGCGAAATTCGTAAGGAATATTTGATACAAACAACCGTTTTCCTTCGGATCTTTCTCTATCATTAGATCTGTCTCTTGGAGCATCTGAAAATCTTGACGGCCTGTCTCCTCGTCTGGAACGATCTCTTTCCTTTTCCCTTTGATTGTCCATGTTCTTTTCTAAATGAACAATATCATATGCAATAAGGAGTGTCTACAACTAAATACGCTTTACATGAACTGTATGTTCGCAGTGAAAATAAAGCCGGCAAACTTTAGTACCGGTTTGTCATAGTAGTCCAATAATACGTTTTTTTATTAGTATATCCAAAAAATATTACCTTGTTTCACAATCAATATACTAAGGTCAGTAACTAGTTTACAGACGGTTGCGGTAAAAAGAAAAATTATGTGCCTTAAAAAATTATCTAGAATAACGAGACCACGACAGTTTTATAACAAAATGGCGATTGGCGACAAAACTTGGATAATTTTAAATAACACATACATACATTTATCTGTAGTTTACAGATAAAAAATATAATATTATAAAGACATTTATGACTTGAAAGGCATCTATGGCGCTACCAGTGCGTGTTGAAAGAAAACCGGTAAATCGAAAGTTACATGCGATATTATATATTTCAATTTAAGTTTTTATTGTACAAATCTTTAATCTTTATAATAAATAATTAATTATCAAAAAATAAGTTATTTCAAGTATATTGAAATAAAACTATTTTAAACGGATTTAAATCGCGTATATTAATTATTTTTATCATCCCGACGTTTCGAGCACTTTGCAGCGTTCGTGGTCACGGGTAGACGGGTAGTGGGATGATAAAAATAATTAATATACGCGATATAAATCCGTTTACATACATAATACATAAATAGTTTTATTTCAATGAATAATAATCGCGAAAATCTAAGACAACGATATTTCAAGTATATTTTCATATGAAAGTTACTGAATAAAACAATGTATAACCATTAGTGATGTCCCTCTATAGGTGAATATCGGAAACTACGATAGCTGAAAATGAGCAATACAATCAATGATTAATAACTATAGATATACCACGTTCACACAATTTGACGTAAAGAATCAGTCTGTACTCATTTTTAATTTTAAAAAGCTCGTTCAATAACTTATTGACCCAAAGACACTCTCGTCTCTTATATTCAATCGCCAGTTGGTTGCTTGGCGAAATTCTCTAAATTGATCAGATTTCTGGGTGCCTACATCCATTAGCTTATAATATATCTTTAGCTATATATGATAGACTTATGACTTATACGTAAAAAAAAAACTTGAAACAATAAAACATTGTATAAAACAACCTTAATATTGACGACGCGATCAAAAGTTCTGACTCTCGATTGTTATATATTATGCAATTTGTAATTTTTTATTTTATGTTTATATGCTGATTGCTAATCATGTCTAATTTTATTTGACTTTTTGTACACTTCAGTTACTCGCATTATGTGACAGTATCATATGATTTATTGTCATGTACAAGTAATTAGCTTCTAAGTTACTGCAACTTTTTGATTTTTCTCATCACTCGCCATCTGTTTGCATCTCCTTTAACGCTAATAACTTGAACTTGTATGCTACTGATAGTTCGGCACCACTACTTAATAACTACGAGTACTTAACACTACGTTTTGAATGATAGATTGAACATAAAAGATGGAATCGCATAGAACCTTCCTGCCTTTTTTTTAAGTTATTTTATTGTTAAAGTATTTCTTAATATTTTATTTAACATAAAAATGAAATAATTACGTAGAGTACCGTATAAAGGGATATATTGAATAAAATAAAAAAGTAATATATAATTTTCCTATAATTTTCTTTGCTGTACATTACAGAAATAGTGATAAAGCTGTTAAAAATATTTTATATTTTTTAGAAATATTCGGTTAATCAATAGGAACAACCCTAAAAAAACAAATATGGCGGGAGCCAAGTCTAAAGACAGTCATTGCACGCATGCACACATTCACGACGTACTTATGTCATATACATTGTATTATCTGTGATTGTATTGCTTATGTATATTTTTCGTCTACGATAGCCATGCAGGCCATCTCTGTTATATTTTTATTTAATTAAATAGTTTTAAAAAATAGCAATTATGGAACAAAATAAACCTAATTCGCCTAGGCTTTTTGTGTGTACAGCTATAGAAAACAAGGATGAAATAGAAGAGGTATTGTGTTCAATTTCTTAGTTTCCAACAAAGAATCATTTAGTCGGCCATGTAAAATTATATTTTTCTTATTGTATCGATGGCGGCGCTGCTGTCTATGGCGCGAAATTTCAATTCGTTTATACACATTTTTAAACCTTAATAACTGTGTTATTTTTCACTTTATTTTCAGAGATATGAAAGGGCATATAACTTTTTTCAATCTCTAGTGGCTGACTGTAGTGAAAAAGAAGCTCATGACACCCTCAACAATGCTGTTTGCAAAAACCATGAGGACGTGTCACTGGGCATGCTCATGGCTATCCTTACCGAACCTCACAACGCCACTAAATGTTATCGGGACCTAACTCTCATCACACGAGATGGACTAACGTGTGTGCTTAATAATTTATCTAATTTGATTTTAGAGAGGTATTTAAAATTCCAAGATACTACGCGTAATCAATTATTATGGCTCTTAAAAGAAATGATAAGAAATGCAGTGAATGGTGTTGATAGTGTTTGTTGGAACTTGATGCGTTATGCATCTGGTGGAGATGTTACTCCTAAAAATATTTTCTTAGTAGAATCTCTTTTAGATATTTATATTGACAATCGAATGTGGCTTGATAAGTTTCCTGTACTTGTGTGTATGGTAGTGTATACATATTTGAGGTTGATAGAAGACCATAATATACCACAATTGATGGCATTAAGACAAAAAGAAGTGAATTTTGTCATTGCTTTAATACGAGAACACTTTAACGAAGTTTTAACACTTGGAAGAGATTTAGTGAGATTATTACAAAATGTTGCTCGTATTCCTGAGTTTAATCAACTTTGGCAAGACATTTTAATAAATCCAAAAACATTGTCACCTACATTTACAAATGTCATGCAACTCCTTCAAATTAGAACTTCAAGAAGATACTTACAATCTAGACTAACACCTGAAATGGAACGAAAATTAGTATTCTTAACATCTCAAGTACGTTTTGGTCATCATAAAAAGTACCAAGAATGGTTTCAAAGACAGTATTTAGCTACACCAGAATCTCAGTCACTCAGAAGTGATATGATTCGATTTATAGTGGGTGTTATACATCCTACTAATGAATTACTTTGTTCAGATATAATTCCAAGATGGGCTGTTATTGGTTGGCTTCTAACAACCTGTACATCAAATGTTGCAGCATCAAATGCAAAATTGGCTTTATTTTATGATTGGCTTTTTTATGATCCTGAAAAAGATAATATCATGAACATTGAACCAGCCATTCTCGTAATGCATCATTCAATGAGATCTCACCCAGCGGTTACAGCAACATTACTGGACTTTCTTTGTCGTATTATCCCAAACTTTTACCCTCCTTTTGCTGACAAAGTTAAACAAGGTATATTCAATTCTCTGCAACAGATAATTGAAAAAAGGGTTTTACCCAATTTGCAGCCTCTGTTTGACTCACCAAAATTAGATAGAGAATTACGCACAACTGTTAGGGAAACTTTTAAAGAATTTTGTAGCAATGGAAATGGAGAAGGAGTGTCCGGTATTCGAGATGAAGGAGGTGATGATTTACCAAGAGGAGGCCCTGATGAACCGGCTTTCTCTGATGATGAAGATGATCCTCAGCCGATCATAGCAGAGGACACCGATGACGACGACTTACCATTGTCTGAAGTTCGTGCGCGTGAAAGACCTGAATTAGCGGCTGCGTTGCCGCTTATGTTAAGACCATTTGCTGAAACATTACTAGATGATCGAACTGCTGCAGCTGCAACCGCGCTGCTCAACGCTTGTACCAGTCCAATGCCAACGCCAATTGCTTTGGCCGATTTGTTTGCGGCGACACTACAGGATGCCGCACCTTTGCGGATAAATCGAAATCCATCTCCATCGGAACTGGAAGTGGCACTAAATTCTCCAATATTTTCAATGTTCAATTATCTTCATGGTGATGTGAGTGAGGCCAAACGCAAGCTGGTTTTAGAAACTTTGAAAGAAATTTATGCACAGAGTTCAGTTCATAGTGTAGGATACTGTTTATTATTTTATCTAAAAGTAAGTTTCGAAAAAGAACGTAGGGCAGAAAGAGATCCAGTAAAAAAAAGAAATGTAAAATTCAAAGCTGATGTATATAAGGAGTATTGTAGTTTTTTAGAATTGAAACTTGCTGAAAGTTTGGCAGACGATTTTGAAAAGTGTCAAGAACATGATTCCAATGTACTCGTGTGGTTAATACCAGATGTTTATAGAGAATTTAAGGATCAAGTTCAAAACCACATCAGATTATTGCATATTATTGTTTCTACATTAGATGCAGGACAGCTGCAGCGCCTTGTATGCCTCACTTTGCAGGGGAATTTGATGATGTTTAAATCTGATGATATAACAACAATGCTGTATACGAGTTTGAGCTGGGAAACATTTGAGCAGTATTGCCTTTGGGAACTATTAACAGCACATGAAATATCAGTAGAGGATGTATTACCACTTATACCTAAATTATCATATAAGGATCATGCAGAAGCGTTGACATCAATATTGTTGATGTTAAAACAAGAGCGTCCCACTGCAGATGTTTTAAGACAAATGTTTTGCAGACCTGTTGATGAAGAAGACACATTTGTTGTTTCAACTATCATGTATTGGTGTCAGGACTATGAAGACAAGGTTGCAGATTTACTTGCAGTACTTTTAAGCACAAGATATCCAGGCACTAGTCCGAATAAGAGAAAACGTCCTGGAAAACATAACATTCCACCAAATGCACCACCCTCTGCAGAATTAGTAAGTATATATATTTATTTATTAACTTAATAACACAACTATTGAAATAAAACTATTTTAAACGGATTTCAATCGTGTATATTAACTATTTTTATCATCCCGACGTTTCGGGCGCTTTGCAGCATTCGTGGTCACGGGTTATTTACACTTTATATAATATATATTTATGCATGTATGTAATTATCACACTGCTAGGCAAAGGCCTCCTTTACAGCTAAGCTAATATATTCACACTGCTCGTATGTGGATTGGTAGATGGCTGACAGGTGTGAGATTTTCTCCCAACTCATTCAAATTTGGGCTGGGCACCAGATGAGGTTAAAGACAAAATTTAACATTTCAATTCTCAGCAGTGGTAGCCGGTTTGACCCCGAAATTATCGGTTGAGGTTGCCGCATTCTAACCACTAGGCATCTCGTCTTATTTTGTACCGAAGTTCGTTTAAACTAAGCGCTGATAAGCTCTTCTTTAATAAACAAATAGTTTAGTTATTATATTAATTTTCCTCTTAGGTTTTAGGTCACTTAGAGCAAATAAGAGAATGCTGCGTTGAACAGGACGATATGTCAATTTTTAACATGGAATGTTTGCAGAAGGCCTTACAACAATCACAGTCAAATAGTAGTGATAGTATAAAGGTTAGTGGAATTGAATTTTATTAAGTATTATTCGAATTGTCATTAAGTGAACAAGGATAAATTTAAAAGAAATACAATATCAATCAACAAGTTTTAACTACTGCGCAACCTAAGTCGAGCCCATAATACCGTTTGCTAAGTTTCCATAGAGAAGTCTTCCATGTATAATGTTATAGAAAGTTTTATATTGGTTAAGAATGTATCTTACATTCTTATGTTTCAATGTTGTCTAGTACAAAAAACGAATAGACGTGATTTAAACATATTAAATAAGAATCAGACTTTTCGACATTATTGCAAGCATATTACAAATTAAAGAATATAAAATTCCAATTTGTAGTAAGTAATACCTAAGTATAATTTTGTACTTACCTAGCTGATTAAAATGCCTATCGCTCAATATTTTATAATTTGTTTCAGAGACAATATAATGAACTGTTTTTATTAGCTTGGGAAGATGAACTCCCAATTTCAAGGAGAGCTAGAAAATTAGTTTCAAATTCGTTGCCAATCAGCCCTAACTTACATTCATCAAATGAAGATAGTGAGGTGAGTACCTTTTGTTTTACCATTAAATCTTTTGTTGAGAAATCAAATTATTTTTCTATTTAAAGAATTATTTTTATGATGAGAGATGATTTTTATAAGTTGATATGAGTAATTTCTATGATTCATATCTTTTGTCCCGCTACCAAAATTATTTTATTATTTCCCAAAAATAATAGTGTTTCTTTATTAAGTAATTGACTTGTTTTTATAGACCTCAATTTAATATTTAAACATCGTAAGTTTAAATCATCTTTTGGTGTTTCATACCTGAAGTTCTTTCGCCCCCGTATTTTTTTAAAGTAATATCTATATATTGAAAATTTTACAATATCAAAGTTGTAATAGTTATACATATCGAAGATAAGGAATTATCGATCCATTAATTAACCAAAAGAACGTTAATAACATTGTCTGATAATAAATTACGGTACACAATAATTTCATATCATAGAATACCCTAATACCGATACAAGTCCAAGAGGCAATGTCTAAAGTTACAAAGCTCGTTGCAAACCAAACATGATGATTTATATTCAGTCGAGTGGGTGGAAATATATGGGGATAAATAATATATTAACATTGCTGTAAATTAAAACTAACACTTGATTTATAGATTATACTAGCTGCCTATCGTAGTTTCACTCGCTCTGCTTCGTTCCTATAATTCGTAGTACGATATTAAACAGCCTGTAACATTCCTTAATAAACGGACTAACTAACGCAAAAATAATGTTTTAAGTCTGGTACTGACCCGTACGTTTTTATGTAGGTAATCTATAAAACTACTGAGTTTTAGAGATTACATACATAAAAACATACGAATCAATTTTATCTCTTTATATTATTAGCATAGAAGTATAGATGAAAATATCGAAGTCTCCGACATATAGTAAAATATAACAGTCATACTACAAAAGACGCAATAAAACCATGTTGAACACGTTTTGTCTAGCTAAACAGTGTTTAAAATTAAACATTGCTTAAAATCTCGTCTAAGTTGCTTAACAGATAATAAAATCATGAAAAACTTATTAATATATTGTTACACATTACATTTGACGGCTAAAATAGGTTTTTGACATCTGTTAAGCGTATATTAAGTTACGTCTAAAGCACTTTAAAATCAAAACTGTCCTTAGACGTACGACTTTATAGTACGGATTTTTAAAAACACGCACGCACACGTTTGTTTAAATTGTAGTAAGGCAGTAAACGTTTAAACTAAAAACTATACTGCCTGTAATTGCGAGTAAACGGTTAAATCCGACAGACATAATTATAGTTATTTGTATTAATGGTTGTATAATCACTAAAACAAATGAAGCCTATTATATTTATAGATAGATAGATTAGATTAAATTACTAAAAGATATATTCGGAGAAGTATTTTCCCGTCGGAATTCGTAAATATTCCATGTACACAATTCTCTGTTGCCTCAATCTCCAAATTCGATTTTGGTACCGGTAATTAATTTATTAGTTCGATGCTTGTCTCACGACGTTTGCACTGCACAACTTTAATATTTTAGGCAGAGACTTGCCTCATTATCCTTTATTGAATGAAATATCTTTTTTAATTTTTTTGCTTTAACTCCTCTTAATCTAACACTCACAGTAGGGTTTTCCAAAATTTTTCTTTTTAGAATATAGTTAATTATATTTATAGTTAATTTAGAAGTTTAGAATATAGTTAATAGTTTAGTTTTGTTTTTTTAGGATATTGAATAGTTGACGGCACTTTATGACTTATTTTTTCTACCAAAAAATTATAATTTTTTATGTTGTCTTTTATCTTTACCTATGTTTAATATTCAATTGTTTCAAAACAAATTGATATAGGTAGGTATAAAGAAATAATTTTTATTATTTTTCTTCCAATTAATTATTTATAGGTACCGGATACTTAAAGCTTTTCGTTTCTGTAATTGGTAATAAACAAAGCTATTTATTTGTGCACCTTCATAATACGAATTTCTTTACAAAAAATATGAAGTGAGGTTCTAACTGTCGTAAAAGTATTACAAAAAACCCACAATCTTAACGCACCCTAAACAACACACAAGTTAATATTTTCAGTGTTTCATTTTGTTTCCAGGAAGAAGAAATTGTTAAGCCGAAACAAGCAAAACGTCGAAAGAAAGCTATATCAGATAGCGATTGACATATCTCATTGAAAAAATATGGTAATTTTAAACACCAAAGTGCAACTCAACACTACAATAAATATGTTTAATACATAATTGTTTGTTACCTTATATTTTCACAGGGGTGCGATTCTAAGAAGAGTACCTTACTTTTTGTCATATTATTTTGCTTAGATATTTTTATGTAAACTACATAATATTACTATGTAATATTACTGTTATTCTTGAAATTATAATTTTGCCACAATTAAGTGTTATGTTAATAAAATATAGATACATAATTTTATTAGTTCTATTTAATACTTGATACAATGATAGATGATGTCCAAAAATTATCAAACTTAAAATTTGTATAAAGGCCTCATTGTTTTATCATTGAGTTAATATAAAAAACAGCACAAGTATAAAGGATTCTGGTGATGGACAACTTTATTTTAAATAATTTTCATTGTAAATTCTATAGTAATATTATAAATACCATATTGTTATACCTACTTTTTTTTAAACCACACATACTATGTTGGACTTATTTTAAATGTAAGGTATGTGACCAAGAATTATATTCAAAAGATATATTGTATTGATGCAATTTTCGAAATACATTTTACACTAGGATCAATAAAGTATTGCCCCTAATAATAATTTTTATTTAAAAAAAAAAGAACCCACAGGCAACAATAATTAATAAGTTTTTGAACTCATACATTTGCTTTTTTTTTCATAAAATACCTATCCCATTCAATAGTTTTGATATCTTAATTGATTTCGTGGTCCACTATTGTAAGTTTGGTGTGTGTGTTGTCTTAATAGTCAAATTTTATTAGTAATTAGTAAAAAATTACCATATTACACAGACAAGGTTTACATGATCTCTAAAATAATTGGGTAAAATTTTCCGACTTTTTAACTATGAGTTCATATAATTATTATGTAGGTTTTTACTAGTGCTGTGATTTATAATTATGGATAATTATATATATATATAAAATTTACTAAAGATAAAGATTAAAACAATATTTTTGTTTCAATATTTTTAATAATACAATAATTTTATACAATTCAATCAAATTCAACAAATAGTAAGTCTGTCTTGCAGTTGTTTAAGTAAATAACTTAATATTAGGTGTAAAAATCTAAATGGAATAAAAGTATTTTTATAAAATTTTACTTAGTCATAGATTTTTACAATATTTCTAATATGATAGAAAATCTACTCAGAACATTTCCATTTCTTAGCCTAATCCTAATCCACACCACAATCTAATATATAAAATGCCATACCAAACCAACAATAAAAAGAATAATTTTTAATAACATGTTAACTAAAGTTTTCCCTGTTTATACCTTTGTCTGGCTTGAGCTTTACTATATTTAGTTTTCTTTTCCGGAATAGTTGTTTCTTTTTCATTCACATCATTGGATACTGAAAAATACAAAAAGGCCAATATATAAAATATATTTTGAATCTTTTTACTGTGAAAAGTTAAAATCGGAGATATTGATGTACTTTGATACATCACCTATTTAATTAAAAAAAATTTCAAGTCATAAACTAAATAAGTACAGAAAAAGGTTTCCTATTTATTTGTTTCGAATTTAAAATGCATTCCATAATACCATTCCATAATGCGTTCAAACAGATTCATAAAGAATAGGTTTGACATCTTTAGATACCATTTTCTTAAAATGAAGTCTCTGTGGCTTGACACAGTATTGGTTATCAGCGTCCATTTGTAAATTAGCTTTGTTAGTATTCTCTTTGTACCCTAATATATACTAATACTATGATTATTAATTAAAACTAATACTACATATATCTGTAGTAATCTGAGATCCATCAGTATCTTAGATGATACTGCTTAATTAATTTGGTTTGTCGCATGTTAAAAAACAAATAAAACAAATTTCCTTTTATAAAAAAATTACAATGTTTAACATATGTTAATTAACACAATTAACAAATTAATGCAAACCTAAATCTGGTGGTGGCTGCAAAGACTTCCCAGCACTCCATGCACTCATTAATGTGGAGGTTTTTCCAATAGTCCACCCTAAGCCTGCCAGTGCTAAAGAAAATGCCACCATACTTAAAGGTTGCTGAAAAATAGAAATTATACTTATAAATATATTTATTTCTCTCAAAGTAGTTTCACTGTATGGTAGTATGAGGTACAAAATTTTTATTCAAATCATTTTAATTACCAGTAATCATCAATTGAAAATTAAAACAACTCACTGTTAAAGTGGGATTCGTTGTCAAGGTGTAGTCTAATACTACTATACTAATGCCAATAATAAAACCAACACAAGTGCAGATCCAGATTGTGTTTTGGTTACCTAAAACCAAATATAAAGAATTATTACATTACCAATTAATTCAGATTCTAAGAAAGTTATTACTATTATTATCTAATTAATTATACTAAGAATTCATGTTATTTTCATATAAAAAAATAACTAAATGTAAAGATATTTTAGGATAATAAAATATATTATTCAGTTTTTTAAGAAACAATAGGCTTGTCAATTTAACTTAAATAAACATAATACCTTTCAATTTTTTCTTTTGTCGATCTGTTATATTTTTTATTGATTCCATTAATTTCGGATTATGAGGTTCTAGCTGTAACGCTCTGGTGTATGAAATAATTGCTTCATCATACAATTCACTGGCAGCTTCTACTTCTGCACGGCGAAAGTACCCCTTGAATTAAATTTTTTAAGCTTAATGAATAACTTTATATATTTAAATTATATAATGTGCTTGTGTTTACCTTTGCCCACTGGGGTTGCAATCGAACAGTTTCATTTGCGTCTTGTAATGATAAATAGTGTTGGTCTAGCTTCAAAAAAGCCAGCGATCTATTACTGTATAAAACGTAATTATTTGGGTCCATCTTAATTGCTTGAGTATAATGTAAAACAGCTTCAATAAATTTTCCATCCTTCACGCACTCGTTACCCTTAATCTTAAGTTCTTCAACATTTGCTGGTTGAGATTGAGCACTCTTTTTAGGTTCATCCATTTTAGAAGTTATTAACAATTTTTAAAACAGTAAATCTAACTACATGCGTAACATGTTTAATTAAATAAATGGAACAAGTCAACTATAAGTCTTCATGTGACAATAAAATAAAAATAATAGCGTCTTCAGTCCAGTCTAAGTACTAAGTGTCAAAAAGAAATGTAATCATCAAATGTCGAAATGTCATATTAATTACCGCTGGTAACTCAAGATACTTTTTTTTTTTTATTCAACACTTGTACGTAATTAAAATACTAGTGTTTTAATTTATTCATATTTGGGATATACTATATTTACTAGTATAATGTAAAGTATCAGGCCCATTTCTTTACTATATCTATACCATATAAATTATAAAAACAATTTTTCTAGACGGTGATAGATATATAGATAAACGTCAATGTCAAAGGTTTTACAAGAAGCGATAACGATTTGGTGTTTGATACAATTTATTAGTTTTTTACTTTTCTATAAGTTTAAAAAAATTTATTGACTCTTTATAATGGGTATTAAAGAAGCTGCTATTTATTTAGATAATCAATACAACACATATTATGCCGGCCAAACTGTAAACGGAAGGATAGAATATGTTTTTGACAGTCCGAAAAAAGTTAGAGGTGAGTAAAGCCTATTTAAAAATAATTATTTCATACAATGAATGAGTCATAGTTTGCTTAAAAACTTTATGCTGTATCCGCGTTTAGATTCGAATGTTGTAAATTGAGATTATCTTGGCAATTTTGTTAGTGTCATATCATTTTATATTTTTGTTATTAGGAATACACGTTAAGTTTAAGGGCGAGGCTCATACTGAATGGAGTGAAAGTAAACAAGAAGAAGATGCAGAAGGCAAAACGCAATCTACTGATACTCTTCACACAGGAAATGAGGAATACTTTCAAATATCGTATTATTTGCTGGGTAGCAGCACTGGTAAAATATATTTTTTTGGGTAAATTTTTCTACACAAAATACTTTTCATATAACTTCTACATATTATCATTTTTATTTAACAGGCAATGAAATAGAGATTCCAGCAGGCAAGCAGGTTTACAATTTTACTTGTGCTTTACCACCTGTGTTGCCTTCCTCCTTTGAAGGACAATATGGATATGTTAGGTACACTGTGAAAGTAACACTGGATAGACCTTGGAAGTTTGATCAGGAAACTAAAATGGCTTTTACTGTCATTAATGCATTGGATTTAAATCTCAATCCATCTTATAGAGTAAGGTTTTATCTTTACCATATATTTTATGATATTGTAATTATTTAAAACTATTAACAAATTCTCTAAACTATGAAATTGACATATTAATATAGTAATGAAATTTTTAGTATAGAATTTTATTGTATTTTTTAAACTATGTATAACTTTTAAGGAGCCGATACATTTTCAAATGGAGAAAACATTTTGTTGCTTCTGTTGTGCGTCACCACCACTCTCTGTGGATGTCCGAGCTCCTGTGTCTGGGTACTGCCCGGGACAAGTGATACCAATTACAATAGACATTGAGAACAAAAGCAATGTTCAATTACATCTTGTGAAGATTTTCTTAAGAAAAGTAAGTTCTAAAAATTCTAAACAGTTATGTTATAATATAGGTTTTTATGCATATAAGCATATGTAATATGTTTTTTTCTCTCATTTCTATCAGCACTATATTACTGACTGTTTGACCTTATCACTCACCTCAATAAGTTGTTTAAAAGAGATCTTTTTTTGCAGCTCTCTCTCTTTCATAATTGATATAAAACATAATTGAAATAACTTAGGTAATTTAACTGTAAAAAAAAGACAATAAATACTTTAATATGTAATGTATTGACAAACAACTTAATTAACAACTAATTTTTATGTAAAATAAAAAAAATAATAATAATTATCCATAAAATGTTTTCTTATTATAGACACATTATCATGTATAACATGTATTATATCATTATTATATATATTAGTCAGCTAAAACAAACATTTAACTCGTAGAATTGAAATTTTTAAGATCAACTTATTAAAATAATTGTAATCATGAATTAGGTGGTGACATATAGAGCAACATCTCCATCTACAGTTACCAAGAAGATGAAGGATGTAATTTTGACCATTCAAGAAGGCCCTGCCCCAGCGGGTACAACAAAGCACTGGAATTTATCTATTGAAGTGCCTCCAATACCACCTTCAAATCTAGTCAATTGCAATATTATTGATTTAGATTATGATATAAAGGTGAAATTATGAAACTTTGTAAAATAAACATTGAAAATGATAATTTTAACAATTTTATGTCAAAAAAAAATTTGGAAGGTTTTTACAAGGACAAATTGATATTTACTTTTAACTTTTCTGGAAACTGAGTTATAGATATAAATAATGTGAAACTAGAACTGAAGTCTTTAGTGTAATTGCTTAATCAGTGTTCCATATTATTATATTATTAATGAATATGGTTAGCCTTATCAAAAATGTAGCAAAGATTTTTAGTGTAACAGTAGCATTGTTTATGTTTGTGTATTATTGTAGGTGGAATGTGTTGTACCAACTACGCACATTAACATGAAAGACCGCAAGTACATAACAATTGGTACCGTCCCACTGGTAGGTATGGCTGGGCAAGTAACACCCACTCCATCTGCACCGATAATGCCTAGTGATGGGCAATCTTCTCCTAGCCAACCTGCAGTACTACCTGTGGCACCTGGTCAACCTGCCCAACCTGGAAGTGTAAGTTTTTCCAAATAAATAGTATAAAAATTTCTTAATTAGTGTTTTTATTTTATTGCATAAGAATATTATATTTAAATTTAAAACATTACAAAGGCTGGCAGCTATTGCAATTTTTGGCAGAATCTATATTTACAAGTTAAAAACTAATTGGTATATATTTTTTTTAATTAGAAAAAAAAACTTTTTTTTTATTGAACCTTGTAGCTTGTAGGCTCGTACAGTATAGGCATCATTAATGAAAAAGTAGTAAAAAAAAATTATTTTAAAATTGTTTCTGGAAAAGCTGGTAAAATATCCAACACATGCCTGGTATAATGTGTAGAAATTAAAAAATATATATTTTATTTTTATTAGGTAAGGCTCATTTTTACTGTCAGAGATAGCTAGTATGAATATAAATGTTTCTGATTTCTACAGGTGGGAGGTGGGGATGTGGCTCCGGGAGGATGGGTGGTGCCGGGTGCGCCCGCGCAGCCTCCTCCATACCAATCGCTATACCCTACGCTTAGTAAGTTAAATGTTTATTATTTTCAAATTATAATAAAATTCTTATAATATTAGCTATATGTATGACAATAGACTCACCTAGTGTTTGAGTGAATTATGAAATCTGTGATGTTAATGTAGTTAGTTTCGAAAATTGTTTATCATATTGGTGTAGGTTAAATCAAGTGCGTGTGAATATCTAAATACGAAATTTGGGTTCACCTCAAGTCCGATTTCGCGCGTGGTACAGTCGAGTAAACAAAACTTATAACAGTAAATAAGATATTATTCACATTTTTCATTAGAAACACTTATATAACTATCTAATATTTTAAATTATAGGAATGACTGTCCTGATACCCAATTTTGAGTTCTGTGCAATGTAATGTACATAGTTTAGATTATTAGCTGAATCGAAGTATAAATCAAATATCTGCTAGACATTTAACAGTTGAAATTTATTTTGAACGAAGCTTACAAGCCAATAAAAAGACTAAATTGTTACTACCAGCTGCAATTAAACAAATTTTAAAACTAGGCCCTAGTGACTTTATTCATATTAAAACATTTGTCTCATATTTCACTCCTTCGTGTTTTATTTTTGTGGGAAAAGGCTAAGTCAACCTTAAGTAAATCCGTCTCCAAGGATCAATCCACCTCTACAAACATCTAAAAATAGATATGTATATCTTCGCCTTTATAATGTTAGTATGGGAAATTACAACTGGTAATAGAATTTACTTGAAGATTTATAATTCATTTCTGTTATTTATGACAATTATTATTTAAGTTGATTAAAATAAAGTCAAAGTTTTAATTAATTTTGAAATATCATCAAATTATTATTATATTTATTACAGCCGAGCCTGTCTACAAGGTGTCTCCATACCAAGCGCGTACTATCCAAGAACGTGGTGAAAGCAACAATATGGCCATAGCAGGTCCAGTTCAATTCGCGCCATATTACCCCACGTATGCAGCTATCCAACCCCCGCCCTTACCGCAATAAAATTTTAAACAGATATAGGGATGAAAATAATCAATATTAAACACGTGGATTGGCATTAGAAAATTAATATCAGAATATTTTGTTTTATAAAAAAAAGTGTCCATTTGTAGTTATTACTTCATTTTTTAAGAAACAATTCAGAACTAGTTTAAATTTGTATTTTAAATATACAAAAAATTATTATATTATTTAATTTTCCATCCCTAAATCACTAATTTTACATTTTTTTATTAAATATTGAATAGAGCTTATATCGTTAGTGAAGTTCTAATAAATGTGTAAGTTAGAATTAGCAGCTTTAAAGAAAAGCATTAAAATATGTTATTATGCATATTTTTCATAGATAATCTATAACTATAAAATGTATATTTTTTACTTTGAGTACTTAAAATTTGATTTGTTATTTATACATAATGGTGTGTTCATTAAATTGTGCAGTTTTTTGGCTCTCTTTTAAAGCTGCTAATTTTAACTTATGCACTATTAGAATATTACTGTAAATTATAATATTCTCATAATTTTTCAACAAAGGCAACTATATAACTATGTTTATTATTAATTATTTGACTCAATTGTATACAGAACAAAGTTAATATAGATTTTAAGCTCTGGATGTGTTCAAGAATTTTATATTGTCTAAAAGAAAAACAATATTCCTTCATTTTAACCTATTTTTATTCATATTGCATTAAACTTTAATTTTTTGTTTAAAAATTTAGCTCAAAACAATTATGACAAACAAAAAGAAACGATTGTATATTAAGCATTTTTTAAATTGTATTTTAGCTGGTCGCTTCAGTACTAACATTGGCGTATAAGGTATCGCTTTAGTAATTGAGACAAAAAGCTTTAAATTTTACGACTTTTTTTGAAATAACGTGAATCTTAAGTGTAAAATCTCATTTTTTTTAAATATTATTGATTTTCAATGAAAAGAAAAAAATTTTTTTGATGTTATAACTCAATTATATATATTTTTTATTGTTATAGTTAAAGATGTTTATTATTTTACGTTTTCATATTTACTTTTAAATGTAACTATAATTTTATTTACGCACATCATAAATTTGTTATGTTTACTATTTATTTGGTGATGGAATTTATTTTGATCTATTGATCAGGTTATTTATTATACAGTATAAAATCTAAAATGCCAGTGCCTAAATATTTTTGTATGGCTTTAAATGTTTGTACCTTTGTACTGCCTGTTTGTATTAAAAATCGACGTAGTGCTAATGCCTAGTGATATAATATTAAAGATGTTGGTTAAAAAGTGTACACCTGCCTTTTGTATGCAAGTCAAAATGTATGAAATAAATGCGTTCAATTTATCACTTGATGATCTCATCAAGTGATAATTGTTATCTCAGTACATAACACACTGAGTAACTTTATCGAGGCTTAGTGTAATTGTAAACCGAAATATAATCTTTTTTTTTCTTTTTTATAATCTTTTTTATTTAGTAAACTACAATGTATTAAATTCTCAAGTAAAATTTAAATTGACTGTTCCAGTCATATGAATAATATTTAATATTATATGGTAGTTCCCAAATTACTATTTCGATTTTTGTCACTAAGTTTTAGGCGTAAACCTCTTTTCGGATTGATGTAGCTATATTTATATTTATTACTTTTAAGAAAAAATATACATGATATGAATAGGTTTTTTGTTTAATGTTTAAATAATGTTATAACATTGTATTTATTATTTCGCACAAAAAAATTACTTACGATAATTTTGTAATATTAATTTTATACACAATTTTATATATATAATATTCATGTTATGTTAAATACATTTTAGTAAGTGACATCACTTACTAAAATGTATCCATGTACAGTTGGATGCTCAAATGGTGTGTTCTTCTGTATCAAATAAAGCTAGGGTTTCCTGGAATGGCGATTACCAATATTTACCAGGAACTTTATAACGTGGAATGTTTTAATTAATGCGTTTTTAGTACATAAAACGATATCATTTTTAATGTCTGTCATGTTGCGTCCGTTCTGTAATGGTCCGCCATCCTAAAGAACCAAAGCTTCACGTGTAAACTTATTATGCTGTTTGCATTTTAATATTGCAGGCTGATTTAAATATTAAAAAGGTACAATCTCATGGTTAAAAATCTCAATTTTTTTTCGATATGGCCTCAGTATTAGCATTTTTTTATAAATTTTATTAATGTTATTATATTATAAATAAATAACAAATATTACTTGGTTTTCATTTAGTTTAACATGTCACATGCTGTGCACGAAAGAAGAAAATAATTTTTTACACGATAGATTTCAATTAAATTGAATATAAAAACTATTATGCAAACATTTCAAAAATATATTAACTCGGGCACACATTAGCCTCATATTTGAACATAAGTGTTGTCTATTACAAAGGAAGAGTTATTTGTACTTTATACAAGTTTTTATTTATATATATGTGATATAACTTCGTTTTGTACGGCGACCGAGTGAGCAGAAAGCCTAAACCCAAACAATATTCCTTTTTTTACTTCCTTCTCTCCTTCATCCCTTTTTAATCTGGTAAAGTATTTGCAGCTCCTCTGGTCCAATGTCCATAAGTGTTGGTAATCATTTAACATCAGATGACCCGTTTGCACTTTTTATTTAAAAAACCGGCCTAGTGCGAGCCGGACTTTTAGATCGTAAGTTCCGCACTTTCACGAAATTTAGCTACTTTGCGTTGAGATGATAAAAACATTAATATACGCGATTTAAATTCGTTTATTGAACATAATATATCAACATTGTCTAGGACAGGTTAAGACTGGGGGCCCTTTACGTTCCAGTAAAAGAAAAAGATGATAAAAAGAAAGATGCAATATTGGGTTCACTAGAAGATGGAAACGTTTTGGTTATAATTTTTTTCAACAAAAAATAAAAATAAACATTTAATGGGTGTCTTTATTGATTTTCCTTCACAAAGTAAACAATAAAACATTGAGCAATATCATCTAAGAATTCACATCAGCAAAAGTTGTTTACATGATCAATACAATATAAAAAATACAAATTTGTAATCAGTTTAAATCATTGTAAAAGTATCGTCGACAAACAAATAACCACATCTAATATTTTTTCTTTAACATTCTTATTTTAGAATTCTACTATATAACAGACATCAGGACAAAATTTCTAACATTAAAAGCTAAGTTCATTTATTATAAATTTTTCAACATTACAAATTTAAATAATAGACCACCAAAATAACTTAATTTTTCTAAGATTCAACATCAACAAATTAATGACTTGTAGCTTATTAATATTAGAGGTATTGTCTCTTTCTCTCTGTGAGTAAATAAAATAAAATACATTAAATATTACCGAAAATAATTTAGGTGATCATTTATGTTGTAAAAGTTTATTCGTTTTAGATAAAAGTAACAAAAAATACTTTAATTTATGAAGGAAAAACAATGCGTGTTCATTGCTGAATATTGTCTAATACAGAGCATTGATTTTTATGATTGCTTATATCAACGATAATGAATAATGGAAACAAAACCACGATAAAGATTGCCCTAAGTGAATAAAGTTCTACCATACTTTTTCTCTTCGTTTTGATTTTAAAAATTAAGAAGTTAACTACTAGAGGGCGAACGATGATGATTCCGTACCTTAGATTTGAAACGGTAGCATATCAATTCAGTAATATTTTACGATTATCAAATCACAAAGTTCAAATAAATTTTGTGCTTAATGGTTGAAGAAATGTAGAACGTATTACGACTACTAGTCGACGTAGTATTTATTCCCTTATTAGATCAAACATCTCTATTTCTATTCCTGTAAATTTACGATTAAATTCCTCGCGCATCGGAATCGAATCTACCGTGAAGGTGTAAGGTACGCCACGCGCGTTGCGACGTAGACGCAGTCGACACGCCAGAGCGTACTCGTCTGAGGTCAGTAGGCGAGAATCTAGTGAAGGTCGCGGTCGGATCCCGCCGCCGGCGCAACCGAGCCGGAGGGCGCCACGGGGACCGCCCGCTCGGGTCGACGCCCGAGCTCGGCATGCGGTCAGGCGAGCGGGGCGCTTCGGCGTCTCTCGTACCGTGTCTTCCACCCCGGAGGAGTGAGGTCGGCTGGCGGTCCGCCCGCTGCTCTCAGTACTGGCCGCAGCGCGCGCGGAAACCGCCCTGGTACGTGGAGTCCTGCGACAGCAGCCCGTCCGGCTGCGACGGGCAGTCGGGCGCCGCCGACTCCTGGCTGAAGTCCGGCTGCGAGGCGCCCTGCGACAGCGACAGCGGCGGCTGCTGCGACAGCGGCTCCTGCGACAGTCGAGGCGGCCGCTTCCTCCCGCTGCGCTGGGTGGCGCCGAGCGGCACGCGCGGCGGGCCGCGGTGCGCGGAGAAGGCGGCGGGCGGCACGGGCGCGTGCAGCAGCGCGGCGCGCTCGGGGCCCACGTAGGCCAGCGGGTCGCGCAGCGGCCGCGCGCGGTCGTAGATGGAGCCGGGCACCATCGCCTCGCGGGCGTCGAACATGGACGTCGACATGAAGTGCGAACCGGGGTTGTGGGCGTTCACCAGCTTTTTCGGTTTAGCGAACTGAATGGCCGATTCTTTGAGGTTGGACAGCGGGCCCTCCGTGAGTACGCGGCGCTCCTTATAAAATGCGAGAAGATGATTCCATAGCGGCTGTTTGCTGAGAACTTTAGGATTGCCCACGACGATCAATCCGTACTTAGCACGCGTCAGTGCGACGTTTAATCGACGTGGATCGCTCAAAAATCCTATTCCCTGATGTTCGTTTGAACGCACGCAGGACATGATTATTATGTCTTTTTCTCTGCCCTGAAAAGCGTCGACACTCGCTACTTCTATTTCTTGATACAGTTTGGCGTGCAAACTTCCTTGATACTGCATATGTTGCACGAGATATGATCGCTGTCCTTCGTATGGTGTGATAATACCTATCTGTTCTGGACGAACACCAGCTTTTAAAAAGCGAGTTGTTAGTTTTTCTACATTAGCCGCTTCCGTACGATTTAGATAAGATGTTCCTGATCCCGCTATTTCTTCTTGGCCCTGGGTAACATAAAAGAACATTGGTCTATCTGGTCTGGGCCAAGGAAAATCGATTTTATGTAAGCGTCTTTCTTCTGCGCTCACTCCATTCTGAAGAGAACCTTCATAAAAGAAATCCGAAGGGAAACGCGAGAGCTCAGGGTGCATACGATACTGTACTTCTAATCTGAACGGTCGAATTCCAAGGACAACAAGTCGTTCAAAAAGACTTTGGCTCAAGCCTGCTTTAGCAGCTTTTTTGCACATGACAACGGGACCTAACTGGCAATGATCTCCAACCAGGATCAGTTGTCTCGCACCGAGTACAACCGGTACCATACATTCAGGCTCAGTAGATTGCATGCCTTCGTCAATAAGGATAGATTGAAAACGCATTCGAGCGACTCTCGGATCGCCCGCACCGACACAAGTTGTACAAACAACATCTGCGGCATCAAGAAGCCTTCTTTCTGCAGCACGACGCAGTGCTCGATAGCGTCTCTCATCGGCAGCAGATAATTCACCAGCTTCTTCCTTCAATCTTGTCAATTTACGCAGTTCGCTGTCCGCAGAACCCAATGCGCGAGCTTGTTCGTGTAGTGCTAGGAAGGACACAGAAGATTCCATAGCTTCTCTAGATTTCGCACAAAGACGAACCACTTTAAGCCCTGTTCTATGTATCTTCTCTGTGAGTTGATCAACTGCTGTATTGGATGGCGCACATACGAGAACAGGACCGCCATTTTGTCGGACAAGCTGGTATACAATTGTCGCTGATGTAACAGTTTTACCTGTTCCTGGAGGTCCTTGGATCAAAGAAAGAGGACGCTGGAGCGCATGTTTGACAGCATATACCTGAAACATATAAATATAACATAAATCTGATATACTTTATTTTGAATGGAAGATGATATTTTACTTATATTAGAAAGATATTTGTCTCTGCAACTATGTCTCCATAGGAACTTTTATCTCCTATTTTACTCCTTTAGACAGTCTAGTTTTTGTTGTGAAAATCAAATGATATTTTCACAATAATCACTACCTATGTCTTAGTTTAAAGGTGAATCTATTTATGTAAATTAGACAAGAGACTATGTAGTATTTTTTTTTTTTTGAGAGAAGATATAATAAATATATTACCAAATATTTTTAAATTGTGACTATTCATTTCATACCTGGGACCTATTAAGATCTGGTAGATTTGGTGCACTGAAGTGCTTCGGCAGATGAACGCGAAACAGGACTTCTTCTACTTCGTGGCCCAAAAGGCGTCGGTATATATAGCCTGACACTGACGAATCGTCCACAGCAAATTTGCGGAGGGCTAACTGCATTCTAAAAACAATTAATGATAATTTTATTAAAATCAAATAGCCACTTGTTTTTTCATCTGTGTATGAAAAGGAGTTTTTCTGACTTACTTAACACTTAGTTTTAATTCAACCAAATAACACAAAATTTTGATAAATAGTAGCCCACTTTTTAGTGTGAAGTTTTAGATATAGTATTGTAAAATATTATGTAAATCTGTGTAGTTCCTGAGTAAAATAGTTACAAACATCTATCCATCTTCACAAATAGTTATAATTGTAGTAAAAATAACTTACAAATGTTAAACATAGGGTATAATGATACTGAATTTATATAATTACATTAAAAGTGTAGATAATCCTAAATATTGGCCCCGCCCGCGTTAATGTAGATTTTGTTTTAAAATATTACTAAATAGCCTTTTAATCCTTCAGAATAACCTTTCAAATGATAACATAATTTTTTTAAAAAGATTCTGTAGTTCCACACTATACAACGCATGTGCGATATTTGGTATATTTATTAATAAATTATTTTTTTTATTTTTTATTTTAATGTTTAACATGTACCTGTCAAAAGATGTGCTTTTCCAGATGAAATCTACTACGAAATTGGAAGTACAGTCAAGGGGGGCGCCAGCTCCACTCTTCAATTCCAGACCAACATCATCGCCATAGTTATCAGGCACTTTAATCACGTGACCAACCCCTGACCACGCTTTGTGAAGCTCGCCAACATATCTATAAAGAAATTACTTTACTTAATGAAATAATTTTACAAAAAAAAAATCACTTAATTGCTATCAAGGATTAGGTTTTGCCCAGTGATTTCGCTTGCGTAATTTAATTTTTCCGTGCAAATGTTGAACCCAGTTTCACACCTTTTTATGTTGAATTAAAAAAAATCCAATCTTAGTGGATGCCTGTCATGTCAATAACAACTATCTGTTATCTATCTTATCTGTTAAACAGCAACCTGATTCGTTCAATGTTTAAGTTTTAATGGTTAGTCAGTCACGGTTTCCTTTTGTATACAGACCTTGTTAAAAAACCTATATTCTGTGTAGCATGGACGCATATATTAAAGTGTTCCAGGATCTACTTAGTCAATAGCTCTAAAGAATGTTAAAAACTAATTAGTATGATTCTAGTCTATATGAGCAGAGCAGTAACCATTAACTCTGGTGTTACCATGATGAAAAAGATTTGAGTATTATAAAGGAAAAGATTTAAGTAAAAATATCTTATATAAGCTAAATAACTGTAATGTACATTTCAAATACATATGTATATTTTATATAAAATTGTAGTATTCTCTTACCTTAGTCTCAGTTCATCTCCATGCATGAGCTTCATGTCACTATCTGTCTTGGCCAGTGTAAAGTATGCAATTGTTTTCTTATTGAGCCCTACATCCCAACGTACTTCTATTCCTTCTTGCGTCTGTGATTCCTTTAGTCTTTTATCATAATCTGCTTCCAATTTTACAAGAGGACCAAAGATGTTCTGATATTGGTATCCATCTTCATATCTGAAAAAAAAAAAGAAACCTTTTTTATAGCTCAAATATATATTTCTTAATAAAATTCAAAATGAGTATGCAATTTTTCTGGTTGTCAGTTATAATATTACTATCTGTTGTACCTTAATAGAACTTGATGAGGTTCCTCGTCCACTCCAGGTTTTTCTAAATCTTGAAAGGTAGCATCAACATTGTCACGCCAAAGTTCTTCAAGGCGTCCTATCTGCTGTGGTGTTACCTATGAAATATAAAACATATTTCATATAGATTAAAGTTTAAAGTGAAATTTATAAATGCATATTCTATTACATATAATTTAAGTAAAATGATTAAGATTAATTTATTTAGTTTTTTTGTAATACATTAAAGACAAGTTGCTCCTGTGACGTTGTCTGCTAAGAACTTTCATTCTTTAAATGTTTTATTTTTGCGACACAAAAAACTATGTCTTTCGCCAAGGTCCAATCTATCTCAATACAAAAATTTAAAAATGGTTTAACAATTTACACTTGAAAACGAAACAAAATAAGAGACAAAAAATTACTTTCATATGTATAATATTAGTATAGATTTTATACCTGGCGAGCTCTCATTTGTTCAGCCTCTGATGGCACTTTTACAAGCCATGACAGAAATGCTCGATCAGCTGAAAAGAGAAAAAAAACTAAGAATGAAACAGTTACTTTGTATGTTTAAATAAAAATACCTGGATAACCAGTATTTTTTTTTTAATTTTAGCATTTTTAAGTATATCTATGAGATTAAGTAGTAAATAAAAAATTAGTAGCATATAAAACAACTTTCGAATAATGAAAACTACCTAGATTGATTTACCACCTCCAAACTGCACACTAAATTCCTTGAAAATCATTGGAGCCATTTCTGAGATTCACATTACATATATAAATGTTGCTTGTTTAAAGGTATTAGAGAACTTACAAATCAATGGCTTCCACTGCTCTTGATCCCAATTCATATCTTTCAGGGAACTTTGGGCGGCACACGGCTGGCTAAAATGAAAAATATTATATATTATTAAATAATGTGCTTTACATTATATAATGACATTATATTTTATTTATTTGATTGAGAAACAAATAAAAATAATACTTTAACCTTGTGCAAATTTTTTGGAAAAATGGAATAGCAATAAAAAATATAATTATATAAGTTACAATTATATTTAAAATATTTTACAAATTAAAACAGTATGCATCAAGTCCTGATAATATATAGAAATCGACCTTTTGTTTAATCTGGACCAAAATCCACTTCAAGTGTAATTGTTAATGCACATTCAGTTTTATTTTTAGCCGCGAAAAAAAAAAGAGGACTGTTATATTTTCATTATACAATAATTATAAATAATAATAAACGGATCACACTCTACGGCCCCCATTAAGGTCTTGTGACCTTGTGTTGGGGGTCCGGAAACATACATAATACTGACACAAACACCTAGACCACGACAAACATCCGTATGGATAATACAGACATTTGCCGTGAGGGGGGATCAAACCCGCGATGGTTAGCGCTACAGTCAATTTTTAATAAATTGAAGTTTTTGCCACTCAAACAGTTTAATAAACAAGTTCTACTTCCTTTATTATTTACTGAACTATTTTGTTTTAACTATGTATTATTTCTTTTAGCTTCATAGGTTATTTAGATAATCTAGTATAATATAATTAGTGATGAAAACTAAAATATATACATTAAACAAAGTATATAATAAAAAAAAATTAAATTATTGTAATTATTCAAATTGTAAGTTCTGTTTATATATATATTTATTACTTTCAGCATTCTATTTTTTCCACTTTAAAGATTATAAATGTTCAGTTTCAATAACATGACTCTATTTTTAAATTTAGCAATTGGCAATAGATTTTTGTCATAATTTATATAGGGTACATGTCAAAATTTTTGTTTTAATAAACAATATCACAGACATATAGTTTATATGGTTAATTAATAACATTGTTATTCCACTTACCGACAAAGAAGGACCACAACAGAATCAGCTTTAGCTGGAATAAAGCCAAGGACAAACACATTCCGAGCACCACAAGAATAACATTCCAGTAATGTTTCTCCTAGAGGTCCATCACGGTGCAAAGCTGCTTCTTTGTGTTTGGCTCTTACGAGATGGTTAATAATGTGTGATCCTGAGGTATTGCCTCGTCCATTACAAAACCTTGAATAGCAGACAAAAGTACTGTTTATTTATTTTATAAGTACACTTGTATTATACATATTGAGTACTAGCTCTTGCCCAAAGCTTTGCTGACACCAAGTTTTATTTTTCCATATAAACTAAGCCCCCATTTTACCACATTGGGTGTTGATATTCAAAAAATAGCACTTGCTTACATCATAATAATTTTAACCCACCCTGTTCAGTGGGTTCCTCTGTGTGTTGATAGATCAGTTAGTACGATTTTCTTTTTTATGTATAGATATACAAAACAATAACCTACTTATAGCATTCCAAGACAGGCAAGTATAAAAATATAAGTTTATATAAAATCAACAGATTAAAAATGTTGTGAAATGATACTAATGAAACTAAACGATTATATAATTTATAAATCTAGTTGTATGATACATACGATTATATAATTTGTTGATATTACATAGCAGTACGATAATATAAGTAAATTTTTCTTAATCACTATACTATATAATTTTAAGAGAAATTCTATGTATGGCATGTAAAACAGTCATTTTGGCCATTATTCTATAAATACATTGTATATTTAAAAAAAAAACACTGAACTATAACTTGATTGTTTATCATATTGGTATATAGAATTTTATTGTTTTTCTTTTTTAACAATGTAATTATTCCATAAGAAAATGATGACATGTAATCTTACCATTTGTTGCATATATTGCACATAACAACGGTGGCAGGATCGTGAATGCCACAATACTTGCATGCATGATCTGGCAGTTCTTTGCTGCTGTACAAAGCCTCATCCTCTTCTTCAAATTGCAATTCTGCAATAGCATTGGCTACGCTTGAAACTTTCGAGTTAAGATCAGTCCGACCGAGGCCATTCACCTATAAATCAAAGCAGCAATTATAGTAATAACATACATAAAACTTATTTGAATTAGGTTATGCAAATGCAAAGAGTAAAAGTTCACTTACTTGCTTGGATGTTGTTATTCCATGATCATGTTGGGAAGCTTGTGTTTGGCTCTGTGATGGAAGAGTGAAATCGGTAAATTCGAATTCAGATCCTTGGGTGTCAGCACCGATAAGATCTGCTTCCTCGGTATCCAAAAATGTCAGAGTTTGAGAGCTTGGACCATACGCGTCGACACTCATTCTTACACGTCAATTTTATGTTGAACAAAACTATGCAAATAGGTCAAATAGTATAAAATATTGGACATCAAATGCCAATCCCATAACAATCGAACAATATAAAGACAATTTGCTATGAATGATGTTGATGATCAAGAAAAATCGCCATGTTAGCACTTAGCACATGGTTTGTTTCCGTTTACAATCCCCTCATTCATTGGCAAATCAAAACATAAAATATAAAAGAACCAATTAAAATTCTGTATCAATTATTACTACCAATAATATGCAAGGAAAACAAGATCCATAGCTAAATTGTTTGATTTTTGCACTGGATTCGAAGCATTTTATACTTTACCGATTTTTTTTTCAGCGTGGCTTGCTTTAGTACATTTTAAAATTATTTTTTGTAATATTATGTTTAAGTAAATGTAACAATTTTTGTATCAGTAAACTATTTAATAAAAAATATATAAAAAAATAGGTTAAAAAAAATAAAATATAATACAAAATATACAAGTCTTCATGTTTCTTAACAATAAAGTAATATTGATATTGTAAAATACATCGTTAATGCTTCCTTTACTGGATACCACTAGTAATGCTGTAGAAAGAGACGTTAATCTATATGTCTTTTTCTCGTAGCCTATTCCCTCATTCTATTGGCGGCACTGACGTGACGCCAACGCCTTCATTTTATTTTTCAACTAATCAAAATGACAAAAATGGAAAGAGATAGTTGTCTTCAGTTAGATAATTCTGATTGGTTACTTAAAGCCTACTCTTATTATAGTTTCTTTCGCACATTCTTGATATTTTGACAGCTCGATATGGAAAGCTCAATAAAATAAAAACACTCCACGTGACATTGGCGCAATAATATGTGCATAATTGGCACACCTAAAAGCCACAAATCAAAGAATTAAATGGAATTGAAAAAAAAACTTCAACAAAGACCTCCTTTTTTGAAGTTTTTATTCATATATTCATAAAAAAATCTTTATGACTAGATCTGGAATAAAAGGCCATGTATCTACATCAGCAGCAAGAAACTGAACTTAATAAAAAACATTTCATGATTATTTTTTGCTTTTTAGAGATTTAATAAATGGCTTTTCAGGCTACACCTTCGTGTGTCTCCTGTGGAAGTAGTAGAACACGTACAGACACATCGAGTTCATATGACTAAATATAAACCTGCGAAAATTAATCATTCATATTAACCAATTACAATCCTGAAAGAGGAAACAAAAATAATGTCATTTATTTATTAAAATCGCACTTTTTCGACTATTTTTTATGTCAGGCTCGCTATAAGATGCTCAGTCCATACCTGTAAATCTTTCTTTTTGTCGCTGGAGAATGCTTTTATGCATTCCGCCTGGAAGAGTTTAAGCGGGTGTGTGGGTCTTCTGGTACCGAGTGCACCAGACTACACACTAAATCCCAGTGGTACCCTCATCCTATGAGTTACGACGACGTCACTCCGATAGCTTGGGCATGCTACCGTGAAGCCCCGACAGTTGACCCGCCTAGATAGGCCTTTTTCGTCTAAACGGCTTCGTCTGCGGATCGAGTCAGCGAGAGCGTCCGCTTCTCGTTCCTTTTGAGCAGCTTTCTTCAGTGACATGATGGACTCGCTGAATATCTGTACGTCTATGATATTAAATATATTGTCTGTGATATTATCAATTAGTTCCATTTCAATTTGACAAAGCAGAGATACATTTAAACAAAGAGATGGCTCTCTTTACTTCTCCACTCCATAAGGGAAACATACTACATTCTGACAATTAAAGACAACGTTTTAGTTATTTATTAAATATTGATTATCAAACTTAATTTCACATGTGTAATTAGCTAAATATACTTAAAGGAGTCGATTTTGCTGGTAACTAAAACTGCATCGTTATTTTTTTATATAATTTTCCTATCCTCTATATTACTAAGAATCGTACTCGTTGGTTTAAACCAAACATACACTATATTATTGCACCATTTGACAATCTCTTTAATTAGGATCTAATTCTGTGTAGTTTACAGACTAGGACTTAGGTCTAGTTTTACCTGTATTTTGATTTCCGTCATACCTCACACATATAAGTTACTTGAGGCATTTAAAAATATATTGAAATATAGAAACTCACTCACGTATGTAAATACATTCACAATGAAAATACAACAACACACCTCGTTTGGGGCAGTCGTGCTAAAGGATGTGTTTTTGAATCCGGAAATTTCACTATAATTTAATTAAAAACGAACTAGTTAGTATACGAAGGAGTTCGATAAAAATGTGATTTCCGTTTTTCCGATCGCGGTCACTGGGGCATTAGTATTCTTGACGACTGGGCTATTTTCATACCAACCGAAAAGTTGGCAGTGATTATATAGAAAACATATGTCTTTAGTAGTGTAAAATAACTTGTGTTAATTAAATCTTTTCTCCATGAATTTTGTAGAATCTTCTATTAATTAACTTTGATTGCCATAAAAATGATAAAATTTTTGCCATGACCAATTTTATTAAAGTGTAATTCTTTTCTAGAAGGTAGCAATCATATATGTGTAGTTATAGTTTAAAACATGACCCACTTTACTTATTTTATTTTGAACAATAAACCTCTATTATATTTTGTTTTACAAAATTCGATTTTCGTCTACTTTAGAGAACAAGCTTGGAACTTTGCCAGAGATATGTAGGAGATATAAATTCGGAATAATCTATATTGATATTACAAATATCTTCGAAGATTGCATAAGTTCACCAGTTACAACAATAAAACAATTACATTACGCTAAAATTAAAATTATATTTTCGCTTGTATCTGTGTCTAGAGCTAGATTCAAATTAACTAGATTTGTATACCTGTACCTATAGATACCCAAATTTTATTAATTAAATACAGTTTGTATTAATTGTAATTTAAAAAAATGAAAATTTTATAAATTTTAAAGTTATTCTACTTGCCTGTCTGTCTGTTTCTTATGTGTTCACGACTGTAGGTATCGCTAAGCCAATTTTGATAGTTGGTTGGCATGGTTCAATCGATCTAATATATTATTGTCGCGAAAATACTATATAATAAATTGGAAGGACATAATAAAGTAGTAGATTATAGATTATATGAATAATCTATAACTTCTTATATGATATTAGAATTCTTGAACAGATATTTTTTGGAGAAAGAAAAAAAGAGAGAAAAAAGAAACAGGCGATTTAAAATGATTATTAATCTACGCCGACAAAGTCGCGGGTACTAGCCGGTTGATTATATATTTATTTTGTGGTCTGGTCTCAGTATTTATAAAATAAAGGTCAAAGTTTTTTAGATGACTTTAATTCAACTGAATTAGGCTAAAATATAGAGGAACATTAGTTGTATAATGACTTGTCGATTTCGTATATTTTATAGGACATACTAATAAAATCTTAAAAATCTGGGAATTTAATATATACATATTTCTTAATTTATTTTCTAATTCTTCCAACTTTGCGCTTCAAAATATGAGTTCTGCGAATTGAATAAACGTTTTCCTTGAGGTTTCATTTTGTATCCATTTTAAGCCATTTCTCAATATTATATTCACTTTAACATTTAAAAGCTAATCGGGTTCTTAGAAATTATAAAGATGACTATTAATGCTTTGAACATTAAAATATTTAATAAGAATACGTTAAAAAGATCGAAACATCGCTTCTTGTTTTTACTTTATGCTTTGATATATGTATATATGTACATGTGAGTTTTTTTTTAACTGTAAAAAATAATTATTTTCTTTTAGTTTGCCGTATACTATTACATGCAAGAACATTATCTGATGGTAGAATAATCTATATTATTATTTGTTATATGTAATTTGTTTTTCAAAATCAACGGGTTCGATTCCTGTCTAGAAAAGTTAATTAAAAAAATCAATGATGCAATTTAGGTTAAAGGGTCCTTTCAGTATTTTTCACTATTACGTGTAGTTTCGGATTTGCCCTACTACGCCCAGTTAAAAAACTAATATATACCTATTATGATTTATCGACTTGTTTTTTTTCTATGTTTTGATGGTACGAGTAAATCTTTTGTATTAGCTATTTAATCTACTGATATTTACCCAAATTCGAATTATTAGATTCAATTTGGTTAATTCGAGATACAATTTCGTTTATACACAAGTACTTGCAATTTAGGTAAAAATATAAATACGTGTAAGTTTGGGCAGCGTAGTAAGTAATCTCATAATTCATATAAAACAACTCAGTAACCTGGTTATCTAAGTAACCATTTGTAAGAAGTGAGTTTTAATAAAAATAAATCACAAGTATATTATTTTAGCAATTTTTTTAGAAAAACAATTTATGTAAAACTTATTTTAGTTCTTGAGCAAAACTTACAAGTATAATTCACATTTTAAAGTAATAATAAACAATTTATATATATAATTCTTGTGTAAGTCCAGGTATTGCCGTATTTGTATATCGCGCTATCAGACCCAATAGAGCGAACTCGAAGTTAATAAATCAAACGCTCAGTCATATTCCTTTCATCAATTAAGGGTCAGCGAGACAGTTGTTACTACAACATGGTATGTATCAAATTTCGTTTCGTTGTATTTGACTTTGAAAACATTAACTAATTGATGTAAATGCCTCGTCTGATGAGAACGATGCCCTTTAGCCATGTGTTTATTTCTTTTGTATATAAAGTATTCCTGTTTAAATGCATAACGTAATCAATTATTTTATATTTCTAATCAAGTTAGTAGTACCCGAAATACGAGTATCTTAAAATGCACGGGGTTGAGTTGTTACAGTTAGGTCCTTAGTTTAAGATTGTAGAGCTTTTAATATGTAGTCGAGTCCTCTTCGTGATTATGTCGCTTACCTACATGATTGTATACTGTTTTTTACTAAAATAAGTTGATTTTAAATGACTTATAAGAAGTTATACAAAACAAAGATACATACAATATTTAAGTCATTTCATGAGTCGTCGATTTTAAAATTATTATTATTATTATTATCATCATCGATTTTAAAATTTTTATCTAGCTGTATAGGATTTTATGGAATCGACGAGTTAACTATTACAGTTTTACGATGTCGTTCATTCAATACGAAGCAATATAATTATTAAGTAATTTAATTAGGCAGACAGTGAGTTACTTGCTTGGGCCGAACTCCACTGCGCTGGGCACGAGACAATTGCTGACAATTGGTGCGGATCGGCGCCAGTCGTGATGTCACCAGTCGACTGGTTAGCCGATTTCAGACGTTAAACGCAACGGGCGTTGAAAACATTATTCATTAGATACAACCTATTATTTTAGCAATTTAAAAATATTGTAGTGCGATATATACCAAGAAATATTTACACGTTTCAATTATGTTTATTAGGTATCTAATACGAAATTCATATACAATCTGACACGGATATGCCGGAAACTCATTTAATCTGAGGGTTAATTGTGTGATTGAACAGTCAAAGGAGGTATCTTAGCGCAAAAATGCAGAAACCGGCTATCAAAATGTAGCAGCATGTTTTGATAGCAATATTTAAACAATTAACACTGTTTTTGATGTTAAATTACAAATTACTCAAGGGATATAAACTTATTAAAAAAACGACATATATTTTCTTGTAATTAAAAAATAACATAACGTACCTTCATGTATTTCTCTTATACATAAATTAAATTGTGATTACACATACTCGTATATCACAGTGATTTGAATTTAATATGCGAGTTTTACCAGGAAGTAATTAATTATTTATTGACAACAGGTAAAATATAGTCGATATGATAGAATTGTTTAACTGGATTTCTTCAATGAATAGCTAGTGGAATTTATTTGTTAACCAACATTTAATATTGGTTTCAATAAAAGTTAATAGTATGCCCAGTACAGTAATTTATAGAATTCCTCGATTACAGAATTTATGCAACCAAAAAACAATCCTAAGTATTATTATTGTTATGTTATATAGTGTTTTAGTTCTTGCTCGCAGCTTAGCATCGTTAATGTAGATTTTGTTTTAAATAATAAGCATATATACATAAAATATAGCTTAAGAGCATAAAGAAAATATATATTCAATATTCAAAATAATATTACTATAATAACTACAATAGGATTAGTAGTTCTGCAGTTACCTTCGCACATACAAAGTTCGCCCTCTCTTTATTATATTAATATAAACTGGTTGTAATCGCGATTTCGTTTGCGTAAAATAACTATTTACATATCCCTTTTTCGTTGAGAAATCATGATCTAAATTAGTTCAGCGGTAAAGATGTGGAAAAATAATCGACAGACATACTTGTCTTCATAATTATAAAACTAGTATAAATATTATTTTTAAATATGAAATCTAATTTCGAATAGTGACTTCATATAGTACCGGTTTATTTATAGACGTCAAAGGGAAGAGTCTCGTAAAAATGAGTAGTAGGTTCTAATAAAGTAATCATTTTAATAAGCGGAATTTAAACCAGTAAAACTAGTTTAAAATGTGTATCATAAAACCAAATCACAAAAGATATAATTTGAAAAATCGCATGAACAAATAAATTTAAGCACCACGTGTAAGTTATAACGTTTGCAGGATGAAAACATCAGATATTTTAAACGAATAGAAATATTTTTTACGACTAGATATATTGTAATTCCAAATTATAGAAAATTTGTTTAGTCGCTACTAACAAAATGTATTGGTATGAATTTACTAAAAGAACATACCAAAGGTTTAGTTCTGCCTTCCCTAACTGAATAATCTAAAAGAAAAACAATAAAAGTGTAATCTCTTTTTGTACTTTTGCACGGCTGCCAGTACAGCCGTACATTTTTGAATCTCTTGTATCGTATCAAGCGAATGATCTAAGGTACCTTCTCGGAACCGAAACCTTGCCATTGAATTTTGTGTTCACCGCACACAGAGGTATTATACGGTTGGTTGATTTTTATTTAAAAAACGTACAATTAAACAGTTGAAAGGTTATATCCGTAATGAATTTCATTTTATATATTTCTCGTAATTCGCCATGTAGTCATACGCTTAAGTTTTTTATGAAAAGCTATAAATTAAAATTTATCTTGACCTTTGCTTTGTTAAATTTCATTGCATTTCTAATGATAAGAGCCGAGCTCTGGCCCACTTCAACTTGTTATGGGCTGTATCGCCATAGGAAATACCATACTCTTATAGAGAATCGGCGCAAAATAACTAATATAGCGACATTCCATCCTAAGCCCAATCCCCTTCCTTTACTTTTTTTTCTTTTACTACCTATCCTATATATATATAATTATATATATATAATTTGTGACTCCTTTGATTCTCGAAACATTTACAAATGGCAGTAATGACTTAACATAAGGTAACCCGGCACTCGTTCGCCTGTTATTTTCATACAAAAAAGTAGACAAAAAATAGTACACTCAGAATGAAAAAAGCTGAGAGTTTTTAAACTCATTACACTTCGCCCCGTGGTTTTTATGTCATTATGATAAACGTATTGCTGTTATGGAGTATTATGTATGCCACGAGGAACTTCCGAAGTAATTCTTAATGGAATAAGTCTTAAAGCACGTGAGCAATTATTAGACATGCGCGTTACCATTGGCGCCACATCTCATCGGGATTCATGGCGTACTGCTATACATATTAATGAGTAGGCATAGATTGACTGCGCTAGTACTTGAGAGGGACAACCTCTTGCTTTTCACACGGCATCATGTGTCATTAGCGCATAGTTACCATCATTTTATGAAAAACAAAAAGTTAAGAAAAAAAAACAAATGCTTAAAAACGGGTTGGAATCTCTATCTGTCTAATTAGAATTTCAATGTAAATTCCAGAATGAATATCATAAATACTTCAGCCTTAAACGCATGAAACCCAAATATTCTTTTTTGTGCAGTCATGAGATAAATTTTAAGGATCCCGCATCGGATTTTCGTTGTGCATCGCTAAAGCCATTGTCATGGTTGTCTGCAAACACATTTAATAATATCTCTTAAACGTATTACTGTGAATAGAGTGAGGGATCGTAAACAATAATCGTTGCGAAATAATTTTCTTTACAAAACATTACATTTTCTTTTAAGCAAACGTTGATGATTCAATAAATATTCATTCACTAAAGTAACGTTAACAATGTTAGCAAATAGACGTTAACGACTGCTGGTAGGAATGTCTAGACTCCCTAGTATTTACCTAAACTAAATTGAGAACAATTTATGAGATGTACGTTTTATGTTTGCAGACAATTTAGTTCACGGCTCATTGCAAGCTATGATTTTCTTTAACCACTAAAATTAGGAATCGTTTATCTTCATTCCTATCTCGACTAATGACTACGTAGCTAAATATTCTAATGGAATTTCTATTAATCACTTTGCCCACGATATTTATTGATTGTTATTAAAAAAGAAACGTTAAAAGTTAACGCTTCTTTAGGATTTCGTAGTAAAACTTTTAACCTTTTTAATTTCATTAAGTAAGTTCGTTCCATCTGTTCATCTGACACATTTTGATTAGTTGCCTACATACGTTTTTGAAAAGGATGAGGAGATACAAAAGGAAATAAACACTAGATACCATTAACTTGTATGATTGCTAAAATTTTTGAATAGGACTTTTATCTTTTCGTTAATTGTTTATAAGTACCGAAATTTTCGAGAACGGTTTTTTTAAGTCCTCATTATTTTATTAAAAAAAAAACACTTATTGACTATTTATATACCTATATATTACCTATACCTACTTGATTCATTTGTGTAGTAGGGTTAAATCGGAAAGTACGAGATTAGAAAAATTTGTTGAAAGGATGTGAATCGGTCACACATATTTATTAAGTAAAGAAATGCAGTTTGCATTCAAAGATTTTAAATTAGATTTTAAACTATATATATATATATATATATATATATATATATATATATATATATATATATATATATATATATATATATATATATATATATATATACACTAACTGAATCTGGTACTTAACATAAAAGGAATCCTTATTTTGTTACTTTGTGCTTTTGTTGCGAATTACCATTCCATTACCAGTTGATAATACTATATTTAAATTTAATTTTATTAATCGTAGTTCTTATCGGGTTTTGTGTAATATTAGAAATAAGCGGTGATATATGATACATAGGAACACGATGGTCAGTGATAAAAGCAAAACAATGGATATTTTAAAATGTACCTATAGTCCAATTAAGGGCAAGGTTCTTTCTTAATAGGAGGATTCATCTCATTCTCGTGTGGATTTATTAAATAAATCAAAATTAATAGCGCCTACAGTTTAGTTTCAATCTTTTATGGTGAATATCGCCTTACATACCATTGAGAATAAAAAGATATTCTCAATGATATGTAACCCATATTCTCAATGATAATTGTATGTAATTAAAAAATCACCGACACAAAAGAGGGTTGTTTTAAGTTTAACGGGGGTGTCACTGTATCTTTGCATCGGTGTGTCTATGTGTGGCATCGTAGCTCCCTAACGAATGGGCCAATTTGATGCAGTTTTTTTTAAAGCTCTTGTAAACGTACCTCGATTCTTAGCTATATTTTATGAATATCTGATGTTTGCTAGTTGTTGAAAATAAGATATATGTATATTGCAACATAAAATGGAATCAGCAGGTGTATCCTGCTCCTCACTAACTTACAGCAATGGGTAAATTATCAGGGGTTTTTTGAAATATTCATTTTATCTTATATTATTGCTATAGCATAATATTCGTTCCAACCATGTTGTTTGAATAAATATGTGATTATTTCTTGTACTTTTGTTAACGCCAATATTTAAATTTTTATGAACTATTGTTTGAATCAAATATTAGGCAGTTCCTTACGCCAAAACCTATTCTTGTCTTTACATAATTATTAATACATGTAATTTGAATACAACTAGTATCAAATACTGACGTATGTATTACATAACAAAGATCCTCAATAGTAGTATGATCAATAGAATACTAAGCAATACAACCTTTTGATGGAATATGACAATTGAATTATAAAAAGTCTATTTTAACCGACTTTATAAAAGGAGGAGGTTCTAGGTTCGACTGTATGTTTTGTTTATCAATATGTCCGCTGATTTTAGACCGATTTTGTTTTATTTTTGATTAAAAGCTATAGTTTCTAGTTGGTCTCATTATCATCAGGTCAGTCATCTGATGCTGGGATCTTGAACAAATCGAGGGAGCTTTACTAATTTTATAGGCACATCTATAAAAATATATATATTTATATATATTATAAATAAATATATTTATTCTTTCAACTATTATTCATATTTTACAATTTAATTACACGAATTTTCCATTATAAACACAATTATTCACCTGTAATTGTAATGGTGTTAATTACAAAACGTATATTGCTTTGACCAAGAGATCTCAGTACATTTTTCTCATCAAACTAGTGTGTTGGTCTCGCTTTGCCGTATTAGGCTAAGTCGATTCCTTTTTAGTAGAACAAGACCTCGACAGGCCTTAAAGAATTAATTGTAATTGTATTACACTATTATAAAAGTATGACGTGGGAATCGTCCAAATGTATACCTATGACGTCATTGCTGTACATTTAGACTTAGTTTTGGAACAAAAATGATTTAGAAATGGTAATAAATAAGGGTTGCGTTTTTCCTTCTAAGGTACGTACATAAAAATTAATAATATTATTTATTTAAGTTTCGGTTAAAAGAGCGATATTTAAAGAGAAATTTCTAATACCCACGACCTCGTACGCTTGAGCTTAAATTTCTTATTTTAATCCTTAATATGCAAATTTCTGTACATCCTTTAGTAGCGGGCCAGGAGACGAATTACAGTAAGCTACCGCTATCACAACACAATACATTTTCTGGTTTCTGGTTTAAGATTTCAACAGTTAAATTCCGACTTTTGTACTCAAAGGAAAAAAATCATCTGTTAAAATTTATGGTGTTGCAATAGTGATAGCTTCACGTAAAGCCCCTTCTGTACATCACTACTTTATTCTAACTTTATTTAGTTCCGCTTTCGTGATTTATTAGTCAATGGATAAATACTGTTTTATATATGTGTTAGATATATGAATTTAGAAGAATTTTATTTAAGTAGGTATATGTACATTTTTCATGAAAAGAATTTGCAATATTCTTCGAAACTAAAACTAACATACATCGTGTGTGTTAATAGTGCTAATAACATCCTTAGCACGCCAAATTAGGATTACTTGAAGGTATGTCTAGGTCTGTGTCTAGTGTTTGTAGGTCAATCAATTACGAGCGTATGTATTATCATTAAGAACCAGTTGTTTCATATAGGATCGGGGAAAGGAAATGAAATCGATTCTAGATTAATTTAGTGAAACTAGTCTTAAATAATCTGTAAAAAATTAAATATCGTATTTTTTTTATTTATAGCTTATGTAACTCTCACTATCAAGACTAATTTAACGATTTCTCTTCTTCTTAATCATATTACAGTGCTAAAATCCATCAAGTCGTTTATGTTGCATACATACTAGTCGAAAAAAGAAGATAAATATAATCTACCTACTCAAAAAACATTGCCGTTTTTCTAGAGCAGTCGGTTAAAAAGAACATTTTAAAATTGTAATATCAATAAGATCGAAACGTCTTTAGGAATTATTTAAAATTAACGGAATCAAATATTCGTGTTCTTCTATACCAACTCGTTTCCGGTATGATCGAGAGTATGCCAGCCCTGTCATCGTCACCTGCGATGCGCTCGCGCCGGCCTTCACCGGCCACGTTCGGTCGTTCACGCACCTTCCATGCTAATTATAGAACCCGTGAATGACTAGCGACACATTCTCTTTCGTTGCGTATCTCTAAAATAGACAATGAATGCTATGCATGATTGTCAGCAAAAAGGAGTAAATGCAATCGTGTTAGACCTATGATAAATAATAAATATGAGTAGGTACCTACGCATAAACTACGGGAACACAATTAAAACGTAACAAAATTGTAACGGCGTTGTTACCAGGGAGTATAATTCTTGTAAAGACAATTCCAACAAGACGAACTACGTTGAGGTTATTAAGTTGTAGAATATTGCTTTCGCCATATCAAGCTCTCTCATTATCATAATATTATTTCTCTATATTGTACACTCACCAAAGTTACATATATTTATGTACACATGTAAATATGACTCGACTTAATCCGATGACGACAGCAAGTGTTCAAAAGATGGTTAACAAATTATCAAACAGAATGACATACCAAACCAAATAAAAGCTTGTAAATCTTTACATGAAGTAAATTTCAAACAGGATTAATCTTTGCTGGTGGATATGTATATTTGACGCCAATGCAGTAGCCAAGTTTTAAATCTTTGGTAGCCAAAAACACATTTTATTCGGTATTTTTGTCCCACGCAAATGCATCATGCAGAATCAGAAACCATTGCATGAATTTTATTGACTTAATGACATCTAGCATAGTAATAGTTAATATATAAATTATAAGATTTTTTTACCCTACTGAATCAGAAGTTTCAATGATGAAAGATAGTCAAAAAAGCATGCCCTTATTTTACTTCTAATAAAGTCGTAAATACTTGCTAACGTGTTAATGGGTATAGACTTGACATATTCATAGTGATCCTATTAAGTACATATATATTTTACTGTAATATGATGCCTATTAATTTTGTTGACATAATTATTATCAATACTGGATCTGTAAACAAAATATAAGAAAATGTTGCCAATTTATACATATTTCATGATCTTATGTAAATAATATTCTTGACATAAAAATCTTTTATTTCCATAAAGGAATAGAAAAAGTATACCTATTTATACGCGAATGAGTTTTTATCACTGGGATTTTTTAAAATTAATTATAAAGGTTAAATGTGCTTTTTAATTGACTCACATAAAGTTTTCTACATCTAGAAGTTTTAGTTTAATTTTCGATTTCAGCGTTGCAAAAGTACTTATAGAACCAATTCGTTTAAAAACTTCAGTAGAACGATCTAGAATAACAAGATACGTTATTTGTTCTTCCTAGATGATAAGTTACTATTTTGATGAATCACTGTTTACTCTTTTGGTATGCACATACAAACAGAGTGCATCAAAGTTTGTTCCGATTTTTTTGTCAGCATCGTAATTGGCGTTCCTTTTTCGATAGCCTCTATATACACGTAACATATCTCTATGTAATAGCAATTAAATAGTTCGTTTTGCAAGATACTTGTTGATCAATATTTGTTTATAGTACTTGTCTTATCTTTTCAAATCTTAATGTTAGATATATAATTAAATATGTAAAAATATTATTGAAGGCTATTCTGATTTTAGCTTTTTTAACTTTACATATTGCTTTTTTTATATGATATTGTACCGATTTATCTCTTAACGGTAGTCCAAGCTATCTTGTCTCAATAATCAAATAAAAAATACATTGGCAAATATATAAATTTCTAAATTGATCTTTTATCTGTAACATATGTAATAATATTAACAAATTTATATTATAATTTCATATTTATTAATATGCGCTCCAAATATTTTTACACTGGCAGCGTATTTAAAACAAATTGCGGATTATTTTTACATCTATGCTACTCTGAGGTGTAAATAATAAGACATCTGCTATTTATCTATCGAACAATAAGGTGCGCTCGTGTAGTCCATATTCAATGTGATGTAAGTACATTTGCGTCCCCTATCTTGTTCAGTGGACTATGTCTTGTTCATTGCGGAGCAGTCGTTGATCTGTCTCGCCCACGCCCAATGATACAGCCATTATACGCTCGATTACCTCTAAATTACCTTTGCTTTGATGTCCCATGTCCCGACATCAATTCTAGACCACTCAAAATAACTATCATACACATCTGAGTAAAAGTATTTGTTTTTAATGAATAATTTTGTATGAATATTTTATAACTAAGATTATATTGTATAGAAGTTAAGTAAACACTACTGATTTTTTATAGGGGTCTTTAAAACTATATAAATAATAGGGGGAAAATATTCAATGGAGTCTCGGGACTGATTTTAATTAATATTAGAAACTAAGAAAAATATGTTTTTCAAAAAAACTAATGTAGACATTATTTTTCTTTTAATATTTCCCTAAGCAGAAATAGAAACCGTTCATTTTGAAAAAAAAAAACATCCGGTCAAGTGCGAGTCTCATACACGAAGGATATATATATATATATATATATATATATATATATATATATATATATATATACATACACAAATGTTTTACAGTGACGTATACCTATGTAAAAACATTAAAATGTATTTTAATTCATTTAAACTTTATATATGTAATAGGATATTATGTCATTTTAGTATGCTTCATAAAGTTTTTTGTGATTTTTGATAACATATGGGTACCAATTGAGTCATTTTTATATAAACATGTACCTATATCAATAAATTCAGGGATAAAGGGAAATACGAATTGTCAAGAAATAAACATTGAAGTTAATACAAATGGTAGTTCGTCTTATGAAAACGGCCTTACGGGATGCTTACGTATACAAATGTTATGCAATTCGCTGAACGACATCGTTGCCGCAGAGGGCAGTGCATCCTACATTAGCATGGACACAATGAGTACCTCTCCGTACCTTTAAACTGAACGGTGAAGCCTTTCAAATTAATGCACATGTTTTAATATGAAAACATGTTTGTGTAATATGTACTTAAACGTTCCGAAACAAACGTGCCGATATAATGGCTAATGACATACTCGTTTCGCTGCAACCCTGTAAATTTCACTTTGAAATCGAGTCTACGTGTAATGACTAAGGAAGAGTGGGTGTGTTAAGCATATTCCGACATTAAAAATCGCAATTACATATAATGAATGGAATATTTTCTGAAAAGGCACACATTGAAACGATTGTTTTAAATGTCAATCATAGAATTAATTTTAAGTACAATGGATGATTGACGTATCGCAATGTCATATCTATGCGATAAGTTCAATTACGAATTCTGTCCAGTTTTCCAGTGGGTGTTTGTGGATCGTATTTAGTTGCGTTGGTAATGGGCTAAGGAAGCTGAGTCACACATGAAATTGTAAAGTATAAATTTTAATACTGAAGCCTCCTTAATATTCCTCAGAGGTGTTGCACGGGACATTTAACGGAAATACTACAGGAAATTTTGTCATTAAGTTTTTATTTATTTTTAAACGTACTTAACACACGCAAATACCACTTTTCGTTTAGTTTGCTAATGTTTTAACATTTTTAAGTATGATCAAATCATGGGTATAAACCTAAGTATTACGCAGAGATCTGTATTTAAGGATTTGAACGTAGCCCTTAGTGGTCTCGTTTACGTTACTTGTATCTATTATTATATGTTTAACCTACATCTAGATTCTAGAGAAAATCTCGCGCTTTCATAAGGCAGAAAGACAACATGTTTATCGCCAGCACGTATGACAAAAAATACACAATAACTTCTCGTACATAATGTCCCAAAGATATTATTTATATACATACATCTCTTGTAGTTATTACACAATATAAGCCTTCCTGTAGAAATCTTGTACTAGTCAATATTTTACGCCAACATTTATTTCGTAGAATTTTAAATGAGTAGTGGTTAATACACTTTAATATTTTCTTTACAAAAATATTAGAAAGAAATACGGAATCAAAATTTATTTACTGGAGTTTGCATGAAATTATAGAATATATCGAATTAAAACTTGAAGGTATCCTTAATTTTTAATTTATAATATAAAAATATTCAAGCTATAAAGCTCACTGTGAAATAAATCTTGATAGAAGTTTTAGCAAAAGCTCCCAACGGGGGTGTAACTCAGTGGTAGAGTGTCTGCTTCGCATGCTGAAAGTCCTGGGTTCAAATCCCAGCACCTCCAAAGTTTAATTTTATTTTGGCCTTTACGTGTCGTTTAATATTATTCAACAACTTTAAAATGAGTTGTTATATTTAGAAATATTGAATTGTATGAGAGGAAAACTCATAATTATGTTGCCCTGTTACCCACTGATTATCTATTGCATGTTGCATTATTACATCATTACACAGGGCCTGTGATATTTATACTAACACATGTTAAACGTGCGGTGCTTAAGGAAATTCTGGGAATCGTGAACACCGAGCCTTGTTTTAGTTTAAGCGCCGTAAACTACAGAGTTATTACTCGTTCAGTTTTCCGAACTTGACCTTTTACTTTTAATCGTAATTTCTATATAGGTATTTAATACTTAATAATTTTATCTTTACAGTCTAATTAGCAAATATTTAAATAAAACATTAGTAAATGTTTTCGACGGAATATTTAATAGTTATAGAATAGTTGTTAGAGATTTCTTATGTGCAGAAATGTTCAATTATATTGTATGACTTTTGAACCTCCTACTATGAAAAGTTGAATTTAACAACATATCTCGGAGATTGCTGTAACTAATTATTACTAAATCGAATCTTAATTTATTAGTAAGATATCTCTTCGTTTTAGCTGTGTTGAAAACCTGGAAATGTTGTCGTGCTCTCTGACCTGCAATCGTGTTAAGATTCTCTATTAGATTACAATATTAAAACATGAATGAAATGTATATTAGAATGACAAGTTTACTGTGGGTAAATATGAAGATTCTTTTCAGTAATTACATATAAATTTTATTGTATTATACTTATGTTTCCAAACAAAAAAATCAAAACTTTTGAAACAATATCAAAGGCAGCCCAGAAATGTAACTAAGAGTATATTTTTTCTATAATCTAATTTTCATTTAAAGAAAACTGCTTATGAATGTAAGTAACCGCGGTCATTGGCTACTATGGATAAGCACGTGTTTTTAGTTTGTCAGATGAATACATAAGAAGTAATATCGATTCAAACAGAAACTGGTACTACAGATCTACAAACTGACTAGCACATTTAAATGCGTGAGCGCGTGCTCGCTTTGTAAACAAGTGAACTTTTAATAAAGTTCGCGTAAACATAGTTTGTTAGTACGATGAGAGATGTATGACACATGGAATATAAATAGAAAATAAACTTATTTACTTATTAATTTTTTATTTAAACTTACATATAAATTTGTTATAGTAAATTTTGCTGTAAATATTTTAGATACCTTTCAAATAGAACGTATTTTAAAGAGTATATATAAGATGTCTAATTTTAACATAAAACACATTATAAGTGTGAAATATACATACACAAACTTACTTGATCTAGTTTTTTATTAGAACATTACGATATGTTCTTGTTGGCCTGGGCTGTTTTTATCACCAGATAATATATAATATTATATACATGAATATTGCTCATAATAAAATTAGACTTACAAATAATTCGTGAATATATTTAAACGCCGATAGGAAGGATTTATTATAATTTTGTCATATAAATATTCAAATTCGATAATTAAATAAACCTCTAAATTCATTGTCGACTTGTCAATCACGATCCATCAAAGTTGTCATTTGCGTTCTAATGATTTTCATTTTATGAATTAATAGATCAAGAGATATAAATTACTAGAAAAATATAAAATGCTAAGACGTAAATGTCGTTAGTGTTATTGGAATCAGAATTTTTTATGAAGTGTGAATCTTCTCATGTTATTGCGGCCAAGCTACTAATTCTAACAATTATCAAGATTAGTAAATTTGGCACACAAAAATGCCACTGACATTACTTTTGACTATAAAATAAAAGAGGGAACATTTTTAGTTACATAAAAATTCTAATTACAGGAATAACATAAAAATTGTAATTAGTAGATTGTTAATGTAATTTTATCTTTCAATTTTATAAGCTTTTATTAAACTAGTAATATATATATGCATGTAACTATGGTTGTTTGGGTGGAATCCTGGAACTCAATTTTGAAGTAGATGTTTTCAACCAATTGAGTTGAAATTTTATATAGGGGTTTAGTTTGGATGAAAATTCATGATGATGACGTCATCCCAAATCCAATATTTATCTTTGTTGATAAATAAAAAATTAAATAACTTGATCTGTTTGTTTTTAATTAAAAAAAATTTTAAACGCGTTTAAATAAAAGCTTGTTTTTATTTTTTTTTCTTACTTTTATTTTATTTGTATGTAAATTTTTTTACAAAAAATAAAAAATGTATTAAGACAAAATCGAAACGAGAAACAAAATTTCAAAACATTTTCCGTAAAATCCTGAGTTTCTTAACATAATCTCGTTGAACAGTAAATTTTGTTTAACTAGAAGTAAAGGAACCTATGGTAAATAAGTAATAATGGCGCAGGTTTACCCTTAACAGGACTAATCTTAAGGTAAGCCATGATCGGGTTAAGGCGAAGGATTTCAAATTAACGGAATCAGGCATTACCTAAACTAAACTAGAACGTGTAGTTTCGCTCGAGAAAGCGTACCATAAACAAATTCAATTGGCCTAAACGAGTGAATTTTTATTCTGGGGCGATGAGATCATTAGGTGAATGGCCGTGGCAGCAGCGGTTTCAGTGAAAATAGGTCGCTGGGACTCCATCTGACATTGATTTGATTGATGCTTATGGACACGAAGCGTTTGCGCACGTATGATTTGTTATGACTTGTGTGTTACTCAAAGCAATCGAATTAAGTGTGAAATTTTACGTTCAGCGTAACGAATGTGTTATCCTGTTAGAAATAGTATTCGTTTATGCGATTGTGAAATATATGTTATTTTTATTAAGCCCCAACCTTTAGGCTAAACACATGCTCAAATTTAGTGAAACACAATACAGAATGGAAAGAGAACGACACCGACGTGTATATACCTACATGCAAATTTAATAACCAGCTTTTATCTCGTACCTATGTGTCTGTGTTACAGTATGTACGCAATTCTGCTCTGCTTTAATCTGCTTACAGATTAATGTTCTGCAATACGATGCGAGGATACGTAGCAATGTGATTATTATTATTGTACTAGCTGTGCCCGCGACTTCGTTCGCGTGGATTACAGAATGCTTAGCATGTCTCCTGCAAAGCAAGGCTGTAGTCTGCGGTGTCTCTCAGGAGAGGATCTTTTTATTTTGGATTTGGGAACTTTCTGGTTGTATTTATAAGCAGACACTAACTCAGATACGGAATTCCTCCACGATTTTCACTTTAAATGATGAAGAAAAGTGTTTTAAGCTAGTCTTTAAAATTTCAACTGTAATATAATCCTTGTAATATATATCGGGTGACTTTTTTAACTGGGTTTGATAGGCCAAACCCGGAACTATAAGGAATCGCGAAAAATACCTAAAGGACTCTCGTGTCCGATTTTGATAAATCTAAAACTTCATCATAAGTTTGTTTGATTTAATGATTCTCCTAGCCAGGAATAGAACCCTCTAATTTTGAAAAAAAAATACATTCTGTATTATTGCATCACCTTATAGTGTCACTTTTAAGGATCAACTTTTGGAAAGTAATAGTATATAAAGATTTATTTTTTTATACAATAACATTAAATCTATACATAAATTAAAAGTTAAGTAATTCTAAACAAACATCATCAAATATGTGGGTTAAATCATGGGACCCGGTAAGTTTAGAAATAAAGTCTGCATTACTTCGAACGATTTGTTTATAGGTTTCATCAAAATGCTAGTCACCTAATAATGAAAGGAAGAGTGTGAACAATACAATCGAAAATATATAAAATGAATAACTTACAGTAACTACTTTTATGTTTGTCTATTTTTTTCTATGTGTGCAAAGTTGATAGAATGTGAGGTTTGTTTTGGTCCCCGTCACCTACTCTTAGGTATACTTAGATAATTCTTAAAAAGATGAATCAAATTAATAATAATCTACATTTTTTTAAACATCTGGACTCGGCATTTGTACTTATCCGTTATTAGCGTTACAACATCTCGTTTTAATTTGAAAATTTCATTTTTAGTTATGATCGTTTTTTTGATTGATTTAATTAATTTACGAATTTGATAGAATTTTGTGAAAAATAGCACTTTCTATCTTTTCTATACTATTACTACTACGAAGTTGATCCTTATAATATGTGACAGTATCAGATGGTAATAATACAGAATGTTTATTTTTTTACAAAATCAACGTGTTCATGTCTGGATAGGAAAACTTTTTTTTTCAAAAAACTAATGATGCAGTTTTAGTTTTTATCAAAATCGGCTCTGAAACTCCTTTATTTTCGCTATTCCTTATAATTTCGAATTTGGTCTATCACATCGAGTAAAAAAATCACTCAGTAAATATCTATATTTTTTAAATTATTATATTTATATAATATATACCTTCCCTGTTTGAATCAGATATTGTTCCCTATTTAATTAGTTTCAATTTTGTTTTCGCGTAACGCTTTTTTTAGATATTAATTAAAAAAAAATCTAAAATAAAAGTAGCCTAAGTTACTCCTTATTACATTGGCTTTCTGCTAGTGAAAGTTTCGTCAAAATTAGTCCAGCCGTTACAAAGATTAGTCGGAGCAAACAGATAGACAGACAGACTGACAGACAAAAAATTTAAAAATGTATTTTTTTGGTGTAAGTACTGTATCTACTTTCATGCATTTAGTAAAAAGCACAAAAAAATGTTCGACGTGATTCCTTAAATTGATATAACTTTTTCATTTATGGACCGATTGACATAAAACAAACACTAAATGTTAAGTGAAGCTTACCACAATATATTTGTGAAAACCGCATCTAAATCGGATACGCCGTTTCTGAGATTAGCGTGCACAAACGCACAGATAAACAGACAAACAGATAGAAATTCTAAAAATCATTGTTTTGGGTTCTATTGCGTTGGTAAAGGCCACCAATATTTTTTTTTTTTTCATATATCTTCCATGTACAGACAGCGACCCGCTAGAATTTTATTATTAGTATGTATAGAGTATAGATAAAAACTTATAGTAGTTTTAGTAGCATTATAATCAAATAGAAAATATCATAATCTAAATGAAGCAAATCATTATGTTCGGGCTTTAAGTATGTTTTATTTAATGAATTCATTAATGAGAATAGAATAATTTATTCACCAATTTTTCCGCTGATTGTGGCCCGATTTTGATTTGTTTTTAAGTTTGAAAGGGAATATACTTCCTTGTTGCTTCTATTGATATCAAGTCAGGATCTGATGCTGGGATCCGGGATAAAACGAGGAAACTTTTAAAATATTATGAAAACACATATATGGATTTAGGTATTTTTTGAAGTATCTCGTGTATTTTCTCTCGGAAATCAGCATTTAATGAAGTGAAGCTGATAATTAAGAGCACCTGAACTAAAAAAACATTACACGGGTTGCCTTTAAATTACTTCAATATTGGTGCTAAGCAATTTATGCTCGTAATGCATATAGTAAAGTGAATCTGATGGTGAAACACCAGGAGAACTCCTCAACAATTGCCAGCCCTGCATCGGGAAAAGAAATACTTTGTAAATGGTAATAAGCAGTAGCTGTATAAGCAATATTACGAGCTGTTCCATACTGCCTGACTATATTCGTAAATTTTAGTGTAAATAAAATCGTAAAAAATAAACCGATTTTATACACAAATTTTATTTAAGTAAAACTAAAAAGAAGAAAAATATTTTTTTTACAACATTTTGAAGCCGGTGCCAGTGAATAATACGTAAAAAGTTTTAATTGGCAGAAACGTCGAATATTTTACTTGGTACCACTTTAAAATATTGTAGAAAAAAAAATATTTTAAACTTTTTATTTAAATACATATCACATTTTTATCATAAGGCGCAAATAGATCGAATAATAAAATTTGAATGAACCAGATTTCAATGTTCTAAGTACGATAAGAAGTTAATAAATTATGTATATTATTGATTGCAGTTCTACTAAATTTTAATTGGATATATAGCGTGAGTGAATTAAGTAACCTTATTCCACAAATTTCTTTACATAAATTCTAATTAAGAAATAGCAAGGTTTTAAGTTTTTTTAGCTCAATAATATTTAAAATCTAAGTTTTTTCTCATTCAAATAAATGCGATTCATATTATGGTATGAAGGTAAATAAATATAAAATGTTGTGCATATTTGTATTAATTATGAAAGTATAGCTTAGGCTACAATCAACTCTTATTAGTTTATCTGTATAGATCTATATCTATACGTGAAGCAAAAACTTTGTACCCGTTTTTACAAAAATTACTCGGACGGAGGAGTATGAAATGTTGGATACTTAAAGTTTATATAGAGAAAAAGAGTGGAATGCTAATTTTTTTAGGCATAAAAATTATATTAAATCAATAAAAAAATCGTTACACACACTACCAAGTTTTTGACACACACAAGCAAATATGTCTACTCTTTTGTTTATTGATAAAGTTTGTGGTCAAATTAAGAATAGATAATTCTGTGATCAATCTTGAAATCGGTTGAAAATTTAGAGAGGTCGAAGTAAGGATCACTAGTATTTATCAATACATAATTTATAGTATGATAATGGTTTGGTGGCCTTTAAAACTTCTATTTATTTTAATAAATCATAGTAATATTCTTAAGATGGTAAATAGTGAAAAATTTTCCAATATTTAAAATCGACAGCAGTAATTACACATCAAATATATTATCTTGGCGTTATAAGGATATTTTTAATTAATTATTATCTTTTATAAAATTTATTTTATGAATCTAGTGATTATTTTTGAAAAAATATTAGCTACTTGCCTTTATTATTGTAACATACTAGCGTACAATACTTTTTAAAGAAGTTGAGTCGCATTACATTAATTATTTTTAGCCATTATCTGACATCTAAAACAATTTAGAGGGTCTGCTCAAAGCGTGATTTTTTGTACATTATATTAACCAACATATAATTATTAATATTATTAACCAATCTGGAAATTGTATTAATTTAAATACAGGTACCTATAATCTAATTTACTTCTGGAAAATTAATGCCGTGATAAAAATGTCTTAGAAATCGCGCGTTCAACGAAAACATGAATGCACACGGTATACCTTGTTACACATAAGTGTGTTGGTCAGAATACGAGGCGAGTCCGAACTCGTGCATGGTATAGTTGAGTAAACAAGCATTATAATACTAAATGTAAATAATATTATTATAAACTTATTAAATATTTTCAGTTTTTATAAGATATTTATAATTAATTATATTATATTTGACATATTTGATAAATAAACACATTTCGGAATCATAATCACTAATTTTCAAATAATAACAGTTGTTCAGTATTACACCCAACATCACATCTATTGATTAATATACATTAATTTGACATGTATAATTATAAAGGAAGCATTAATTAATAAAAATAAAAAAAAAATGTCTAAGCGATTGTCTAAATCGATGTATATCTCACTACACTCACTAGTCCCTTTCCCATTCCCCTTTCAAGCCTCTCCAGGCAAGATCGCCATATGAGGATGTGATCAAATGAAACTGTCTAATAAGTGATGAATGCCGTAGGTCAAATTCCACAGATTAATAGACGATCTCTAAGTCGTAAGATCTTTATATTATAACACTTAATATCTCAAGAGTTTATAATTTGATGCAGTCTATCCTAACATGTAAAATCGTACACCTCCAGGGATTGACATTATGCGACTGTATATTAAAAAGGGTACAATTTAATAATTTTTTAACCAAATTAAAATCATTTTAACTTTAAATAGCATTTTTTATTATTACTTGAAGTCAATTACATTTTTAAATTATTTTATTTTTCATATAATGTGTATGGATTTTTACCTATTTATTGTCCGCTTTAGTTCGTAAAAAGCAGCTGTTACCCGCGCCTTCGTACGCGTAGATAAGGAACGATTTTTGTATAACATGAAATAAAAATGTAATTATGAAATTTAGTCAGTAAAAAAACATAATTTTTCTAAATACAAAAACCAACAAAATTTTCTTCCCTCCGAACTTTAATATAATATACCAGCGGCTCCTCGCGGTTTATGGTTACCGCTTTTCACCTATGAGTCGTAGCGTGATGTAATATAGCCTATAGCCATTCTCAATAAATAAACTATATAACACAAAAATAATTTTTCAAATCGGATCAGTAGTTCCTAAGATTAGCGCGTTCGAACAAACAAACAAATAAACTCTTCAGCTTTATAATGTCAGTATAGATTACCACTTTTTCCTATAGTTTTAATAAGGGATGATTCTAAAATTCAGTGATACAGGTATTACCTATTTTAAGGAATATTTATATTAAGTTTAAGGTTAATCGAAGAAGTATTTTTTCTCCATACATACTTCACCACCCCGTTGTACCTCAATAGGGTATGATATTGGTAAATTATTATACATATATTTATTTTTATTTACATATATTTATATATTTTATAATATGTATGTATATTATAATAGGGTTAAAAAGGGGAAAAAGGTTTGTATGAAAAATATATAATGTCGTGTTAACTTAAAAACGTTTTTTACTAACGTTTGACACACATTCTTATGGATGGTAGTAATGAAATATCGAAACATAAACGTACGAATACCATCCCCTGTTGGACTGCAAAGGCTTGGTAAAGTTTGTATGGAGAAAATTTATTTTTCTGACTGATTATCCTTAAACTTAGTATAAATATTCCTTAGGGTGAAAACCTAACATTGTGTACACTAGAATTCCAAAATCATCCCTTACAGATGCGCTAGGGGCTACTAAAATGTGACAAAAAATTCGCTGGTAGATTAGAACTATTTACCCGAAATTTTGAATTATTGACGTAGGGATCAAATAAAAAAGAGTTTTTTGATATTTCATACCTAATAACACAAAGCGCAGTATTTTATCAGTTTTTTTGTCAAATTCTAAAATATACGCGAGAAAAGCCGCGAGAAGCTGCCAGTATATAATATATTTATAGATATATTATATATAATATAGATAATAGCAATTTATTATAGTGCTAAAACCTGTAGGTATGAATAGGACCACAGTATTTATAATTCGTAAGATCACAACTGCGTAAATATAGGCTTAACCAGACTCGACATAATGAAAATAATTTTATTGATGCTTTGACAACAGCGGTTTCGCAGGCAATAAACTTGTGACAAGAGTAATAAAGATGTTAAATAATAATTCTAAGTATTTTATTTATAAGTTTATAGCTTCTCTTTATATTATCACTTAACATTCTCTTCATTTGCTTTCCTCTCGTATTTATGATTTATCTAAGTGTTGGTTTTGCTTTAAGTAGGTGAATATAGTATTTTCTTAGATTTTCGCGATTACTACCCATTGACAAAAAAATTTTTTAATACGGAATAAAATCGCGCATATTAATTAAATTATATCAGTCTGCGATATCAATATAAAATAGTTTTAATTTAATTAGAGGTGATCTTTCGTATAATTAAATATAAGTTAGACTGCGATCTTATTTTATAGCGCCTATGTAGGTTAAGTTTATCTCATCGCTAGACGAAACGACAAATCTTCATATTTAAAAGAGACATGACAAGTTGTGCCCGGGACCCTGCTGATAGATGTCGGGGCCGTCATTCCGTTCATTGTTGGAATTGGTAGGCGCCGTCTGCTCCTATAGATGCACCCCGAATACAAAACAAAGTTTGCCTTAATGACTCATCAAGAGTATTTGAATGTATACTATTTGAAGGATATAGGAATATTTAATTTACTTTTTTACGGTATAAACGGTACAAAAGTCGTTTTTATTTAAGTTTTTTTTGGGTTTACGGTAATGGTTATATTATCGATAGAGATTTTTAAAACTTTTTTTTCTCCAAAATTGTATATTTGTTTATATGTATATATGTCACGGTACAACCAATGAATGCATCAAATAAGAGTGTGTTTGTGTTTTAGTAGAGTACCTTTTATGGACATTACGTATGCGAAAGATAGGAAAATATATTTTAATTAAATGTTATTTTTCAAATCATTAGTAATACTAACGTTTACTAAAGTTTTTTTTTATTTATCTACATATGTATACTTTAAAAATATTTATCATTTAAATTATGTTATGTAATTGAGTAACAATAGAAATGAAACCTAAAAGTTTTAAAAGTAGGTACTGCTAGTTCATTGCATATCGTCGTTAACACTAAACTAGAACCAGTCTAAATATATGTAAGTTAATTATGTCATTAGGTTTGAAAAGCGTCGCCCGTGGTTTACGAGAGTGGCGCCTGACGCAGACTAACTCTAAATCATATTATTATTTGGCTTTGGGCCGAACAAAGAATAAATATCTACCAGACAATTGTGATAATTCGGTGTGAGATGTGGGATGTCCACAGCTATGATTTATTTTTTAATTACAGAATATATTTCATGACTTGAGTATCATTTTGGAGGTCTAGAGAGTTCTTACCTTCTTTATGAGCATTATCGCGTGGAGCTAGAAATTTAAAATATTGCCCATTGAAATTTAAAATATTGTTATATACGGTCAGACCGGTGGTTTATTATTTAACTAGTATCGAAAAAGTTGTAATATATATGGTTATTATAAATTATGTGATTTAGCCCTTATTTTTGATCCCCACTTTTAACAACGGTTGGACTTGAAAGGGACTTATATATTTATTTTATATTATTGATTATATATTTTTTCAACGTGAAGAATAATCAATAAAGGGAATTTGTATTTTTACTACTTTTACAGTTGTTGTTTTAAAACTAGTTTCTTAAAACCAATAAGCAAATAAAAATGTATTAATATATTAATTATCGAAAATATGCGAATATTGTGTACGAAAACAATGTATAGGTATGGTAATAAATATGTATACGTTTCCGATATTGCAACCTTAAACTAAACATATATTTTATTTAGGTAATTACGAACATGGTTTATGACTGGACATGATTTTAGCATTTTATCAGGACACAAATATAAAGAAAGGTAGCTAGATGTGTTTTAATATAATTCGTTATCTGCCTGATTGGTTTTATTAGGCTCACAACGCGGAAGTAGACGATAAATAATTGCTTATTGAGAACAGTTTTCGAGTTGATGACTGAGACACCGGTTCTGTGACTTCAGAGACAATTTATGAAATATTTAATTAAAAATGAAATGAAAAAGTAATCGAGCCATATTACAAATGGTTTGGCGGTTGGCTCTGTTTGTCAAGTTATTTGAATTTAAAAACAGATTTTACTTAAATCTTGTAATTTATTATGATTAGCGTTTGAGTAATTTTACATAACGCAATTTTTATAGGTTTTTCACTAACATTCCCCTCCCCTCACCCCCATTCCATTTTTCTCCGTAAACGTTACTTAACATTTAAGTGACCATTTTTACTTCACAATAGTCACAATAATTTTGCAAAAAGTACCTAACAAAAATAAATAATAATATAATATAAATTATATATAATTACCTTTGTTAATGTTTTTATTCCGCATCGTAACGTTTTTCAAGGCCCTTCTACAACATTTTTTTTAAAGTTAAGATAAGGAACAAAGGACAAGAGCAAAATAATGCTCTAATATATGATTGGTAGTTACTATTAACTAAACAAGAAATGTCTAGGCATTTAAAGCAAAGGGTGTATTTCCAGAGCAAGCTGCGCAATTGTTTATTATGAAGTTTGTTTGAAGTGGACTCAGGGCCGAGTATATTAGGTCGATGGGAAACGCTAATTGACTGGGATCTTCTTGCACAAGCTAATATTCGCAAACTGATTTAAAATAATAAAACATTAACAGTCAGAACTATGTTTACTTAATTCAAATTTCAAATATATTATTCATGGAATGTTTTAGCTTTCGAAATCCGAATGTTATATTCGGCGAAGCCTTTTATAATTTTTCTCCTGTTCTAACAAGTCGTTTTTCAAGTTGGTACTTGTTCAATACATAATAAGCTTTATTCCAAGAATAGTGGATTAGGCCTTATTAGTAGTCAAAATCGTAGTGTTAATATGACAGCAAATATGATCAGAAATGATATGATAGATTATATCTGACGACTAGTTGACGGTTTTATTAGACCACACAGCAAATTAAATTTAATAACATACACGAGTATCGAAGCGTGTGCTAAAGATACTAAACTAAATACCAGTACCTATTTAATTTTATGTACTTATATTTTATGTTTGCGGTCAACGCCACTACCTACTTTCATCTTTTAAGTCATTATAATTAAAAGTAACTAGTTGATAATTTTGAAAAATTAAAATTTCGTTTAGTGTCTGGTGTGTTAAACTCTACTGTATTATATCTGTACTGAATAGCCTCCCACTGCTGGGCAAAGATCTCCACTTCTATTTTGGTAAAGATTAAGAGCTAATTAATTTAAGCAAAAAGCATTTAAAAAGTGGTGTTTGTCAAGGTGGTACTACTATACCATTTAGGCTCTCACTAGGCCATCTCGGCGCATTAGTGATGTGTGCTAAATACTTAGGTATTATAAAAATATACACAGTAATTTTGAATAATCAAAAATAACGCTAAGTACTCTTTAAAGCTATCTTAAGAGAAATACTTTGCCAGTCCGGCTATATATGACAATACAAAAAAAAATGTGATAAAGTCCTCTAAATATTTAAAATTAATTAATTCCTAACATTTTTAACAACAATTTTTTTGTTCTTGGTTAATCGCTGTTTATAAAGTTCTATATTCGGCACTATCAGTGTACAAATTTTAATTTGAACTATCATTTTTTTAGTTCACTTATAAAATGAAACACAAATTGCATAATCAACTACTGTCACGAAATTTTGTTTTAATTTTTAATGTTTTACGTAATAAATACCTGTACACTTTTCTAGAGATTTTAGGTACATCTTACTAATTGGTAACATTCGTTGCGTTGATGGTATAATTAACCATTATCATCTTTTACGCCTTATTAAATTAAAGATGTATTTGGGTTTGAAAAAATCTCATTATGGAGCCCTAATCCTACCAAGTGGTGTCGATAAATCAGTCGCGATCTGATTGGTGACATCATTGCTTGAGGCTGACCTTCCAGTTAATAGTATCATACATTTTCGTGGTACCCTGTTGAACTGGAGCAAAGTGTTTTAAAATATTCTATTTCGGTAAAGATATGTAGCAGTAAACAAATTAAAGGATCTACTATACTGTTGCAAGTTTTTCGACCGCGATTTCGATATTTTCATATTTTCTATCACATGAATGTTACTTTGTTAGTTTTCTATAAATAAAAATATATTACAGTAAATTTCATATTCTGATATTTTCTACGTGATTTTGAAATTATTTTTTCTTAGGAACGGAAGACGAGTAAAATTATTACCAATGCTATTTATTATTACTCAATCTTCATGCATGGTCCTCTTCCTCCTCTGGTTATGAGACCATTTATATATATATAAAATATATGAACATATGAAGATTGTAATATGAACAAATGTATTGTTGTAACGTAGTAAATAGTCATTACATCTAGTTTTATATTATAAGCAAATTCATATTTTCTTTATTTTAATTGGAAAAATACGATCTTAAATAGGATCTTATATGGTATTTTTGAATACATTAACATTTTAAATTCACAAAAAAATGAATGAAAGTCGTTTTGCAAAATAAAAGCCTGGGACTTGATCAATTACGAGGAAGAGGTATAATTAATAACCTTTGGTATATGATGCAGACACATGAAAACAACAATTCGGAAAAGAGTACGCGTGCCCTGCGTATTCAAATATTAAAATTGGAAGAGTCGAGGAGCGATGGCAACGGGTGCGCGGGCGCACACTCAGTGGCCCGCAAGTCGCCGCGTCGTGCGCTCCACTCTTCGAGCCGTTTTGACTCACGCTGTCGCTATCGCACCCGACTTTTCGAACGCACTTACGATTTATTTGAAACTTCTTTCAATAAATATCTTACACATCGATTGATTCGACACATATACAAAAATATTATTATATTTTAATACATTTTTGTTTGTTGCTTAGGCATCAAATTTCATATTATCAAACACGTGTTTATATATAGTAAGCGCGAACAAACCGCGGCATCGCCTGATCCACGTTTTTCACTGCGAGTGAATAAATTAGCGTCCGGACCGTCGCGTGAAATTTCACTTTTTACCGGCAAGAGCTACTCATCATGTCTACGAGCCTAGCATGCTACATGAGATGGAACACTGACTCAAGTGAGTACGCACCATTTTCTTTTTCCTGTCGTCTAATGTCGTTTAATGTTTCATAAAAATATATTACGCTTTTCCGTTCCGTTAACTTTTGTCTATAATAATAGAACTATTACGCAAATAATATTTTTTTTTTATAAATAGATCAAATTTAATAAATTAAGCGAATTAAATAATAAATGCTGTTTTATAGATATAGCTAATGCATACATAGAAAAAGATATTTAAATGTATTTAAAGTAATTATTATTTTCTTTATAGTGAATAAAAACTTAAAATATTTAATTATTTATATGTATCAATTATTAACATGTAAATCAATTGATTATTTAATTTCTAATTTTTGTTATAAATTAATAGAGCACAAAGTTTGTTATATTTATTTTCAACGAGGAAATAAACTGTTCAATTGTTTGTTTTCTATTAGAGGAGCAGCCATATCCAAGGCAGATACAATGTTTGTATTTTTATTTTTTACATTATATTATAATTTATCCCTATAAAATGATCTAATTCAATTTATATATCGCTTTAAGTAATGCTAAGGGACATATAATATGATAAATCTGAGCACCTCATTCATAACTTCATCCATTCATAATTTGCACTCGTGTGAACTCTGATATCGCTAGACAGTAGATTGATAGTTGTTACTATAATTATGTTATAGAATTTATATAATACATAATTAATTTATGTAAATTTAATATTAAAAGTATATCTTTAAATATCATTAACATATGAGGAAAAAACATAATAATTTACGAATACATAGACCGATTATTATGTTATATAGTATATAAAAAATACATTTTTTGTACATTACAAGTTTTTTTGTATTATAGCTGCATAATCTTCCCTTTAACGTTATTTTTTTTAATGATTCGTATATGATAATAAATTATTATAGACTAAATAACTCGGTGCTCTTCGAACCGCCTCAGAATCAATAAATATTTTGTCAACTTATTAGTTGTTACATAAATAAATGTATGAAAAAATTGATTTTTTTAGCAATTGTTTTTTCGCGAATTTTTCTGGTGTTTTAATAGTTATGTCGCTATTCGAGGCGGAGACAAATCCAATGAATCAAAGATCATAATAATCAGTCCCGTAATCCTTGATTTATGAATCTTGTAACTAACCAGACTTTGTTTTAGATATACGTATATAAAGCAAAATCGAAACATACTAACTATTTTGAATACATTAATAGTTTAATTTATATTGCTCAATTAAAAATATAATTTGCGAATTTTGATTGAAGCCTTTTAAAAAACTTGTATATTTCCCTATACAAGTTTTTTTTTATCTAAAAGATAGATCAGGTGAATCACTTATTATCTGATTTTTATTTAGTGTTAATTTACACTTTTTGTTAAGACCAATTTGTAAATCAAAACTTGATATTCGTTTCAAGTATCGTATCAAGAATTTTGTCATGACTTGATGTCAATGTGCCTAACATCGATTATTAGAGTAGAGAATTTTGATAGAGTATTTTGTGTTTTAGGAAAGTTCCAGTTAAAATTTAGCTTTATTGCAATTCTTTTTGCAATTTTCAAATTTGCAACTTAAATGACTTTTATTTCGAGTGTGCTAATTTTCGCTTTGTTGCCGGTTCGCTAACCGCTGAATATGTTTCTTGTATTAGTTAAGAGAGGCCTTGCGGAGCTAACGTGCAAATTGTTTCAGTTTACATGCGTTAATATGAAAAGCGTTTGTACTTATACTGTGTATCAGAGTTTAATATAGAGTTGAACTTGTTTTACAAATAATTTGAAGCGATAATTAATAATCGATGTATTTTGAATTTGACTTTGTATTGACAATGAATAAAGTAAAGTAACAGCTCGTAAATTTCCTATTGCTGGGCAAAGGTCTCCTCTCCTATTAAGAATTAGGTATAGAGCTTAATCCACCACGCTGCTCCACTACAGGTTGGCGCATATCCATATGTCAGAATTACTCCCGGCATATGAAGGTTTCCATACCATGTTTTCCTTCACCGCTTAGGAGTTTGAAGGTACTCTATAAACAAATACAATTTAATTTTTATTAAAAAAAACATGGACTTATTTTTTATCCAGCTATTAATACTAAGAAATTAACATATCTAGATTTCGTAGACAAATATTATTAATTACATCGTTATTATTTCTCATTTTCACAATTTAAAAAATACTCGATACTCGTTTGAAGCTTAATCAAAAATGGTCAAATTATAAGTGGATTTTGATTAATATTTATCAATTACATATATAAGAAAGTATATGTGTACGTAAATATGTATTTGAATATTAAATTTTATGGACATTTGAGCAGATGAATATAATTATGATCTTTTTTATAAACTATACCAATTGATAAACAAATAAATATTTCTACATATTGAATTCGTGGTATATAAGGTTATTTATGATTTTAAAATTCTAATAAAAAAATATAACAGGAAATATATAGCTTTGTGTCTGATGTTAATCGTTTTTGCGAAAATCCGGTTTAATTAAAAAGATATAATGGCAGCTTCTGATGCGTTCGTTAGCACAGTATAACACATTAAAATATTAAGTTTATTACAAAATTAATATATTATAAAGGATTTTAAACAATCGAAAATAAACGCAGGAGAGTTCTCTGGTCATAACAAATTATGGAATTACTTATTATTTAAATAATTAAACCCTTATGGGGAGGGGTATTTTAAACTGAGTCTTTAGAAAGCTCTATATTTTATAACATATTTTTTTATTTTATTTAAACCAAAAATTAAGGAGTATAGCCAAAATACATTCGGGAAATTAAACTTGACTTTGAACACACCATCTTTGTCATACATCATTCGAATTACATCACTATATTTACTTTACATTTACATTAAATTTATTATTAATATTTAAATTATCATTAGCATCGTATAATTTTTTGAAACCTTTATATTTGCCTTCTAGTTTCTTGAAAGACTGTAAAACTATGAAGATTTGAGATATACGAGTACGTTACGTAATTAAAATAATTCGTAATTGCCTACGGAACCCTAAAAATTAAGTTACCTTCGCTATTATTAAACGGTATACATAAGGTCATAATAATATTATCGAACATACTAAACATTCATACATATATATAAGACGTAAAATTAAATAAATTTTATTGCTTTTCATTATCAGATCTTTGCTCAATTTCGTCTAAGGCAATTTGATACAACCTCACATAAAATTTTCTTCCATTAAAAAGTGAGTCACACAATCTGATAGTAGGTAATCGTGCCATTAATATAGGCCATGAGTAGGCGCTATGTTGTCCTCGTATATTATCCTAGCCATTCATATCAATTAAACTGTCGTTGTTAATTTCGCTGTACTTTCGTGAGAAATATCTGGCAGTTAGTAGCGACAATAGTTTCCGTCAATCTAAGACCAATCATGAGACAACTAAAATAATTGAGCCGTATGACTAAGTTATCTTTTATCCACTTACGAGTATATGATATAGTAGAGGTTATTATTAGTTTTTGCAGTATTAAATAGTGTTTACATAAAAATTCTATATACTATATAATTATTTATATTCATAATACAATATTTTTATTAGTGTTAAGTAAGTGTTTTTATTATGATAATGTGCCTAGTATGTATATACTGATAATGCACCTAGCAAAGTGCAATTTGGTCTTAAAATAAATAGAAGTTAACAGGAAAATTTTGATTTGCACTTCACTGTATTGAATACCCAATAAGAAGAATCTTGATTTCCTTGAATCATAACGGCCTATCAAAAAGGAAAAAGTTTATTTACAGCAACCCTATGTACAATTCCCAACATTCTACTGGCAAACTGGAATATTGTTTTTTAGTTATGTAATCTACTAATGAAAGGTGTAGTTAAAGATAATTTAGGTATAGTCTAAATAGATATATCTGTTGAGATCTAAGAATCGAAAATATTTGCAATTATGTACAATCTTATAACCTCGTACTAGGAAGTAAAAATCGTTTTTCACGTTATTAATTTCGATTATACATATATCTATATGTATATTAAGAGACGTTAATATACACAAATAAAACTTATAATAGTACAAAGCAATTTATTTTACTCAGATCCTTAACTCGTGGATGCAAATGTTTTAATTAATATTTATTAAAATACATTTCTATATCAATCATGGGTGTCTGTTTCGTACTTCAGCAACGAGAGACAAAAGCAGCTGGATTACGTCAACAAATTGGGTTAAATGGACTGTAGTAATAAAAGTAGCCCTCGCCGTGAACTCGACAAGCGTGGATCCGCGGCCCCGCGAAGGCCATACAACAATATCGCGAGTATACACATTATTAGGCCGCTTACACAAGTCAATGGTGACGCAAACAATCTTGAAATGTTTAAGATTTATAAACTAGCTCCCTAGTAGCTAGTCGTAACGAGAGAAATAAAATAGATACTGGCTTTCAAGTGTAATGAGTTTTTAAATAATTTCATCAAAATCAGTGTAATTTTTGTCGTTGCAATGTTCGAAAAAAGTTTAAAGTTTTGGAATCGATGTGTAATGTGTATTTCTTAATTTATTACGAAATAATTTTTTTTCTGGTCAGATGCCTTTTATCCATGAATATTTGAAGATAATATATATAATATTAAAAAAACTGCTTAAGTAAAATTTGAACAAATTCTTTACAGATACTGAATTTTATATAGTATATTTGCCACTATTGTTTTCACTTTCCTTTTAAATCTAACTAGCAAATGACGAACGAAAACATAACTAAAGTCAGATTAAAAAGAAAATTAGTAGTCAATTATTATCAAAGCAAGTTTTTACTCGTTTTAGGCATTAAAAAGTGTTGCATGTTAAGTTGTTATTATTGGGTACTTTTTAATAGGATTGTTATATAGTATTCAGTTGAATGAAAATATGATAAGCTCAGCATATATTACAAAACATTTAAATGAAAATGTTAATGATTGATAAAAACGAAAAGTTATTATAAAAGTAATGTACACAATAAAAAATACTTATTTTAGCCATACAAACAAAGCCTATAAGTTTAAGACCCTAATCGAAATTAAGAAATAATAGGTGACCTAAAGACATTTTTATTAATCATGGATAAGAGCCATCCCGATTTGGTCAACGGTAAATAAAAAATAAATAATTAAAATCGGCCCATCCGAGTGGTACAATGATACCTCGTAGGTTTTTTTTATTTCATAAAAAGTATAGTATAAAAAATTACAAACACACTAAATTACTTAGTATTTATATTTTTATGTAGAGCGATTGTTGAAAAAAAAATTGAATATCTTCACGCATGCCATATTTAAAGAATATGTATGATTGTATGTACGTAAAATAAATAATACTTTAAAGATCTAGGTAGAGATCATTTAACTTATTAAAGCTGCTCAATAAAATACTACCTTAGAATAGTAGACAATATAGCATCTATTTTATTATATGTATATGGAGAATAGGTTAAACTAGACACACTACTTATCACCGACGACAGAAACCGTTGTGTCATGTTATGTAAAAGGCTATCATTAATACGTATGTAGGTAGTATTGAAATAAGCGGAATATCGTTACATAAAATGTTTTTATATTTTATCTAATATATAAAATAATAATTTATCTAAATTTTTAAACATTAATTAGGTATAGTGATAGTCTAGATAGATATACATAATAATGAATAATTATTTTGAATATTATTACCAGTTACTTAAAATAACTTAGTAACAAATGTGATAAAATATAGAAGAAACTAGTGCAAAACAATAAATTCGATAATAGAAGGCAGGCCGGTAATGATCCCTTTGTATCGCTTTGAATACTTGAATAATAATGATAAGAGCGGTCGATGAACGTGCGATCGTGAACTTGGCTTCGTAGCCTTCGCTGCGTCTACATATATTTTATTGTTAATGTAACAAATTGTTGCATTAAGATGTCTCATTTATAATGAAAATATGGTAAAAAAAATGATCACGTGTAATTTTATTGTAGAGTTTTTAATAGATACATAATAATATCTGTCGACTCTCTATTAGATGTTAGACATATTTGTCTCTATTACTCGAGAAATAATAAGTAATAGCTTAAGATCCAAATAATAAATAGTATATAGTGTTAATAAATCTAAAATGATTTAAAACGATTGTGACGTCGGAGCTAAACTAAAGCTGATCGCAAGGTAAAATATAAATATAATTAATATATTTTCCAGTTGTTAAATGTTATATTGAAATACCTACATACGAACACAGTACAATTAACTTTAAATAAGTTTTTTCCGTTTAGGCAATGCTGATAAAATTTCGGAATTACCTAGAGCGACTTGCATTAAACGTTAATTGAATTACGTTAATTATCATTTTATTGTCCTTATGAAACAAATATTATGATTAGTGAATTATATTTATTTTATTATCCTGAAAGCTATAATTCGAATACTTGTCAATCGGCTAAAATGACTTACTAATTAATACGTAGCATTTAGTACTAGTTGCCGGATCTCGAATGTAGGTCGAACATGATTTAGTCTATTTCGCGAGACCGTTCAACTCCTACCCGTTGACATCTAAGTCAATAGCCTTAATGTTTATAAATATATATAAAATAAAACTCCTAATTTTATGGATGCGAATTCATTACAGGAAAATTTCTTTATTGACCTACTATTTCTATTTGTATACGACTATCCAAAATAGCGTTATGTTTTCTTAAAATATATGTAGTGTATGTATTTTTTTTAAATAGCTGACGAACAAGCTAATAAACCTGAGGTTAAATAATCACAGGCGCCAATGGAAAGCCCATGCAGCAACAGATGCGTTGCCAGCTTAAAAATTAATAAGGGAATAATATTAAAGGACGTTATAAGGGAATATGAAAAGGAATCGGAAAGTGGGTTAGGCTTCTGGCTCTCTTAATCGCCGCAAAAGATGTAGCTATATTAACTACTTCACGCCGATCTGTAAAGTAAAGAATACGAGCTGTAGTCTATGGGTTTCAGTTGGTTAGTACCACCACTATGAAATTTAAGTATCTGAGAGTAACACATATAACAGACAACCACATAGAATTAATAGCAGTTCTGTTTTTTGAATATAGACCACTAAAAATCTATATTATCTAAAATATCTTTTCTGTGGTTTCCAGAACCAACACTTTGCGTTTACATACGGAAATAAAAAAATGACCGATATATACTAATAGAAAGTATTGGTTTATATTTAACGATCTGTCCTATTTCAAAAGCTCATAGTGGTTTACCATTTACATTTGGTTACTATGTACGCACGTAGCAGTAGCAAATAGCATATTGTGATCTACTGAAACAGCGATTCATAAGTCTGACACGATGCCCCAAATATCGCAGTTCAATAAAACTTCCTGCCGACTTTCCGTGAACTTGCTCGCACCCGACCGCAATGAAAACGCGTGTAAAAATAGCGCTATGGATCTTTGGGTGTATTTAAAAATATTTAGCTTCAATAACTTCGTAGAGTTTAGTAGGATAATCATTCTTCTAAATATTTCATTTCTTGAGCGAGTTTTCCTATTGAAAATGAATTACAGAATGATGAATTTTCAAAAATCAAATCTCTTCTTGGACCTCCCGCGAAAAAAGTTTCAGTGTTTTTAAATCCCAAATCTGTCAGTATAAAAGTTTAATTCAATTTATAAAGCTTATAAATTTACATATCTAAAACATGGTTTATAGAATAAGGTTAGTTAAAAATATAAGAGTTTTGATGACGTTGTTCTAATCATTTTCGTATCGTTTAAAAAAACAATCTTATCGTATGTTCCTATTGTATTTTATCATTTTGAGTTAAACCACACATAGAGATATAATATTTAAAATTCAAAGTCATAATGAAATATAAAAATTGTTCATCTATCAATAAAATTATTCAAAATTTCTTGATAACGTTATTATATAGAGAAGCATTTATTTTAAAGTAAAAACGAATTGAAGCTCGATATCTTAGTCATATTTTTCATATAATAGAAAAGTTTTGTTTATTTTCCTTCTCCGCAGAGAACGAAATGTATTAAAATATTTACGTTTATTTTCGTGCACTTAAAAACTCAACGGTGTTAACCCCGATTTAAACTTGCGACCATCCGAAATTGACGTGTTCCAGCGGGTCATCTTGGCTCTTAAATGTATAATTAATAAAATTAATCAAAACATAAATGCAGTCTTTGTAAACTTTATATGACTATAGTTTATATCAATTAAATTCTTATACTTTGTAATTAAACTGTAATAAATAAGGTACATGTTTTAATGTAGTATAATATTTATCTGACATTATACTACTAAATAAGTGCATTTATTGTTTCAGAAATTTATTTTGTTTGCAGACCATTTCTTATACTGATTAGGTCAAAGTTTATCCGGGTTGTCGGTGTCGAAGATATTTTAAAATTTACTGTGTTGTGACTAATAAATGCAAATAAGTATTTGTTTAATGTTTATGATAATTTTTATTTTTAAATGATTCATATTAACTGTAATTTTTAGAACTAATTTGCGAAAAGGTATCGCCGTTTCTTTCAAAACTTTAGCCGAATGCTACATAAATATTAATTTGTTTTTGTACATTGTATAAAAGAAATAAGAAACATTGTTGAGAATATGTCTATGATATTTTGAATAAAAATATAAAAATAAATTATTCATATAAATACAAAATGAAATTCATATCGTCATTTCCAATTGTTACAATTCCTCATAACTTAAATTTTACAACTTATTCAAAAAATATTTATTTCTAAATCACTGAACTTTAATTATATGTATATACTTTTGTTTTATGAAAAATGAACAATTTTTTTGTCTCTACTAAAAACTAGTATAAGTACTAAAATTGTACGTTCTCAAATTACAAAACAATAAATTAATATATGACAATGAAGTCGAACAACTTCAATCTGAAATAAATAGCTTGCAAAGTTCTCTTAAATTTATTAATGAAAAATATGATTTAGCACAAAGACAAATTCAGGAGCATATTCTTGTAGCTAATAATCTTGTAGAAATGTGTAACTCTAATATGGAAAGATTCGAGTCATTGTGCAATAAGCATGCCTGTAATTGTTTAGAAACACAACAAAATGAGTTATCAGCTTCGATAGATATAAATTCTGAATTATTAACTAATTTAGCTGAAAATAAACAAACACAATGTCAGGTGAAGTCAGATTATATTCACCCTAACTATATAGTAAATAAATGTGATAAAATTATAAATAATACTAACTCCAAAAAAATTATTATAGTTTCTGATAAGTTAGGTCAGGGCTTTGGCTCTCTCTTAAACAATTATTTAAGTAATGTTTATAACACATGTTCACCCGGAGCAACCTACCAGCACCATATAAACAGAATAAATTCTATGCATCTGGATGAACACAGCATGGTAGTGTTAATGCATGGTGATTGTTTATCTTTAAGTAAACAGGAGCTCACTAAAAACATACAGTATTTAATGCAAATTCAAAATGAAAAAAAATGTAAATTTATATTATGTGCATTTCCATATTCATGTTGTTTATCAGATGCACAGAATAGACATATTTATAACCTAAATCTTTGTATGTACAACCTGACTCATCGTCATAGCGACGTTTTTATTTTATTTGACATAAATAAATTTATTTATAATTTTAAATTGACAAAGGATACATTGTACCTGCCAAAAAAGTCTTCTAGACATATTGCTACTTTAGTAGCATATATTATACAGAACACGGTTATATGTAATATAACCCAAAATAATTATTATATTGGAAATAATATTAACTGCTTGGATTATAATATTAATATTAATCCTGCAAAAGATTCTAGTTTAAACTAGGTAAAGAGACAAAACCTAAGCCTTTAAACATTAACATTATTCATCAAAACATACAGGGCTTAGGTGGCAAAGAGCATGAACTCGAGCTATTTTTAGAAAATTATAAAATAAATATATTATGTTTGACAGAACATTGGTTAAAAAACTATGAGCCTTTATATATACAAAATTATAGTTTGTCAAGTTCGTTTGTAAGAGTGAACGCTATCCGTGGAGGATCTTTAATATTGGTCAGAAACGATATGGCTTACAAATCGCGTCAAGACATTGTGTCTCACTCTATCGAACGTACTGTTGAACTATCCTGTGTAGAACTTCAACGGTACATTATAGTATGCGTATACCGCCCTCCTCTTGGAGACTTTAATATTTTTGAGGCAACGATGGACGACGTACTTAAACTTACTTGTAAAAGTAGTAAGTCTGTTATTGTATGTGGTGACTTTAATGTTGACTTGCTCAAAGACACCGCGACCAGTCTCAGATAAATAAACTTGTTTAAATCGTTTAATTTGTCACAAACATTTTTTGAAGCAACAAGAATAACAGACACGTCTTCTACGTGTACAATGTTTTTTGTCGCTGTGAGATATATGAAAAACTAATCATTAATAATTTAAGTTCTGACCATTGCGGCCAAAAGTTTTCTGTTATAGATAATATTTATAAAGACAGACAAAAAATTACATGTAGGCCGATTACAACTAGCAGAATAAATAACTTTAAAGATATTGTGACCGATAAATTATCAAACTTAAATATGAGATTGAGTGATCCAAATAAACTTTATGGTTCCTTTTTTAATTTGCTTATCACCGAATTTAATAAGATTTTTAAAACAAAAACATTTTATAAAAATACTAAATTAAAATTTAGTGATTGGGCAACCGTAGGTATACACAAAAGCAGAGATAAGCTATATGAATTGTACAGTATGAAGCAGCTTAATCAATCCATTAAATTTAAAGAATATGTAAAAAACTATTCCAAAATTTTTAAATCGGTTTGCATGTACGCAAAATCTAAATATATTAAAAACAAAATTTTAAGTTCGGACGATAAAATTAGGGCTACATGGGATGTTATCAATAGTATGTCGGGACAGCGAAAGAATAATAATGAAAGGATTAAACTACAGGTAGATAAAGTAAATATTACTTCGGAAGTAGAAGTGGCAAATGTTTTTGAAAATTTTTTTGCTAAAATACCTAACGAGGTAACATCCCATTTAAACTCATCTACATTAGACGCTACCACATTATTAGAAAATAACGTCGCTCTATGTAGTGTCCGTTTTTCGTTTGAATACGTTAGTCCTTCTGATATTATTAAAACATTTAAATCGTTAAATATTAAAAAATCCAATGATTTATGGGGCATATCAGTCAAATTACTTAGTACTATCATTAATGATATTGCTCCTCATTTAGCTTTAGTTTTTAATACATGTGTAGATTCGGGGTCGTTTCCTGACCTTATGAAAAATAGTAAAATAATACCTCTTTTTAAAACAGGGAATAAGTGCGATCCCAGTAATTACCGGCCAATTTCTATACTCCCATCTTTAAGTAAAATTTTCGAAAAAATTATTTTAAATCAACTTCTGCTAATAATATTTTCCATAGTGAACAATACGGGTTTACAAAAGGTCGTTCTACGACTGATGCGGGAGTGGCCCTTCTAAAACATATTTATGATGCTTGGGAAAAGTCACAGAATGCTATCGGAGTGTTTTGTGACTTATCAAAAGCGTTTGATTGTGTTGTACATGAAACGCTATTGAAGAAACTTAATTATTATGGTATTAAAGATAAAGCTCTTGATATAGTTGCTTCATACTTAAGCGGTAGAATTCAACAAGTTACTATTAACGGAACAAAGTCTTCTGGATCTGTTCTCCAAATGGGTGTTCCACAAGGATCAATTTTGGGTCCTTTTTTATTTTTAATTTACATTAATGATTTGCCTTTTTATGTTAACAATATTTGTGATATTGTGTTGTTTGCTGATGATACTTCATTAATATTTAAAGTCGACAGAAAGAAAGATAAGTATGACGACGTAAACAATGCACTATCGCATGTACAGAAATGGTTTACTCTAAACAATTTAGTTTTAAATGCCAAAAAGACGAAATGTGTCGAATTTGCACTACCTAACGTTAATAAACAAAATTTTAATCTTGTTTTGAATAATGAAATACTTAATGTAATTGATAGTACAGTATTCTTGGGCATTACTTTAGATTCAAAACTTCAGTGGAAGCCCCATTTGTCATCCCTTGCAGGAAGACTCAGCTCCGCAGCTTATGCTGTTAGAAAAATTAAAAATTTAACTGATATTGATACTGCTCGTCTAGTATACTTTAGTTACTTTCACAGTGTTATGTCTTATGGTATATTACTTTGGGGTAATGCCACAGACATTGAGACTGTATTTGTCTTACAAAAAAGAGCTATTCGAGCAATATATAGTCTCGGAGCTCGAGACTCCCTTAGGGATGTATTTAAGAAGATAGATATTCTCACGGTTGCGTCACAATACATTTACGTTAATATTTTATATATCTTTCAAAATAGTGATGGTTTTCCTAAGAACAGTGACAGGCATTGTGTAAACACTAGAAGAAAAAATAAACTTTTCATACCAAACTTTCGTCTTCATAAAGTCAGTTCATCGTTTCTGGGATCTGGTATTCGCATCTATAATAAAATCCCGCAAACAGTTTTACATTTGCCACTTAATAAGTTTAAAGCCTACGTTAAAAAATCTTTAATAAATAAAGCATATTATACCATACAAGAATATTTTGACGACAAAGAGGCGTGGATTTGATAAGCGTTGATTTTCTATCCGGATAACATAATTAAAATGTAATAAAAATACATTATGTATAAATTATTTTAAAAGAGTTACTATCGAGTTTCTTGCCGGTTCTTCTCGGTAGAGACTACATTCCGAACCGGTGGTAGCTTTATAAAAATTAAAATATGACATGTAACTTGACGATTCGAAAGTGCTGTTAAAGCCCATTTGAATAAAGTATATTTTGAGTTTGAGTTTGAGTTTGAGTTTGTACTGACACGGTATTGTCATAATTATTTAAACGACAATATTATAATTGCGAAATTTTGAATGTGAATATGTTTGTTACTTGTTTACTGCTAAATCAAGTTCATTAAAATTCTAAATAGAAATAGCTTGTATCCTGGATTTCTTACATATATATATGCTAGGGCTATTAACTTTAATTGTTTTTGAACAATATATAATATCAAACTATGACTTAAATGCAGTACCTACAAGCGCCTTCGCGCTAATAGTGTTAAAGGTCGGAGTTTAAGTCGATTATTTTCCAAGACTTAAAGTTTATTACATAAACGTACTTCGTAGTTCGCACAGTCTCGTGTCGTAAAGTTTATCAATTTTGTCAAGTTTATTAGGCAATTCATACGCGGTCACGCTAGCGGAGGTGCGCAAGAGTCGTAAATAATTTACGAAGACATTTGCGATAACGTCATGAGGTGTTCGATTGATTAACATGGTGTGTTACTAACGTTATTTTTGATGAATTTTATGACACTTCTAGCTAGTAAGTCTATTAAAATAAACTTTTTTATTAAAAACGATAAATACTATCGTACTTTGTACCTGCGAGCGCATTACGCAAAAGAATATGAGTCTTTCGTCATCAACCCATTGATTATATTTTAATAAATATGTAAGTACTATAGAAATAGTTAATATTAATACGAACTAACAGAATTAAATATAACGGTATACACATTGTACCTATTTTAAGTTTTTGTTACGCAGAATCACTCCTGCGAGTCAATACTAACAGTATTAACTCCGAATTTTTAGTAATCTTGTGTTTCGTAAATGAAAAAAATATTTTATACTTTCATAAATAGTCAATAACTAAGAGTAAATATTTAACCATAATGTGGTTTCACGATTACATTTCATAATGGCTCTCATTGAATCTAGTTGATGAAACCCATTCAATTGTTCCGTAAAGCGCAGATTATAAATTCCGCCCGCCCACACTCTTTCAAGTAACCCTATTGACAGTGCCGGTTGTAAGTATACATTTCACTATTTTCTCTAGACATTCTGAGATAGATTTATGTGTCCTTTGCTCGTCCTACGCGAAACCGCATGGTATAAAATATAAAACAACTTTTAAGTTTTATTATTATTGGTTATTCAATCTTTTGTATGTACGTTAGATAAACCATTTCTGTACTGATATAGACAACAGTAAAACGTTTATTTTTGGAGCTCCCCATATGTAAGGTTCAAGGAGTTGTTGAATGTTGTTGCTAGTCTACTAAGTCTGCTTTAACGATACAGATTTTATTATTTTTTCTATTAAGTGTATAAATAAACAAAGTGTTTTTTTTATTAAATAACTAAAAATAAGGAATCAAGAAGGAAGGAAAATGAAAATATATTTAAATGGCAATAAATACTAGTATAAAGAAACAACAGGTATTATCATAGAAAAAGCATCAGTCCCACACATAATAACTAAGACACGACGTGTTAAGGTTATCGAAATACTGTTCCTTATAGCAGTTAAAATCAGCAACAACTGTGATTATTAAGTATTGATAAAGACATTTTCAACCGGATTGGTCTATTGGTATCTAATACAGTAATAAAGTAGTAATGGATCATCATCATCATTTGACGATGGTCCTGGTGTATTGGTACTAAGTATACCTTTAATACCAAAGGTTGCGGGTTGGAGTCCCGTTCGGGGCAGGGCATTTTTATAAATAAGTGTTCCTCGGTGCGAGTGTCTGTGTTTGTGAATTCTTACCTTGCTTCGGAGAGTACGTAAAACAATCGGTCCTGGTTGTTATCACAATCATATGATAATGATCGATTTTTAGTAGAACAATATTGTAGTCTAAACGGTTCGTGGCCTACCCTCAGAGGTTGCGGAGGTCCAATAACAATCGATCCGTGTAAACATCGGTAACTTCGGTAACTCAATTTTTAGACTAGAATAGTAAGCAGGCCCAAAAATGATAGATGAATGATTGTTGACTTTTAGTGAGGAATCTAGCATTCCTAGTACACATTACAAGTACTAAAGCCTACTTATGTAAAATGTTAAATAAAATATATGAACCCTTCTAGTAAGGAACGTCACGAGCTGCAAAAAAACAGTCTACGGAATCTCTACCATTTCTTAATTAAATACTTATCAAACCTACATCTGCTTATTGCGATAGCTTGAAGTAACTTCTGAAAGATGATAGGGATTAAAAGTTACATCTATACACAAACACTATTTCACTCAGCATGACTAATAATCCATTGTGCAAGAATGCATAAGCGAGACAGAGGCGCTACTTTATACTGTACGAGTACTATTTTTGCTATAACACGGGATAAAATTATGTGTATGGCCTATGATTTATTTAAAAAAAAACTCCACTCCATTATGTAAGTTTCGGATTTCTTAAACATCTTAGATGTATCTATATTTACATCTAAGATGTTTAAGAAATCCGAAAAAAATATTATGTTGTAAAAATTTCCGAACAAAAGGCAAATCCACAACGCTCCTTTTATAAACAAACAATTGTTAGTTACGCTTGACCGTTTTTATTTTATCTTGAAAAATGACATCGCACATCCAATTGCTTATCTAGCAGGCTTTTTTACGTCACGTGATATAATTAGGTAATCTCGTTAAATCGTTACACTTTGTAGTTGACCTTCGCTGTATTAGCTGAAGCTGTCGTTTAGTGTATATTCCATAGAAAGTATTTCTAGTTCAATAAATAACAATTAACAGCATGTGATATATGATAAATAAGCTAATATAATTATTGTTAATCATAAATATACCTTCTATTTCTCCTTACACATATAACTTTTGCTGTCAAACTTTCAGAAAGATTTTCATAAGTTATTTGTCATTGCTTTAAACCTAAAGGAATTTAGTGTCAGATCCTTTATTTTTGAAACAAGCTTTCATAAGACTATCTAGGTAACAGTTACCCGGTCATAGAGTTGTTTTATATTAATTACGATAGTAAAACTTACAAATGAAATTCTAGCCTAATGTTAAAGTATTAATATTTGATTTCCTCTACATTATTAGTAATAAAACTAGTGTGGTACAGTCGAGTAGCATTGTAGTAACTACTCTTGTATTGGAAATCAACTTACATATGAAAACTAATTTAGAAAAGTTAGATACTTCGTTCAATAACATTTACAATCATTAATTTAGAATTTTATTCTCGACCTCTGAACTACCACCACCATTTAACGGCGGCAATCTTTAAATAAATCCTTATCTATTCGTAAAATATATTTTTACTACCTACAAATTTGTTTTATTATCATTCTTGAGGTTAATGGCATTTTAATGTGACACCTTAAACATAAGTACGCATGCGTAAGTATCGCATTAATTGGCAATATTATGCAATAAATGCATGCACATTTCCTCCCTTACGACTACGGCTGGTCATAAAACTAAATTAGGAATTTTACCATTAACAGTAACGTTTAAATTTAATAGTATCTAAATCAAGTTATCCCTATTTCTATAGTTTACCTAAAATATACATCGCATTAATTTATTCTCTCCTTAAAGCCTTCACGGGTTATTTTACATTTTTAATTACCTTTTTATTTTTAGATTTTCTATAATTGCCAGTTGTTTATTAATGGTCTACAAAAAATTCAACATTTTTTTACCGATAAATAGTAAAAATGTTGTCTGGATTACATAAATAAATATTAAATCACTGTCAATAAGCATCATTTAAATTAATGACTTGTCGTAAATTATAAAAGACTTAAAACTAGGTGATATTTGTTTTCGTAGAAACATATAACTAACTTAAAACAGAACTGTTATTATGTTTATAGACAAACGATCTCAACATTTGCTTAAAATAGCAATAATTTATTTACACTTGCCCATCCACTTACATATATACATTCCTATAGACATATGGACATACATATGTAAAAATGGGCTAAATATAAAATCTTCTTCTGTTGAAGTCGGCTAAAAATAATATGAATTCGAGAAGTAGTGTTAGTGTAGCTACATCTCTTTGATTGTCAGGTCTTAGAGAGAGAAAAATAATATTACATAAATTTACGTACTCACTGATATATTTTTTAAATTATATTATTGTACTTAAAGAATATTAATTTATAATTCATAGCGTAAAGATTTTATCATTTTCCTTAATATTAAAATTATTGATTTATTATTAATTACAAATTTCTTTACAAATATCCACATAGTTCGTGTAAGAAAATTTCCTTCCTATTTTTTGGGCCACATTAAGTTTAAGCGTTTACACCCGGAATTACGAATTAACAAACTATTCTCGTACTACAACGGTGAGACCCACATTTTTTTCGTATATTAACATTCCTATCAAGAAAACCGGTATACGGGTTCGAATCCGTCTGTAGTGACATCCTTGACATACCTAAACACTTGAACTCCCTGGTGGTATAATTATAGTAAATTATTAAAATTTATTTATATTAACAAATAAATTATGTATATTAATTAAAATTGCATGGTTAATTTAATATTTTCTGGGAATTATTGTATATTCCAGGCATAAAAAGTGCATATTTCTTATATGTTGACCATTGACCTAAGATACAAGCTATCACCATACAGACGTTCTTTACATATATTAATCTGTCGAATGGTTTCTATATGATATTAAAATTGAAGAATATAGGCAACATTTTCAATTATTTAACATTTCAAACGATACAGGACGTGGCTCTCGTAACTTCGGTGAACACTATTTAAGAAGATGAATAATAAACAATTTCCAAGATGATGAAGATATATCTAAAATAATTATTTTATACTTAAGTCATTATTACATTATTTAATAAACATATCTATTAGCTATTTTGACCGTTTAATAAAACTCACAAAATTGTACAAATTAATTTATATAGGTATCTTTATCAAAGTCCGATGCAAGAAAACATATTAAAAACATTTACGATTCAATGATTTAACTGTTAAATTATTCTCGAACACATCAAAGTATCGTTACATGACAAGCGTGTGTCAATCGTATACACCTATTCCAATAAATCATCCTACACGAAATGTTTTCGCACGTATGTATCTATGACAACATTGGCATGCGATCTTAAATCGCTATTCCGCGAAATCAATAGTTGACGGTGGAAACTACATACGAAGTGTCATCAAAATTATGCATGCACGACTTGGGTTTCATTGATCCTCGTGACGTCTCACAGTAGTATAATTTCGCATAAGCAGTTTTTAATAGATTCATGTCACTCATTCATTTTTTCCATTTTGTTTGTTAACACGTTAACAGTGTAAGTTAATCGGACAAGGACGAGAATTTGAAATATTAAGTTATTCAAATAATATGTAATAAAACATACATAAATATTACGGACTCGTGTCAGAAATCGAATATGTTAGTTTTTATTTGGCATTAATTTTATTAACAACTAGCTACTCTGTGCGTCTTTACTGCGTGACTTTCAGCTTGTGGATGCTTAAAAATATCTAGATACATATCTACATAAAATATAAATATTAATATTTTAAGACGAGGACGCTTGTATTTAGTAAAATAGTTTTAACTGACTTAAATAAAAGCAAGTTCTCAATGCTAATTCTTTTGTACCTACATTGAGGACTGTAAAATTTAAATTACCCTATTTTATTTATTAATTTTATTTGCAATTTCATGCTCACACATACAATTAAACTTTAGTTTACATGAAATAAACCCTGCTAGGGCGTAGCAAATGTTAGAGAGACGGACGTTATATCACAATTTTATCTGTCAGATATTTAATTGTAACGCAATGAAAATTTTTAATGTCATTATAAGTTAGGAGACAAATTGAGCAGCGTAGCGAATTAAGCTCCGTCTTTAGGCTAGAAGTGGAAACTTTTTAAAAGGTCACTTGAAGGCAAGATATAATTATGTTTATCAAATTTTTATTTGCTTTATCTGTGATTTGATGTTTGACGTTAGTAGTCTCTTTGTCCAGTAGCGTTCTCACGCCAAATGCGCTTAGCTTTCGAACTAAGCCCATTAGCACCTAATAGAAATTCATAAAACTGAAAATCCCACACAAATAAACAAACAATATTCTTAATACTACGAAAACTATAATATAAATGTATATTTATGAATTGATGATAAAACGTCTTCCATATAACAAGTAATTATATACATAGGAGAAAAATATTTTGTATAGAATATGCATTATGTATGTTATCATTATTATAACTTAAAAAAAAATTAAATTAAAAAGTCTATAATAATAAAAATGATATAATTGTAACTACGGTAAATTAATTTAGGTTAAAGTTCTTCAGCCGCCATTAAACATCGTTCTAGCTCTGTTTCGCACTTCAAATACATTGTAACATTAATTGATAAAAGATCCTTATTCAGGCAAATAATCGTTGTAAATTATATCCGCGGTCGTTGAACTCGTAAAAATTATCCTGTACACGGTAACATCACTTATTATCGTCTGACTTTTTTTCCTAAAATTAATATGGTTTATTTCTAAAACTTTACGAAAAGCAACATAAAATTTAGTAAAATCCAAATATTACAGATCTAATTCATCTAGATGCACTTTTTTCTGTAAGTAATCATAAATGAATGGATCATGGCACTAGACAATGGCCAGTTAAAAGAAGTGAAACCGGTTTGTTTAAAGAACTAAAAGTTACTCGGCTTCCGAGTCATATTACAACTTCATTTGTTCTTGAATATGTTTATTTAATTAGTTTTACGGTGCTTGAATAATATAATTACTAAAAGTTTTTTGATTAAGCGCGCTCTTTCTGAAGTTTTTAATAAGCTTATTTAAAATTTTATAAGATTTAAATTGAGATAAAGTTTTTAATTTTATGTATTAAGACATTTTATTTAAAATTATTATTATATAACTATAGCTATAGCTCAATAATATAAAATATACATAGATATGTTTCGTTCATACAATTAAATTTTAAAAATTTGAACATTTTCAACTTTGATCGATTAATTAATTAACTTTTTGACCCAAAGATATTTACTCCTGTCATACTCAGTCGCTAGCTAGTTGCTAGGCAACGTCGACAAAAACGGTCAGTATTCTGAATGCCAAAATCCATGTGCTTATAACATTTCTATAGTTATATGATAAATATTATTGATATACATACTTCTATACAATTATTGATGTTACACATGTAAGATAAAATTGAAAGTTCTACAAAAATTGACAATTTAATAGAGATACATATCTAATGTGACTTATGTATATACAACGGAGGAGTAGCGGATCCTGATTCCAGTTGACGCAGTAGCATAAGGTCAAGATTACGCAGCTATGTTGCTTTTATATCAATGAAGTTACATAATAATACATTCCAAATCAACCAGTAGGAGTTGCTTACACTCTTTGAACAACTAGAAAATAACGTATAACTTTCAAAGTCAACAATTTTCAAAAAAAAACAAACAAATCTTAACAAATTATGGCTAAAAACAAATCTCGGTTTAATTAGCTTTCAAACAAAAAAATGGTCTATTCGTTAGAGATACACAGCTAGACAGATACATGTCAAAGTTATAGTACTTTTTGGGTCGGGGGTTAAAAAGAGCGTGTCATAATTAAAAATGATTAGCAGTTGATATTTTTACTAAAAGATACGACGTTAGTGCTTATTCTGTTTCTAAAGTGAATGCCGTATACAAAGGATAATAATTCGAGTCGGGTTCAACCGGCGCTACCAGTTCGTAATGACAGACAAAGCCGCGGGTGCGAGACGATGACGGATGCCCCCGGCTCCGTGCTAAGGCCTTGTTCTAACTATAGCATGCAACAACTTTATGATTTCACCGACGTAAATTTTCCCGCTGTATACAAACATACTATGGTTTCTTGTTTATGACGACTAATTAGATGTGTTTTATTGTTCTAAGAATAATATTTACATTTTTAGTTCCTTTATCTGTGTTAGAACATTCGATTATTATGACTCCCATCTAGTGCGTTATTTTAATGTAGCCCAGTTATGCTGTTTATTAAGGAAAAAGGTATTTATGACATATTTTATATATCATACCATTTTTTCTCTTATATTTAATGATAAAATATTATTTAAAACATGAAAACACTTTTTATAAAATAAAAATAACAGCTTACGCCAAAGAATAGATACAAATAGATTTTTAAATACGTTTACTAAACATTGCTTTAATTAGGTAAACATTCAAGTAATATAATGTATTATAAAAGCACCAGTAAGGGTAACATTAATTATATGCGCAAGCATACAAAAAGTTAACGTGCAGTAAAAACAGAACCCCGTTAAACTTACAATAAAATAATTTTATACAACATACAGAATTTTTTACATTGTCTGTAATGGGACATAATTTGCTGTTTCTTATTATGGAAGATTAAATGCTGTTTTTACTGTCTTTATTGTTTTATTATTATACTTATTATTATATATTCTTGAGAAAGGAGTCGAAGAAAAAGCGGCATACACCATATGGGTACAAGTTGACTCCAAATCCGTCGATGATCGTGAGACTGGACTTGACGCGACGCCGACGCCCCTACGACATCCAATGGCGCCAAACCTTTATTATCTTTTTTCTTTTGTTTCTCATTCAATATTCTAAAAGTCCTTTATATACTTAAAGTAATAAATAGAGTTTGTTAAAATAGAACTTCACAGAAAGAGTATTATATTTTCTTAACAAAAGATAAGGAGATTCTACTGTAAATATGTCTGTCAGTCATCGCACAGTAGGTATATTAAGATAAAAAAAGTTAAATCAATATTTTATTGTAATCATATTAATCGTAAAAATATAAACAAGCCATTTTTATGTCATATTTTACTCATAAAATTTTCCGTAAAATTATATGTAAATTAAATTATGTTTTTATTTTTACTGTCACGGAATATGTAATTGAATCTCATTCAACGTAACGTATAATATTCTCATTCAAGTGGTATTTTGGTTTCCATGACATTACGGAATAAGAAGCATTAAAGCTTTACACTAAATTTACAAAATAATTTTCAAAGAAAACTTTAATGATCTTAATTGAACTCTCTAATGACTGTTAGATCGTTTTTTTTAAATTAATTGGCTAAAAATTAAAACAATAGATATTATTGAGGCGTTCCATTAAAAAAATCGAGCACATCAAAAATATTAATTTTGTAAGAATTCGTAAATTCTATTCGCAAATAATAATATAGTACTAACGTTGATTTCATTTGTATTTAAATAAAAAAAGTCACTTTTATCAGATGACCTTTCCAAAATTATGGCCTCAATGAACGCTCCACTCTAAATCTTCCTTATCTTATGTTTAACGAACACCGGTGGGAAGAGTTTGACTCTAGGACGTACGTCATTATTAGTCTAGACACAAATCGGGTCAGCACTAAGATTAAGTGTTGTACATACACTGATATCTTTGTTTCTGATAACATGATACTACGTGATACCGGGAAATCAGAGAGTTGTAAAGATTAAGATATATCACCATACTAAATGAGACGTTATAAAGAAGCGTCATTAAAATTTGAGCTTTAAAAACAAGTGAACAAGTTTTTTATACAAAAAATTAAGAAAGTATACACCATAGATTTTTTTCATCTTTCTTTTTGTATTACATTTGATTGATGTTATCAAAATTGTAATTAGCACTACAATCCAATACTTTTATGTATTGGATTAATACATTTATACGATCATTCTAACTGGTTTAATAAATATATCTCCATTTCTTAGTAAATATCTTTATAAAAAACATATATATAAATATAATAATGTTTGTAACAATCTATTTTTATAAAAATATTCTTACATAACTACAATATACATATCTTGTATGATATGATAGGATATAGAAGACGGATGTCTCATTCTTATGCATTAAATTGTCTTATCGATACTAGGATTTACACAAGTGCGATGTAAAATATAATATATATACATGCGTAGCTCTATATTTATCGAACGTGTCCGCTGTTGGTAAGTAGCAACAGTGTGTGTACTACTTACACAGATGAAACCTAAAAAATCATTAATTGTGTGAAAAATCTTAATAAATAAAATAATTATAATTGTGAGCAATGTAGTTTTAGAAGACGAATTGTAATATATCAATATTATATTGAAACGAAAAGATTATATTGACTTTATTTTACAAGAGAGTCGATGAGTGGATTTTAAAAATTGATATTTTCCAAATCTCAGGTTTTAAAAAGGTTTTCATTAAGTTTTTTTTTTTTATTTTAATTGGGTTTAATTAAATTTTTTGTTGTTTTGATCATTAAATTACACTTCTTTATCATAAAAGTTAAAAAAAAACGTACGACAGAATTATAGATATCACGATATTATATATATTTGAATTTAATAAACCCTAAAAAATCGTGGATATCGTAATTTATTTTGATACGTTTTCAAAGATACATATAACAATTATAAAAAGATAATAATTATAAATAGTTACACGATTACCGCACTATTACTTAAAATACTGATAACTAGTTAGAAAATTTCCTGAAATTTTCAGAAAACCCAACAAATGTAGTGCAGCACGTTTCAAATAAAGTGAAACAATTTACCTTGGCCGATCGTAAAGTTAATTAGTAAGACGGCCATAAAATTTCTTAAAAACTCTAAATTTAATAATCTGTCGTGGCGCCGTGCGTGTACTCTTCTCCTTCAGAGAAAAACAAACAAAAACAAACGATATGACCGAGGAGCCACGTCGCCTGGCGCCGGCCTTATCGACGGCACGTGGGTCCGACTTCCAACCTTTAGCCCTTTCATACCTTTTTATTCCTAGAATACATTCACAACTCAAACATATAACAGCTAAAGTGTCTACGTAACCGATGCGGTTATTATTTCACCTTGTTTTTAACGATTGTCACTGATGGTAATAATATATCTTGCAATTCTTTTTTTAAGGTTTCGTAAATTCCCATAACGCGATGTTTAAAACATACCCATCGTAATGAAAAAATCTTTGACCTTTATCCATAAATTACGACTTTTGTAAACGTTTGTTTATGGTAAAACATGCATGTCTGTCAATCAAACCCCTTTTGGTGATCGACAATCGAAATCTTTACCTTCTAAAGACATAAAAGAGCTACCGATTTTTTTTTAATGTTAATGTAATTAATGTCATAGCTTCGCGAGTTCTTTATTGGTTCTTTGTCTTTATCTGTTATGTTATGTAAAATTTACCATTTAAAAATTATAATTATGTATAAATTCTTTATTAATTGTATATTATAAGCAAAAATATAAAATACTAATAAATGCTTTAAAATATTTGTATTTCAATTTAATATGAATTTTTTTCAACACAACTGAATACATAATTATATGAGTATTGTGTATACATAAGTAGGTGAAGTGGGAGATAAAATTATCTACCTAATAACTAAAAATTATGTAACACATGGCACCACTTTAGTGATAGCACCTTGACTCAGCGGGCGGGTGTAGCGCTGCGCTAATATCTCGTCACGTGTATTTGGTCGTTCCGCGGCAGAGCTTGGTGATATTCGTAGTGATTGAAATAAAATAATATACTTAGAAACTGAAATTAATTCAAATTTATATTTATTTTTAATACCATCTTTCATCTAATTATAAATATATGTATATCTGAATCTATGGCAAATTGTGGTTGGTTTACACAATAATATTTATTTCAAAAGTTTAATAGTTAAGTGATATTTTAGTGAACATGTTTTATAAAGTGCAACAATTGAACTATGTACACGCTGTAAAGACAATTTTAGGTACAATTGCAATCATTATTTTACATGTTTCATTATTCCAAAATCTTAATTTCGTAAATATATAGTCAAGTAGTAATTTAGTATTCGAGTACTTTAGTGCGTATAAACGTTGCTATTGATTACATTCAAAATTTACAGATATCATTATTAATTTTTATATATCTTCTTTGCAGGTCCATTATAATGAGATTGCACCCATACTGGGAGCCTACAATATCGATATCGAATTATAAACACAAAAGATCAAGCTTGTGTTTATAAGTCAACGTCAACGTCTTGACTATAGCAAGGACGCTAAGTCGATAGCATGCCAAACCCGTAGCGAGTAACGAAGAATAGAGGCAGCATTGGTGCAAAATATGCGTGCTAGTGACTGCCGACCACTCAAAAAAATGGATGTGCGGTGTTCAATATTTAAACTCCTACTATTTCAAATAGTGGTCTTACCGTGCAACGCGAAACACCTACCAATGAATATCCCGAGAGTGGAGCTCGTTGGCGAAGTGGAACAAAGTATACAAGATAGCCTACGAACAGGTCAGTAATACTTTAATTTAATCATTCAAATGTATATAAAACGATATTTTGAATTATATTTTGTATGTTTTTAAAATATTAATAATTAGGCATAAGTTAAACATATGACATGCTTAACTTTTAAACTTTTAAAGTCATGAGTCACATAGAGTTAATTAACTGCTGTTCTAATTTTAATGTAGTTTTTTGTAATCTTCTACATTCGAAATAAAATTCTATTTTTAAGAACTGAAAAATATACATATTAAAAAAGGTTTATGCATCTTCAAACTATTAATTTGACATTCAAATAAAAAAAGTACTCAAAATACAAATTCCAAATAACCGTAAGCAATTAAAATTGACGGATGGAACGATAATGTAAATGTTAAATTTATAAACTCGTAAACCTAATCTTATGTGTTGTTTTGTGGTTGTCGCGACTTTGAAATGCTGATAATTGGATTCGAGTCACAAGGGACGGCCCGAGATTGCCTTTGAAGGATTATCTTCTCGGTGTCTGTAGATTTAGGACTGCGTCGTGTTTGTGCTCGTTTTCTTATTGTAAATATAACATGAGATTCAAGTCACTTTAAATGCTAAGTATAAAACTGTTCATTTATAACCTGCTATCGCCCTGCAGTGAAAACCTCGTTATTGCATACTATGTAATTCTATTAAAAATAAATTCTATTAAGAATAATATATGACATTGGATTCTTATTCGATCTGTGTATATTTGTTCTTAATACGCGTTATGAGTTTTCTGTTCAACAAGAAAAAAATGTGCTTTACATGATGTATACTGCAGGGTGACGACATACTGCTTGTCCATTATTTAAATTGTTGCATGTTTCAATTTTAAGTTCTTTTTTCCGGGGTAAAAGTATCCTTGAAAAAGTTGTACGGTATCATATTCTTACGCAGATGGGGACTCACACGTAGTAATAGTATGAAGGTCGTTGAATGTGAGAGAGCGTGCAAATCTTTAAGGATTTGTTCCTATCTCACGTTACAATAGTGTCGCATTACCAACATTTCTGAATTGTCAGATTCATATCGCTTTAAAATAACTTATTTTATTTACTAATGTAGTAATTACATAAATTATACAATTAGTATTTTAATAGGATTATAATTAAAAAGGGAAACAATACACAATAATTGGATCTTGTAAAAGTGAAGTAATCACTTATACGTAATGCAGCAACATAGTCCATTCTCGATCCCAATAACGTGTCGAAAATAGACCACGGATAGCACAGTCCAGAGCAAACAGAAAGCACGCACAAATGAGGCATGGGCGTAATGAAACCATACCATAAAACAGCAATCGTTGGCATGATTTAGAAAACAAACCTATTATGCAAGCCCTTGTACACATCTAGCCTGGTCATTGAACTTGTCAAACTCGATTGTTTTAATTTACTAATCTAATTGATTTATGTAACCTTTATCTTTATTGTATAATACTAAAGTAATCTGATTTTCAATGTGATAACATATATTTCAAGGCTAAATAAATACGAGTAAAATTATTTATAATTTTTTTTTATCATAGTGTGATAATAGTCAAAATTTATCACTGGAAAGTGTAAAGTATAACGATCTGTCCCTTATCAATCTGTATCAATATTTGCACAGCAAATCTTATCTTCTATGGAGGAAAGGTGCGAATCTTGGCCAGTGACGCGTAGTGTGACGTAATCTGTCACTTGTTTCAAGAAGATAAAAGATATCTTTTTAAATCTATTATATATATTTAATACGGGTACATAACGTCAAGTCTTCATTTAAGATTAATTATAATATTCAATCTAATTATTTTTCTCTTTATAATAGACATGAATAATAATATTATTATTATGCTTTAACTATAAAAAAATCAATTTTTTTTTTAACCAGTTTAAAAAATTACAATAAATTCGTTTAATAAAAAGTTAATGACCTTGTTTTAAAAGCAGAAATATCAACTCTGTAGATATAGACACTATTTTTATTGTAATCTCTGGAGGAAAAACTTAAAAATCATTTTTTCTTTCACGGCACGCATAATACCCATGTTTACTTAGTCCGATAAAGTACTATTAAGAATGATGTAACTCGTTTTATCAAAATTAGTCTCTGTGAAGCTTCTTAGTTAAAAACTAATTTTTGCGAGTTAGTAACGTGTTTTTTTATGAAATAAAAACATAATAGATATATATTAAATGATAATTATGATTTTATTTTTATATATAAAAAAAGCGTTTAAATGTTGTTCCTTGTAGATAACAACTTAATATCTTTATTGTAATAGTCATTCATAAGTGTTATGTATAATTAACCTATGTTTAATTTATCACTTTATTCTTATAACTTTTCCGCTTATATAGTGTAATATTGGTGAACTTATGTATTTCGTCTTACTAGTAATATGACATTATCGCTCTCACGCCACGCCACGTCAACGCTTTAGCTAGACCGCATTAGACGTCAGAATTAAATGTAAATAAAAAAATAATCACTTAAGAACTCCCATTTTGACAGTTTCTGAATATTGTGATTTTCGAATGTTTCGAATATTATTTTTTTTTTAATATTTCAATAAATTTATGAAACTAAAAACAATTGTTTCAGTTTACAAAAATCAAATGTCTAAAAAAAAACCTTAAGGATTTAATGACTACTTTTCTTTATGAAGGTGTATATTTGTAAACAATGTAAATGACAGCGTATTGTGCCAAATCTTTGTTCAGAGAAAAGTGTAACGTTTGTTGTCTATGTTTTCTTTATAAATGTCCACCCACGCACGGCGAGGTCGGCGCTCCGCTGACTCGAGCATGTCGTCCGGTAGGGGGCGGGTACCCGGGGTAATAGACAATAATTGCTGCCAAGCCCCTAGTCGAGGAACACGCTTGTGAGCATTTGTCTAGCAACCCACGCACCTACGCAGCCATCACAAAAACTATATCAACCCATTTAATCGACACCCATTATAATAAGCTACGATATTAAATATTCCTCGGCGAAACTTTATAATTTATTTCTGACGTTATTTTTATTTCGTCTTAGATAATTTAGCCGTTATCTTAATACATTATCTAAGCATGTTTTATATTAGAGGTTTGTATAACTTGTACGAGGTAAATAATATGTAATGACTAACTGATAATCTTTTGTGTTCTTTGTTATTTTTATCCTGTATCATCTGAAGCAATGATTCGAGCCAAATTACTTAAGATATACTAAGACAAAAAAGTATAATTCAATCGCAATTGATACCGCATTCTTGGCAACATAATATATAACAAAAAAGTAAGTATGCACATATAACTGAAGCTATAAACCAGGTTTATATTTCCATTTAAATTCGAAGTTCATTCGTACGTTACGTACGACATTTCGCTACTTTTAAAATACCTTATTTAAAATAATAGATATCCTTACTAATATGGAGGGGGAAAAATGTGAAGTTGCATTGAAACCTGTGTGGCCTTACTAGCTAGCCAGTGTCGAATGACTAGCGTTACGCGGTGCTGACCACGCGTGGCTACTTCTTAGGAAATTGCTCATATGATCACCGGCAGACTTTTGGATCTTTGATAAATGCATAATAAAAATATAACCAACGTGTGTACAATCTGGCGCCTGAGATTATATTTCTGATTCGTTTATCGTTATAATTTTACGTCATCGAAGAGAGAAAATAAGTGCCATTATGTTTTTTTTATATTAATGAGTAATGCATGTTTGTAACGGATTGTATTTTCCACCAATAAATTGTATAACGGCATATAATTACAGAAGTTATTTTTGTTCATTCTCTAGTAGAGTTACCTCTCTGAACCGTGGTAGAAATCTACTTAAATAAATAAATTACGTTTTGTTTAAAAAACGTTTAATCTTTGTCAGAAATTAAGAGAAACGATAATTGAAATTTAAATGCATATTACTTGATAAAATGAATGATTATAGCCTTATTAGCTACGTGAAGCTTTTAAACTCTATTAATAATTTAATTTCAAGATTTTGGAATCAAAAATAAAAATTATGAGATTTATCTAAATAGTTATTTTAAGCAGGATCAAGGTTTTTTTTATTTCTATAATGATGTTTTATTTTAATATAAGTATTACTTACATTACACATTATATATAATAACCAATGAGCGTTGTTTATTTCTTAGGGCGCGACAATGACCTGGACTACGCTCTTCATAGTCTAAGTTGACATTCATTGTTATATTAACCCCTATTCAACATTACATCAATGAGTAAAAATAACGCTAGCGCACTTTTAAAACAACGTGCACATAGATACGTAACTCTTGTTAAAATTAAAATCCGATTATATTTATTTATAAATATACCTACTGCTACGTAAAAAATAAATAGACATAATAAGATACACTACGATTCTAGCACACATATAACATACCTATGTACCTACATCTAAATCGCTTGAAGTATTTCGAACTTAGAGTAAAATACTGAAACTCATCCATATTTGCCAATCCAATGTATAATCCAATGTATATTTTATACAGTCATTGAAAAATATATGTTAAAATGTCTCAACGATTGCTGAGATCTTAGCAAAATAAAGTCAATAAACTGCACTTATATTGTAGCTCTAGGTAATATCATCTCATAAACCAGTTCAGACGGATACCTAAATAAATTTGATCGCCATAAATTTTGAATCAGATTCTTATAGCTTTACGTCTCTTTTGAAGAGATCAAACAAGACTTGCAGATTGTTTACTTTACTCGATGCTTTTTTATCTTCTAATTCAACGCCTTTGTTTACATAAATTTTCTGTAGTAGTACATGACAACCAGCAAATTTTGTAAGGAAATAAGTGATTTAAAAGTGACAGGTGGACTAAGTGTTATTTGTGCAGAAGTTATGCCTGAAACCGCCTAGCAGAGTCGTATTACCGATGTGGTGCGATAACTTGCATCATCAGTAACAAACACGCGCCAAATGTAAACGCAAGAGGTTGTTTGTGCAGGTCAATGCTGTTATATTTTGATAGTTTCCGTTTTTCCAGGAAAGCGAAGTCATCTAAAAATAATTATGTCGGTGACAGAAATACTGACTGAGTAAATATTAAGAACACACACTTATAATAGATAATTAATTTACTGTGTAATCTATATAATCTTGCCATTTATATATTTTTTTATTCCAAATAAGAATAACGATTATAATGTGTGTCTGAGATATTTTTAGTAATAACATATGTATATATATATATATATATATATATATATATATATATATATATATATATATATATATATATATATATATATAAATGTAGATTATATTCATGTATGTATATGTATGAAGATTTTTTTTTAATTCTTTAGTTTCTGTAATTTGGTTCCTAGACACATATAAAGTGGACACTAAGGCATAGGACAACTCAAGTCCTAAAAATGAGCGCATTCGTTATTAATTTATAAATATTATATTTTGTTTCTTACACCAAAATACTATTTAAACGTTTTATTTAATTATTTTAATTTTTACAGGTATCTACTCACATCGACACCTAGATACATCGCAAGTGCAATTTGTGACACCAGTGAAGGTGACTCGGGACGGCGAGCTGGTCTCACACAAGCTCGAACATGCGCATGCACATGGACATGCGCGCGCACGCCGCGACTTACACGCGACGGAGCATGACTTACCCCATGCCGTGCACTACAATCTCACAGTTGACGGACGAGACCTTAGGCTAGATTTGAGGTAAGTTAAATTGCAGTTTTTAGATAACTTTTTTTTAGATAAATTTATATTATTTGTTAATATTACAGCAACTATAACAATAAATTATTCATTACGACTTCATCAAGAAACTGAACTATGGATTCCAAGAAGAACAAGGTTCTCAATTCGTTGAGGAGTTTATTAATGTATACCCACGGTTACTCAAAACGGCTTGACCGATTTGATTGTTTATGTTTGAAAGTATATGCTCTCCCTTTAATACGTTAAGTACTTATTCAATTTACTTTTGGTAAAAAAAATATCAATATAGTCTGACAAACATATACTACAAAAAACTGCAGCATAATTTCCGCTACCTAGTGATAAAATAATATTCTAGGGCACTTCGAAAAACATTGATGTAGATCAACAATATACTCGTATCGGCAATCTCGCCACTCATATAATCTGTTGCACAGATAAGCCTCAATTTCGCATGCATTAAAATCGAAGAGAGCAGTGACCGTAACGATATCAAAGTGACGCATGTATTATATCAAAAATGAAATGTATATTGAAGTATTACCAAACAGTATAGTTGATAAATAATAATCGTTCGAAACGTGTAATATTATCTACGTGTAACAATATGATAGTTTATATTAATTAAAAATAATAGAGGTTATTTTATTAGGTGTACGTATATCTTATGTCTATTCTAAAAGGTAATTGATCGAAAATAATTTCTACCAAACTGAAATCGTTTTCTTTGTAAAATTTGATTAAAACACGAAGATGTATATGAAGTTCTATAAAATAAAAATATTAGGTAAGACATAATATAATGTTCCAGAAAGAAAGGTCTATATGGAGGCTATTAAATTGATATAGATATAATTATATTATTTTAGATAACAGTCAATGTTTTAATTCTATGCACGCATCACGCACAAATATCAAAAGTTTAAAATTCTGAAAGATTCCATAAAAAGACATCCAATCACCGTTGACGTGAAAGTTAAAAGTTGTAAACACGACAATTTTACTAGTTTACCTTAAAAACTTTTTCTTATTTACTAGGAAATATTGAATAAAGTTTTTATGAAAAATTAAAAAGTAATTGCATGTAATCATATATGGATTATATATTTACAGCCTGAGACATATTTCACATTTACTTTATACTTTGATTTATTGTAATAAAATAAAGTTTCTTTTTTATTGTTTAAATAATTGAGTCCCGAATTGTTACATAATAATTTATCAGCAACGCGAGCATTTCACTACAATCACTGTTGCCGACTGAATCACGCTCACAGAGAACTCTTTCAACATAGCTCATTTCGCACCAATCAGAATTCGACCTTCTTATGTATTTGAACTTGTCTCCGCTATCACAAGCTATATAACTCGTATTTGTTTCAAACGCTAATGACTTTATAACCTTATCATGCAACACGTCCATCAAACTAATATTGTAAATGCAAAATTAAGTGTGTATGTTTGTTATTTCTTTACGACTTAATAGCTTAACGGATTTTAGTAAAATCCAGAACGAAGATAGCTCACGTCCTAGATTAACACATAGGCTATTTTTTTAGTCCACGGATAAAAATGTGGGGCGCATTTAGTTAATAAATTTCATATTTAGAAAATATATAGTTTTGATTGCGTACCATCATATTCCGTAGCATAAAATATACGCTAACTAATCAAGTTAATCATCGTCATATTTTTTTTCATTATATAACGCCCACTAATGCTTGAAATGAATTCATCATATGAACAAACTTAAATTGATATAATAAATCAAGATTAATGATATCGCAACGCGTGATGCTGCCATTGACTGAGTATATCTAAAAGACTCGATGGTCAAAATCGAAAGTGAAATTGTTTTGACTGAAATTAATATGTCCAATGTCTATCCTCATAGTTACTTAAATTAATTATATTTTTTCTTTGAAAAAAAAGACAGACAAATAACATAATGCTTATTTTGTTTTGAAATAATCAACAATAAGAAAGATATTTGATAAAAAAAATCTCGTAATGATTTATTATCTGTAAATAATAATATGATTCACATATTCACGTTTGAATTTTTTCTGTTACAAATATTTTCTCAGGATGAAGCATAAATAATAAATAGTTACAACCTTCATAAAGTATGCACATGTGGTTAAATGAAAAAGTAACGTCAAGAACAATAGTTATCAAAAACGAAATAATAGTTTGCCAAATACGTAGTTTTTTCTCTACTTAAGGAAGGAATTATTGCTAATTTTCCTCCGCATGACCTGCCGGATGCAAGCTAACTAATACTTGCCAATTTGTTTCAATAAGTGAACTGTGAATAAATAACTTCCTGGTTTCGTACCTCACACCAGACGCTAATGAGACGAACAAAATACTCAAATTAACGCTTGAACGATAGTTTGACATTAATTATGTTGCGTCAATACACCTACTAATTTTATTAATGTAGGTATATATTATATTTTCTTATTTCTATGTTAATTCAAAATATTCTACTAATGACCTTTAAATATTTATAAGTTTCGTAGTTCTAATAAAACCTATGATATTTTTACTATATAAATTACAAATATAGGGAATAAAGAAAATAACTATTTTTTTTAAATTGGTACTTATTATATAATAAAAAATAATAATGCCAATAGAAATTATAAAAAAAATTAAACCAAGAAGAAGAAATATAAGAAGACATTTCTGTACCATTTAAGACTATAGAAGTTAATCGTCCAACTAAACGAATTAAACGCTTGTGATAAATAAAATTTTGCACGCTCTGACCTCGAGACGACCATTCCACTGAACACTGAACAGGCGATTTCCAAGGAATAAACATAAATCTTCATAAATCCGTCTGTCGTCAACTTGAGGGACACACGATGTACACAAATAATGTTAAATGTTTCATACTATCAGCTTTATAACATAATCATTACGTGTCCATCTACTAACTATAATATATAATAGTATATAATAGGTATATATAATTTCTCAAAAAAAAATAACGTGAATAATACTAGCACTTAAAATTTACGTACATATATTGTCTCTACATTTTTAATGTAATTGTAATTTTCATCACATTTTATTTAATTCATAAAATAATTTACAGGACTGCCGATAAAAGAATTATATCACTTTAGCATACTAAAATATGCAATTTGTTGATAAATAGATTTTGCTCGCAACTTTGCTCTTGTAAATGTAAATTTTGTTTTAAAATAATAATATAGCCTAACCACATAGAATAACATACCTTTCTGACGGTACCATTATTTTCAAAATACATCCCGGAGTTTATTTCGCACATAAAATATTTGTTCTCTCTTTATTGCATTAGTAGGTATGGAACAGTAAATGCGCCTATGATTACTGTTCCTGTGTGTCGTAGCATTATGTAATCTACAAGTATATATATGTTACAGTCAAAATTCCTAAGCGGTTAATAATACTTGTAACTAGCAAAATCAGTTAAAAGTAGTTTTGACCGCAGGCTTTTGACAATATTACTTTTGACTGAACTAACAGTTTTACCGGTTAAGAATTTGGCTATAACATATATATAAAGTTACTTGTGAACTTTATAAGACATCGTAATGTATCCAAATTTTCACGAACTTGCTCACGGACTTACAAAAGGTTTACATAAATTGTTTGTTTATAATTATGAGTATACGTGTTTTTGCATCTGAAAGAACTTTCAGCCAGTAAATTATTTATCGAAACTCACAGCTCACTTTAGGTTACCTCGTTAACTGTCACCAGGTTAAATAGTTGTTTTATATCTATTCTCGTTCTTAATATTTAGTGTTAATAACTTTCAGAAAAGACGAGAATTATAAATTCACCCGATTATCCTACTTTTACTTAATTAAATTAATTTAATTTTGGTAAAGGAATATTTAGCAAAAAACGAAGTAGTGGAATTCTTCTTTAAAAATAATTAAATTTACAGCTTCCACCACAAGATTTATTCAAATTAAACTAAATTCTTTTAAATGTTTTTACCAAAATTTGTTTATACTGTAAAATGAATACGGGATGCAAATCGTACCACATCCTTCGTTATTTGTTTTGGATACAAGAATATATTAATTTCGTACAAGCCGTTGGCCATGCGCCTAATACACCACACGCACTACTTACGGGAGCGAGGGTAATAAATTTTGTCAGCTATTTCTGAGCATTTTTTCGAAACTTCAGTTTTTATTTCTCCTTTTTTACGCGTGACGTTTACTATAACTGTTTCATTACTTATTTTGTAGGAAATAGACTTAAATGAGTATTTAATACATTTTTCAATTTCTCTTTGGTTGGAAGAGGAATTAATTTTTTTATGCAAATATACTAAATCATTTCAATATTCAAACTTTATTTAATATTCTAAACTAAAGTCTTAGAAGACTAATGTTGAATTCGTAATATTAGACACTTAGATATTATAAACTGAACTGTCAACGAAAGCTATTTTATGAATTTCTTTCAGCTATCGTAACAAAATTGTAGTTACACAATTTCACCAACATAGCATAAACTTGTTATCGCGAGTTCGATTTAATGAATTCCCAATCTGGTTCCGAACAGCATTCTTGTTGCAAATAATGCAATAAATGAAAAGATACAATCAACAGAACTTAGATGAAAATAGTTGTCCAATCTAAAATTATTTAAATATTCATTTTAAAGATAGCAGAAACTATGGATATTTAAGAACAATAATATTATATTTCCTGCTTCTTCGATTAATATGTTGATATTACAAATAAAAATATTTCCATCGGTCGGAGAACATATTCCTTAGTATGTATCGGAAGACAATTTGATTAATTAACAGATATATCATTCCGCTTGACTGCGAACGTTAATCACTGTTAAAAAAAATTATCGCTGAATAAGAACGAGGCACATAAACGAAACACATTTGCAATATTGTTAAGTACTGTCTTTAATCATTAAGAACTTAATAATAAAAATGAATTAAAGTGAAACAATTGGAACTGAAGTACGAGAAATATGTATTTCAAATAAAAAATTAACTGCTAACACATCAAGTTTAACCTCGATTTCAAGTTTAAATATTTCATTGAATAAAATATAAACACTTCATTCCTCTGATTTCATGCCCTTATATGAGCTCCCTACTTATTTTCTATCCGTTTTATGGTCCCTTCTTAGGTCACGAGAGTTTCCCGACGTAAGGTAAAATCTACTTATTTATACATTGCGCACATTATAGAAATCTTTTCAATCGATTGACCTTTCTGTATTTGGTTCTCAGCCTTTATAAAATATTCTTCATTTTATTATGAAATACATATTATTGTTCTCAATAAAAGTGTGCGAGATCTCTCTAATTGTTTCTCGAAAGTTGATAATATAATCTCCGACGCAAAATTGGATCGTTGCATACAATACCGAATATATACATATTAAATGAACATTAAATTAATACAACTCGTAATACGAGCTTTGTTATGAATATTATTTAAATATTTTTGCATTGGACTTATACTTTTTATATTTTGTTAAATATAAAATGGAAATTAATAAATTAGTGGTATATAGACGTCAATTAAATTTTTATTGTGCTCTATTACACAAGGCTTTAAATTATAATGTTTCTAAGCTATATGCTAACAATAAAACTTTAACTTATTTTTAAATGTACTGCCTACGTCCCGAGTCTCATTTAAGTAGCTCGTTATTGGATTGTGTCTCTTAGCTTAAAGATAAATTAGTGCGTCGGAAGACCCAGTTTAGATAACACATCGTGGCACAGTTTATATTAAGGCTAAATCATTGAGTAACTGCAATGCAATGGGGATCAAAGCGGAGGCACCGCGGAAGCGTCGCGTTTTCATGCAATCATTTCTCGGAAAGACGGCTATCACTCGCACTCGTGTGACCGACACGCAACGCTACCGAGAAGCTGCCCGTGCAGTTTTTTACGCATTTCATACAAAAATGCAGTGATTACGCACTTTCTATATCATAACTACGAACTCGAATTCGTTTATGCCATAATGACCTAGAAAATATTGTAGCAAAAACTATGTATGACGTGAAGAAACAGTCATAAATAATACGGAAATCGGAAATAAACGGACGGAATATTGATTAATGATTGACTTATTCACACAAGAAACGTTTTCGAACTTGAAAGATATATCTTGTACCTATGACCTCGTTAAATATCTACATGTATTAAGGAAACCCAGATACAATGCTCATGCATTTTAATGGCGAAGCTGTAAAAACTTGATAGTTTGAAAACCCTCGTATGGTCGACGTCGGAGATCGATTCATACATATTTATACAGTAATTATTGCAATACAATGAGTGAGTGCCGCAAAATTGTGCAATTGGCCATCATGATCAATCGTGCAGTGAATTCATCAATTATTAAGTGTATTTTTATTGTTCGAAAACTTTTATGGTACAATTTTCACTTTTCAAACAAAGCAATTATCATTTTTAAACAAAAGGATTTTTTTAATGTCTAAGATATAAACACCTTTTTTATTACACTACAACTTATGATATAAGGTCAATGTCAAAATTGTTTATGCATTCATTGACACGCGCGGCGCGTCAATGAATGCTTTGTATAAAACATAACAATAAACGGCATGAATTTGAAATATCGCTACTAAAAAAACACTTTGTGTTACAGACCTTAACTCCAGAACACTTTACATTCTAGTTTATATATACATGTGGACTAGCTAGGGCTTGACGTTTTACCTGCAATTCGGTATTTGCCGATTGGCCAGATTGGCCGGACGTTAATTTTTTTATAAAATCAACTGGCAAAGGCGCCTGCGGGTCTCTTGTTGATCACCGCCCTCCATGAACATTTGTAAGATCAGAGGATCCACAATTGGGTTGCCAGCTTTTAAAATAATGAAAGTTGCAGAAACAAAAGGAATAAAGAATGGGGCATCCGGTTCTGACAATTTTATGATTACTTCTCCGCTGCTATGTTCATAGCGTGAAGTTTGTCAAAATTTTCCTCATTAAACGGACCAACTAATGCAAAAAGAATTTTAAATACTGATATAGGTATCTCCTCAAATTAGTGTACTTTAATAAACAAACTAACACTTAATCTTTACATATATTATTAGAACTATGTACATATACATGTCATAGAATACGAAATTAATTGTATCTCACTGTCTGCTATGTTTTCAGTCCAAAGATCTTTACACTTAAAATTAATAAATTTGAAACACCATGAGCAGAGAAGCTCGTTTATTATGATAATTGCTTTTATGGTATGAAAGATAATTGGAAGGAATGAAGGTGTTAAACCAGTAATATTAAATTGATATTTTTTTGTCAGGTCGCCTTTAAAAAAGAAATGTAACTCGAGAATTCTGGAAAGCATTAATCGTTGTAAAGCTAATGGTAGTTAAATTGGCGCCATCGATAATAAATTTTTGCATTGGTAACACTGGTCGGGTACAACGCGACTGCGCCAGACAGGTTATTTATGCCAAGCTGTAGCTAGGCTCGAAATAAGTCACATAACAATTGAGTATATCATTTATTTCAATCTATTTACCTTTTTCATACGAAATATAAAAATAAAATCGTTGCCAATCGTAATAAAATTATGTAATACATTTATGTATACAATGAGAGTACATATTACTTTTTTGGTACACATTTTTACAATTTTATTAATAGGTCTATAGAATGTTTAACTCGTTTAAGTAAAGAATACTACTATTATTATAATATGTAATAACATAATTGTAAAGTTTTTTTTTGTACATAAATTATAAATATCCCAATCAATTTTTTCGTATACTAGTAATAATTAAAATAGAACTGTTAAAGTTACATTCATAAAACATGACCATATTCCTAGACAATTAAAAGAACTGCGATTGACATATTTACTGTTTTAGCGGCCTCTGTGTCTGGATATATGTACACTCCCATCACTAATGTGGTTTTAATAGATGTGATGATAGACAACTGTAGAATATTTTTAAACAAAAAATATTTACTTTGTTTTTACTAACTTTAGACTTGCGAAACATTTACAGATTAAAACCTGCGATTATTTTTAATTACTTTTTAGTTAAAACATTCTACTAAAGAAGAATTAAAAAACCAAGCACTAATAAGTCTATAAAAATTTCTAACTTATTGGACTTTTATGCACCCTTACGAATGGTATGTAAAATGAATCATGGTTGTCAGAAATACTTACATTCAATTTAACTATATGACAAGGTCCAAGTGCGAAGGCCTCGTAAAAAGCTAATAAAATAAAGGATTCACTCCGCAGGGTTTCGAAACCGCTGCGCCTACAGGAATTTTTTCTACTTATTTTAATATGATGTCTGTAGTGAACGATCATAACAAGGTATTTAACATTACAGTCATAGTGCAGACCTATACCTACGTATAGATTTAAATAAAGATACATATTTGATTTATGACGTTAAACATTCTAATTAAATACCTTAACAGACAAAAGTATTAAATTACAATATAAATAATATTAATGATCTTTTTTCTAATAGTTTATCCAATAAACTTTAATTTGACATAAGTTTACACAATTTTCAACAAGTAGATACCTATCCAATATATAGGAATGAAAAATATATATGAAATGGCAAAAACTTTTTTTTATTATTGTATTAAAATTCACACACGATCATAAGTGATGATATTATTATCTATAAAAATAATGCTCTTTTTACAACCCCACAACAAAGCTTAGGATTCTCAGAACTTCATAATGGAGTGTTGTAAATCTGGACATCTGCCATAAATATTTATCATATCATTGAATTGCTGAATAGAACTAGTTCATAATAACAGATAAAAGGATTAGAAACGAGTAGCTGTCGTCGAAGTGTCACTAATCGTTGACATGTAATTGTACTTAGTGCGCGAGCCGCGCTGCGGCAGTGCCGAGGCGGACATCTGTGTGAACACGCACCGCAGTCGTCACAGACGCGTATTTGGGGCGACCATATTTGCTCCTACTAATTGCTGTAATGAATCTTATCTGTTTGTTCAGTCGCCACTCTAAACTGTTTGCTTGCCGATCGACAGCTCACCTTCCCAAGGCTGTGTATTCAAAGAACATTACAAACTTAGTATGCGATGTGAATTCTAATTTATTAACTGTTAACTTTATCTACATTAAGTAAAGTGGTATTTATTTGCACAAGGTTTCCGCTAACGTTTTATCATCTATCAGCGTTCGTTGGATCCGAGTTACTGCTGGAAATGAAGTTGTAATGTTATCTTCACCTTTTCTGTCTCGGTTAATAAATCGTTGCATACCAAGTTTTCTGTACGATATCTAAAGCTGGCCGTGGCAATACTTACTCGATAAATCTTGACCGTGTGTTAACTCGAAATCTACTTTTTATGGTCGTCGCCATCGTGGACAGATGCCTTAGCCGATATGCGTTTAAAAGTGCAATTTATTGCTTCTCGTTAACCTTTTGTAGCAAAGCTCGATGCAGCTTAGCAAATCTGGCAAATTAAAACGAACTAACTATTATTATAAGAAATTACACTAAACACTAATAAAGAAAATATTAATAAAAATGGTACTGTGTAAGCTGAAGAAAGGCCTGTTAACAGAAAGATTGTATTTTACAAAATTCTAACAAGACACATATTTTTCCTGGTAATAAAGGTGTAATTTTTAAAAAAAATGAATGAAAATTGGTGTTTTTAAATTTGTTCCGCTTAATCTTATAGCTAAGTAATTATAGAAATCTCGGATATAGAAAATAATATAACCGTTAAAATAGCAATTAATCAAACGGGTCTTTATTTAAGTAATAAAATTTTATATTGCGGTTATTAAGCAAATATTAAATGTATGCTTCACTTTAAAAACCGAACGGAACTTTCAATTTACAAGACTGCAATAATAAACTATTGAACCAAAAAATTAATTAGCAAATAATTGCGACTTCTTTACTAATATATGGTATTTTTTATATTAAAGTAATATTACTGTGAATGAAAATTACATTTCATGATTCTACTTTTTTATTTCAATAGATCAAAATCGATGTAGTTTTTCGATATTTATAGTATATTTGTCAAATTTTTATTATACTGATCACCGCATTCTTTAAATCTAATTATTAAAATAAAATATTGCAACAAGATTTTTTCTATTTAGTAAAGGCTCGTAAAAACACATCGGGTCTAACATGTTCAACGTTCTATATTTTGAATGTTCTAATTTAGTTTTTATGATCGATTAAAATACTTTTATGTATATCCAACCAATGAATCTTATCGCATCGTTTACTTTTTTAACGATAGATGCATTATAGAATGTAATTAATGCAAAATACATAGCAACTCGCTACTATTATATATTCCTATATTATTTACAGCTAACGCTAGGTACGTCTTAAGTCTACGTGTAGATATTAACGCTAAGAACCAGTATTACAGCGCTTACAATTTATAATAAATACCACTTTATTGTGTTGTCACTATAGCATTCTCTCGTTGTATTTACGGTACATGTTTCCATTGTGTAGCGTGCGCTGGAATTTTACACTTGCAAGCCCTCAACTTGAAACTTCCTCGTTTCTTATCTGAGACATCTTTTATACTTCATATGATATTTGAAATTATAAGTACAAAACGAGTCATAGATATCAAATTATATTTTATTGATATATATTTGCGCTGAAATTTTAAATAAAAAATAAATACATTCGATATAGTATTTTGCTTAATTAGAGTTTTTATTGGATTGATCTTCATTAACACTAACACAAAAACTAGGAAGAATTCATTAGTTATTTGTTGTTGAAATAAAAATAAAAAAGTATGTTTTGGCTTTATTTATTACTACTACCTTTACTTTTTGATTACCTGATACCTGAGAAAACCAAACAAGTAAAGATGTGAATTCTGCTCTAAGTAAAATCATCTATTACATTCTTAATTAATATAGATTAATGAATGTTAATTAATACAGGTTTCTAAAATAAATATTTGTGTTACTATTTATTTCTTTAAAATACACTCATAAGCTAAAGAATTACCGTTTTAGATTTTACAAATTCTAATATGACTCTAAACTAATAATTTTATTACCGTTTTGTTTTATCTTAAAATAATTATATTTCTAATACACATATGAATATTTTAAACATCAACTTTAATTCTGAAGTATCTAATAAAGTTTTAATAATGTATGTTTTATTCAACAGGCCTTCAGTGACGTTCATAACGCCGGCGCTAGTGATAGAGAGACACGGCGCACGCGGGCGCACGCGCGACCGGCCGCAGCACTCGGCCACTTCATGCCATTACACCGGCTCCGTCAGAAACCAGCCCAACTCCAACATTGCCATCTCCGCATGCGATGGACTCGTGAGTTCTAAGTTGATTTAAACTCAAAATATATATAGAGAATTAGACTTTTATCATTGTTTTAAATATTGCTTCTTGATAGGTTGTTGTAGCGATAATACTCTGAATTAAATCGTTTATCGTTTAAAATTGTTTGTAATGGTAACATACGATAAAAGTTTATATATCATGTCGTGAGTTCCTAAGTATATTTTATTAATGTTTACTATATTAATTTGGAAATCAACATTTATTTTAAGTATTAAAATTAAATAATATAGAATGTAAGTAGAGTACTAATTTAAATAAAATGCGATCTTCCATTTATTGTAGCACCTCGCTGAGTTATGTTCATACTAACCATTAATCTTTTGAGATGCCAATTGCTACAAAAATACCAACAATTCTAAACCTGCCCTACAGTTTTATCTCCGTGCGTGCGTGCGGTCCGCGCTGGTTGCATTCTGAAAATAAAATAAAACCATATCATTTTGTCTACAGCTTTGGATTCTTACTCTTATTTATTAACAGTTTTATGAGTGACTAATTAAAACGTCACAGAAAAGTGCTTAATATAACATTCGTACCCTAATGAATATATATTTATATCCGAAAGATAACTAGCATCGTTTCAGTATTTATGTATTTTATTAAAAGTTGATACCAAAATTTAAAGCAAAGTTTTTAAAATATTTTTCTCATAAATATTATTTTTAGGCTTTTAATGATTTCCTGAATGCGTACAAGTATTTAATGCTCACTGTAGCGCGTTATCTAAACGCGGAAATGTAGTAGGTAACTACTTTTTTTCTAATTTGTAAAATGACGACTTTATATTCTTACATACATATTAGGTTTTATTTTTAATATTCGATATATCCATTGCTAATATTAACACTATTGAAAATGTCAAAACCACTAAATCGTAAATACAAAAAAATATATTTCGAAAAAAAAATTTAATTCTTCGAGCTTAAAATTGAGTTCGTGAGTTTAAATCTTTTAAAAATCTATAAAAATTGGATACCTATACAATTATGTTACATGGATATAATATTTTTTACTCTTATCCAACACCATCAACTTTTTAACCTTTGTATAATAGAATTTTCGTAACATACGTCGGCGTCTTTTTTTACTGCCTTGCAGTCGTGCGTTAAATGCAATCTTGATAACATTTGCTCTTTTTGTTACTACAAAAAATATGATTGTGTACGTTATAATCTTCAAAATGAAGATATTACCAAAATGATTAGCCTTAATTACAAAATGCCAGTAACAGTTAAATGCTGCTGTTTATTGTAAATCTTTTTTTTAAAAATAAAATGTCAATGTAGTAAATATTTAAAAAAAAAACAGAGAAACTCAAATTTTTACAATTCATAATATTTAGGCATTTATTTTTATAATTATATCATGTCTGAGTAGTGACACGTATCTAAAAATATTCTACAGGTAATTTGTAAGAAATGTAAAAATTACAAAGAAGTTTTAATTTGCGTTTTTGTAACTAAACCACTTAATTCTGTTTCGGTCCGACGATTTTAAGTTAACAGTCTAAAATCTGAACAATAAGAATAATAAAAGATCTATCATTGAACGTAGTATATTAAAGTTTTTAATTTAACGATCTGAAAAGTGAGGGTGTCGGGCACATTGTTAAAAGCGAAAGTACTATAAAAAGCCTATTAAACGAATAGTTTTTAAGTCTGACAATTGCTTTAAACGGTTGATGCAGACACAACTTTTCGCTGGGGACACTTTCGATTACCTGCAATGCATCCGAGATACTGAGAGATGGTAGAAGTGAAACTTGATTTAGCGCCATTTGTAGAGAGTGCTAAGTTTCGCAACTTATGATCGGTTAATTGATTTATACGACAACCACCCGCCCACGAATCCAACTGTGAACTTGTAATTAGTTTAAGTTCGTCATATTTATGATAAAACTATATTATTTGTTTTATAACAATAAACTAATAATATAATACATAAATTGTAATTTCAAATATTTTCAATGGTATGTCAAGTTAATTCATCTAGTATAGATCATCAGTTTTTTAGTTCGTTATCTGCAGAATTGTGCGACCAATCGCTTTAATAAGTACCTAATTTAATAAAGGCTATCTAAATTATTCCGCGAAAAAAAAAACAAATTGCGATCCAGCGTGAATATAATGTTCTTTATGGTAATATACGCTGTTCGGAAACAAGTTTATATGATCCGAGGTGAGATAACGAATACTTAGTTACGACATAATGTGAAAAAGAAAAAGCAATCGAGATATATGTTCCCAATTATAGAAAAAAAAATTCATAAGCGCAGGCTTAATGATATTGAAAAATTTTGATCGCTATCGAAATTCCAATAAAATATAAACATCTGTGTACGTATAATTTAACCACAAAATTTTAAGAATACAAATTTAATCAAACTTTTAAGAAACAAATCTATTTAAATATCAAAATAATTTTTTAAATGTATATTTATAATGTAATATTTATACCTATGTATAATTATGTATTTATAATATTTTAATAATATGAGTATAAATGTAGGTTTAAAGAACATAAATAGTTAATAACAAAATAAATATTTTAATAAACAATGTAAACGTCTCCAGTTATAAAGTCTATTTCAAAATAATAAAGAGCAAGACAAGCGATCCGTAATGCCAAAACACTTAACCGGCACTCGACCGGCAGCGATATTCAAGTGCTTTTGTTTAATATCTACACTTATTTCATGTATAAACATTTAATTAATCACTTATAGCTTTTTTTATAATAAAGAAATCAAATATATATAAATAAAGCGTGTTTATTATATATCTTATCTATAGCTGGCTTATGTTTAAATAAATTTGGAAAACAAAATCTACATTAGCTATATCAATAATTTTAAAGAAGACCCATCCTAAATACATCCAATTTGGTTCTAATAAAATCATAATACCGTAAAAATACTCAGGTTCTTTTATCGTTTATGTAATTATTCATATGAAAATTAAAAAAGAAAACAAAGTATCGCAATAACTTACAATAATAATTATTTAGGTTTTATGAATCTACTTACTACTAAATAATTAGATACGTCTAAAAATACATATATAAAATAAAATCGAAAACTAAACACTTTAAGCACATCACATTGAATCAGTAGGTCATTGAATTATATTTGAGATTTTTTACCTCATTTTCCCCACATACATATAAATCGCAAATTATTTCCACTGTAGAATTCTAAATCAATAAAATCATATATTTACTTAAAATATACTACGTAGTTTCTTATATCTTATCTTAACAAAAAATCAAATAAATAATCAATAGAATAAATTGGTATGAGTGACTTTCGCGGCCTTCCACTCGCAAGGCCGGCGACATACAGGCTAGCCGGTCGCTCAACTTAATAACAACGTAGATGAGAGCTGCAGATTGTTCCAACATATTACTTCGCTTACAAATGATCACGTTAATTCTAAGACTGGTTACTCGATAGCGTGTTCGATTTGTAATATAGTTACGTGTGATTAAGAAACGTAACATTTATGAACCGTCTAAACTTGTATCACGACAGATACATGTGTACGTACTTACTATATCTTATTTTTCTTGATAAATGTACTGTCGGCAAATTTATGCATTATTTATCAATAATACAGAAGTATTTTGTGTTTCAAGTAACTTGAAAATAATCATGTCAATGTAATGACGTATGAAAAATTATATAACAGAATATTGTTTTAATTCACTATTTCTTGCTTCATTATATAAGAAAAAAATTATGTAATATTTATTACCTACAATCACCATAATAAATACATAGACAAGCCTATATTATTTTAACAACATTAAATTCCTCTCGATGATTATAATCTTAAATGGAATCTAGTTTATTTTCTATTTGCTGCTTATCAAATATAAATCATTCAGCAATCATGCGCGATCACCGAGACGGCACAAGATATCATCCGGATGGAATAGTTTCTATTAAATTTTGCGCAAAACTGCGTCGGCCCCTTTATCAATCAATTTATCTAACGTTACCAGCAAACAGACGCGAGATTTGTTGACCCATTGCCTGCTAAACCGGTTCGACATTTAACAGACGATTCGCTATTTAGTGTTACTTTAGAAATTTTTGAATTTACAAACATCGCTTGATGCAAGACGATTAGTCACTAGCTAAGTTTTTTTGTGGAAAAGGTATGCATATAAACTTTAAGAATTAAGGATATTTGCAAAATTAGACAAATCATAATATTAAAAAAATTAAATAATAATAATTCTCTAGGCTGGACTTCTACTAACTGAGCATGGGGAATATTGGATAGAGCCCTCAAATGAAATTCCCACCGATGGTTCTTCAGGGCGGCCACACATTATTTTTAAAAGATCTGCAGTTGACAAAGTTCAGGCTTACCATAGAAAAAAGAGGGAAGTAGACAGCCGAACGAAACCGTATATCCATATGGATAAAAATCATAACGAAAAGATTAATTCAGAACATGTTTTAAAACGAAATAAACTCAATAATAGAAATCAAAAAGAGGCTATGGATCACCGTAGATATGTTTACTTAGAAGAAAGACGAAAAAGATTGGAAGCAATGAGACGAGACCCTGCAGCATTTAGAAGAAATCAAACAAAACTAAGAATGGAAAAGAGAAGATACCTGACCTCGTCAGCATCAACGTCGTCAAAAAGTTTATCAGTAGAAAATAGTAATTCAATAGAACAGGCATTAAACTTAAAAAATAAAACTCACTACCAATCGAGATACGAACAGAGACCACGACGTATCCGAACGAGACGAAGAAGAAAAAGATCAAAGAACTGTGCCACGAAGCAACCTCCATATCAATGGAAAACAAAGAATTTCAAAAGTCATCATGGACAGAAGGAACTGAATAAATCTAGATATAGCAAGGTATTTTCTCAATTTATTATTTACGTCGTTTGTTTTCGTTTTAAGGTTCTTAATGTAAAATTTTATTTATAGAAATATAATCGAACACAGCACAAAGCTATGAACAGGCACTATTATGAAGCATCAAAGCGTTCAACGCGCTCCGTGAGCAAGCCACGACATGTTGAAGTATTACTCGTCGCCGATAAGTCTATGACCGATTTCCACAATCAAGGCAACTTGGAAACTTATCTACTGACAATTATGAACATGGTGAGTATAGATAAAAAACACTTAAATGTTACTATGTTAACAAGTGGTGACAATGGTAAATCATAATTTTATTAATTGTTGATAATACTCCAAAAGTTAAGCTTTTAAACATACTTTAACTGAAGTAAATTATTATAGTAAATATATATGGATTTTTTTTTTATAAATATTAAAGCACAATCAATGTTGAATGCTTTAAAAGTTCATTTATTTTTATAACTACGAGTCCCTATTTTACTGTGATAGAACCTAGTTTACAGTTAACAGAGTTCCTTTCTTCATACTTCTTTTCTTCCTCTTCATACCTCTCTACTTTTAACTCAGCAACATATTTACAGCTCCTAATGTTAATGGGCGATGACTCAACATCAGTTGCCTTATCACTTTCTCGCTATCGCGCTTTAAGACATGTCTAGTAAAAACTATCTAAATATAAATGAATTAATATAGGTATCATCATTATACATGGACCCATCAATTGGGAATTACATAAAAGTAGTGGTAGTGAAAATAATAATCGTGGAAGAGATAAACGCGGCGCCCGAACTAGCGGTGACCACGAACGCGGACGCGACCCTTGCGTCCTTCTGCCGCTGGCAGCACCGGCTCAACCCTGACGACGACCAGGACCCGCACCACCATGACGTAGCCATCCTCGTCACCAGGGAAGATATCTGCAGCCAGCATGACACACCTTGTAGGTATGATATTGTTTTTTTTTTATTATTGTTATTTTATAAATTTAGTAGAAAGATGTACATTTTATTATTTTATGTTTCAGATATTGGTATAAAACACTCTTATTTTCGTGAATTTAGAAATTTAAAAATATGTACAAATTAAAATTAGTGTAACGTTGCCAAAAATATATGTACTATTTACAAAGTCCTGTCGTACATAGTTTTATTAGTACTTGTTATTTATAAACTCAAAATGTTTAATCAAAAACTATTCAAAGGTAAAATACGCACTCGTTAAATCGTTAAGAAAGTAGATAATAAGCCGTAACCCGCCCACTGTATGGATCTATACAATTTTTTATAGTTAATTCTATTAACGGGATGTATATTGTATAGTGTGCTAGTTACGGCTCTATCAAACAGCCCACGGTGCGATTACTGTCAAACTACACCGATGTTTAGGTGGGATGCATTTATCTTAACAAATACGATAAGTGGGTGGACGTTCACTTTATTTTAATAGCAAATAGAATACGTATTAAGTAGAAACTATTGTTTAAATTAACTTTTAGTGTGAAAAACTCAATTCTGTTGAAGTGACTCCTCAAATTAGTACGTTCGCTAAAGCGAAATAATATAATATTCAACATTGCTCAGTTTATTTCGGCATCCAATCGTTGGGAAACAGCTACAGCTATCATAATTGATATTCGCAATAATTTTTTTGCAATCTCTCGAGACAAGGTCAATGGCAGGAATGGGCGTCTGTTAGCGAGTAAATAGTGGCGGTGAGTAACCAATGCCGAAATAGAACACTCAGATATATGGGGCATCGCTAGTCACCTGGTTACTCGTCACCTACCTCTCCACGCGATTTTATGATTCTTACGCTAAATATACAAACGTAGTAATTTTAGTAATTACAAATATCTAAAATTAACTATTCAATTTAAACATGATACCCAAATTAGAAACATCTAAGTTCTTTATAAAGTAATAACCCACCTATCCATTAGAAGCCTGAGTACCTACTTTATTTATAGTATTAAAACAGATTCAAGATCAAACGTTTGCTCGTGTTGTATCGAGGCATAAATATTGTTTTCCGTATTTAACGATAAGAGATCTTCCATTCCCTTCAAAGGGCAAACGCCATTTATGCAAGAACGTAACGTCTTCATAAGTACATATATTTATTCCGAGTAATTATATTTAGATTCGGAAGTTTTGCGTTAATTTAGTTTTATATTAGTTGTGTCCTCGGCCTTCTCACGTTGTATATTATAAGATGCAACATTTTATTTCTCTGTTTAAGCTGTCATCTCGGCAACAAAAACCCATAAGTGTATTATCTAGACATACGCGAACAGACAGACAATAATTAAAAAACCGGGTTTTTAGATTCCCTATCAAAAATAACATACGATTGATATTATTAACAAATAATAAATATACAAAACCAGTTTAATTTATACATGTAGAAAAAAGATGATAGAACATATATATTGATATTAAATAAAAAAAGATTGGAAGTTATATCCATAATTATATGGTAAATCTTTTTAAATAATACGATTTTGCAGATTAAGTTGCTATCTTACTGATTCCGCGAAGCGTCACTTATCAGTACTTACGCAGAATAAAAATAATTTAGTGCTGCATTTTTATTTAGTTCAGTTGGTGTTTAGTTCTACGTCAAACATTTTTTTAAATGTTTGAAAAATTTCTAAACACTTAAATTGTCTAAATGTTATCGAAAATTGCCAGTTAAATATTATTTATTAATTTGTTTAGCTTTTTTATTTAGAATTTGAGTTTGTTTTAAAATACTGAAAAAACTAGGCCACACTATACATCAAACTGTAGCCTGAAGCAACTCTGGTAAATATACAAAAGTAAAATATTAGTGCGTGAGCATATTTTAACTGTAATTCAATTAAAAATATTTTAATCATTAATTAATTCCACATTCAGTTCTTTCTCTACTATAACATCCATTCAAGTGCGCAAGACCTCCATTAATATGTAGTATTATATTTTTTGCGTATGTTTGCAAATGGCTAACAGCTTCGGTCGCGGTCAGCGGTCACTTCAAAGTGCCGACATTAAGGCCAAGGATATCGAGTATGTACAAAATGGGCATTCATAATTTTAACAAAAGCCCATAAGCACATAGCGTTACATAATTACAAGCTGATTTCGTTCATACAAAGTTCTGTATTACGCAACACTAACCGCTTACCGTTACCGACATACCTGTACAAACACTTCAGCGAGATGAGCAACAGAAGATAATCATTGAAGCTTCGACGAGTAATTATTTATATACAATGTTTTCTACACATAACCTATAAAGCTCGCCTAGATGCAGTAAATCCGATTTATTTAGTTTCAACGAAACATACCGGTACCGGCAAACCTAGAAAACTTGCGGCTGATGCAAACCAGACTCATCCGGTTTTAGTAATTAATAATTATTTACTTCCTGAAATTTATATACGAGTAGTAATTATTATTAAAGAGTAGGCCGATGATGTGTTTATTATATTCATATAAGAAAGTTAACTTCAACGAAAAACAAACTCAGGTCTATTTCAGTACGGGACACGTACTCTACTGAAAAACCCGTGTGTAATGAATGTAATAAGGAAGCCCGATGCGTTCAGAAAACGGTATAAACGAGTAGCCGAATGTTCTTGGAAGGCGGCAATCAAAAGACAATGAGTCTGTTGGTAACGGTGCTGAGCCCCAGGGCGGCTGTCAGAATCCCAATGAACCATGCATTATATACTGAATGGCATTAAAATACTTATCAATATTTGTAGTTTTCATAATATTACGGCCTTCTTAAAACCGAAAATATTATTATCTTAAAAAACATTTTTTTTTATTTCAAGTTAATTCGTCACTTTTAAGAATTCATCAGCTCAAATATTTTGATGTTTTATAAATATAATAAGCAACAATGTTAAGACGTATTGCGGATTGTGTGCGGCGAGGCGACGCCACGCAGTCTGCGTGTCGTATCGCCCACTTATCTCACCTTTGTGGTACGTTCTCAAGAGGTTCTTTACATAATTCGGAATGTCGTCAGACAATATGCGAATTTTATAAACTCGCTATATCAACAACATACGTTATTTAAAAGTAATATTAGGTATTTATCACATAAGTTCTACAGATACCTTTATAAACGATAATTTATTTAACACTAATTGAAATCGCCTGTACCGTAAAGAAAGAGCACGTTTCATCGTAAGAATTTGCGAAGGATGCGTGCGCCGAAGGATAAGCTTTATGTAATATATTGTTCACGAGTAAGTTATCTGATATTGAAAACAAAATTAATTACGTTGCGTCTCTAAACGAACCTTCTTGTAGGACATTGTCATGGAATTTCTGTATCATTAAACTTTATTTTGTAACATTAAGCCTACGACAAATTTGAGAATTTCGACATTTTTGAGAGCCTAAGTTAAAGTCGGCACAAATGCTAATATGTTTATTTATGGTTATTAATGCGCACTTGACGATCTTATTATAATTTAATTATCTACCATACTATATAAGAGTAGTTATTTTAACCAGACTAATATTTTCTGAGATCAGTAGGTAGTTAGGTAGGTAGGTTGAAACAAATAAGCTTTTCGGCTTTATATACAAGTGAAGATTGAAATTTTGATATATGTAATTGATTTTACTCATCGTTATTATTACATTACAGCATCAATTTATTGAGTTGTAGTTATCTCACCTTAAAGCAAATATATTTTACCAGTCATTCATTCATCACACTGTATTATTTTAAATTAAACAAATGTTTTTGTAAATGTCAAGGACATACAAAACATAATTTTAAATTGAATTCAATTCTATTTAAACGTTCCTATAATCTTTATCAGATAATTTTAATCACATACCCGTATTGTTTCAAACCATTTTTTAATCATTACCATGGATAAAAAATGTATTTGTTACAGTAAAAAAATGTAGAACTTATAAATTGTATTATACCTGCCATAGAATACTAACCAGTATGTAGTGCCTTAAGTATTTTTCTTTAATAGAAGTAGATAAAATGAATAACATATTACTGCTACTTAGTAATCGAAACACGTGCTTAGAAAACGCGTACTACATTATTTAAAGCTAAACTTGAAAGCGGTCAAGTAATTTTTAATTCAGCACGCAACTCTTAACTGATGCCGAAAATTCAATATTTATAGCAAGCCAACATCGCAATGAGTTTGCTCTGAATTTTGTACAAGTTCTCATATTAGATAAATGTTTCCCCTAAATTACACAGAAAATCCATTTTTCTAAGGAAAAATACTTATATAAATAAATATCTGCTTCTAAGCGAAAATCGTGATAAATATTGCAATTTTATTTTTTATTGCGCAGTAAATTTTTAACACTAGTACTTTTGTGCAGTTGCTTAAAACCAGAAATGTGTTATAGTTTCAGGGCTCCATTATGAATGTGTTAAATTCTGATACAATTAATTTTATTAATAATTAAAATTATAAATATAGATCTTGTGAACAGTGGCTTCTCCATAATCGATAAAAACATGCTAAACGAATGATCCAATTAAGTCGCGATAACAGTTGACGTTTTAATAGTTCCTTCAAGTATTTATATTAAATACAAAGTATGAATTCTATGGTAGACTGCGCTCATTCTAACACGGCGCGACGTCACGTCGAGTTCACGCTCAATTAAAAGTTAACACTAAAAGCCACCGCACACACCTCATTCACCTTTAGGAACGCCGCTTTTGAAATAATTCCCACAGAACAGACCACCTGTGTATTTTATTAACTATACATAGTTACTCGTGAGACCGTACTCAAAGAAAACTTAAATAAAAATATAATATCATTAAAATGTAATTATAATGATTGCTTCTTAAAAGTTGAATTTGATTGCTCCTATACGGCATTGGCGAATAACAGGCGTCTAAATTGAAGGTGAACTCCATAAATAGTCGTTACTGACATACCTTGTAAATCTTTAGCAAAATTATTTTAAACGACACTGCTTTTAAATCACACCTGTTCAATATAATAGACATCAACGCGCTCCTGCGATATAACCACATAGTAGATGACACGCAACGCAAATTATAGTATTTTCTTTAAAATATGAAGCAAATGTTAATTTAAATGCGGTATATATTTATTTGAAGTTTAATTTTTAAATAATGTCATACATACATCGATATCGAAATATTATAAAGTCTTATTACAATGGTAGTCCTTATGATGTAAATTAGGACAAGCGAGTCGTCAGTTCTTGCACGCTTTGTATACCGAAATACAAAATTTAATAAAAGGAATTTATAGAGCTTTTCGCTCGCTTCCGTATGAGTCAGCTCACTCATATTTTTAGCCGCCTATTCCCGGCCGCGTCTGCGCCGACCACTTGCGACTGCTAACTGCCTTAGAACTCATACACATAATGAAAATTTATTGAAAACAAATAAAGATCTAAATATAAAGAAGTCATCTCATAAATTAAATCTTAGCTTTAATTATAACTATGTATGTCGTTTATTGTTAGTTATTATGGCTATAAAATTCATGTGGCATTTACGTGACATTAATTTAAAAATTAAATTAAATACAAAAAAGAAACAATTTTAAATTTATATTCACGCAATAGTAATTTTCTTAATGTGATATTTTTTGTTACATATTAATGTAGAGACTATGTAAATTTTATTTGCACTAAACGAGATTGTTATCAAACATAAGCAGCATTTAATACATTTACGTAATATTCAATAAACAATATTTTAACCATTACGTTGAGACCTATATTTGAAGTAGTCAGTGTCAACACTGGTGACAGGAGGTCCGTCCGAAGGATAGCGACATATCTAGTTACCAACCACTTATCGCAAACTAGTTTGAAGATTGCAATAAAGCCATTAAGCAAAGAATTGAAGATTGTAATGTTGACATCACGTTCGATCGTGTCTGCTGTGTGCGTCTAGACATCACGACTTTTTATTTACATCGATAAAATTAAAGTGAAAGTGTGAGCTAATCCTTAGAGCATTAATTATTCACACGCCGCGCGCCGCAGCCACTACGCAACTCGTACTACCACCACAATTAGTACGCCATTACAGTTCGCTACACCTGTTATCCTGTAATAAACAACTCTCAGCTATTTTATCGATTATCTTTAGTGGTTTTAATTTTATTAGAACCGAATTAAAATTATATTTAAAATTAAGTAGTAAAATTTGTAAATGCGTTTTCAGTTGATATTAGCTCAATAAAGAACTCATTATTTATCTCAATGATATATGAATTATAATTCATATATCCTAATATAAATCAATTATCTTAATAGTTTCCTGTTGTGTCATCAAATTAGACTATTTTGCCACCATGTCACGTATAACAAAAATTACACGAAGGATTCATATAGACATTAAGTAAAATAGACATATTTTATTATTTTCAACCAACTTAAAAAATTCTTCTTCTGGATCTATAGCAATATTTTTTTTAATGTTTGTTAGCTTATAACTCCATCATTTCTTTTCCGATTTTGATTATTTTTTCTCTGAAAGGATTGGTCCTATCCCATTTAACGAAATTGGTTTATTAATTTGGTTTAATATTCGAAACAGCTGGTATAAGTATGTAGTTCACACACAATTCAGTAAACGAAATTGCGTGTTTTGCTTTTGTAGTCTGTTTTCTTTTTATAAAATCTTAATTATTAATTATTAAAAACCTAATGTAGATGTGAATTAATGTAGATAAACACATGTAAGAGATGTAATGCATGTATTGCAGCACGCTGGGCGTGGCGCACGTGGCTGGCATGTGCAAACCGGACCGCAGCTGCTCCGTCAACGAGGACAACGGCATCATGCTGGCGCACACCATCACCCACGAGCTGGGACACAAGTAAGTGCTAGAAGTTAGCCTTAACCTTAGAACTATAAGTCTCCATATTTGATTTACTATTTACATATACTATTTTGATTTGTACTTTAAGAAATTATTGAATCTCCATATGAAGCTTTCATACCCTAAATGATCCACTTTACGTGTTATTTTCGCAACAAAAAGTATGCCTATGTTCTTTTCCAAGATCCAATCACAGCAGTTAGTACAGCAGTTTGTGTAAATAAATTAATAAACAGACAAACAGATTTTCATTCATATTTATAATTATACTATGGATTATGATTCCTTTCGTAGTTACATAACATTTTTTATCTAAACGCTGTTATAGTCCTTTGTTAATGGAATGTTCCATTAACAAAGGATGCATGTGCATCAACTATAAAAGAAAACAAAATTGAAATTATACCCATATGTAGTAATTTGACGTCAATTAAGGTTCCTTTGAAAATTAAATTGATTACAACGTTCTCAATCTTCAAAAAATAGAATTTAAATGGAATTATATAGGTGAAACGGCCTCATATTAATCGATTTGCTATAAACGTTAAATTTAAATTATTAGATTTATGTACTGTAAGTACTTTTACTAAATTAAGTCACTAACAAGGACAAGTATTTAATTTTCTCTTTTATGCTTTTAGCAGGTAAGGTTAAAAATCATGGAAATATTACAACGATTTCAAATTGCGATTAAATATTGTGCGTGGAGGTAGGAGGATGAAAAATACTTTTCGATCTAATCTTAGACCTACCGAATAAGAACATATAAAAGTTCATAAAGTCGGTCAAGCTGTTTCGGAGGGGTATGGCAACTAATACAAATATGTGATTTTTGATTATAATTATAATAATAAGTTGAAATATAACACTAATTAATGAAATACCTCGAACCAATCAAGCAAGCAGATTAATCCAACACTACATAAATGTTATCTATTAGCTTTAAATGCATTACCTGAACCTACTATTAAGAACTTGCACCATGTTTTAACGGAACATAAATCTTTTATTATCTACTTTAACATTTAAGGGACACGAGATTTAATCTCAGTTTAGTAATAGCGTTCGATAGCACACATCTATTTATTACATTAGATTGCTCAAACATTGCCTGAAGTATATACCTTTCGTCATAGTGCAAGTCATTCTTATATTTTCATTAGAATCGTTTGTATTGGTTATTGGCGATAACTTTAATGAGAAAAAAAGTCCACATAAATATTTTAAAATAAAACTTTACTACCGCGTCCAGTTCGACAATGAGTAATATTAACATTACCTACATTGTAACAGAGAGGTCACAATTACGTCGCGGGGTATCGTAAAACGCATCATTAAAATATTACAACAGAGGAGTAATCCACGACAATCTCGATTACCTTTACTTTCGTTTAATTTAAAGCGAGAATGTAACGTGCGCCTACATTTATAAACGGTTTTAGTTGATATTTAAAAAACATAACAACGCATGTAAGATTTCATTTGTATGAAATACTTCGGGAATAATCTTGTTTTAAAATTTAGCCGACAGTGGTTGCTGGGCGCTTTAGTAGTAGAATGTGAGTCATGTTTCTAGACTGAGAAAACCACAAGGACGTTGCTTTCCGAGAAAGATTCTTATGAAAACTTGTAGAGTGTTTGTTTTGTTTTACCATTATTACATGTGGTGGCGCTATAATTATTACATCGCAACTGTTTAATTTTCTATAGATTTTGAATAAATAATGAAAGTAAGTTGCTCATTTGATAATCGTATTGTATAATGTTTACATAAAAACTTACATAAGGAGAATTGATTTACAATTTGTTTGAAATTAAACTGTTATGTGTAACCTACATTTTATTATTTAACAGTTAGTATTTAATTTATCAGCAATATAATGTCCAGGCCAAATGACCCTCAAAATATTCATTGATAATATCACTCATACGCGTCTAATTTATATGTAAGAAACAGGTGTATTAACAATATACTTACGCAAAAGTATCTTACGTTTATTTGTATACACTGGGTGTTGTTACTTGTTACAGTTTGCATTAGAGGCTCACAATCTTAAACAAACATGTTATGTAAGCGCAAACACGGCACAGCCAATGACCTTCTTTCACTCGTAGACATATGAATGCATCATTCGACGAGTACAATGCACTCGGTGCATTGACGCCGTACCACTATCGGCCCACACATGTTCATTATAATTTTTTTCAATTTCTTATCGCGAATGAAGAATAATGAATGAATTTATAACAAGTGAGATCTGATCTTAATTTTTATTTGTCGACTCTTTGTTTGATACATTAAACATTAAAGACTCGTAAGTTAAGCAAAACAATATACCGTACCTCTAAATTTATTCCTCAAAACACAACAATAATTTTTTTTTATTATTAAATTAGGAGTAGGATATTTCTCATAGTTATATTTTAACAAAAAAATAATACATTTGCATTTTACTATACCTAACGAGTATTGAATAATTATTTTATTTTATTTATTTTATTTTATTTTATTTTAGGATCTCCAACAAAAGATACCAAAGAAATTAAAAAAAGAACAATGTTACTTTAACATAATATGTGTGCTCCTTCAATTATAGGAGACCACAGCTTGCTCATATATGTAAATTATTAACATTTTATAAATAGAAATGAAGAAAATAAATTAAATTATAATAAATTAATGAATGTACTTTAACTAATGATATTAAAATGTCAAATTTTTAAGTGTTATCTCTATTTAATATCTATATTATACTTACAAATGCAAATCTATACATATATTTACATGGTAAAAATAAAATATGTATAAACATATTTTATATATTATTTATATTATCCTACAAAAATATTAATAACAAAAACGTACGTGATTGTGTAATAAAATATTTCCACTTCATATTGCAATCAATAAATAATCAGTTTTGATGCGTGACTTATTTATGCTGTTGTGAACTTTTAAGTCAACGGTAATAAAATCAATTCTTAATCGTCGTTTTGATTCATTGACTGAGTTTTTATAGTAGAGGCCACTGGACCTCCACTTTAGTTACACGGATAAACAATAAACAACACGATTCTAGCGATAAATATAAAATGGTGTTTTCTTTTTTTGCAATAAAACGACATAGTAAATATATTGCACATAATATCAATATATAAATCACCGCAACTGTTTTTATATAGGAAATATATATCTCTAGACGACCTTCATTCATCCTATTACTGTAATGTTACTAATATTACCCAGCATGTTCATAAGTAGTGATTAAAGTAGGTTATTAATTATTATATAATAGGAGTACTTAAGCGTCAACTACGAATACTATTATAGAAATGACTTAAATCTCAACCTCCGGTTTAGGTTTTCTCTTATCAGTTAGATAAGAACATGTGACAACACTTGCTCTACTTTCAACTCTCTCGTGTAAATTGAAAATACGACTTCCTTAACAAATAAGTGTACAAGCTTCAGGATAGCAAAGTAAACAACGGTAGTTACTCGTTATAAGTATAATTGTATAAGTATGCATTTGTTATTTAGGTATTGTATACGTTTTTATTGTATTGACTGCGTCAAACGTTAGTCTCGAGGTTACGAAGTCACTGGACCTGTAGAGCACCTACATTTAAAAAATAGGCGATCACTAAGGAACAAACTTTAAAGATGATTCTTGTTTTACATTATCATCCAACGCAATAATATACGAGTTGACTAACAATTTTAATAATAAAAAATTATCTATAGGAATGTATGCATTATATTTTGTATGTTTTAGGTAATTCTACACCAAAACTGTTTTTTTTTCGGTTTAGAATTAATTCAAATTTTTTACTTTTAGTTTCGGCTTATATCACGATACAGAAAAAATCGGCTGTCACCGACGTGAAGGTGCGACGCTACATATCATGACGCCAATCTTCGAAGCCGACACAGTTCAAGTGGCGTGGTCGCGCTGCAGCAAGCGAGATGTGACGAACTTTTTAGAGTAAGTCATATGCATGACTTATATATTTTATTTTGCATGACTTATATATTTATAGCAAATGATATCTTGAAACAGTTCGTAAACATAGATAATTTATAAGGACATGTTTCCGTTGTTATATCATACAATCTCATCTCTGAAGATAAGGTGAACTAAATTATTTATCTGTGTAAGAATAAATATAATTATTAAATACTACATCTTATTCTTGTTTTAAAAGATCTTTTGAAAATGAAAGACTTTTTTCTTATTTTAAACTTTTATCACGCAAAAGACCAACGCAGCATTTATCCAAAATTTTTGTAGATACTACAACATGAAGTTTATTGAATGGATTTCGAATCGTGATTATATCGCCGCTATACGATATGGTTGAATCGACCCAATTATAATATTCGAAAATTACTTATTATTTTCTTCTTTCTTTACTGAATACCGCTAACAAAATTGACAGGACAATGCAAACGTTCTGAGAGACTAAAAGTAAATTTTAACACACTTTCAGTTAATTGAGATAAAATTACGAATTATTATTATTACATAATTATGATTGTTTCGCCTAGTAACCTAATAAGTTAAGGTAACATTTATTCTTACATTAAAGGACATAATTAAAAAAAAATCCTTTGATCTCAAGTTACGAAGCTCGAAACTTTTGTATATCTCTATTAGTATGCATAATCGCGATGCTTTTAGTATATTTTCACTAGCGGTTTCTCCTCCCTAGAAAAGTTTATTCAAGTACTAGGCCAGAAGACGTTGCGGTTTCGTTGATGTTTTTATCACCCTCGCAATTGCGGCTACTTCAAATACAAAAATAATTAAGTCGCATAGACACAAAGTTTATGTGGAATATTTATCGATAGCTCTTTACATTTTAATTAATTAAAACACGATAAAATCGAAAGTAGGCTGGCGTGCTTGCGCATTAATACCGTAATTATGCTATGACACCGGATGCTGTTGAACTAGTTCGAGCTAAACTTACTTATTCAGATGCCTAGGTGAAGCTGTCCTGTAACATACAAGTAACACATGTTTTAAAATGATAATTTTTCAATTTGTCATATTGATATTGTCCAAATATGTTACGTGTTTTACAAGACGTAACTGTTAATGTTGTATACATGTATTATTCATACAATTATGAGAACTAATTAAATTCAAATTAAACATAAATTCAATTTCTTTATCCAGTGCCGGGCTAGGCGAATGTTTAAGTGATCGACCATCCCAAGAAGAACCTTACGTATATCCTGAAGTACCAGCGGGTAAGATTTCTTTCATTCAAAGTATCCACTATTTTTTTATATAAAACATATATGTATGTAAAGGTTATTGCTTGAGTTCTATTGTTTAATTTACGTGATATTATTAATATATTTCTAAGAGCAATAACGACTTTTTCTTTTATGACATATTCCTAACAATATATTGGTCTGCCTTATCAGTAAAATCGATTCGTATGCTGTATTCCCCCTATATTTCCGCCTGATTTTAGATGATGCTACAGTATTAGGTCAAGGTTGCGCAACCGTGCTATTTTAATATCATTCACAGTATAGTAAATTTCGTGTTGATCAGACCAATAGCTCAGATCTTTTGAACAACAAGAAAAGTGCTGGTAACTTTCAAATCATGAATTATAGCTGAGAACCCTCTAGATTACATTAGCTTTCAAACAAAAAAAAAATACCGCATCAATTTTGGTCCATTCGTTAGGGAGCTAGGATGTCACACAATAACACTCTTCTTTTTACGAGTACAAATGCAATGTCAATCGTCAGGTGTGACTTTTGACGCGGCGTCGCAGTGCCACCTGCAGTTCGGCGCGGAGGCGGCGGTGTGCGCGCGGCCGGCGGAGCTGTGCGAGCACCTGTGGTGCCTCGTCAACAACACGTGCAAGACTATGCTGCGCCCCGCCGCGCCCGGCACCACGTGCGGCGACGACATGGTAACATGGTCGACACAGTATTGCTTATTCGCATCCAATTGTGAAAACTGAACTACAATAATAATAATGAATTAGCGTCCTGAGGGTAATTTTCAGACGTTAATATTTAAGCTCATTGTTATAAGCAATGATGTGTAAATTTATATTGAGATAATAAAATACGTCTTCAATAAATACGTAAATAAGGTGAATTTCCTCAAATACTTATTTCCAGCCAATAAACAATGTAAAATTCAAGGCTTTTTAAGCTCTTTCGATACATTAAATAACGAATTAGTGATTTAGATCCATAAACCCATTACCTGTCGAAATGTTTCTACCGACAGGAAATAGCAAAAAACATTATTTACTAATTCTTGATAATCATTCAACAAATATAATCTTGTTATACACCAGTGGTGTCAGAACCAGACGTGCGTGGCTCGCACTCCTTCGCCGGTACCAAGGAATGGTGGCTGGGGTCCGTGGAGCGAGTGGAGCGAATGTTCTCGGACATGCGGCGCGGGAGTGTCCACACAGTCGCGAGAGTGCAACAACCCGGAGCCGCTTAACAACGGCAACTACTGCATCGGTGATAGAAGTCGGTGAGTCAATATATAATATCTAGTACCTAGATGAACGAGCTTTGCTCGAAATATTTTTTGGTAAAAAGTGTTTTTTTTAAATATACTTATATGGAACCCCTTCCGAGATTCAGGTTATATATAAAAAATTGTTCATTTAAAGATATTAGATTATATTAATATTTAGTAGAAACACACTCACATTAAGACAGATTCATCTTTGTATATAATTGTTTTTTCAATTATCAACTATATATATAAATTATCTAAAATCCGATAGAAACCTGAACTAGATAATAAAAATTTCATGGACAAGGGCGTTTCATACAATCTGAATTTGCTATACTTCTTTGAAACATTACGTAGGCACGTAGATACATGGTAGATAAAGTATGTAATAATTATTGTTACTTTTAGGTACAAAGTGTGTAACACAGATCCGTGCCCTATCAACGAGCCTACTTTCAGAGAGGTCCAGTGCGCTAAATATAACAACATGACTTACAACAATGAAACTATCGCAGAATGGATACCCTACGTTGATCAAGGTAAGTACCATTACTAACCTAGTTACATAAAGCAAAACATTGGAAGAAATCGATTTGTTGAGTTTTATCATGAGTTTTTTAACCAGACAGTCGAGATATAATTTGAAGTTATGAGTGAAAAATGTTGATATGTCACATATTAGATTTATAGCTGCTCTATGCATGGGTACAAAGTATTATGTGTATATAAAGAATTTTAAACCTTAAAACAACATTCGAGGTTATTAAATAAAAACATATGTAGCTTGAAATTATGGTTATATCTTTGAGTATTTAAGCAAAATTTTGAAGTAATTTTTTTTTTAAATAATAATAATCTGTTCATGTCTTCATATAATATATTTGAAATGCGCGATATATTTCTGGATTTTTATTTAATATTTATTTTCACATTGTTGCAGATAAGCCGTGCGATCTGCAATGTGTACCTCGTGATGGTAAAGACATCGAAGTGATAGGTGTGTTCGTAGCCGACGGCACTCCTTGCAGACAGAGTCTGGGGGCAAGGGACATGTGTATAGCCGGTTCGTATATATCTATAGTTACATATTAAACGGAAAAGTGTTCGTTTATATTAATCCTAGGAACTACCAGTTCGGTTTCATATTTTTCTGTATCCGATAATCCGTTTATTCTATTATGTGTATGCGTAGTAGCACGACGACCCATAGAAATGGCAATAAAAAATCACATTAGTTTTAGTTTGAGATAATTATATTGAACTAGTTTTTTGTTGCGACTATTCTATCCAAATTTTAAAATCCCGTTTCATAACTTTAGGGTTTGAATTTTCAAAAATCAGTTCTTATCGGATGTCTATCATAAAATACTATCTGAGTGTTAAATTTCAATTCAATCATTCAGGTTTTAGCTCTTGTAATCAAATTTAAATCTAACAAAAATCTGGTTTGTCTGATTAACTGATTGATTATCATAGATAAATGTATTTCGAACATTTTAAGTAAGAATATCTTTTTTATTAGGTGTATGCTATAAAGTCGGCTGCGACTGGATAGTGAATTCTGAAGTTGAAGAAGACGAATGCGGTGTTTGCGGAGGAAATGGATCCGCCTGTAAAACTGTACAGGGAATCTACAACAAGGACACCACCAGGCAATCTGGATTTAGTGAGGTGAGACTGTTCTTAGGATTCTATGACTAACTACTATTTTATATGAATAATATTTCTTGTGTAGAGAATTAACGTAAGTATTATTTATAGGTTGCTGTTATACCAGCTGGTTCGAGAAATGTGAAGATTCAAGAAAAAGTTAGCCCAGGCAATTACATTTCCATTGGCAGCGCGAAGTCTAGGAAAATCTATTTAAATGGCGCACGGTGAGGCAATATTTTCAATGAATGATAAATAGACTAGAATTGGCTTAAAAATATTCTTAATTACTTACTAATATTTTTTTCTTGCAGAAACGCAACATTGACAGAGTACTTCGTAGCTGGAGCCCAGGCGATCTACGAGAGAGACCGCGATTGGGAGAAAGTCCGAATAAGCGGACCTCTGGCTGAAGATATCAAAGTTTATGTTAGTATAAAAATTCTGAATTTTAATAAGTACTACACATTTAGGAATGGCATGAGTTAGAATTATCACAAATATTAGTAAATAGTTCTAGCTCCATTTTAAATGATAAAAATTTTGAAGCCTAAATACAATATGGAAACAACCAGACGCCATATTGTGAATGAAGAAAAATGAAAAACAACAAACTACGTTGGTACGTTACCCTTAGAATAGGATTTGAAAATCATCTTTCAATTTCTCTTAAAATTTTTCGTTTCAAAAGACCATTTAGGATTTATAATGAACTAAAATTAGTCAGCAACCTGGTTTTTCAGTGTTTTTTATATATTTATTTCTGTAACAGCAACGCATCTTCCGCGGCAAGCACCGCAACCCCGGCGTGACGTACCAATACACGGTGGACCAGCCGCGCCCGCGCCGCGTCGCCTACCGCCTATCCGACTGGTCGCCGTGCTCCGCGACCTGCGGCGCCGGCCGCACGCGCCGCCACTATGTATGCGTGGACGAGCACCAGCGTGAGTGTCACAGAGTATACAATACTACATAGGATGTGGAGAATCTATAGATAAAAACGAGTAACATATATATGGCGAATACGCTAACACCACCGACACCAATATTAAATGTTCACAGATTATGACAAGTTATGTAGTTTTGACCGAGTACATTAAAATATACTCGAGCTAGTTAAAATTATTTCTTTATTCTTTATTCCGCACACGCAAAAAAAATACAGAAAGGAAAATAATTAGTTATACTATCAAAACTATAAAATTAGTACATTAGTACATAAGATGAATTTTAATTTTAATTAAAAGTATCAATTGAAATGGCAATCTGTCGTGCTTACCTACGGCCTTTGTCTACAAAAAAATAGCCGCCATTACTCGTTAGCGCACTCGATTTAGTCTTGTCAGGGGGATAAACACCTAAATGCGCGCCATCCCTCTACTCTCTCTAAATTCACCTGTATTCATAAAAAAGTAGGCTATTTCAAATAATTATTCAATCAATTACAACATCTCGGGAACCACCTCGATTTTAAATAAAACGATATGCAGGAATATTGACCAGTGTAATAATTCATACAGGCCAGGTAGACCTGTCGCAGTGCTACCACATGGAACCGCCGCGGCACGAGGCGCTGCTGGCGCGCTGCCGGCAGCCCGCCTGTACGCATTGGTGGGCCGGCGCCTGGCAGCCCTGCCGGCCTTGCCACATGCCGGTAAGCTGCGCCCTACAGCCTTTACATATCTAATGCTGGGCAAATGTGATACTAATACAATCTGTACATGACCCACAGCTGGGCAAAAGTGTTACTGACAATGTGCACATGACCCACTGCAGGCAAAAACTTCCCTGTTAAGCAGGCCCCTCTTGCACTCTGGACAAGTGCCCGCAATCAATAGAGGCTCTGTATACTCTGTAATACAATATGTACATAACCTACTACAGGCTAACACAGTCTGCACATGACCCACTACAGGGCAAATATGATATTTGCACAATCTGTACATGACCCCCTGCTAGGGAAAAATGTTACTGAGTCTGCACATGACCCACTACTGGACATAAACTCCTGTTAAGCAGGTCCCTTTTGCACTCTGGGCAAGAGACCAGGGCTCCGCAATCAATGGAGGCACCATAACTCTTGCCAGATTATAGTTCGGTGATTTTGCCTCTCTTAAAATTGGATCGGTAACTCTTTAATCATTATAAATTTTGGTGTTAATAATATATATAATTAGCCGTTCTTTTAATATGGCAGAAAATCAATAAATCTAACAGTTGAATTTAGAAGATGTCTATTTACTCTTTATACCTATTTTAACAAAATAGTCAAAGAAAGAAAGGCCCTAATTTTTATCTCAATGCGCCCAGGGCTTCGAAATATATATCTAATAGGTTAAAGACGGTCCTGCTGTTAAGGAGAGAATTGTGTGCTTAAGCTGTCATGTTGCTCCAATGCAAATTAGTCGTAATTTCTCCCCCGACCTGCATGTCGCGAGGAAACTTGATGAATTGTAGTACATAAAAACACAGCCATTTACAATTTTTGGAATAATTTATTTATATTAGAATAAAAAATCTTGAATGACATTTTATTTATTATTTTGTTCGCAGGGCGAAGAAGCGACTAAAATTCGCAGTGTACATTGCGTAAATAAAATTTCAAATAACGTGGTTAACGACTCAGAGTGTGATTTGGCGACGAAACCAATAAGCACAATAAAATGCGTCGATGTACCGGCCTGCTGAGCACTGAACTAAACGAACGACTGGGATTATACCATAAAATGTTACAAAAAGGATAATCTCACAAGGACAAAATAACTACGTTTAGAATAAACGTAAACGCAGATGGGTTATGAATATCGACAATTTTAATATAGATATCAAGCCCAAAATAAAAAACAAAACAAGCAAATTGTTTAAATTTGGAAACGCTTAAAAGCGTATGCGCGATGATAAGAAGATAGAAAAGGAAATAAAATGATTGTGACGGTAATTTTGAAAGTGATAATTTGCACTAAAGTGTAAGAGACTTATATTTCGAATGTAGTTATGTGAAAGTTTGGGTGACTATGAAAGGTAATTGTTTTGTATCGTTTTGTAGCGACATTAAGAGCCCATCGAATAGGCATATTCACTTACGTTAGTACTCGAATAGAATCATTTGTGGAGACGTACGAATCTCGCTGGATCAGTACATTAAACAATGCTCTACAATTACCACTTACTGCCATATTATTTAAGTAACCTATAGTTTAACGTAATCTTCGCTTAGTTTTAACAACTAATAATTTAACAAATCTGTAACAGTATTAAAGTGGTGTATGTATTTTATTATACGAACCGGCGTGAAAATGTTATAGTAGATATGTACTATGAAATTTGGACCAAAAATATATTAGAAATCAAATTCACGTTGCCATAATCGCGGTTACTGCCAATATGACACTTGTGTAATAAGTATTTTTTAAGAATTTACTAATAAACATAAATTCATATTTTTATACAAATGAATCACTCGAATGTACACTCAACACATTACTAAGACAATTTATTCAACTAGTCATTAAAGTAACCGAAAACAGTTTTAACAGACAATAAGTTTTATCTTTAATCTATCCAATTGTTTTGTAATATTTTTTATTGTAAATTTGTGTATGGTTTAAATTTATGTGTATAAAAATAATGAATTTAACTGCCTACTTTTAGAACAAATGCCGATATTTAATATTAACAAGAACTGTTTGTGTCCTCATTATTTTTCCAAGTGATTATGCATAATGTATTTAGTATTTTTATTTATCGTATACCTAACTATACATTTAGGTGTAATTTTGTAAATGAGTTAACTGACGTTTCGGTTCTAAGAATCGTCAGGAGACAATTCATCTATCGATTGATACACAATTTTAATTTCCAATTTCTTATTGAACTAACCCCTAGTAGCATACGTATTTACACTGGAATTATTATTATTAACATTGTAAAAATATCACACTGGCGTATTAAATATAATTACAATTGTGTATTTAATTAGAGATGGCAATAAAATTGTGCATTGTTTTCAATTGTTTCATTGAATGTTTTAATCCCTAAACTAATTAAAATTTTAATTATATAGACATCGCAGTTAATGAAAAGATTTTTTTTAATAATGTAACTTTAGAATGTATGAATATTTATCATGTTTTACGGAATAGAATAAAACTTAATTGAAACAAAGATTTCTACGGTTTCGAAACTATCACAAAATAGATTTGGAATACATTACATGCAAATAAATGCTCGTTAGTGATGTAGTATTGTAACTTTATGCTCAAAATAGAATCTTACATTGTTACTTTGTAACATTCTTGGTGAAGGATCGCAGCAAAGTAAACCAAATTATTAAAATCGGACAAGCGTGAATCGGATATCCGTCATACTATTATCGTCTACGTATTATGTCAGTGTTTTTGTTTAAGCTTTAAGCGATCAATACTCTCACCTAGAAGTCTAGACCAATCAGACCTCAGTGCGCACGTCGACTGCCATTAAGAATTTAACAAATCAAAGTAGAGGGATAAATATGGCGGGATTTAGCAAAAATATCAATTAAAAAATTTGTTTTCAAATATGTTTTTAAAATGAATCATTGCAAATAAAGATACCTTAAATATTATACAATTTTTAACGACTACTTTGACGTAGTGGTAATGAAAGTCTTTAGCGCTTGCGGTTACAGAATTAATTTTTTCCCGCTCGGAAATTAATCTATCAAACAGGAACTATTTAATTGTTTATGCGTAATATTAGATAATTTTCAATCAAAAAGTTAATATACATTTTATAATATACTTTTTATAAATATTGAATAAAACCAAAACATTATATAATTATAGCTTTTAATTTTTATTTATTAACTAAAAATTTGTGACACGTATAAATTAAAATATAAAGTAATATAAAAAATACAAGTTACAAAATCACAGAGCAAGTACAGAGATCTAATCAAATTCGAATTCACAACTTTAATGTTTACTGTAGAGTAAACGATAAGGAATGTTTTTAAAGTTGTGTAAACTGAAATTGAATATTACAAACTAATGGCTTAAATACGACATTTATATCGTTATAGTGAATCTGACAAGAGTACTTCTTATGAAATATAACTACCACATTTAAAGATCTTTTAAGAAATATCTCCTCTTTGTCTATAGAGGTCTTATCGTAATAGTTAGACAATAGTAAGTGGACATATAACTGTCAATATATTTTGTATACATTCCGTTGCGATGCTACAAAGTGAGTTGAAATGTAAAGGAATAGTTCATATTCGAGGATACGACATTTATATCTTAATAACATTCTAATAATAACCAACAATTATTTTTTGTTTTGCATTTTACGAGTTTATCGCACTTTGTTGCATTTTGATACACCAATGATTGATACATAAAACACATACTTATATTTCAATGTTAAATTGACCATTTAAATAAAGTATAGACACTTAGAGAGTTAATAAATATATATAGTACCAAATAACATCTAGGCTCAAAATGGACTGAACAGTTATGATGACTATTTGTCCCTGTCACCGTTCGCCCCTCTTTTCTTCTGAAAATTGAAAAATACCTTCTATTTACATAAAATCAAACACAAGTTTTCATAATCAATTCTTTATTATATCGTAAAAACATTTTTATTAAACTAAATAGTTTCAGAGCTAATATCTTTTGACAAAATTGCTTCTGATGACACGTCAAATCGTACATTTTTCTTTTTTGTAGGATATTTCTGTAAAATTACTACGATAAATATATACTTTTTTACTGAGATATGAATTGTAAACTTGAATTATTATATTGCTCAATATCAAACTTATTAAAATCTGAAGCATATATAGAGGCTAATAAACAATACTATGTCAAGCCACATGGATTTCATTTTGAAAAAATGGCGTCTAAATATGCTTTATACATAGCTTTGACTATTCTTAATAAATATTTTTGAAGAAGTCTATATCTATCTTTTCATTTCTATTTTAATAAAAAGTATAATTAGTTAAAAGCAGATTGGTGTAATAAAAAGTTTTATTTATATATGAGATTGTTGTATTTAGCAAAATATGGTACATATTTCAATATTCGATAATTGACTAAAATGGACAATTAAAAAAATCCCCGACAATCTATTCAATAAGACCATTTCAATAAACACCACCACAATACCTCAGCTGTAAGTTTTTGAGGAGTTGTGTATCCTGCTGATTCCAGATGATGCTGCAGCATCAGGTCAAGATTATGTAACTGTGTTATTTTAGTATCATTGAAGTCATTGTATAATAAATTTGGATTCAATAAGATCCATAGAAGTTGCTCAGATCTTTTCAATAACCATAAAATAATTGATTACTTTCAAACATATGAACAGATCTTTATATTATAGCTAAGAAAAATTAATATACAAATCCTAAAATTTGATTTTTTTTTTTATATTTTTAAGAGTGTACAACTGCACATGTGTTGTGGATGTACTGTCTGCGGCACCAACTCATTGTTTTGCCATTAATGCATTGTGTATTTAATCAGGATACTGATCAAATCAATTCCACACACAACATTTACTATTATTTTTTAAAGAGTGTACTAGTGTGCTTCGTATCCTGGCTGCGGCATCAAACCAAGAATTCCATAATTTTTAATAGTTATGAATGCATAGGTGTTTAAAATTTTACGTCACATGTATGTTTGAAAGTAAATCAAATTAAAAATGCTTAAAAAATTTTGTACAATGTTAAATATACATTATCAAAACACATCAATATCTATAAATTAGACTTATTGTGGGTTGACACATTATTGTTTATCAGCATCCAAGATGTGTAAGTTTATCAATAAAATTTATCATACCTTATCTTTAGCCCTTGGATCTGCATTCTTGGACCTTTCCTTCTCAAGGTCAGTGTGTAGTGAAGCAAGTTCAGCGGTCAACTCAGATTGAACAGCTCGTAGCCTCTCCACTTCAACCAATATTTCAGCCTTATCTTTCACTACAACAAAAAAACATATCAATCACCTGTAAACCAAAAAATAAAAGTTCATTTACTGTTTATATCACTTATTATTTATATAAAAACTAGTTGGTCCTATGACTATCATTGCATAGGAAAATTCATCCCCTTTTTAATCATTTTTCGATTCAGTATTGCAATACTAGAATCCTATATCCTTTACCAAAGTCCCATCTGTCAATATACAAAAAAGTCATAAAAATAGGTTCAGCTATTTAAGTGGGAAAATTAACAAATAAACAAACAGATGGAATTACTTTCTTGTTTAGAATGTAATATGAATATAGACTTGAGATTGCAATTAAGTTAACTTTCCTAATTTATACATTTACAATAAGTATAACAGTTTACTTACTTTCACCCTGACCAAGTATATTGCATAGCTTTTTATTTCGAGATTTCACTGTAAGCAGCTCATCCTTTAAATTCTTAACCTCTTGGGTTAAAGCTGCTATTTCTTTATCTTTCTTCTCCAAAGCTTCTGTGAACTGTAATCGTGTAATGACCTCGTCAGGTACAGTTTGATGTCGTACTCTTGCTATAATTTTGTCTTTCAACAGTTCATTCTTTGCTTCATCCTCTACTCTATCAAAAAACTTTGTATCTTTGTCAGCTGGTTTTGGATCTTCTGGTAAAATTTTGACATTCACAACTGAAAGATCAAACATTAAAATGTACATAGTGCAATATTTCATTACAAATGAATTATCTACTCAAGTCTATAAAAATTTAATAAAATATATCAATCATAATGTAATAATAAAATAAAATAAATAAAAAAATAATTAATTTACAATTTGGTTCATCTGCATTTGTGACCATCTCATTAAACTGTTCAAGACTCATAACATTTTTCTTCTTCTGCTTCTTGTTTCCAGGGCGAGCTTGATCATCTGATTTCTTCTCTTGGTCAGCTTCTTTCTTTAACTGTTTATACACATCTTTCTTTTCTTCATAATCAAGTTTAGATAGAAGAATTGCCTAGAAAATGTTTGTATGCATGAGTGAGCTAGTTTGTTTGTGTGTTTAAGTGTGTACAAATCTAAACACTACTCGGATTTGAAAAAAAATGCTTTTGCATTAGGCAAGTATTTATCGACGAAAATAAAATTATATTAAAAACTAGGTAATTTTATCCATAATTTTATTTTATGAAGCACAAAAGACATATAAATTACAAATTAAAGACAACAAATTTGTGACTTAAATGAAGAAAATTTTAAGTTAATAAAAACTGCTGATCAGATCTCAACAACAAAAAATATTGTTATTTTCAAATTCATGTCTGACAACGTATTCTAACTAGAATTAATATAACTATTAAAGGCAACTGATAGTTGTTAATTAGATGCTTATTATTACATACTTATTTTTATAATTTAAGTTAACTTACCTCTTGAAGTTGAGTTTCAAAGTTGCCATCAACAATTTCTTCATCTTTCTGCTTCCACATCTCCCATTGTTCAGTGGTAGCTTCAACCAGCTTATGCTTGCGCTTCTTCGTTACTGGCTTTAAAAATACGTAAACGTGAAATGCTGATTCCTTAAAAAAGAAACTAGTGTTTCCAAAAATATTTTTTCAAATTACCTGAGCTTTTGTGTTTATGTTCTTTGGTTTTTTTGGAGGCTCTATTTTCTTAACTGCATTTGGTTTAGTCTTCTTAGACGCCTGATTATCAATAGATGGGTCGTCGTCTTCTATTTTGAGACCGGCGAAGCGGGATTGTACAACAAGGGCAGCCATTTTCCAATGAAAACTAGAAGAGTGAATTATTAAAGTAAAAAATCAACAATGTTAGTACTAACTAAATACAAATAATAATCATGATAAGCACTGTTTTAGACTACATAACAAAAAAAATAATAAAACATTATGAAACTTAAGTCGTTTTATTTACCGCGCACTCAATAGAATTATTTTGCTATTCAAAACATATTATTGATTTTGTGAAGTAAGTTACCTTTAATTTGAGGATTGTCGTTTAAAATTTATTTATATTTCAATTTATTATTACAACTTTTATGTAAATAATAAATTGTAAATGTAAGAGTGAGATAGCTACTGTCAATAAAGCGAGACAGAGTTATATTTTTTATTCGATCAAACTCGTAGTAGATTCATAGACAATTATTTCTATCGGTGATAAGTACTCAAATACACTATCAACAAACATAAAGTTATGAAAATTAATGTGAATAATTTAATCGATTTTAAGCTAATAAAAAAATAATACCGTAATATAGAGTTTATTCATTTATTTTAATAAGGAGGATATTTTTTTATTGGATTGTAATAATTTATCTTCGTGAATATTTATTATTATTACAATTTGATTTTTGGTTTTTGACATATATTTCACACGATTTGGCGCGTTTGGCAAATGACAAGTTTAAAAGTTAAATGTTTAAACTATCATAAAATGATATAATTTCAAAATTATATATAAAATACAATATGAAATTACAGTGTCAAGTTGAAGTTATTAATAGAGTTCATTGCAGTTTAAATATAAGGACTAATGGCAAATATTTGAAATCTACATTAGCTTTAGGAAAAGAACCTAAGACTGAAAAAGAATACTTTATATTACACTTTTCTTCAGTTAATAAAAATGGAACTAAATATAAACTGAAATCTATGAAACAAGTATTTGTGAAATGTTTGAATGAAGGTAAAGTTACGATAAGGTTTGAAGAGCCCCCTCACGACCTTTGTATAAAGAGTGAAGTTATACAACTTAAAAGTTTTATGAGACTATTGAAATCGTGTATTACCGGAGATATAAAAGACTTAAAACTTTCAAATTTATCTTCCATTGGCATTACAGCAAAAGATATTGCTCCAAGAAAATTAACTATCAATGATCGATCGGAATTTCCTGTTAAAGGTTTGCCCAGAACATTAGAATCCTTATATATTTCAGGACTTAAATTATGCAATTTTCGAAGAGATATTTTATTGTTAAATCATTTAGTTATCTTAGACTTAAGTAATAATGAAATTGAAAAAATACCTGCAGAATTTGGTAAGTATTAAAAATCAAGCAATTTAATAACCTTATATGTTACACATTTCAAACTCCAAATATACTTTATTAAAATAAGCTTTTATAAGGTATTTCAAATCATTAAATTTAAAGTTTTTTATGGCAACTACCACCAGCTTGGTATGTGAACTCTACTAAAAAGTACTAGTTTTAAAAATGATTTTTACAATATTGTTGGACTATTACAATTTATTTTCAATATAGTGTTAAAAAAAAACAACATACAATAACAACATATATTAGGTCCATGCAATTTTATCTTTCAAATAATTTTATACAATGCAATTAGCCTTTTTTGTGAGCCACTATAGAACACATCAATCTCAACAGATGATTGCGGGTTCAAACCCCAGTTAGCACTGCTGAGTTTTCAAGTGTTAAATTTGTTTTTAAATTCATCTTATGCTCAATGGTAAAGGAAAACATGCGGAAACCTACTTGTGCCAGAAATTCTGACACATGTATATCTACCAACCTGCAGTGGAGCATGGTAGATTAAGCTTTAAAACTTATTATTAAGATAGGGGGCCTTTTCTCAATAGTAAGATAATTACAGGCTGTTGCTTTACTTTGCTTTTTTTAGCAAATATAGCTACATTTCTAACTCCTATTCTTTTTCATTCCTTTCCCTTTTAGGTTGATAATTGTGGCTCCTATGGCATGTATGGTTGGCAGAGATCACTTAACATTAAAGTGTCCCATCAGCCCTTTTGACAACAAAAAAAAATTTTTTTTATAACAAAAAAAAATATATATTTTTGTATACTAGCTACTTAGGAAGCAAAAAAAACTTATTTTTAAAATGAGGAATTTGTCCTGTTATTTAATAATTGATATTTTCCAGGAAGACTACCAAGTATCTGTGAACTGTATTTGGCTAACAATAGTCTTGGAATAAAGGATACAGTAGATTGGAGATGGCTCTTAGGATTACAGGTACATTAATTAACATTTCTTTAAAAACAGAAAAAACACTTTTTTAATTCAGCCTTTTATTTAGACTTTAATGTCACAAAATATTAATGGAACAATTATTACTTTGTTTCAAATGACATATATTTATGCACATAGATTATGAACCACAGGATTATATGAAACTGAATTTTTATTACTAATGAAACTAAATTTAAATTTTATCTTGTAAATTATAACATGTCATTGACTTCAGATCTGAACTAATTAAATTTATTATTGATTTTAATGGTGTATTTCAAATTATACAGTTTTTTCACTCTCCTATATAGTTTCCATGTTTTGCTTATGCTGTGTAATAACATATGCAATAAAATGTCTCTACTGATAGGTCTTGGTTTGATATTAATTATTATGTAAGTAAATAAAAGTATTCTTGTGAATTTAGTTTAAAACCTTTCATTGCATTATTGTGGCTATGCTATGAAAATTAATGGAAAGAAAAATGTTTTTCATTTATGGGTTTTTATTGTTAAGCTAGTAAATGGACAACATTTGGTTATCCATTTTATGCATAAATATAATGATCACCTATGGCAAGAATAATACTTATAACTTGATCTCAGACTTTCATAAATGGATTTCAAAATAAAAGTGGTTCCTATTTATTGATTATTTAGTGAATAATTTCTACAATTTCGATGTTTTCATAAGCATAGAAAGCAGTTAGAATTATAAAATATATTTATTTTATTATCTTTTGTTGTATATTATATAATATATAGTATATTAAATATGTACATATGTTAAAGACATAAATTACTCGGTTAATTCAATTTTGAGCACAACATTGCTTGTATTACTTTTTTATTGAGATTCCGAATTATATTTTCTAATGTTATCAAGGAAATGTTTACAATTATCCGTCTTTATTTAACAAATTATTTAGAGGTTCTCCTGACTTTTTATGTTCAGGTAGTTTAACTTTTCCTCTTGCACAGCACATTCCTAGTGGTTCAACTTCTATTTCCAATTTTTCAATTTGATCAAATTCAAATGAGGCATTGTATTGATCATCTGGTTCAAACGGAAAATCAATTTCACATGGAGCTTGTTCATTTAGATACTGCATCTGTATTTGTTTCAAACGTTCATCTCTTTCTTTTTGGCGTCGTCGAGATGAATATGCTGCTCTTCTTCTTTTTGCTTGATCTCGTAAATACTTAAGTCTTTCTTCCCGCTGTTCGGCTAATTCTTCTGTTCGCTTTTTATAAATTCTGGCTTTATCACGTTCATTGTGAGCTAAACGTTCTTGATCAGTGCGATTTAATCGTCTTTGACGTTCTTTGATTGCTTGTCGAGTACGGCGGCCTATATTCGATCGTCGGCGAGGCATCACACAGATGACGGTCAACTTTTTATAAATGAATGAGATAAATTAAATCCAACAATTTCAATAATCTTTAGTTTTTCGAAAACTGATAATATAATGAACTGAACTTCTCAACTGCAATAAAATTATATTCCTGTCTACAATGAATCTCTATGATTGAATGGTCATGAAAATAATCAATAAATGAGTTATAATAACACCTTTTTCCGCACACAAAAAAGCTTCGACAATCTAACAAATAATGGTCTAGAATATACGTAATATTTTATCTACAGTTCGGCATTAATACTGTTGACTGAGATTGTTGTCACCTATATACAAACTAAAGAGTATATAATATATATAAAAACCGTTGCCATAGTAAACATCGTGTAGTAATTGTTGCCATAATAACCATTGACATGGTGACTGTTTCTCAACCATACAAAATACTTGGAATTTCTCGTTTCCGTAAGAACGTAGAAATAGAAAACTTAATTACAGGGGTAAATACCGGCATAGTTTTATTTTTATTTACATTTAATTGATCATATTTGAAAAAAAAAACTTGGTTTATTATAAATAATTTTACACATGTAAGAGTATAATAAACTTTTAATTTCAACAATAATATTGATTGTAGTTATTATAATATAAACAGGGTTTTTTTTAATCCTATTATTAGATTGATTTTCCTTATTATTAGAACGGGGCACAATCGTCTTACATGACGATGTAATTGAAATTTTTGAGATATTCAACCCCCGACCCAAAAAGAGGGGTGCAGTAAGTTTAACGTATGTGTCTGTCTACAGCATGGTAGTACTTTAACGAATGGGCCAATTTTGTTACGGTTTTTTTTTTCGTTTGTAAGCTAATGTAATTAATGTTTCTAAGCTAAAATTTATAAAGATCTGTTCAGACGATTGAAGGTATCAGTTTTTATATAATTGCTGAAAGGATTCAAGAAAACTGTATGGTCTTATCGATTCGAAATTTACTATATTGTGACTTAAATTATTGAAATAACACAGTTGCGTTGTTATATTAACCTGATACACCATCATCTAGAATCAGCAGGACACACAACTTCTTAACGGGTGTTGGAGGTCGATGAAACGATGTTATAGGGTTATATCAAATTTTATTAATTTTTAAATTAAGTTATCATGATTTAAAGACGAGTTAATTATATACTTACACGTCTTAAACATAACGCCTTGGTTACATTAAAAAAAACTGATTTTGGAAATAATTTGACACATTAAAAAGATAGAGCTAGAGGTATAATAAACATTTAATACAATGAAGTAAAATTTTATATATATAAATATTATAACGTGGTATTAATTTTCAGATAACTAAAAAGTTGAAGCTTCTAGATCTCAGTGGAAATAAAATAAGAGATCTACCAAAAAGTATATGGAAATTGCAAAATTTGATAACACTCAAAATAGATAATAACAATCTTAAAAGATTACCCGCTTCTTTGGGCAGAATCAGCACCTTGAGGTATTTTCTTTTATTATTTTACTCTTAACAACACATTTCATTATTTAATATGTTTAAGTTTTTTTGTTTTAGTACAAAATTAAAATGATAACATTTGGGTATAGTCCAGGGACCTAATGCCGAGGTAAAACCGTCTTACGTGAAGATATCATAGAATTATTTTTTTATTAAAAAAAATAATCATGGTGTTTTTTTACCAACCTGTCTTGGGTTGTAAAAAAATCCGTAAATTATATGCCTACTTGAAAACATTGCCTTGGACGCGTATTTTCGATATAAAACTTTTATTTTTATCGATTTTATTTCTTATAATATTATATTATGTATATTCATTAATTTAATATAAATGATAAAAAACGTCTAACAAAAATAAAATAACAGGCTAAAAATCCTTATTGTAAAACTGTTAGAGTTAGGCAATCGTTATTTATAACTGCTACAGTAATTGCTTAAATAGACAATCAAATTTTATTTGAAAAAAATGAAACGAATGCCAAAAAGATTTGTAATCTCTGAAATGAGGTAAATTTCTCATATGACGATTTAGCCCTACAAAAATAGACGGAATTTTGCACTTAACAATTTTCATGTAATTATAACATCTAAAAATGTAATATTCAACTATGTTTTCTTTGTAAATAATACAAAAATCATTTAAGCGGACATTAAATTACATATGTAGTCTCAAAATATTATAAGTTTCAAAATTTTACATTTAACTTAGGTAGCACCTGTCACTCACGATTCACTTCAAAAACACAACTGGACCTTAATCACTGCTTCACTCACTTCTTTACTGATTCATGGAAATGTTATCGACACCGATTACTGTATATATTTTACCGACACAGTTAAAGCTTTAACAACCGTCAAAGCTCTCCCTAGCGCCTGTAATTGTGAGGAGACGGATTTACCCCGCGGACAGAATTGCCCATTGACTTTATAGAACAATCATGTAATTTTTCAGTTTGGAACAAAAATCTCTAACTACATCTGGATTTTTGCAAGACATTTTCATAATACTACAAACTAATTCCATTTCTAATATAATTTGAATTATTACATTAATTATTAAATCAAATTAATGTTTTAATTAAAATATAAATTCATTTATATAAATAAAATCAGTTTTATAATAAATTATCGATGTTTATTAATTATTTTATTTATTAATTCACAGGTATCTTACTGTGTCACAGAATCATCTGCAGTCTTTGCCATGTGGATTAATGCAATGCCGATTAGACTACATAGATCTATCATCAAACATGTTTATTTCCGGAAATGGTAGTATCAAGACAGTCAATCACTCTCAATGGGAATTCTATATCAATAGCTTAGTACACATTGCCTCTAAGGTCGTTTTAAATAATAAATTTTTCTATGCGCCCAATATAATACCTTGGACGTTAGTTGAATTTTTAGATAATGCTAATATGTGTCTATGTGGTAAACCAGTTTTGAATGACTCTTATTTCGTTATCAAAGAGTTTGAGCTCAAGGACTTATACAGAGTTGTAGTTTTTAATAATAATCATAGCTGTGCTGTTGGGTTTGAGTGTTTCTTTTGTTCTCCTAAGTGTTTCACAAAATAATATAATTACGTTCTCTATATTACTAAATAAAATTATTTATTATCATAACTGTATTTTAATTCTTGTAAACTTAATTGGAACTTAAGTGTATTGTTTAAGAAAAAAAATTACATAGTAAAATTTGAAGTCATTTCTTTAATATTTACAAAAACCAGTTGCAAGAAGTATTAACTTATATTCATAAAATACAAATATTATATAACAGAAATAAAAACATGTTCACTGTATTGTGACACACATTAAGAAAAAAAAATCTATAAATTATTCAATCCATCTAATCTCCAATTTAATTCTTGAATAACTGGAGCTATTCTTAGATGAGGCTCTGAAAAAAAAAAATTTAATAATAAAGTATTTCTCTTTGTTGTGATCTTCACCTTTTAACCGCTAGACTGATTGTGATGAATTTTGGTGTACATTTACATGAGCCAATAGGTGCCTATAAGCATTTGCAATACCCGAGCATCACAAATGCATCACTGGCATAACAGTAAATATTAAATAATCCATATAAGGTAAAGCATTATGGTGATTGATATTAAAAACACGATCATGATTGTTACTCTTGTTAAAATATATACTCTCGTCTAAAAGATAACTTACTAATAGGATATTAATAAGTGTTTAATAATAAGTTTCAGGTCTATATTTGAATGTAAAAGATCTTGATAAAAAGATCTATAAATAATCAGAAGAAAATAAAAACTGTTTATATGCTTTTCATCTTTTTACTTCAAACTTACCTAATGTAGCGATACCTTGAGGAATAACACTAAATCCTTCTGGAACGTTTTCTGTAGCAATAGCCGCATTTGTTGCATCCAATGTGAATGCGTTACTCCAGATCTGTTTCAAGCTATCTTTCATTTCTTTCAACAATCTTTCCAGACTTGACTAAAAAATGCAATATGTTATAAAGTTTAAGTTACTTAACATAAAAAAAAAATATTTTAGAAAACAAAAATACAATGATATGATTTTTTCTGACATTTAAAGTCAAACCAAAAATAACATCATTATAACTATTCAGAGACATCGCAATGTTGTTATATGTTTTAGTTGTTAGACGAGAATTTCACTTATAACTTTTGCTCAGACTTTCATAAAGATTTACATAATTTTTTTGTTGAATTTACTGTGAGTAGCTTATTTTGACATGCACATTTTTCTGTTACTAGGTTGCAGAGTTATTTTATATCAGTTACGAGAATAAGACTTGCATATGTTATTCTCGCCTTAGACTGAGTAAAGTAAATATTTAGAACAATAAGTTGATATGCTTTTGTGAGCTAAAACATTCTGATATCGAAAACTTTTAAAAATTTACCTGAAGAATTAAAGCTTCATCATCTTTACCTAAGCATGATAAAGCTACATTTACTTCCTTAACATGCAGTCGTAGTTCATATGTTGATGTAATAAGACTATGTAGAGCTAAAACAAGAGCGGTATCCTCATACTGTGATCCTTCTTTAAGTGATGCGACTTTACGCTCATGCTTTCTTCTATTTTTACTTGATCGGAATGACTTTCTGTTGGTGGAAAATGAAATCATAAATCTATACTATATCTAATTAATATAAAAATTTGTTTGTTTATTCATATCTTATCCACTGCTACACTGTTCATCCGATTGCGATCAAACTTTGGCAACTTATTGTTGGCATTTACAAGTTTATAGACATAGTACAATTAACATCCAATAGGTGGCGCGCGTGGTACTTGCCAGACAGAAAATAAGTTTAAAATTATAAATGTACATCAACATGAGCGAAACCGCGAGCAAAAGGCAGTTTACAATAAAAAGCTACTGAAATGTAAATTTGAATGCCTACAAATTACATTTGAGTAACAGTAACTGATTTAATAAAACCGAATAAAAAAAAGACGATGTTCTCAATTCATCGATGAATTTTTATGTATGTACACTAAAAACAACATGACCTAACATGATTACCTAATTGTATTTTTATTTGAAAAGATGTACTCTTCCCCTTGGTTCCATAGAATTTTCATCAAAGTCGATTCAGTAGTTTTGTTTTAAAATCAAAATAATTGAAATAAGTATGTCATTCAAGAAAATGATATATACATATATATGAACCTGTCAAGTATCAAAATTTTACAAATGTGAAGCTGTAAGGTATACTTATAGTATATTTTAATAAAATTTCTCTTAAAAAAAGTATACTCTACCCTGATCCTGAAGATGAAGCAATAGTACTTCCAGCATCAGAATACAAATCACTATCCTTGTTAGCATAAGGTGTATCATACTCTTCCATAGACTTTTTACTTTTAATTTCTCTTACAATTTGAAGACGATTTCTGTATTTGATAAAGTTATTCCAGTTTGTCTCTAGCAAATCTCTTAATGAATTATATTCTTCTATTAGTGATGGCAATAGTTTCTTTTCTAAAAAAATTATACAAATAAATATTATTATTTTTTAAATAATTTTACTTTATAACAGATTTTTTTTTAATTGATTACACACCTAGGAAGTCCAAATGATTAAATTTAGCACACAACTTCATTACTGTCTTGTATTGTCCACTCTCAATTGCAAAATTTATAACATCTTCATTATCTTCAGATAATTGCTCCAAAACTAATAACGCATCTTTGAACCGTTTCTCTTCCTTCAATGTGGTAGCAAGTTCCCTAAACATTAAATAATATCAATATACTATTTAAAGTATTAGATATGTAAGACTTATTATATACACTGACAAAATATCAATCACATTATTAATCGAACATAAAAGGACAAAATTATATAATAACATTTAGATTAAAACCTTACCAACAAAACTTTTTAAATTCTTCTCTAGGTTTTTGTTGAGCTAATTTCAATGCCAATTCCCATTCCAACGCCTCTTTGTAACATTCAATGGCTTTGTCAATTCTTCCTGCCCTTTCAAAAATTATGCCTGCTTCTATAAATTGTTTCTTTAATTTGAGATACAATCCAAAGTCATCAGATATTTGTTTATATATTTCATCTTCAACAGAAAACAGAGCTAAGGCTGCTCTATACAGACTGTGATATTTAACAAATGTTCTTAATTCCCCATATTTGTTTGGTCCACATTTTGCAAGACTTTGTACAGCTTTGTCAAATCTTTTCAAATGCTTATTAATTGTAAATTTTTTGTAGTTTTCATCCATTTCATTTAAATCATTAAGCATAGAAATGTACTCCTTGGGATCCTTCTGTGATTTGTTTGCAACTAACAATACAAGATCAAAATCATACATTCCCAGTGCAACATCAAATAAATTTTCTACATTTACCATGTATAGAAGATATTTTAAAGCTTCATCAGATGTGACTGGTAGCTTTGTTCCACCAGATTCTTGTTTCTTCAGTTCTTTTATAAGAATAAGTGCTTCCTCTAAATCATTTACAGTATTTTTCTTAACAAATGTTGTTAATAATGGTAGCACTCTATTTGCACTGTCTGATGCATTTGTTAAATGTGATCTTACAAGATTACACACAAATTGCACCTTCATTTGCAATACTTCATTTGGCATAGATTCTCTATTAGTGTAACTACTTTTATACATAGTTTCTGTTACATCAACATTTTCAAGGTCTGATAGGAATAAACTAAGCCAGGAATTGTTCTTTATAGTATTTAGGAAAATATCAATGTTTTCTTTAAAAAGCTTAGGATTGTGATCATATATTAAATTAAGATTTATTCTTTGTTTTCTCATTAAATCAAAAGCTTCATAATATTTGTGTGAATCTAAGTATTCTCCAATTATTTTGAGAGACAGGGGACGAGGTTGTATTGTTTCTAAATTACCCCTAGGCATTTGAAAGACAGTCCTTGTATCTTTTGGCACAGATATTATCAGTTTTGCCCCCCTCTCTATTTTTCTTTTGTATATATCTGATTTTTCAACCTTGTCAAAAGATTCAATACTATTAAGTCCCACTTTTGTAAGTTCCACACATAAGAGCATATGTTTCAATGTTGTCAATAATAAATAACCAGTATGAACAAAATAAGAATTAACATTATTCATGACCATTTCATTCATCAGGTATAAGCAGCCTTTATGTGATAAGCCAAGAAAATAAACATCATTATCTATTGATAGAACACTGAATTTTGGACAAGGTTCAGGGAATGAAACCTTATGAGGTGTAACTGTTCCATCTGAGCAATATTGTAAAATTTCCCCAGAGTCTAGTTGCAGAAATGCCATCGATACACTTGATGGGTGGCAATGGATTCTTGTTACTCCTGATGATATAGGCTGTGTGTTTTCTTTTATTATAACATCCTTTGATATTTTATATTGAATTAATTTATAACAGTTATCATCATCAACTGTTACACACAAAAATGTTTCATGATCTAACAAATGCCAATTATAATATTGAAATGGAAAAATATTTTCATTAAAAGGAATCATTTTTGATATTTCATATTTTAAAGGGTTTTTGTTGGTTTGTTCTACAAAAACTAAACTGTTATTAGTTATTACAACAAATGTATTTGAGTTAAAATTAGAACAATTCTCAGAAGCAAATTGTACAGAATTAATTTCAGAATCCAATTCAATTTCTAAATTAGCCATTGGGGGAGGAACAACAGAGTATCTAAATGCAGAAATCAAAATTTTCTTTCCATCAATAACAGTCACAACCGCATCATCATCTTCAGTTTTTCCTTTACTATGATCTATATTCCATATCCAAGTATAAGAATAATAATGGCCATCTTGTAATAAAATATGCATTTTCTTATTGTTGGACACATTAAAATCATTATCCCATATAATTTTGTTTATACTCTGTTTGAATACAAGAGTCTGTTTAAGATACCAATGATAATTACTGGTTGTAAACAATAAGACTTTATGAATATTTTCCAATGTATCTTTACATAATATTGTCAAAATTTCTGAATCAGAACTCCAATATAAATCTTCGACAATTGTTGTTGAATTGATAGGTATAACAAACTCTCCATGCTTGAGGCCATTTTTCTCAAAAAATGCAATGTAATGCTTCTCACCTTGTTTCTGTGTTGTTGCAATTAAGTTTCCACTAGGTCTCCAGGAAAGATTGGCTTCTAGTCCTTGTTGTTTTTCACTGGTAAATTGCAAGTTACCTTCTCTATCAAAAATTTTAAACCTTCTGATACCTTCCATAGGAAATCCTACAGCAAACAGGCTGCCATCACCCCTCCATGAGACTGTAACTTTATCACTGGTTTCCGTGGTATCTAGTATAACAAAGTAAAATCATTTTAAATTAAATAATCAAAAGTAGGTTTATATAATTCACATAAATATGAAGAAATTTACTTGAGACTACTTCAGTTTTTACTCTAGCTTGTTTTCCTGCTGATCCATGAAACTGTGTCTCCTTTTTACCCCAACCAACAGTTATAAACTGTTTCTCTCCAAATTCTTCACTTAATAAGTTAGATTCATTTATTGCATCATATGTACAGGACATTAATATTACATTTAAATCATTTGTTACTAATACTAATAATTCTTGGTCAGGACTCCATTCCATTGCCTATAAATATAACAATCTGTTATGTTGCTAGTAAAAGTTAAAAAAAAAACTTTAAAGGGTCTTTGAAAATACATTTTGAATTTAGTTGCGTATGTGTAGATTGTATGTCACTAAATCTTTATATAATCAAATAAAGCTTATGATTTCAGGCTCTCATTTCATTTTCCTACATAGTGTTCGAAATAAATAGTTTCCTAGTAAAAAAAATATATTTAAAACCAATTTTGTAATTGAATTAATTTATGATCTTAATAACAATAATTTAATACATAAGAAGTACTTACTAATAATCCATTATCACAAACTCCCACTAAATCACAATCAACTCCAAAGTTGTTTAAAGCAAAAAGTTCTCCATTTGCCAACCCAATGCTTATTGAGTTAATTAAACTCAAAAACGTTATGTTTATTGGTCTGTTTTCTGGAGATGCTATTTCTGATAGATCTTTTGTCCACTTAATTTCACCATCGGAATCTACATTGCTGACAACGAAGTTGTCTGAACATGTGAAAAATTGTCCGAGTCTAGACTCCTCATGGTGACCATAGCAGACACAAAACTTTTCTTGTGAATTATAAAATCCTTTTTTTGAACAAACTTGCCACATACATAAGTTTCTCATGATTTTTAAAATTGTAAGTTAGTATTTTGGAAACAATAACTTTATTAAATACACCCAATATCTTATATACTTAAGTTTTTATTGTGGTCTTTAACCACGTTATTTTCGCAAAACAAATGTCAATATCAAATGTCACCGATTACACTGGAATCTAATAAACGTCAGCTTTGACAACTTGCATGCAATTAATTACACAGAGTATAAAATATAATATGAACTAAAATCCACAAAACAAATAATTGAATTGGCACAACTAAAAGCCATAAACCAAAGAATGAATTAAATTGAACAAATAATTGAATTGAAAATATAGTTTATCAAACAACAGAGAAGGCAACATAATTATGATCTCTATCTATGTTCCTTATTTTATAAAAGGTAGTAAGGTAGATAGTCATCTATTTAGGCCGAGTTAATTTGGCAGATATCAGGTATCAAAGGTGTATAAAATATAAGTTTACTTGCATTAAATTATAAGGCGTAATTTTCTTATATTCTTTGAAATATTAAAAATCATATATAAACAATATCAGACGCTGGGTAGCAGCCACTGACAGACACTCTATAAACTTAAATAAACTGTACATTTGTCATAACATATAAGCTCTAATAGCTACCCAAGTAACATTTTATATGTTTCCTCAGTTGCAGAGCACTTTTGACGGGTGATGCCTTGCGAAATTACAGCTTGCTTGTACTAAGAATCTCCGAGCTAAGCCATGGACATACAGACAGACACGCCAAAACTATAAGGGTTCACAGTTGTCAACGGAACCCTAAATTTGTTTTAGGTTTTGGAATTTTTTAATATTTTTTTTAATATTGAAAAATAATAATCACTTTGTTTTACATGCAGTCCAATAGCTTGGCTGTAATACAAAGCTTCTAAGATAGCTCCAAATCTTATATGAAAAGGTTCATTCAAAAAAAATCAGTATTGCATATTGTTAAATTACTATTGCTATAATTTTATTTCTTTAAAATATGTAACACATTAAATCTTAAACTTTAGGATAGTATGTTGTTTCAAACTTCTTCCTGCATCTTGGATAAGGCCTCAAAACTTTAGGAATATAAGGAGGTAAATGATCATCCAGCCTTCTATTGAACGGGTTAATATCATACTCAAATGGTTTCCTCTTAGCTTCGAAAAATCTAGTATTGAATTTGATCTTGTATATCTTTTCCCAAAGATAAAGTTCAGGCAATAGCTTATGTTTTGGTCTGTTTGCAACTATATGTTTATATGTTGATTCCAACCAAGAGCGCCTATTATCATCTTCAATATCAGCGACCACTTGTTCATCTTTGCCCAGGTAAGGTTTCATATCATGTTCTCTTTCTTCAGGAGCATTTAAATAAAATTGTACTAGCATTTTTAATACATCTTCATTCAAGCCTTTTACTTTTCCATCTTCGATAGTATCATATAATGCCAATGGTTTTGTACCAAAACAAATGTTATGTTTGAGATTTGTGTTTATAACATCATTGTGCATCATTATAGTATTTAACTGGTAGACATAAAATGATATGAGATGTCCATTTGTAATAACAGTTTGTGTTATTAATGGATAAGTTAGGTCATTGTATGTTGTAAAACCCTGGTAGTTAGCTTGAGCTAAGAGCCAACCAAAACTAGACTGGATTGCCTGACAATGCAGAGCCTCTAAGTTGTCTTCTGGACCGTAAGACTCATTTCTGTCTAGTATATGACCACGTCCATGATAAGATAGCAAACCATATTCATCAAAATCCCCTGGCCAATAACCTAAAAAATAATATTTATTAATATTTATTTCCATTGTAAAAGGAAAAACATCTGATAGTATTAAACAAAAAACTGGTTGGTTATTTATTATTTTAAATAGAAAAAATAATAATTAAGACCTCAAACTCTGTAATAGTTCTATTCTAAAACTACCATATTCATTTTTATCAGTCTTGCCTATAAATATTATATCACAAGATTGCTATTTAAAATGAATATAGAATTTATAAGAATATAAAATAAAATTTATATAAAAAGCTCAGATATGCTATTTTACCTGGAATATTTGTTCCATGTCGATAATTTGTATAATATCCCACAGTTTCTGGTACATAAGAAAATATAGGGACTTTAAATTCTGGATTCTCTGCTTCACTGTATGGTAATATAGGCTTCAAAGGCAAGTGATTCCTTATTGTTAATAATGGTGAACCTAAAAAGCAAGAAGTAAACATTTGAGTTTTAGTTTTAATGTTTGTTTTGACATAATGTTTGACAGACAGAGGAATTGAATATAATTCATTACACAATATTTAGATAACTAATTTAAATTCTTAATTTGTCAGTTTAATAAGCAAACAATAAAGATGAAAACTAAAAGGAATAATTTTATATGATTTACCCAAGTATTGTACAGGTCTGTCGAGAGGTTCATGTGCTCTGTCTTTTAGCCATTTATATTTCTTCCTCCAGTTAACAACCCTTCTTGGAACATCAACCCCACCAATAAACCAAAATGCTTCATGGCGTGGATCGTAGTCAACCTATATTTATTTTTAACAATTTTTTATTAATATCTCCTTAATTAAAAAAAAAGAATTATTAATAATTTTGGAAATGGAGTATTGGTTATATCTTTAACACATATAGTCACTAGCTACGGTGGCAGCTTTGTTCAGATGTTACTCTGATATATAAGCTATATTACTATGAAGTTTCATCAAAATCTTTTTAGTTTATTCGTTTTCTGTTACAGAGCAACTAATATCCATCCATCCTCATAAACTTAGGCATTTATAATAGTAGTAAGACTACTAATCAATATACTTGTTTTCTATGTTGAGCAACTTTTTCAGGTTAATATTTTAAAAATCAACAATATATAATTTCATATTCTTTATGAATAAAAATCTATGTTTGTATGTTTATGTCCTCAATACATTCTGATGTATGATGAAACTGGGGGAGGGGGAACTCAGATCCCTGACAATAACAGTTCTTGACCCCAAAAATCCATTCAGGATATTATCCATACAGCTACTAATAAAAAAAAATTACCTGTGATGACAGAATATGAGAAACTTTATCAGTCAAATTGTTTGATATAATTCTGTTTATTTGTTTAACAATGTTTCTTGTCTTAGCATTTTCAATTTGTTGTCGTTCAGGTTTATCTACAGTTGTGGATATATTACGTCTGAAAAGATTAATTCCAATTTTTGGTAACAACTTATTTAATTTTTTTGTCAAGTTAAATTGAACGTTAATCTTTTTTTTATAGAAAAAAAAATTAAACTTACTCAACCGCTTCATTTTCGAAAGCGATACTTTCTTCAATATATGATTTTATCTCTTGCACTACGGCATCGGAGATTGATGACGACTGTGTATAAATATCAGGAAGTTTTTCTAAATCCTTAAAGTAAGTTCTTGTGTAATGTTGTATGAGTGGCAGTGCATTGTACGGCACTTTATCCTCACTTAATATAACACATTTCCAACCATAATATCGAGGCATATTTAAAGCAATTTGTTTTTCTTCTACTGTGTTTATTTGTTGTATTTTTTTGTGGATTTCTTCTCTTTCTCGCATTTTTCTGGCTTGTAAGCTTAAATCTAATATTGGAGGGTATTGTGGCGTATCAGTATATTCGCTCTCCTCCGATTGTAGAGCTTGAGCATATCTTCTAACATTTCTTAATTTAGGAAATGTTCTATGTATACGAAGTAAATGCATTTTTTATTTTAATTTATAACCATATGATTAACAATTACATAAAATAATAACAACTACACTGTCAAAAAGTGAGGTTACTTAAAAATGTCAACTGCATAATTTTTTTTTTTCGCTTTTTTCTTTCCTTAGAGGGAAAAGGCAAAGGTATTACACCGTACAGCCAAGTCTTTTAATCAACTGCATAAAGTTGAAGTCTATGGAAATTGAAAACAGATTAAGTATATCGATTAAAACTTATTATAATATAGTTAATAAAATGAGATAACTACTTAAAACTAAATTTATAATATTTGTAAGAATATATTATAAATTCAAAATTCCTTAGATATTTTAACGGATAATTATAAAAGAAGAAGAACTGGTAAGAAACATGACAGTTAATCTTTTAAAATTTTATTAATAAAAAGAGGTCAATATATATAAAAATTAAACTAAGGTCTGAGACAGTGCCTAATTGATGTACGAGCTGTAGCTCACAGACTACAGCTCGTATATGGTTTGGCTCGACCAAGGCAATACCTTACTGACAGGGATGTAAACGATACGATATTGAAACCGTTAAAAACGAACGAAGAAAAGAACGACGTTTTATGAACGATGATTTTTATGTATTGATATTTCGTTTATTATATTCTCGTATATTCGTAACGGGTATACCATGCAGCAACCTAATTTCTCAGCCATAGCGATTTTGGTTATATCATGTCGGGTTTTATTACAACTCCGGTGCCAGTACTGCCGATCAGAGTATTGGTACCATGAGTACCAGTGACTATGTCAATGCGAAAAAACTACTAACTTTCTTGCCACCATAACACTTTTCTATGTGATTTTCTAATAAAATAATCGGAGTTTCCTATTCTGTTCCTATTTCTATTAACATTATGTACATGTGTAGAGTACATAACTCTTGGACGCTCTAAGATATTCTTTATTAAATATATTTTACCAGATATGATTATTATTTTATTGTGTAAATAGTTTTCTTACAAATTCCAGATATATCGATAAATACTTGTATAAAATTATTTAATGTAATATCGATATCGATAACATATTATGAAAAATAGAAATATAGTCTAATCACTATTAAGCAAAAGCTATCGTTTTTATGTGGTTTTCAATTCTTGTGTGTATAACGTAATTTATATAATCTCGAGTTAATGTTTTCTTTTTATTTATGTTTGTAACGACGTAAAATAATTTTGAGTATGTATGCAGTAATATTAATATATTGACTACCTTGCCCCCCGTTAAATTGTCTAAAATTTTTGTTCGTACAATTGTGTGCGTTACGCGTCCAAGTGCTTAATGTTCTAATCTTCCTACCCTCTTCTTTAAGCTGGCAACGCAATTGTAGCACCTATGATAGGTGTCCTTCCTGTTTGTTTGCCAGTCACTTTTATTATAAAGGAAATTCGTAATGATAGCCTATAGTCGTATTGGTTTCAGAGTTACATTATTAAAAAATATTATGGATTAATTATTTTACAACATTTTTATTTACATTATTAACATTGATGGCACGTTAAATAACTGGTTTTGAGAAGAAGAGTTAAAATTTATTGTTTATGCAATTTTCGATAGCATTATGTATTTAATAAATCTATTAATTATTGCATCATTTTATAAAAAAAATTCCAGTAAATACCTACACAATAAATCGTTATTATTAATTTCTCATTTAACTAGTACGAGACCACGAATATCTATCAGTCATTATTATTAGCTGTTATTATTATTACTGGGTGGCAGTCTGATGCAACATTTTGACATTCTATACATAGACTATAGAATACATTATTTCTTAATGTTACATGCCTCGATAATGTTGTCCACTAATAATATTTCCACAAATTTCAGTACATTCGAGGAAAACATAAGATGACTTTATTATTTATAATGTTATTAAAATTCTTTTAATATTTTTTTATAGTTGATATACCAGTAGGCGAGATAATGATAACGATACTAGATTTCTAACACTATTTAGACTTAGTTTAAATCAATGAGCGTTATCGTTCGTACCGATTATTACTTTTTTTACAAATATTTTTGGTATTGATAAATAAAAAAGTACGTATTTGATTTTTTTATTTGTTATTTTTAATTGTGGAATAAAGCGTTTATTATATAGACAACACTACCAACATATTTGTGACTTGTGTTATCTGTGTTCTCATGCCAAATTACTATATTCTGCACTCTAACCAAGTTTTATTCATAAAATTGTTCAGTAACTAATATAAAAGTTAATCATGGATGACGATATGATTTTTGATCCTTCTTTAAAGAAGAAAAAGAAGAAGAAGACTGGTTTCGATATTGATGCTACGCTTGCTGGTGAGCAAAATGAAACCACGAGTATCGAAGCACCTGCGGAGTCCGGTGACGTCGACGTGCCCGAAGATGACAACCTCGACTTAGATAATTTTGGTAAAAAGAAGAAGAAGAAAAAGAAGACGTTTTTTAATTTAGAAGAGATAGAAAGCGCTTTGCCTGAAACGAAGGACGAAAAGCCTCCTGTCGAAGAAGCAGAGCCTCAAGGGGAAAAAGTAATTGACGACTTAGATCTGGACATAGACTTCTCTAAGACTAAGAAAAAGAAAAAGAAGAAAAATATTGATGAACTTGTGATTGAAGATGATGTTAAAGGTGATGATCAAGAGAAAGAGGAAGATGTGCATGGTGATTGGATAGGCAGCGATCGAGATTACACATATGATGAACTACTTGAACGTGTATTTGACATTATGAGGGAAAAGAATCCTAGTATGGTATCTGGAAAGAAACAAAAATTCATTATGAGGCCTCCTCAAGTAGTAAGAATTGGTACAAAGAAAACATCATTTGCTAATTTTACAGAAATCTGCAAAACTCTTCATCGTCAGCCTAAACATTTATTAGACTTTTTACTTGCTGAATTGGGAACAAGTGGCTCTGTAGATGGTAACAGTCAACTTATTATCAAAGGACGTTTCCAACAGAAACAAATAGAAAATGTTTTACGTCGATATATAAAAGAATATGTTACATGTCATACCTGTCGCTCGCCAGATACTATTTTACAAAAGGATACCAGGTTATTCTTCCTTCAGTGTGAAACATGTGGTTCCCGCTGCTCTGTAGCCAGTATTAAGTCTGGTTTCCAGGCTGTTACTGGCAAGAGAGCAGCTATGCGTGCAAAGACTGCATAGAGTGTTAGTGCTTAGTGATAATCAATTTTATGATTGAAGATCCAGGGTACAGACAGTAAATTTCCCTTTTAATAGCTTTTATATATTGTAAATTTCATCTGTTTATTTCAGCTGTAAATCTGGTGCTGATGTGAATGTTATATTTATCAGAAATGCTGGTGTGGAGTATTGTATTTAGATTTGTTGTTTTAACATCTATAGGTATTCAATTTGTAATATACTCAGTCAATATACATATTTAATTGTTTATATTAAGTAAATAAGAGTATTGTTTTTTTATTATCTGGCATTATTTTTTTCTAATTGTTATGACTTTGATTGTGGGCAAGTACCATGTAATTTGTGCACAATCATGATTTTACCATACCGTTACAGGAACAACTAAATTGAAATTCTGGATGTACCCTATAATAAACTATATTTATGTATAGCTCACTTCTGTATTATTCTCATTGATACACAATGTTTTTAAAAATGTTGTTTTATTTCATTAACCTTTTAATACTAAATAATAGGTGAGTTTGCTGCACTTGAACTTTATTGACAAAAGTAAAAACATGTATTCATACAGTTTGATAACAAGCTAGTTGTATATTATATAACTATTATTTTAATGTTTATTAGTACTTATTGTTAAAATTGTCATCAAAACTTAAAAACATCTATTAATTAAATTTCATGAATTGTATACTTTTATGATGTTAACATTCAGATGAATTACATCAATACAAATAAAAAAATGGAGTGTCTGTTATATCAAATGAACAGTTTTTAACTAAATGTATATGTAGTAATGCATCGAAAATACAACTTTCGAAAATTATGGCCTATCTGTCTGTTTATCTAATCTATATATGCTAATCTCTGAAGCGGCTAGACTTATTTTGATATAACTTTCACTTACAGATAGATAATTTTATAATGAGTAACTTAGGTCACTTGAATAAAAAAAATATATTAATAAATTTAAATGGGGGTTACATGAAAACAAACTAAAAATATCTGATTCAAGTAGCAAAGGTAAACATTATTTATATAAATATAATTTTTCCTCAAATAAATACAGGTGAAACTGTGGGACACAGATAGTTAATAACAATTGTATTTATTTAATACAGCTCTAAAATTTCTTTTGATAATTTACTTTAACTTTTGATAATATAATTTTGCTTGGAAATAGTAAATTAATTTATGTTTAATAATAAATTAAATTAATTTATGAAGTGTTATGAAGGTAAACTTAAAATTTTAAGGAATAGTTTAAAAAATCAACACTATTAAATGGAATCGTAATTTTAGAAATAAGAATACAAACAAAACAAGAATATAGGTATTATATATTTCGAAAACAATAACAAAAAAATATTTCAATATGAATATAAACATTAGTAAAATATAAATTTTTTAAATATATGGTGTAACATATTTTTAATGCAAGATCATAATTTGTGAATCTTTTAATATTATTTTCTTAACATAAAATCTGACTTAAAAGTTTTTAACTAGCTGACATTCATAATCAGGCTGAACAGCTTTATTAAGACTCTCAGCATACAAGTCCAATCTTTGTGTCATTGTAAAGCCCCATTTATCTTTAATTTGGCGGCATTGGTTCAAATCTAATTGTGTTATTAATAAACCATCTTTGTCCCTAGACAGCCCAGGAGTTCTACAGCCATCCGGAGCAGTGACATAACTGGACCCATAGAAATGTCCAAATTCCTTATGAGCAGGTTTTCCATCACCTGAAGTAAATTCATTGGGGAATTTTTCTGTTCCTACACGATTAATTGCACATGTAAAATAGCTATTTGCAATTGCTGCATTACGAGCTTCCACAGCCCATAAATGCTCACTTAAGCCAGCAACAGTAGCAGATGGGTTAAATACTATCTCAGCTCCGTTAACACCAAACATTAACCAATTTAAAGGATGGTGTCGTCCATAGCAAATGTTTATAGCGATTTTGCCATATTTTGTTTCAAATACAGGATGACCTGTGTTCCCTTCAAAGTAATAGGTGGACTCATTGAAATCTCCCACTCGTGGAATATGGTTTTTCCTATGTTTACCAATTACTTTACCAAATTCATTTATAACTACAGCTGTATTCCATATTGTATCACCATGGCATTCATCTCTTTCTAAAATTGGTGAGATTATAACCATATTATATTTTGCAGCAAATTCTTTGAGGAATTGAACACTGGGGCCATCTTTTGCAGATTCTGCAAATTCACACCATGGTTGTTTTTCTCTAGTGCAAAAAGCAAAGGGCATACTCCAAGCTTCTTGTAAACATATGACGTTAACACCTTCATCGGCAGCAGCAGTCAGAATGTTTCTAATTTTGTTAAATATACCTTGTCTTTGTTCTGTAATTGGTTTATCAGTTGCAATTGCTATTGAATTTTGTATTATACCAACTTTTACGATACGCGGACTTCTAGTTTCTTCTTTTTGCGCGGGAAAATCATAGGCTGCAATTTCAAAGTTATTATTTTTTGCATATTCACTGTTTGATTCCTTAATTTTGAGAAATCGATGATCTTTTCTTCCATAATAAATTCTATTGAACTCTTCTAATTCAGAACCAGATAAAGAATTAACAATTAAATTATCTAAGCTCGAAAGTTCTGCTGAATCTGCCATTATAGCAAATTGGTAACAATTAACAAATAAAGTGTTTAAAATATTATAATAATAGATATAGAAAGTTTTACATCAGGAGTTCCGTCACAGAAATTAATAAAATTATCTTTGGTTTAAACTGAAAAGGCAAGGCATTGGCATCATTGTCGAGTTGTCGAGGTCACACTTTTCAAGATAACAGACTATTTTTCAACTACAGGTCATAGAAGCTCGCGTAAAGTGTATATTTCAACTGATGTAAACTTGTAACAGACTAAAAAATGTAACAGATTAGAAGCACTTTAATGGTTATTTACTTAGACCATAAAGCTTTTGGACGCGTAACGCGCATAATTCTACGAATAAAATTTTATTATATTAATAAAGTTGTCTCGTCACATATTATGATATATATCTTTTTATAGTCGAATAAAGCCTATGATTTCGTGCTCTCGTTTCCCTAGAATTCTCTTTCCCTAGAATTTCTTCGATTATATAACTCAAATACAAGATTCTTGTTAAAAAACATGTATAAATATCTCAAGCCAGATAGATTTAAAGTGGATCCATCTTCGGGACCGAGTGGTGCTTCGCAATGGTTACATTGGAATAAACTTTTGATAATTTTCTTGAAGAATCAAAAATATCTGCTGACGAAATACTTTCGGATGAAGTTAAGTTAAAGCGATTACAACTTTACGAGATATATACGATAAACCTAAACATAAGATATTCGCAAGACGCAAACTTAATACTCGGTTGTAACAATCCGAAGAGTCAATAGATCAGTATCTTCAATTTCTTTATTTGTTAGCTAAGAATTGTGAATTCAAAGCTTAATTAATTAAAGAGAGAGAGAGAGAGAGAGAAATATATATTTGCATACCTATTAAACAAAAGCTGTCGTTTTTATGTGTGTATTACACAATTCTTGTATGCATAACGAATTTGACATATTTGTGTGTGTATTATTTAGTACTGATGTTTTCTTTTGTAATGATGTTAAATGAGTGTGCTGTAATATCAATGTATTGACTACCTCGCCCTTCATCAAATTGGCTGAAAATTTTGTTCGAAAAATTATGCGCAATACGCATCCAAATGCTTAATGGTCCTAGGATTCAATTCAATTCAATTCTTTGAATAATTGCATTAAGTCGTACCAAATGGTTCAAGGATATTTAAATTGACAATTGATGACAATTTGACCTGACATTTGCCTTGAACGCCTGTGCAAGACTTTATTTAATCTGTGGTAGAAATCGAAAATGTCAAACAATAATCAGAATTGAGAATAGTAGAATGTGCATCTTTATGTTTACTCAGGAAATTGTGAATTTTGATTATTATGTTGATAATGTTCAATGTTTAATTCCATTAAAAACGAATAAATATTAAATAGAATTTGTGAAGTTTATATTTATTATTGTTGTTAGTTTGATAATTTTTTTTTTTCAATAAAAAATAAGTCAAGATGAATGTACTACCAGCTCAACCGATTGGAATTCAGAGTACAGCAGGAGCTGTTCCAGTTCGAAATGAAAAAGGTATTTATAATAATAAATAATAAATTACGTAGTAAATGTCTACAGTCAAAACATGTATGTGTGCATATTTAAGTACAGCCTAAACATACCCTTTTAATTTTCTTAATAAGTATGTTTTTTTTATTTACAGGTGAAATATCTATGCAAAAAGTGAAAGTGCAAAGATATATATCGGGTAAAAGGCCAGATTATGCTCAAGGTGTCTCATCCTCTGAAGAATCTGATGTAGAAGATTTTATAGAACAGCAAAGACCAGAACGAAGACATCAGATTGCTCAAATCATCAGCCGAAAAGAAGATTTGCCTAGCGATTCAGATACTGAAGTAATTAAAAATAGTTTACAATATTTATATATTTTAATTTTAATACTGATCCAGAACTAATTTGACTTAACTTGGCCAAATAAACAAAATAAATGAAGACCTAGATAGTACAGGTATACCTACTACAATTTACGTTAATTACAACTACAAACACTGCATTAACTCTAATATCAAAATATTAATTCAAATTCTTCTCAGTGATTTTATTTACTAGTAAAGTATATCTTTAATTTTTTTTAGTCTTTTTAAATGACTTTACCATAATCATATATTTATAATGCATATGCATGTTTTATTCATTATAATGTGTCCTCCCCTCATCCACTATATTTAATACATGGTGGATGAGTGTGCTACACAGGACAATGTGTGGCAATATGTGTTTGAAGTATTTGTTACAGAGACAACAAAATATTGTTAGTCTAAATTGCTTTTTATAAAATGTCCTGTATTTAAGAAAATAAATGCCACTTAATATAATTATTTTTTCTATTAATATATTTTTTGACCATTTTCAAATTATCAAGTTAGAAATCAGTCTTTTAGTTTTACGAAAAGCTAATACCAAATAAATTAGCTAAATTTTATTAATATTAAAAATGTATGACTGTGTGGTAGTACCCTGGCTGAGCCAGTTTTCTACACCAAGGACACATACAATAGAACAAGTTATAGTAAATGTGTGGCCCAACAGCTAGGTTTTACCATATAAAGATAACACTATTCAACTATTTATTGTTTGTTTTAAATTCCACTGTTATCTTATAGAAAGATGATCCCCGTCTGCGTCGTTTACGAGTCGCAGCTCACTCTCCCCCGCGTCGTGCGGAACATAAACCAGAAATCATTGATGCTGAACCCGAGGCTGAATCAGAATCTAGTGAAGATGAAGTGAGACACAGTTCAGAGAGTGAGGATGAGCTGGATGAAGAAGAGATTGAACGACGTCGTCAAGCTGTTAAAGCAAAACTAGCTGCACGGTAATTTCAACATACTGCCCATAATTATAATATGCAAATGTTTACAAGTCATTATTGTAAGTGTTCTTATGCCAGTAAATTGTTATTAATGAAATAGGGTTAGGATCCTGTAAAAAGTTAAAAGGAGAGAAATATCTTCATATAAAAATATTTTTTCTAGATGTAGAAATGACTTTGTAATGGTTTTGTATAACTTCTGTTGGTTATTAAAAAATAATTTACAGAAAGAGAAAGAAACAAACAAATATGTGTATTGTCTTGTTGCCACCTTCATTTTTGTTTAATGTTATAATTATAATTTTCTATTTTATGGGACTTTATAGAGAAGCAGAAAAGGAAGTCCTTGGAAGAGATGATGATGAAGAAATGTTGGATGGTGATAGAGAAGAAAGTGGTTCATCTGATACAGAGTACACAGACAGCGAAGAGGATACAGGTAATTGAAACAATATAAATTTTATAGCTTTCTTGAAATTCTAGGATTTCTTTTTAAAGTTACACTTGGCTCTACTGGGAATGTTCATTTGTTATGGTTGTTCCAACTGTATAAATTTACACATAATGTAATTAAATAATTTAAACTAACTTTTCTTAATTTTTTTTTATTGTTACAGGACCTAGAGTAAAACCTGTATTTGTGAGGGCGTCTGACAGAATGACTGTGGCAGAGAGAGAACGTAAACAGAAACAACAGAAGAAAGAAGAATCAGAAGCAAGAAAAGAAAAAGAAGAGAGGAGAAGAGAAGCATTAAAGCTGGTAGAGGAGACTATTCGCTCAGAACAGAGAAATACACAGGTTTGTTTATTCCATATATTACATATAGGCATAAATATTATAATATATAAAGTATAAATATAGAGTAGTTACAATAATTATTTATTGTATAATTAAGGATATTTGGATGCTGATAAGAAATAATGTGTTAACTCACAAAAAGTCAAATTCAGAGATATTGATGTATTTTGATGATGCATCCCTATTCAACATTATTCAAAAATATTCAATTCATCTAAAATAATGAAGTACGGGAAAATCATTCTTAATTTAATGTTTCGAATATCAAGTGCGTTCCATATTTTGCAATTTATACAATAGTCTCGTATATTTGAAAAAGTTATTATTAGATAAATGGTTTAAATATACCAACCTGATTTTAATTCACTATTCCTTTTATCAAAATAGAAAAGAAAAGATAGATATATACTTCCTCAAACAAATTAATTAAGAATAGGTTTGACAGTCTATGTGGCTTGACACAGTATTGCTTATCAGCGTTCGTTTGTGAATTCAAGTTATAATAAGTTATGTATATAAAATTGGTCAAGTGCGACTCAGACAGGGTTCTATTTCATTGCACAACATATTGCACAGCTTACTACTATTTATATACTTAAAAGCTTTTGTAAAGATACAAAAAAGCTGACCAATACCTGCATAATCGATATTTTTTTTACAATTGGCATGGTAGCCTTTAACGTTATTATTATGTTTTTGTTACAGTCAGAACATAAAGAAGGTAATATTAACGACGTGTGCACAGACGACGAAAACGACGAGTTGGAATATGAAGCGTGGAAGTTACGTGAAATGAAACGCATTAAACGAGATAAGGAAGAGAGAGAAGCGTAAGATTTAGTTTTATTACTATTATTACATTGAAACAATACCATTTAATATTTTCGAAATTTATTTTTTTAACTGGTTATTAAAGTATTATTGAATATGAGAAAATAATTTTAATAAAAAATGAGAATGTTTTACTTTTCTACCGTTATTAAATTTGTCCTTTCAATTATAGAATTGAGAAAGAGTTGTTGGCGATAGAGCGCATGCGCAATATGACTGAGGAAGAAAGACGCGTGGAACAGCGGCTTAACCCGAAAGTTGTTACCAACAAATCCGTTAAAGGCAAATATAAATTTCTGCAAAAGTATTATCACAGGTACGTTAAAGACAAAATTATATTGTTGAATAAAAAACGAAAATTTTGTATTTGTAAATATTTTATTACACTCTAGCTGATAGTAATTTTTAGATTGCCTGGCGTGCTATGATGTCGAGAATATGATTAATTTATTGGTGTCTAACTTTGTATTTTTTCTTTATGTAGTTTCAATTTATTATAATATTACATTAAATGATATCTGGATTCCTTTAAAAACAAAAACCTCCTATATCATTTTAGTTTCCATGTCCTGGGTAACGCAAACCAAAAGAATTTCTTTTACATACATTTATATTTTTGCTAATATATTTTTTGTTTACAGAGGTGCTTTCTATTTGGATAAGGAAGATGAAGTGTTCAAGCAAGATTTTTCAGGACCAACATTGGATGATCACTTCGATAAGACTGTTTTACCAAAGGTTTGTTTCATTAGCGTTAAATTTTGGTAGTTGCCAGAATTAGTGGTGTTCATGGTTACTTGTATCGGTAACTCTCACTTCTATGAATAGTTTGGTGATGCTTTATACTATACAAAATTCCTTGCTAAATTATTTAATCTAAAGTGATTTTTTAATAAGATGTGCTTTTTTTGAGGTTAGTATATATAAATAAACAAACTCTTTTGTTTTACATATAAGTATAATTCAGGGAAATTAGCCGTTCTGCCAAAAATTGAATACAATGCCTCGACATATTTATAAAAACTAATTCAAGACCGTGCTACTATTATTTAACTGAATATTAATATATAAATTGTAAAATATGGAACCTCTGTTTTTTCATGATTGTTTATGAATATACATTTAAATTAAATTTACTTGTTTCGATTCTAATGTGGTTTTTAAAATTATTAAAACAAATTGTATCATTAGGGTTAGGGTAAGTAAACAACACTAACCATTAGGACGAATCTATATTTTTGTCATTATTAAACACAAAACAAAGCAAATATAAGTTATTAATAAATAATTTCTCCCATTTAGGTTATGCAAGTGAAGAAGTTCGGTAGGTCGGGTAGGACAAAATACACACATTTGGTAGATCAAGATACAACCGAGTTCGACTCGGCGTGGAGCAACGAGGGATCGGCGGCGAGACTCGCCAACTTCCGCGGAGGCATGAAGCAAGTGTTCGAGAGACCGTCGGCCAAGAGGAAACATAACGTGTAATATAATTATTGTAATGTATAAATAAAGTTTAGATCATTGTAATGGGTTTTTATTATTACAAATCTCCTTGTCGAATATCTTTGAGTAGTATGTGCATATTACTCATTAAGGATGTAACGAATGTCATATTTTACAAATTCGCGAATGCGAATACGGAGACGAATGTCGGATATGCGAATGTGCGAATGCACTCAGTCGTTAGTTTTATATTAAATTTAGGTATGTAGCAAATTATAATATATGGACGCTGATAAGCAAGACACGAAAAGTTCACACGAAATGTGTTAATTTTTTTCTTAATGATTTTGAAAAAGTATAAATCCATCTTTTATTTCGATAACGAGTGTAATGAATTAAAATAAGATTTATAATAAAAAAGTTTCATCTAATAATAAGTTTTTGGAATATACAAGATTATTGTCTATTGAAATATATGAAATGCACTTAATTATTCGAAACATTAAATACAAAATCTTTTTTCCTTATTTATTTAGTTTAAATTACTTGAAAATTAAAAAAATAATGTTACATACGAGACTTATTATCAGAATACATCAATATCTCTGATTTTGACTTTTTGTTGGTGACATATTAAGCTTATCAGCACTCAATATTATAATGTATAATTAAAGTTAATAACAGTGGATTTCTATTACTACAAATCTCCTGGGCGAATACTTTCAAGAACAGAGAGTAATATGCACAAGGCATGTTAAGTCTGTCATATCTTACATATCCGAGAATGGGAATGCGGAGGTGAATATTTGAGGTGCATATGTGCGAAAAACAACTAAATTAACCCTTCGATCGTCATTTTTATTACACTTAGGTTACTATTAAACCAAACCTAAAATTTTATTAGTGCGTAGCAAATTAATGACAATATTGTATTCTATGGTACCTCGTTGATTAGTTAGTTATTATTATATACCTACCGGCAGTACGCACCCTCCCTCTCTAAAATAGATCGCTCGTTTCCACTCTCACAAATATATTCATTTAACTATATTCAATTACAAGTAAACTAGTGACTACAACCCTAGAGATCACGTAACACTTTATAAAATTTTTAGTAAAACTCATTCTAAACTGAACTAAATATTTTAACTTTGAAAAATAGACCGCACGAGATTTGAGATCACCTTAAAATTGAGCGAGAAATTGTTGTGAACGTATATAAAAATATATACCGATATAAAAGTTAGATTCCCAGGGGACAGCGTAGTTTTATATCTTTATTTGCTACCTTTACCTTTCTTCCGTATTTGGAGGCTACTATTGCAAGTAGCTCATTATTTTATTGAACCCCAGTCTCTCACATGCCATTAAGGGAATATTGAATCCAGATAACTCATAGAAACTACAACACGTCAATCTTAATAAAAGGTCGTGGATTCTAATCTAGGCTGACTTTTCAAGCCATTGTGTTTTCAAGTTTATCTACTTGTGGCAAAATATTTATTTCGTGTTCTGTTGAATAAAAATCGAGCAATATTGCTTGTTGCTTTACCGTATTTATTTTTTATTATTGAAATAAGTATAGCATAATACTAACAACGACTCAACAATCTCATAAAAGATATCATCATCATCCTTAGCTAACCATGAATTGGTATTAAGGTAATTAATGTTTACCTTCTATCTTCTAATTACATACTTTCATAGTTCAGTTTAAAACTTTGTAGTAGAACACCATTAAGCTGATTAAGATATTTTTAAATTTTATTTTCACGGAAAAATCGTTTAAAACTTTAAATATTTCTGCGTTGAAGAATGCTTTTGAGGCTGAAGATTTTATACCTCTACTTAACAGAAATAAAACCGTAGCTAATCTTGCAGCTAATATTCTTAGAGATAAGTTAGCTACATTATGCAAACTACTGAGCGGGTTCGTTTAAGTGGACTTACAGCAACTCTAGATTGATCACGATCTAGATCCAAACGGCTACTTTAACCGGTTTAAGAAAGCACTTCTATCGTTAAAAACTTTGATATTCGCGGCCTTTCCTTCAAGACGACAAGATAAAGTTTTAAGTTGATTTATGTGTAGAAGGTATGGCGAATTTCGATGTCCTTGGCTTTCATTGGAATATTTTTTTTAATTTGTATGAATTTGAATTTTAGGCATTATATAAAAAAAAAAATCGACGTTATGATCGCTTAAAGAATACGGGGGAAGTATGTTGGCATAATTTTAGTTAAGTTGTATTTGATCTTTTCAAAGTATGACCTCTAAATAGCAATTTAAATTGTGGTAGCAATTGTCTCATAGACTGCGACGCCGCCGGCCTTGCGAACACTGCTTAGCACAGAAATAAAGTTTTAAAAGCATAAACGCGAACAGCGTGGGCAGATAATAAAAGTTTTTGTCCCCAGACAGCTGTTATGAAATGTTTGTAGGAAAGTGCGAACGCAACGTTTTATAGCTATTTTAAAGACAAGCCAAGCCGAGTTGGGTTTTTATCACGTAACTTCACAAAATCTACCTTTATTTAATTTATATTCTTTGATACTACTTAGTAATCGTATTTGATACTACTTAGTATATTTGCAAAATTTAAATTATTATGTCATACAAAAAATCATGTCATTTAAAAATAAAAATTATTTTGTATTTTATTAAACTATCTAAATTATAATTGAGTTATTTCTATTGAAATATGTATACTATATTTTCAATTATTTTAAAAGTAGTAAAAAATATACTCAAAATTACAATGATTTGTCAAACGTATTTTATTAATATCACATTTAAATAAGTTACTAATTAACATTACACACACTACACTTAATTATTGCCTAACTATACCTAATATTAAAATTTACACTTTAACGCCCGACTTCAAGTTGATATACATTTTCAAAATTAGCTTATTCATGACAAAATTTCTAATCAAAGATTTTTTCAGGTTCAGTGTTTATCGGAAAATGTATCGGAGATCCATCGCCCAGTCTCTGTGCTAAAGAATTGATCATGCTTGGAGTAGCTTGTCGTAAATCATAGGCCCAACCAATCTTCTCAAAACAATCAATAAAAAACGTGCCCCAATTAAAAGTATCGAAGTGTTCCGCGGCCTTGTAGTCGAAGGGGAACGCGTGGTGGTAGTTATGCCATCCCTCGCCGAGAGTACACGTCGCTACAAAACGGTTTTCTCTGGGTATTAAGTTCCTGGGAAAAAAACCGATTACATTTTTGAAAGAAATATATACCTCAAATGTTTATGTAATGTAAATGGGACAGATGTACACGTTGACATGTAGAGTTGCCTAGCAACAGGAGAGAGAACATGGAGATATATTTTTAAAATAGTTGGAAAATAGAGACGTGAACTATAATTATAATGCCTAGTTACACACACTTCAAAGCTTACTTTCATTAAGTGTGCTTATTTTGATTTTGATTATTATTCACTTCTGGACTGTTTAAGTATAAGGTAAAAATTTAAATAATTAAATACCAATTAATTTAACAATCGACATAGAAAAATATTGGAATATTGATTATGTTATTTTATGCGTATAATTGTTTTTTTTTTCCAATAATTATAATTTACGACTTAAAGTTAAATTACATCATATTTCTTTATTTGTTAATTAAAATTAAAGTTTTTTTTTCTGCAAATTAGTCATAAAAATAATTCTGTTCAAAATATTTACTTGTTATAAGGTCTATTCCCATATGCGTGTGCGAGGCTGTTCACAGTAAGCTCACTATGGAACATGGACAAGAAACGTATAAACCATTGCCACGCTACAGCACATTGCCAGCTTTCACCCAACAACTGCACGTTGATGTAGAGCGGTAACAGATAGCAAAATAGCAGTTTGAAATATGTGAAGTACCTGGAATAATAAAAAAAAATAAACAAGATATCTTAAAAGTAACTAGACTATATTTTGTCTTTGATAAAATTATCTCTTATTAGATAGTTTTAAAATTGTCGTTCTTCACTCTGTATAATAGATTACTCTAGTACTCGTATAAATATATTGATTTTGGATTTTATGTACAGAGTTATTTAAAACAAAGATATTCAAAAGATGTTTAAATTGGTATAAATTAAGTTATGTAGCATTAGTTATATATTATGTGACGTGAAGGGATGTCGGGTTTATAGATGTCAAGGAATAAGATATGGCTTGTGTCGTGTTATGTTATTACGAGTTGGAAAATATAGACGTCTACAACCTAATTATTTATTGTGTTGAGTTAAAAATCACTTCTAAAAGTATTAGGTAACAGTTGATAGTACTTAATTAATGATTTCGTGTATATTCCGTCATTAAATGATAATTTAAAGTGATATTTAAGTCGTTTTTATACATTTTGACTGATGTTTACTGGCAAATTCGTCAATATTATGTATAATAGGATTATTATATTTATGTACTTGTTAAAAAATCGGAGTAGCGGGTCTTCAGTTATATCGCTCATGTCCATCTGTTTGCCACGCATCAATACATGGCTATTTTTCTTCATCATCAGCCAACCAATGTGAGAAAAGAACAGGCCACGATTGGCATCGTGTGGGTCGGCTTCCGTGTCACTGTACTTATGGTGAACTCGGTGATCGCGTACCCATTGTTCCAGGGAATTCTAAGGATAATAATATAGTCTAAATAATACATATATGGAACAATGTGCTTATGTTTATAACTTATTATCTCAATGTACATTAACTATTTGTTGTAGTAAGTATGTTTAAATATATACAGTAAAATAAAGCGAATTACCAGATATTTTAATGTTAAAACAGAGAGTAAAGAAAATATATAGAAGAAAATGTTATAGTAGTGTGTAATAAAATAAGTTCAGATTTGAGGTAAAATGGTGGAAAAAGAAGTTAAAATCAACTAATTATTTTTCTCAAAATTATCTAAGAAGAAACGATTTAAAGTATTGTTTAGAAGTAGGTTAGGGTGAAAAATGAAAATGGGATAAATAATAAAAATTATTATTAGATAGAATTATCTTTTCAGATATTACCGTTGCTTTCATATCATATGGTCACAAAAGATTCAATTTAATTCTTTGCTTTTTAGCATTTGGATGTGTTTCACAATAATGTATAGGACATTCAGTAAATGACAATATAAATAATGCTGAAACTTAAAGGTTAAAAGAGTTACATTTCGCTATTATGTTGGTGCTTGATTAATATTGAATCGCACAAAATTCATCATGCATTTCGTTTGCGTGTTTTATAAAATTGAAATTGCAGCTGTTACAATCACGTTACAGGTACAGTTTTATTTTTAAATTAAAATCATAAAGGTATTTATTGAAAATAAAATTACAATATAATATGTACAAAAATATTAATAAAGGAATTAAAAACCTAGAAATGGGTCGATATCATTGCAGTGAGGCATAATGCCCAAAACACTGGCGGCATTGCCTCTTTGAATGGCCAAACTTAAATTGCATTGATATTTAAATCTTAAGCATACATTTTTGGTTTATTTTATGTTATATTTTATTTTTTCATTATTTTACAAATGAAAAATTTAAACAATTTTCGTATGATTCATTGGATACAATTTTTAATCAATAATTACCAAATATCAAAAAGAGGGATGTATTCAAATCAATTAATTTTTAGTTACTTCTGGTATTTGTACAAGTTGTAATGAAAGTAGGAATATACCTGTCCCGCACTTGCGAAGCCTATGAGTAAAAATAATTTGAGAGGAAGTCTGGCTTTATACGCTTTGTGTGTCCACAATCTGTGAGCTCCTCCCGTGATACCGAAACCAGTATAGACATACATGACTAAAGCTGAAATTAATAATAATTTAACAATTATACAAAGTTATGTTTATGTGTATTGAGCAGTGTTGTATCTCAATAGCAGCGCCACCTAGCGGGTCCAGTTGTGAATCTAAAACTTTTGATTCTAAACCATTTAGGGGCTCACTCAAACACTTTTTGTAGTAGTTTTAATAATAAATACACGGACAGTAAAAAATATACGTATATTAGTTATATATGGACGCTGATAAGCAATACTGTGTCAAGCAAAACAATCTTCATTTTGAGAAAATCGCGTCTAAAGATGTCAAACCTATTCTTAATAAATATGTTTGAAGACGTATATGTCAACCTTTTCTGTTATTTTTTGATAAAAGGTGTAATGAATTAAAAGCAAATTGATATATTTAATAGATTATCTAATGAAAACTTTTTCAAATATTCGAGACTATTGTATAAATTGCAAAATATGGAACGCACTTCAAATACGGAACAATTAATTAAGAAACTTTTTTCCGTATTTATTTAGTTTCTATGACTTCAAATATTTTTGAATAATGTTAAACAGCTGATGCAGTATCAAAATACATCAATATCTCCGAATTTGACTTTTTGTGGGTTGACACATTATTGCTTATCAGCATCCATATATAGATTGCATATTTCGTATACAGAATTATAATAAAGAAACTTCCATGGGTCGTGAGAAATTCGTAGTAGTAGTATTTACAAAGACATAAAATAAAGATAACGTAGAGAAGCTGCGGCATTAAATAAGTTTAATTTTTATTGAAAGAAGAAAACATCTTTGACCAGCAATAAGATATTTACGGCTGTAATTTTACTTTTACTTGAAACAATTAATGAAAAATGTATTTTTCGCGTAATTTTTTTGTCACATTATTAATAAAAGATATTAACATCATTATTATCAATGGTTGTTATTTTATTAATATGAAAATTAAGTAACAAGATATTGTTTGAAAATTAAACTTACCATACGCAATGGTTTGCCATTTAACTGGAAAAGCGTATAGAGCAGACCAGTAAATTCCTGCTACATGATACAGGAACAATAATATAGCAGTGGTCCATTTTATTTCGTTTTTAAACCCTAAGTTCTTTTCAAATGTCCGAAATATTTCACTCAGTGAAAGTGTATTAATATTTTTATTAACTTTATCTTTTTCCATCGTAACTTTATATGTAACACTTCAATGATAGAAATAAACTGTTACTATTGGGCTTTAACTACGTGTATAAGTAACTTTAATATTTCGTAAGATTCACCTGATCTCATTTACTATACAGGGCTAATTAGATTCTAACTTTAGGGTTCCGTTTCGAGTAAAATGTATTTTGAAAAGTGATTTATGCTGACGTTATATCAATCTTTAAAAAACTAACACCTGAAAAGCTACTTTTTGTTTTTGTTTGTTTGTTATACGCAACCCTAACCCCAATCAGTGCTGTATATGTTACATAAAAGTTATTTTCCTCTTTATTACTTTTGCATTAATTTCGTATATTTTTGTTGATATCTAATCTCTTCGTTGATCTATCTAATCGATGAGATCACCTCCTAATGTGAAATAGGGCACCGAGATTTTTCGTTTGAGAATCATGTTTAATATAATAAATATTCATTGTCCAAAGTGAAATTATTGTTTGAATTGTAGTTATCATAGAAGGCAGACTGGTTTATCGTTGAGTTAAGCTTAAATATGGCCCTATAATTATAATACAGTTTATGCGAAAAGAAAATATAAATCATGCTCAGAAATCAAACATACTAACTCAATCAATCAATCAAATCAACAATTAATATATATTAATATTAAAATATAGAACAATACTATCTGATAATATAGTTGAAGTAATATGCGTTATTTTTAGAAATATAAGAAAAAAACTCTATTCATAAATAAAGTCGATGTGAAACTCACGAAACTTAGTTTAATATTTTTTTCATATCAGTGAAATGGAAAGAACCCTGTAAAATAACTATTTAAAAATGTAAATTTCCTTGTTAACATTACAATTGTATACACAATAATGTTCTATTGTTCTAAATCCCAATACATTTGTTTACAAAAACAGAACAAGTGTGAATCGAGGTCTGTGTCCCCTAGTGTTAATTTTAAACGCAAAACGTATGTTATATATTACGCTCGTTTTAATGTATTTTATAAGACAAAGCGTGTAGCGCCCCGGGCGGTATATTTAGAGAATGATTTCTATTTAGGAAGTTTTTTTTTATTTTTGAGCAATGCAGTACCTAAAAAGTATCAAGTTATCTATATGAATAAAAATCAATAGTCGAATGTATATAAATGCATCGCTTTAGACTTCAAATATTTGGCTATTTTTATATTGTATTAGTAATTATGTAAATTTTAAAAAGTGTACGGAGAAATTAAATTATGGGTTAAAAATTAATATCTATATCAAAATTGCGTAAGTCTTAATCACTACACCCTTGCGAAGTCGGGTCACGTTTTGAATATAATGTATCAAATTACTTATGTAGGACTTCATAATTACGTATACCTAATTATAAAAACAAATTAAAGACTTACTAAAACAGATCTTTAATCAGTACAATAGTGTATTAGTATGTAAGTAACGAATAAAACATCAGGTTCTATTACGCCTAAAAGTAAAAGGTTGCCTAAAGGTTTTTATATTCAGTAATAAAACGCACGTGATACACGGCCTCCTTTGCTATTAGACTGCAAAGGCTCTGGCTCAGGTAATAACCTCCGGAATACAATATTACACACATGTAGCACGCGTATTACAAGTCATTATGAAAACGAACCTTCATAAATAAATATTTTTGAGTTTGTTATTAATTAATAGATACGCCATTTTTTGCATTTATAAGTTATGGTTAAACATTAATAAAAATTCAATTCAAATTTAATAATGTTTTAATACTTGAACATGTCAATCTTTAAAATCATGCAAGATAATATTTTAAAATTTTAATTTAAGTAGTTACTTATAAAAAAGCAACATTATTAGATTTTAAAGAACTCTAAAAAATAACAGTTTATTGGTTCTTGTAATAAAAATTGATTAATTTATATAAAGAATATAAGAATAGGATCGCTGAATCAGCACAAAATAACTTCCCAAATAACTTTGGTTCGATTTTGTTGCGTGTACTAACTTTATAAAAATATCATGTGTAATATCATAGATAAAATATTTATATTATTTTTTCATTCGTTAAAATGGTTTCATGTCAAAATTCTCGTAATCTATACTTACTTATATTATAAATCTGAAGGGTTTGTTTGTTTGTTTGAAAACGCTAATCTCAGGAACTACTAGTTCGAATTGAAAAATGAATGAAGGCAATAGGCTATATTACATCACTCTACGACTCATAGCCAAACCGCAAGAGATAGCTTGTCTGTATAAATATGAAAGATAATCGTTACTGACTGATTGATCTATCAACACACAGCTCAAAGCACTGAACAAATTGCGCTAAAAGGGGATTGGATAATCTTATATGGAGCAGTGACGTCATGAGTGAAAATCGTAGTCTTGTAGCGGCGGACGACGACAGTCGGTGAGGCCATACAGACGCGCCAAAGAGGACCATCGATCTTATTTTATCAGCGTAGAGACAGCAAACCTCATTCCTTGGCTCCCCGATATTAGGCAGCAGTCTGTGTCTCTGTCCACCCAATACCTTCTCGATTCTCTCGACTCGAACCGCTCAGGAGCAAGGGGTGCTCTTCAATGCTCTGCAGTGACTGTGCAGAATGAGGACCAGTTACCTAACTACCTGGACGTTTAAGTCACCAACGCGGTGGTTCTGCCCATCAGCCATTTGTGGAACCATAGCGTCTCGGTCTTATGAGGCGTTACCCGTTGATCCAAATCGCAAACATCACACGCCGATTAAGCTACCTCGTATATACTCAGTAGTTTGTAGATTGCGCGCGTGCGTAGAATCTAACACATGATGCAGCTATTCAAGACGCGCAGCAGGAGCAGTTCGTGCCGTATTAATTTGATATCCCATACACTACATTATTAAAATAATAGTTAAGAAGTTTAAGATGTAAGTTTAAGAAGCTCAATATTTTGTTGTCGAATATCTCTGCGCCTTTGCGGTTTAGCTATATATCATACATAGCAACTAGTGTTTAAGTTTTGCTATAATTTTATAAAATTAAGTTTTAAGAGTGGCTCCACTTTCATCCAAATCTTTTTGGCACGCAAATAGTTATTATGACGTCATCACGATGATGGAAACTGGGATCCAAAGTTTATATGGAGAAATCAAACTTAACGCGAGGGAAGCCGTGAGCAAAATCTAAAAACTTGTAAACTTAGTAATATTATAATGATAATATATGTACATATGTGCATTGACGGCAATGATCTTTTTTTGGATGAATAAAAATTAAAACCGGCTTTTTATTCATTTTGTTTACAAAGGAATAGAGTTAAAAAGTAAACGTTAATAAATAGACATTAAATAAAGAACAAGACAAAAATATTCAGTCGTAAACTTTTGTGCCCCGAAAAGTTAGATGCCTTTTTTACCTAAAACTTTGTCCTTTTTGATATTCATGCGGCAAATGGAACAAAATTGTTTAGTATTCTAGATAATATGAAGTTATGAAGAAAAAAAATCCTAAAAATAGAATAGTTCGCACAATGATATTTTAATTTTAGAAATATGTTAATTATTATATTATAGAGCTTAAAAATGTTGAAGTTTATGTAGGTTTATTACGTCTTATTTTACACGTAACACTTAAGAACAACTCAACGCTTAAGGAGCGAACTAAAATGCAAAATGTAATTTTTAATAAGTTTAATGACGTGTTAATTAAACTTTCATAAAAGTTTCATACTTTTCGTACTTAATGAGCGTCCACACTAATGAAGTTTGTAAACTAATTTTATAAAGAAAATATCAGCAAATAACTATGTGTTGGTTATGCTTTTAATAACTTAAATGACTAATCTTCTAAGTGGAAATTAACTATATCAAACACAAGGTATTGACATTTCTTTGAAGTAGGTATATTTAACTTATTTTTAACTTATAAATTATTATAAACTCTTACGTAAATATTTTGGTATATCTTTTCTTTTTATTAATTTACTAGCCGGTTCCTTCGACTTCGACTGTAAAAAATTAAAATAAGTAAAATTAAAAAAAAGGTTACTTCTTATGACATTAGCTATCTGCTCGTGAAAGTCTCGTCAAAATCGGTCCAGCCGTTTTAAATATTATTCGGAACCAACAGAGAGGGAGACAAAACTTTTAAAAATTGTTTATATTATGTATATTATACTTTAATTTGCATTTAGTGAAAAACTGTTAATTTAAAATTACAAACAGACACTTCAATTTTATTTATTATAATAGTTTTTATAAGTTCATAAGATTTTCATATTTGCATTAAGAATTTGTTCCGTTTTAAAAAGTAACAAATACCATTAACGTACTTTTTATATTTAATATAACGGGTCTTATCGCGATAACTAATGGTAGTAATACCTTTTTATTGCCTGACGTTTCGACGAAGTTACATTCGTCGTGGTCACGAGCTGACTACTGGTCAGTCGTAATATTAAATATGAATAGTATAAATCGCGAAAGTTTAAAATATATACCATTAACGTACGTTTGGTATCTTTCACACATTTAAGTCAACGTGTATGAAAAATGTGTATGTAACCAGTAACTCATTATTTTTTTTTAAGATTGTTTTCTCGAAGTTCTGTATTTGTTTTTACCGTATATAAAATTTTAATAAATAATCTAAATATACTGACGTTTTTCTGTACAAAATTTGAAGTTACAAAGTCTGGAGGATTTCACGATCACAAATTTGTGTTTCGGAGTTACAATAAAGTTAATTTAAATACAAATGCGAAAAGTCGCTTTCCTGGGAAAATGTTAACACCTCCTGTAATCTTGGTCGTAATTTACTTGGCCTTTTTAAAAGCTTAGATAGTTTAAAATACTTTAACTGGTTTTGCATTTTGGTATTCAATTTAAATTTGAACATTGGTTTTCATTTAAAAAAGGTATATATCCGAAACCATATTTTTAAAAATAAAATATACATAAACGATAGTATTTTTAAAAAGTACTGCAAATATCTGTCTATAAAAATATTATAAAATTATCCCACGTAGTGTAAGGAGCCAATTGTAATACAATTCCACTATATGAATGTTCGCGTTAATCACGAACTCATTTGAATATTCAGTAATCCGGGGTTGTGATGTAGAATGCGGAACCGAAGCTTTCATTTTCTTTGTTATGTGTAAAGTTTATTAAAAGATTTGGCGAAGTGGGAAGACCTTAATGCGTTTAAAAGTAGTCGTAAATTTGGAGTTCATAATTAAGTTATCAGAATAAAGCCAGAGTTTTATAATCATTTTTATTGCCTCATTTGCTATTGATTAAATTATGTTTTAGGATACGATATAATTTATACAGTAAAAATTAGCTGTCTGACCAGGCTTCGCATGGGTGTACTAATTAAGACCACTTTTTTTTTTTCAACAATTATTTCATTCTGTCATGTATTACTTTTTATGTCTGATGTCTTTTGCGATCTTTGTAGCACATTCGTCATATGGTCAATATATAACATTCTGTAAATTTATAGACTTGTTTAAACTATTCACTGTATTCTCGTGAGTATAGTTTCCGCTGCCGCAGCCTATTTATCAAGTAACAGTTATCTCGGTGTCTGACAGTGATGGATGTGACTCAAACAATACACCGTCTTCATTCAGACGTTGTATTATTATGCACATCATTGGGTATACAAGTTTTAATTTTTAAATTCCTTTTTTCCAAATATGCGGCGCCCACACTAACGAGTTATCGAGATTCGCTCCGTGTTTTAGCTTCGTTAGTTGTTTGTTTACTTTTCTCTTTGAAAGACTGAATAACGCTTGTTTGTTGACTATGTTTTTTTTATCTAAAATACTATAGAGTAATGCTGACAATATAAGCCAACTGAACATTTGAGGAAATCATAGATATTATAAAATTTTATAAGTTATGTTCAATTCCAATTTACTAATTATTCGAAAAATAAAATTATGAAAGAATCACATATTGTAGTACAATATATACGATATTTATAAAAAAGATAGTAAAAATTATTTATTTTAAAAATCAATGTTCATTTTTTGACAGACAAGCAAAACTATATATGTAAAAAGTATTTATATTTAGAACAAAACTAATTAAATGATTATATAACATTCCTCCACGGTTAATTAATTCTTCACATTTCTTCGATAAGACGCCGTGGTGGTTTGACCATACGTCTACTTCGTCTTAAAAGCAGTCCCTCATTCTCTGGTCTAGGTGTAGACTGTAACGTAGAACCAGCTTTTGCGCTTGGAGTTGAAAACACCGCTGGTGACGCAACCCGCTCACTAACTGTGACTTCCTGCTGTGGTATGACTATGTTTTCGGATGGCGGAGCTTCTTGATAATCTGATATTCTTGGTCGAATTTGGTCTGCATGTCTCCGTTTTTCAATTCCATCCGACGTATTAACTTTATACGAATATTTGTTTGTCCTTTCTTTGATAGTAGCTGGTTTCCATCGACTATCCACTTGATCTCGAATGTATACCTCATCTCCTGGTCGAAAAGACGAAATATTTTCATTATTGATATTCGCCTTCAGATGTTGGAATCTTATTTGACGTTTTAGGCTAGGTCGCGCATTATCCAATTCACAAGTCAGTTGGCGTCCAAACATCATTTGAGCTGGGGATTTCCCTGTAGTTGTATGAGGTGTATTCCGATAGGTAAACAAAAACTTCCTAAGACGGCTTTTAGAATTATTTCGATCTTCCTGACTTGCCGCCATTCGCGTTTTAAAAGTACGAACTAAGCGTTCTGCTAACCCATTAGTTCGTGGATGATAAGGTGACGATCGAATATGTACAATGTTTCTGTTTTTGCAGTATGTTTGAAACTGCTGGGACGTAAATTGTGGTCCATTGTCAGAGACGATTATTTGCGGTAGGCCAAAAGTGGTGAAAATATCATCTAGTTTGTCACAAAGATGTTCAGATGTGATTTTGTTCATTTGTTTTATTTCTATCCATTTTGACAGACCATCCACAAGTACCAACCACTGCTTTCCTTCAAACGGCCCTGCAAAATCTATATGTATCCTTTCCCAGACGTTTTCTGGAACGGACCATGAAAATATCGGCAATTCTGCTTTATTCGGCCGATTTTCTTGACACATATGACATCGCTTAACGTATATGTCAATATCTTCATCAATTGTTGGCCACCATACGTAGAAGCGTGATAAAGCTCTCATAGCTGATATACCTGGGTGCCCATTGTGTAAATATTTTAACGTAGGAAGACGTAATGAACGCGGTATCACAATTCTTCCTTGCCACATAATTATATTGTTTTCAATTGCTAGTTCATCGCGTTTACGCAAATAAGGTTTCAAATCATTTTCGTCCATCTGATTTGACCATCCAGTTTTAATGTAATATTTAACTTGTTTTAATATATTATCGGTTGCTGTCTGCTGTTTAATATGCTCTTCTGATAGTGAAAGATCGTCTACTTTGTTATACTGTATTGTTTCGTTTATTTTGTGTATGCGTAATTCAGCTTTCGTGGGCTCTTCTTCAGGATTTGGCATTCGTGATAAATAATCAGCAATTATGTTATTTTCACCTTTTCTATATAGAATCTCATAGTCGTAACTACCTATTAATAATGCCCATCTTACGAGTCTATTATTTACAACTTTAGGTAGGTTTCGTTGTGGACCTAATATGTGGATCAACGGTTTATGATCCGTTACTAACGTAAATTTAGTCCCTCGTAAATATTGATCGAATTTCCTTATTCCATAAAATATAGCAAGTGCTTCACGGTCTATTACAGAATATTTACTTTCTGCTGGTTTCAATTTTCTTGATGCGTATGATATTGGTTGTTCATTATTCTGTGTTTTGTGAAATAATACTGCACCGATACCCTTTTCCGAAGCGTCACAAGCTAAAAATAATGGGCGTTTTTCATCAAAAGCTATCAATGATTTAGAGCTTTTAATGCTCGTTTTAACCTGTTCGAAAATTGTATTCTCGTGAGATGTCCATTGCCATTTTTTTTTACTTCCGGTTAGTTCATGAAGATCAGCGCAGATATCATGTAAATTAGGAATGAATCTTTCATAGAAATTTATTAACCCCAAAAACGATCGCAATTCTTTTGTATTTGAAGGTGGTGGAGCCTTGGTAATAGCTTCAATTTTTGACTTAGTTGGACGTACTCCATTTTTGTCAATAGTGTGCCCCAAATACTCTATCTGTGTTTGCATAAACGTACATTTCTTTAAATTTGCCTTTAAACCTGCTTTCTCTAATCTGCTAAAGACTGTAGAGAGTGTTTGGAAATGTTCATTGTCATTTTTTCCCGTAACTGCAATGTCATCAAAATAAATAGCTACATTTGGTATGTTCTCTAAAGTTTTATCTAAATAATGTTGAAAAATCGATGGTGCTGTTGCTATGCCAAATGGCATTCTATTATATTGATAATATCCTTTGTGTGTTGTTATTGTTAGGTATTTTTTAGATTCAGGTGCTATTTCAAATTGTAGGTAGGCGTCCTTTAAATCAATTTTGGAAAATTTTTCTCCATGTGCTAAGCGTTGACGTAATAAATCAAATAATGGAACTGGATGTGTATGTTTGATAAGTACTGGATTAATGGTTATACGGTAATCTCCACATATTCTTATTTGTCCATTTTGTTTTAATACATTAACTGTAGGTGTTGCCCACTCTATAGGTGTTGTGTTCGGATCTATTGGACTAATAATACCTTCGTCTACTAACCGTTCTAATTCCATTTCAATGTTTCTTCTAATACCAAATTTAATTGGTCGTGCTGGTAAATGTTTTGGTTCTGCTCCTGTTTTAATATGTATATTGACTTGGTAATTGTTTACTTTACCCAATTTATTATCAAAGAGTTGTTTATGAGCATTTAATACATGTTCAAGTGTCATATTAATTGAGTTGCTATGAATAGAATAGACAGGGCTTGGAAAACTCATATCAAATGATTCGCTCCACTGTAACCCAAAAAGCATTGGTTCGGCTTTCTTCATGACAACTACAGGCAATATTATTCTTCTACCTTCAATTTCCACTGTTACGTTAGTTAGACCCTTAGACTTCAGTTTATAGTTGCAATATGCTTTTAACCTTGGTGCTTGTATAAGAGTCGGTGCTCCGATTCTTTTCCAGAATTTCGTGTTAATAATCGAGTATATAGATCCTGGGTCCCAATCCATCGTACAATTAATATCATTGATTTTAAGGTCTATTTTCTTGCATCTATTGGTGTTATGATATATTTTATATACGTTGTTGTCCTCCTCGCTTTCTGTAGTTACTGTACTTGATCGTGAGGCAGACCTATTACTTTTGACTGACCCTTCCGTTATTCTTTGTAATCTACTATTTCTTCTTAATTTTGTATTTCTATTAAATTGTTTATATTTGTTTGTGAAATAGGCTCTACCTGATTTAATACAGCAACTTTCAAAATGACCTGTGATTCCACATTCGTCACATTGATGACTCTTTGCTTTGCATTCATTAAAGCTATGCCTGTTTTGTTTCCCACACCTCCGACATTGATCGGTTCTTAATTTACGTACCGCTTTATATGTGAAGTCATTGGTTTTCATGTTATTTTTGTTTGTAATTCTTTTAATACTGTTGTCCGCGTTATTGTCACTTTCTGCTAATTCTCTCGATTGTGCGACAGCGAATATCTGTGAAAATGTCACTTCATGTTTAATTCCATTTTCAATATCTAATAAATCAGGCCATTTTTGTTTTAAATCGATTTGTAATTGTGGGTGGTTTAACCCTGTAGCGAAACGATCACGTAGTTGTCTTTCTAATATAGCATCATCATAACCACAATCTTTACTAAGCTCTTTAAGCCTATTTGCGTAATGTTCCATGTTCTCACCCGTCTCTCTAATGCATGACCAAAATTCTGTTAAAGCCTTATATCTCGTTTTTCGCGTTTTATGTATATCTAGTAGTTTATTTTTGATATCGATATAAGACGATTCTTCGAATAATGGTATAAGGGCAGTTTTGACCTCATGGTAAATTGTCGGTGTCAAACAAGATAATAACAGATCCTTCTGTATCTTTAAATAATTTTCTCCTCCTATATTACATTTAGCTTCAAAGAAATCAATAAAGTTCTCAATCGTGCACAATGAAGGATCAAATTTATCTCCTCTAAAATTGTTTATTATAGATAATTTGCTGACCTGTGTTGAAGACGTTACCTCCGTGTCCGTTCCATTGTTGTTCAATGGCGTCGAACTAGTAATACGTGTTTCGACCAAAAATTTCAATACCTCAGAAATTTGTTTTTGCTGTTCAACTTGGTTTTGTAAGAAACGTTCTATTTGTTCGTTATTCATGTTTCTTTTTTTATTATTATCCCATCCTCGTCGCCAATAAAATAATAAATAAAACTTAGAGAATGAAATTATTTATTTTAAAAATCAATGTTCATTTTTTGACAGACAAGCAAAACTATATATGTAAAAAGTATTTATATTTAGAACAAAACTAATTAAATGATTATATAACAACGCTTGTTTGTTGACTATGTTTTTTTTATCTAAAATACTATAGAGTAATGCTGACAATATAAGCCAACTGAACATTTGAGGAAATCATAGATATTATAAAATTTTATAAGTTATGTTCAATTCCAATTTACTAATTATTCGAAAAATAAAATTATGAAAGAATCACATATTGTAGTACAATATATACGATATTTATAAAAAAGATAGTAAAAATTAATTCATTGCCAAGAAATGTAAATTTTTTGTGAATATAATGTACTCAACCCTTGTCATGAGGGTTACTCGTAGGAAAGGACCATTTGAATGTATGTAATGTGAATAATAAAAACGTTGGTCCACCCGAGCAGAAATATCTCTGAGATGAAAGTGATTGCTTGGGCATTCATATTTCGTTTGATGAAATATGATCTTTTTAGGATTGAATTTTGTTTAACTGTTTGGCCAGTCTCCTTTGCAGGTAACAATAAATAGGTAATAAGGTCGAAATTTGGCATTTATATTATTTCTACGTATCTATGATACTTTTCACCGTAAAGTTCAATTACAATAATAGCGGGTCCGATTTTAAATTGAAAATTTGAATCAAATTATTTCAAGGATTTATACCAATCATTATATCTACTGATAGTCTTCTAAAAACCATTTTCCTGTAGTTACAACAATTAGCCAATTTATTTAAGGTTCCGTACGCATCGCTAAGAAATTTGTTTATTAGTCGATACTTTACACTAGGATATCATTTACTTCCTATGCCTATATAATAATTACCTTGAAATATTTAAATATTATAATCATAAATAAATATCTATTGCGATAGTCTCTTAATCAATTTTTACTTGTGTTGGGCGTGACGCCTGAACGCCGTAACGTTCGATGGCAGTAATTATTTAGTTAATGGAAAGCTGTGGAATCTCTTATTACATTACAACGTTCTTTAAAAAAACTATTTATTGTTTCCTAGAGCAATATCTTGAAGAATACGATAAAATACGATCTCTTAACCGTGCACTGGAATACAAAATTAAGCGCACAAGCGGCGAAATTAAAACCTGCGGTTACTGCCTGTGGCGCCAACAACTCGAATGTAGTATGTGTAAGTGCATTTCAGAAAGGAATTAATGTTTCAGTAAAGTAAAGTGATTAGCATATAAATTGAACATAAAAGCATCGCTTTCACGTTTGAATAAAGTCATTAATATTTGAAGTTGATAATTGTTGGGTAAATCCTATTTTAGTTTATATGTTTTTGTTGTATTTGTATTATTTTCGACAACTTATTTGATCTGTGTGAATTTGTTGCATCTCTTTACGAAATAGTTTTAAGTCTCTTTTTAGCCGAACAGAAATCGCAAAATGTGGATTACATGTCCGGGGTATCGCATTTTAATTATACATTGCTTACATGTTAAAATTGTGATTTTGGTTTTAAAAATTACGGACCAATGCAGCTGCCTCCATCATTGCTACATCAGCTATTGATATTTAAAGAGTTTTAGGAGTCTATTGAGGTATTGATTGGTAGTAAGTAGTGTTCTACTAAGTTTACGCACAAATTGAAATTTGAATTAAAATTTACGCATGATATTAATAGTTTTGTACGAACAGCTTTGCATATTTGCAATAGATCCTCTTATCATAATAAAACGTAAATTAGATATTAAGAAAATATGCATGTTTTGTTAATTACCCATGTAATAGCAAAATTCTACTTATTTTATGTAACATAGGAACAGCAATAGCAATTCTTGTATATATTGCAATTATATACCGTCGATAAATAGATTTTACAATAAATCGACCGATTTGGTTTAATTTATAGAAAAAATCGTTTAATATTTGTTTTTAGATACTGAAAAACTACAATTTTTCGTCATATTTACTACTAAATCCAAACATTTTTCAAAAAACACGATTTAAAAAAAAAAACAATCCTGTTGCTCAGGTTCGGTCATCCGTACTACTTCGTTCGTAGGTACTAACATATTTGTATTTGGTAGGAGGATACACAGCAACGTTGACCTAATACATTTTAAAACTTTATCGTAATTGAAATTGTATCCCGTCGTTGTTTTTCAATAACAAACTTTAATTATCCTTATACAGTAAAGGCGTAATGTTTAATTCATTTATAACAAGTAATCAGCTAAACCACTGTTCGTGAATTAATGATTAACTAGCTAGAAAATTGCTTTAAAAATACAAACTTCTTTAATATAATTATTCATCATCAATCAATCATCAATAAGTAATAGTATTATTTATCTTTTAAGAATTAGTCAGTCCTCGTGTCGTAAAATTACAAGAGTAAACAAATCGTATGTATTAGGCGAGAATTGTACTTGTAAGTTTTAATCTCGTAACTAATATAAACAACTTAGTTACCTAGTATCAGACACCTAGGTGACCATATGTAAGCTTTAAATATCAAAAATAAGGTACTAATAATAAATTCTATCCAATGTAAAATGATAAACAGTTGATGTTAATCTTTATGAAAATCTGTGAGCAAAACCTACACGTGTAATTCTCGCCTTATATAATTTGCAAGAAAGTTTTTTACTTTAGTTTGTTTGTCTTGCGAAACTTGCTATATAGTTTTCCATTAAATTCAGTGTGGCTAGACTCGAAGTTTCCACATACTCTTAAAGGTTAGAATTTTATTTTCCTTCATATACAACATGCTTATTACGATGCGCAACGCGATACATTTTGACAGTTGATTTATGATTTTTGGACTAAAACGAAACAAATCGCGATTGCGATAGCCATAGCTCACCCGTAATTATCCTGCTGGATAGATACAGACAAGATAAGGCATTATAGGCATTACATGTACCAAAATTAAAAATGTGTAATAATTTTATTATTAAATAAATATCTTTTGTCATTATTATTAGATTATTCCTATTTATATATTTTATATATAACATATTATGGTTGCAACCATTTGCTTGCTTTTAATTTTTTAAAGAATAAAGCGTAAAGAGTAACAGTTTTTGGACTATTTTATAGAAAAAAAGTCGATTTTGAAATTAATTCTTAGCAAAAAGGTGACATCAATACTGATCTGGTAGAGCTTGTAAAGAAGTTAGGAAAAACTTCTAAAGTAATTATTTTAAAATAAAATCAATCAAACTTTAATCCAAAAAGGGTGACTTTTTTCCCGCGATCATTTAAACTTTTTTCATTAAATTTTATCCATTCTCTTCTTCAATAATCAACTCAATTGTAAAGTAGAATTATAAAAATCGTTTTTTTTTCACTACATTGTATAAAAAATCTATACTAATATTATAAAGCTGAAGAGTTTGTTGGTTTGTTTGATTGATTATTTGCTTGAACGCGATAATCTTAGGAACTACTGGTACGATTTGAAAAATTCTTTCAGTGTTAGATAGCCCATTTATCGGGGAAGGCTATAGGCTATATATTATCAAGCTAAGACTAAAAGGAGCGGAGCACCAATGAAGAATGTTTCAAAATCGGGGGATATTTTCCTACTGAAAGAGCTTACGCTGAGTACGCTGCGTAAACGGTTAAAATTTCGCAAAAATCATGTACGACAGAATTTTTCCCCTTTAAAAGTTCTAAAAAAAAGTCCGCGACAGTATATGTCTATCTTTTAAGGTTAGCTCACTATAACCTTTTTTATGTTAACCAACTTTGTTCTAAAGTATGCATTATTTGCGAAGGTGTTTTATAAATATGATATTAATCCTTATCCAAATAAATACAATATTCATAACAAGTATTCCATTTAAAACAAAATTGCCCTTTGCATCATTCAATTTAAATGAGTATCTTAGGAAATATTATAATTTTAAAATAACATCTCAGCAAAATAATGATCGAGAACTGCGCGCACAATGTGCAAAGTATATGAGGGGAAAAGGCGGTGGCTCCAGTTAGCTATGTACTTACTCACCTATACACATAAACTAAGTCGCAAGTTAAAGTCAGCGTTAGCCCAAAGTAACTATTCCACGCGGACGAAGTCGCGGGCGGAAGCTAGTTATAAAGAAAATTCAAATTGTACCAATGATCAAGTATCTAAGATGAATTATTATTATGTGATTTTTTAAAAATTATTGAATGTGTTATACCTCATTCGATTGTAGTATATACGTTTGTCAAGAAGGGTAAGTATTTCTAAATCCTACGGCCAACCATTTTTTAAGTTTGCGAGATACATGTGTATAGATGTATATGTAATGCATGTATATGCGAATGTTTTTACTCGTACTACTCTGAAAGTAGCCAGAGTGGATACATAAATGGTCAAAATATTATATTTGGAAAAATTTGTAACCTGAAATTTTTCGTAATGCTATATACTTTTCTTTTTCTCTTTTTTTGTAAAAGATAAAAGATAGTAATATAATCGATTGTAAAAAAAAACTATCTAAAAAAATGTGCGTAGGGAATTGCGTGCAAAGGGGAATAATTCCGAGACTTCGAAACTTATTGAAATTATTTATACGAATAAAAGTTTTCCTCCGGGAGAAAGTTTCAGGATACATAAATAAGGATATTGTTTCCTATGATATAACTGGCTTATATTCAACTGTTATTTACAGCAATGTTTTTTTTTGTACGGACTGACCATAAATAAACTATTTTTTATTTTATTTATTTAAAGAAACATACATATAGATATATAAAGTAAAGTAAATGCCTGTAAATGTCCCACAGCTGGACAAAGAGCTCCTCTCCTATTAAGGAACGTGTTTTCCTTCACTGCCGAGCATGAGATGAATTTAAAGAGAAATTTGGCACTTGAAAACAGATTGCTGGAAAATAAAACCCAACATTTTGGAAGCCTTAGCTGCAGTGATATAGTGTATAGTTATTTAATTAGTGAAGAACTTCTTATAGGTTTATATTTGTGTGTCGTTTAATTTTAATATAAACACTAAAAGAACGAAAGTATTAAAAAAACAATAACTATATACCTAAGTATTTAATTTTTGCAGCTACGTAGGTTTTGTAAGTTCACCAGTTATAGCCGAATATACTATAAAATTTATTTATATTAATTATTCTTAGAAGTGAAAATTAAAATTTGTTACAATTTCCTTGACAATTACTAGGATAAAGTTGTTAGCTGTGTAAAATAATGATAAATATAAGTTTATGAAGTATGTATAATTATGAAAATGTGCTTATTGTAACGGGCAACTACGGAATCCTATACTGCGCTTAGCCCGCAGTCGATACATGCACTTAGTCGCTTTTATACTTGTTCATCCTTGTTTAACTACTCCTGAATAAACTCACATCAATGTATAAAGCGACTTTTCCATACTAAATAGGTCTATAGTTAATTAGGCACATATATTTGCGGTTGAAAAGGAGAGCAACTATTTTGTTAGTGTTAACCTAAATTGAGTTGATTCTATGAAGCCAACATTCCACTGAAGTTAATTAGTTTTCTGTAATGAAATCATTTGTTCGCACTGAACTGTTGTTTGACGTAATTTTAAGTATGTGCTATTTTGATAGTATTTGTAGCTTACTTTGTAAAGAAAGAAAATAAATTTTGAAGTCCATCAAATTCATCACATTACATATTATACGATTTAAAAACTTTTCCGCAGAATACAATTCTTGCAAATAAATGACTATGTCAAAATGTTATATTTTCGGTATTTGTACAGCAATTTCGCATACAACATATAAACTTTTGTACTTAAGCACATACTAAAATTTTTAAGAGTTGACTTAGAAACTTATATTACTGTTTGTGGAGAGCACAGCAAAGTTTCAGGCGTTCCACAACGTGTTTATCGCTCATTCAGGAAAACGATTCGTATAATGAAATTTCCTCTTTTATAGCCCATGAATTTAAGACAAAATGAAACTCCGAATCTCTGCTAATGGCGTGTTACCACGTAATGTTATATTGTGTGCGGTGCGAGACTTAATCTAAAGTAGGGAATCTCTTGTACATATTATTATAATATATGCATGTAAAAATAGTTCACAATATATATTGATTAGAATATTAAGATCCTTTCAACGAACTTAAAAAAAGTACAAGGTATTCAATTCAAAATGTACGTTTTTCAGAATTCCATAATTTACCAATTATGAAATTTCTTTTTTAGCTTTTTAAGTCGTTTCGTTTTTTAAGTCTTAGAACTATTATTTGGCATTAGCTTTTATCCGCGGTTTAGTTTATGATAATGTTGATTTTGTTGTGCTGGTCGTTCAGCATTCTAAAATATATTTTTCTATCCCTAAGGCTAATACTCTTCTGATGATGAGCTGAGTAATTGAGATGTGAGCGTAACGAACAAACCAACTCATATTCACATTTGTAATATCAGTGGGATTATTAAGTTTCGAAGAAGGATTAGTACTACAAGGATACAGTTACAAGTTTAAATGTACACAATCACTTAATCCACCAAGAAAACCTTTTACGGTTATGGTTTATGTAAGTTCATGTGTACATTAGAAGTATCTTATCTTTTACGAAGAAGTAACAGTGACCCTTGGCTTGAGCTTGGGTTATTTTACTACGATATTTTCCTTTATCACTATATGTTTATAATGAGTAGCCTTACTTGGTAATCGTAAAGGCTTTTTGTAGGTTTTCAACGTTAGGTTAAAAATCTTAATATTATCAAACAATAGAGTATATAAAAATAAAAAATAAAGGTCCTTAGTTATGTACTAACTGTATGCTTGTGAACACATTGTCAATTCTACTATCCTACTAATATTATAAATGTGCAAGTTTGTTTGTGTGGATGGATAGATGGATGGATGGATGTATGGATGGATGTTTGTTACTCTTTCTTCTTGAAATTTGAAATGAAGATGGCTTATATCTTGGAATAACACATAGGCTACATTTTATCCCAAAAAAATTTGAAGTTCCCACAGGAACAATTTAAATAGCACTTTTTACTCTTTTACACAAAAACTACCGATTTGGCTGAAATTTTAAATGAAGATGACTTATATCTTGGATTAACACATAAGCTACATTTTATCCTGAAAAAAATTAAAGTTCCCACAGAAATAATTTAAACAGTAATATTTACTTTTTCACACAAAACTACTGAACCGATTGTTTGAAATAAAGATGGCTTATATCTTGGATTTACATTTTATCCCGAAAAATTTTGAAGTTCCCACAGGAATAACTCACAAAAAAGTAGTGAAGCGGTTTGACTGAAATTTGAAATGAAGATGGCTCATATCTTGGATTTACATTTCTATTCCACGCGGACGAAGTCACGGGTAAGAGCTAGTAAGTAAATAAGCATGATTACTGGACTACTCCAAAATAAAAAAAAATTTGAAAAGCTTCAGTATAAAGTATTTTTATCTTTAGTAGTTTTTATATTATGAACGCACAGATACCTAGAGCGTTACAATTTTCTATATGTTACGTTTTTGCAATTCATCATATGAGCTATTTTTTATATGGAATTCCTTGGATGTTTTCTCATGGGAAATTAATTTTGTTATTATTGCTTATTTGTACGTTTTATTTTTTATTTTATCGGTAATTTGTACCCATGAAAAAAAAATAAAATATAATATAAAGCTATGCTAAAGTTTATGTTCAATAGTATGGAGAAAAATCTGCGTCCTTTATATAAAGTTACAACACGATGGCAAAGGTCAAATACAAAGATTACGAGCTTTTTATTCTAGACTAGCTTCCGCCTGCGACTTCTTCCGCGTGGAATAGTTACTCTGGTCTAATAATGCATTATTTTAGAACAAATTTGGTTAGCATAAAACGGGTATAGTGAGCTAACCGTAAAAGATATATATTATATATATTTTTTAGGACTTTTAAAGGGAAACAATTTTGTCTTACATGATTTTGGCGAAACTTTAACCGTTTACGCAGCGCACGCAGCGTAAGCTTTCTCAATAGCAAAATATCCCCCGATTTTGAAACATTCTTCTTTGTGCTCCGCTACTTTTTGTCTTAGCGTGATAATATATAGCCTATAGCCTTCCTCGATAAATGGGCTATCTAACACTGAAAGATTTTTTTCAATTCGGACCAGTAATTCCTGAGATAAACGCGTTCAAGCAAACAAACAAACAAACTCTTCAGTTTTATAGTATTAGTATAGATAATCTACTTCATGAGTTCATAATAATATTTCATCTTCTTCTTCTAGTGCCGTCTCCTAGAGGTTGGCGACCATTACGGCTAACTGAACTTTGTTCACCGCGCTCTAAATGGTGCTGCAGTACTCATATTAAACCACTGGCGCAGGTTTTTAAGCCAGGAAATTCTACGACGGCCCTTTACTTGTATAATGAGTTGTAGCAGCTCATATTATGTGACTCAGATACTCGAGTTTCATTTTTTAGACCGTTTTGAGTACCTCTGTGGACTTTCCCATCTTCTGTAGTTGGATCGAGTGTAGTGATCGATTGCGTAATACCACCGGGTGTTACGCACTCGATCCATCCATGATATACAGAGCATCCCCCGGTAAACCCACATTTCGAACGCTTCCAGCTTTTTGCTTATCGTTTGTGTCCATGAAATAAATAAAATAAAATATAAAGCTATGTTAAAGTGCATATGTCCAAGCCTCTACCCCATATAGTAACACGGAAAATACATAGCAACGCGTTATTCTCACACGTGGATAGATTTTTAAATTACGTTCAATATTTTCATGAAGCGTTTAAAATGCTTTCTCAAAGAATAGTATTGGCAATGCTTAAAGTAAGCAGATATGATACGTTATAACACTATTTCATTGTTGTGAGAATGATCGTTTTGCCATTGTGTTGAAAGAATTGATATCATTGTATTGTGTCTAGGTGGTTGATACAAAGTATGCGAAAGTTATTGAGTGAAGATTTTGAAAAAATGTAAAGTAAAAGATTACATGTATTGTCTACTTTCAGAATGTAGGTACAGTGAATTATGACCATTATTGTTATAATGCTTTAAATAATTGAAATTTTTTGTTTTCTTTTTCAAACCCTGTTTTACAACAACCTTATCCATGTAAATAAAAATCAATGTTTGTGTGTTTGTCTTTCATGAAACCATTAATCGAATTATTATGAAACTTTTGTAGGGTGTTCTGATAATGATTACGTGGATCCTTGGCCGAGAAAATCTTTACTTTAGGTGGTATTGCAACGCATGAATATGACTAAATGCATATGAAAGTATATACGGTACTTACATCAAAAACACAATGTTTAAAATTTTTGTTTGTTTGTTTTGGCTCTGTTTCTCTCTCTCTTTGAAACGGCTGGACCGATTTCGATGGGACTTTGACTAGCAGATCGTTAATGTTATAAGGAATAACTTCGGCTAGTTTGATTTTAAAAATATTATTTTCCCAGCCAGGAATCGAATCCGCTGACTTTGAAAAAAGAAAATAAGGCATTCTGAATACATGCATTTAAAATAGGCCATACTGAATTGAATGAAAATGAATGAAATAAGACATTCTGAACGAAATAATGCAGACAGAAAAATAAGATGTTTTGAATGCAATAATAATAGCACTATCTAATAGTGTATATCAACTTCTGCGAAGTAATTGTATACGTCAAACTAAAGGAAAAAGCAATTTTTTTAGCAAATGCAAATTTAATGTGAGTCAAATATTTTTTTCTTGAGAAGCTCCAGAGCACAGACATTGCTTTATATGACTCATGCCAAGCATCCTGTAGTCCACGTGAACGCAGTCGCGAGCTCAGTAGTTAATAAGGATTTATCAAGTGTAATGCTATACAACAGAAACATTCAAATAAATAGTTCTTTGTGATAACCTCATTTAAGATATTACTCGTTATTTAAGAGTACTGAAATTTTCAATAAATTATACGATTTTCGACAAATGGGCAATTAGTAAACATTTATCATTTTCGCAGTTGACGTGACGTTTATCTCTTTACAATTGATGAACGAGTGAGGCCTTGTTATCAATTATTACAGAACGATAGGGGGTAATTTTTTTAACGCGTTTATGGTCGTAATTTGTTACAGGGAATTTCGTTTTCTATGAATTCATTTCAAAGTAAATATCGATATTTTAGCGGCTGTAATTAATTTCTAATTAGTTTACATTCTTCAGGAGAACATGCAAATAGTAAAAATCATAACTTTTTGCCGCGATTTCCCACCTGCACCACTATATCCAATTAAGCGAAGTGGCTTTTTATAATTAAAAAAAAAAGAATGAACTGTTGAATTGTTGGTGCTAACAATTAAATAAATTATAAAATTTCATGATTTTTATAGTGTTCTCTTTTTTAATCTCCTTAAACTTATCTCCTTAATTGTTTTCTATTTTCCACTTCAAAGCCTTTTTTTTCACACAAAATTCACAATAAGTACCTACATAACATGTATTATAAACAAATTTAATACAACCCTTATTATCTAATTATTATGTATAAACCCTCGTAGATATTAGATGAGGAACTACTAAATAATTTCCTTGCATTTCCATAACATCACATGAATCTAAGTAAATAGAATGAACCGAACTCTCGAAGCTAATCTCATGAAAATTCACGCTCTTGTTCCGTAACCGTAACTGTGAATGTTACTTGACAAGGGTCAGTACTGTCAGTAGATTTGTGGTGAAATAAATATAAGCTCAATATGATTCACTAATTACATTAACCTCTGTATATCTTATTTATAAATTTTTATTAATTAATATATGTTAAACATAAATGATATATGTACATGGTATCTAAAATTAAGCATCAATCAATGTCGCGACAGTTTAAATGCCTAAACGAGTGTGTATTTTTGCTATGGATTGTATAGAGATAGTTAATATTTTGCATGAGTATGTAGGTCACTTTTTACACGCGGGCAAAACCTCAGAGCGTAGCTCGTAAAGTATAGGTGGAGGGGAAATAATCAGGATTGAGATATTTATCGGTTAAATACCGATAAATATATAATTTTGTTTCTATTACATGTATCTACAGATATTATTAGTATAACTATCTGAATTACTCGTAATATGGCACAATTTTTTTCCAATGTATTAATTACAAAAAAATATGCGAAGTTTCTAGATTGTAATATGAGTTACAATATGAAAACAAAAAATAATTTTGATAAATTAATTCATATTTAGAATAATGCAATCTGTAATTATTATTATCAATTATTCTTCAAAGAAATTCATTTCGCAAATAAAATGCTTCGCTAAAAAAATTCTTTTTGGAAAATAAATGACAATTGATTGTTGAAAGAAACACAAAAAACCTTGAATAACAAGCGTAACTGAGCGTTTGTTCTGCATTAAAAAGGAAGAGTCGCAAAAAAGGAGGCAGGTTACGAGGCGTCTTTGATATAATGATTGTTTGTTATGAAAATATCTTTCTTTGATCACCTCAATACAAAATTTTCACAAGTAAGTCGAGTGAGTATTTCTCATCTCATTTGTATTACCAAAAGCTTTGATAAAGAAAAAACCAAATAATGTCAACATCCTGAGTATGTACACATAATAATGTATTCAATATATTTATAGCGTTTATTCAATATATTTTAGGTCTAGTTTTGTTTTCAGTGACGTACATATATTTTCATCAATGTCAAATCTTTTTTCATACGATAAACATTAATAAATTATTCCATTGAACTTTGAGCGATCCTTTCATTTGTACATTGCAAATTAAAGTGGACCATTAAGTTCCTATTAGTTTCATTATGTCTTTATTGTTTAAGAGATCTTAATAAATTAGCCAGAGGCCTACAAAAACAATTTCTATCTCTTAGCTACGTTAATTTTAAAAACATATAATGTATTTTTTACTATTATTACTATATTTAATATAATGTTTACGACCTTAAAAGATTTGTAATCTTCGACAAATACTATAATTTTACACTGAGATGCACCTTAAAATGTTTACAATAAATGTTAATCTGTGTTTATATACCAGTAACCACAAAACTACATGAGTTTAGCTTTGGAATGGCACACGGTAAAAGCAATTAGAATAGCTAAGCTAAATAAACTTGAGTGTCAGACCTAAGCCCACGCTGCGGGCAATTCCACCGGATTTAGAACTACTGGTGCTGATACTAATACCAGATAGCCAGCTAACGCTAATAGATCTAATCATAATTTTCACTCAGCAACAGAATGTAGTCTTCTAGTTTACATTCGAGCAACCAAAAGTAACATAAGATCTTAAGTATCTAATAATATTGAACATGTAAGAAATTATTTTGGACGTCAGGTTGGTAGAGTGTTCACTGAAACTCATAGCAAGCCGTATTGGTCATACAGATGTTTGGCATGGTTTAGATGTTTCTTTTTGTTTTGTGTGTGTTTCTGGACACCCACAGGATCATGAGATCTTATTAGTGACTGTTGAGTGTGATGCTTATATGCTTTTTTTTATTTAACTGTTTTAAATATTTAAAGCAGTCTAACTCCCCATCCTGTACATATGTATAGGATGTGAAGTTAGGCTTCCGGTTCTCTCACCAACTGTACGAAATGTTCCAAATATTGACTATTTTCTGAGTATGTTACTTATATGAGCAAATGTAAGCTGTAGTCACTGTAGTCAGTCAGGGCTGCACCTAAGCTGTAGGTACTACAATTGGAAATCTACAAAGAATGAAAATTGTACTTTTAATTTTAGGGTGATTTAATAATAATATTTATTCAAATTGTGTCCTCAATAGAAATCAGAACAATTTTATTATGATATCTAGATTTGAATTTTTCTTCCAGAATTTAATAGCGCTAGTTAATATTGATATTGCGTACTTAAATAGTACTCTGTCTTATGAATTGAAAACATATTTTTTAGATATTTAAATAATGTCCGTACCCATTTGAGTAACTGAAATACTAATTAGGTTTCGAATATAGATTTAATTTAAAATCCAAACGTTTCAATTTAGTTCGAAAAATTTAAACTGAAATTCATAAACATAATAAATTAGTGGTTGTTAATGATAAAATTCATACAATTTAGTATATTATTAAAATACCTTTACTGAATTATTCACTAGAATAATAAATGTAAGAAAATAAGTATACGCACTGAATCAGAATCTCCTCCTTTTTTAGAAATCAATTAAGTAAACTACCTACATATTAATATTCTATTGGATTAGCTTTAAATATTTTTATATCTATACTAATAATAAAATTCTAGCAGGTCGCTGTCTGTACATGGAAGATATATGAAAAAAAATATTATAGGGGGTCTTTATCAACGCAGTAGAACCTAAAACAATGATTTTTAGAATTCTTATCTGTTTGTCTGTTTGTCTGTTTGTCTGTTTGTCTGTTTGTCTGTTTATCTGTGCGTTTGTGCACGCTAATCTCAGAAACGGCTCATCCGATTTAGATGCGGTTTTCACTAATATATTGTAGTAAGCTTCACTTAACATTTAGTGTTTGTTTCATGTCAATCGGTTCATAAATAAAAAAGTTTTGTCAATTTAAGGGTTCACCTCGAACATTTTTCAGTGCCTATCACTAAATGCATGAAAAATATATACAGTACTTACATCAAAAAATACATTTTTTAATTTTTTGTCTGTCATTCTGTTTCTTACGACTAATCTCTGAAACAGCTGAATCAAGTTTGATGGGACTTTCGATCGCAGGTAGGGGATGTCCATTAATCCCATATTTTAAACCCATATTAATGAGGCCCAAAGGAGGAAGAAGAGATGGAAGAAAAAAATCACGTAATATCACAAAGTCTAAAAAGTTCTTTAAAACATTACGTATTTAATGGACAGCTAATATTATAAAGATTAACTTGGGCTACTTTTATTAAAAAATATGTATTTATTTTAATGAATAAGTAAAACAGAGAATTACGCGATAACAAAATATTGTAGAAACCAATAAAATATCGAACAATTTCCGATTCCGAAATTGATATGTCTGTTTGAAATTTTAAATTAATGCATATGAAAGTATACTATACTGAAAGTATACTGACAACAAAATTACCAATTTTAGAATTTTTGTCTATTTGTCACTCAATTTGTTTCGGCTAATATCAGAAACAGCTGGACCGATTTTGACGAAACTGACTACTATTCACTAGCAGAAAGCCAATGTAATATGGAACAAAATTGAAACTAATGAAGTAGTGAACAACATCTAATTCAAATAGGGATATATATTATATAAATATAATAATTTTAAAATATAATATATTTACTGGGTATTTTTTTACTGGATATGATAGATCAAATCCGAAACTATAAGCAATAGCAAAAAATAATAATTAAAGGAGTCACAGAGCCGATTTAGATAAAAACTAAAACTATATCATAAATTTTTTGAAAAATAAGTTTTCCTAGCCAGAAACGAACACGATGATTTAGCAAAAATTAACATTCTGTATTATTGCATCACCTGATACTGTGACATATTATAAGGATCAACTTTAGTGAGGTAATAGTATACAGTTAAATGCAATAAAAAGAAAAGAATTTTTTTTTTACAAAATTCTATCAAATTCATACATTAATTAAATCTTTAGTAATTCTTCAAAAAAAAAAAACGATCATACCCAAAAGTTAAATATTAAAATATAACGGGATGTTGTTACGCTAATAGTGGGTGAGTACAATAGCCGAGTGAAGTGAAATGTAGATTTTAATAAATTGATTAACCTTTTTAAGAATTATCTAAACCTACCTAGGTGACGGGGACCAAAACAAACGTCACATTCTAACATTTGTATAGCTCACATAGAATAAATAGACAACATAAAAGAAGTTACTGTGAGTTATTCATTTTATATATTTTCGATTGTCACACTCTCCTTCCTTACATTTTGATGCAACCTATAAACAAATCGTTCGAAGTAATGCTTACTTTTTTCTAAACTTACCGGGACCCATGACTTAACCCACATATTTGATTATGTCTGTGTAGAATCGATTACTTAACTTCTAATTCATGTATAGATTTAATGTTATTTTGTATAAAAATAAATCTTTTCCTTTTATTTTTCGCTTACTATTACTTTCCTAAAGTTGATTCTTACAGGTGACATTATTAAGTGGTGCAATAATGTTTTTTTTTTTTCAAAATTAGTGGGTCCTATTCCTGACCAAGAAAATCATTAAATCAAAAAAACTTATGAAGTAGTTTTAAATTTCTCAAAATCGGACACGAGACTCCTTTAAGTATTTTTCGCGATTCCTTATAGTTCCGGATTCGGCCTATCAAGCTTAGTTAAAAAATTCACCGGATATATAATGTAAGGAGAACCTCGGCGGGAACATATTGTTTTACAATCGAAATTTTAAAAAGACTAGCACAAAACACTTTTCTTCAACATTTATTGTGAACACCGTGGGGGAATACCGTATCTGAGTTAGTGTCTGCTTATAAATACAACCAGAAAGTTTCCAAATCCAAAGTAAAAGGCTCTTTTCTTGACCGCAGACTATCATAACCTTGCTTTGCAGGAGACATGCCAAGCATTCTGTTATCCACGCGAACGAAGTCGCGGGCACAGCTAGTGTATAAATAACTTTTTTATTGTTTATAGTTCCCTAATCATAAATCTAGGGTCTCTACAAAATTTTATTTACTTTATTCGTTCGCTTATTTCATTACAGTCGTAAAACTCAGAAACGGGGTTATTTAATAGCCTGTGAGTCTGTGACGAATGATTGTTCTCTCATGAGAAATCAAGAATAAATATAATTCCGCAGTTGGATAACAAAATTATCAAATTATAAATTCAATAATTATTGCGTTTTTAATTACTCAAAGGATAATTTAATTGTAAATACCGATTTTGTTCCGGTGGTAACAATTAGTCTTTGCTTATGTTTTAATTTTTACAAGTGCCTATTATTAAAATGTTACTGAAATAAAAGAAAAACATATATCTATGGGTAGTGCATTGTAGGCTTGCATCATTATCATAGTAGGCTATCCATGGTGCGCGAAACCATCAGACATACATATAAACACCTTTTAGTAAAGGGGCACGCGAAATGTAAGCGAACAAATAAAGAAAAAATCTATTTTTTTTACGCGGAATATGTTACACTAAAAGAATCTCCATTTGAAGGAACGTCCATTTCAATAAATTCAATTTGTCTAAACAATCTCTATTAATTCTTTTATTTATTTATTTATTTATTTATACCACATTACAACCATCCTTACAGGCTTACCCAATACAATGGTGTAGACTTTATTTAGTAAACTTAAAATTAACTTACACAACTATGACATTTTATAACAAATTATATACAAAACATTCCTTGTGAATTCATTCAAAGTGCAATAGAATATGTCCGTGTCGTATATATGTGACGCAGCCTTTTAACATCATTTTATTTATTTTCCATCCATGTTTGTCGACTTCAATTGAAAGATCACAAATTATCATATAGATGCAAGCATAAATCGGCAAAAAAGAAAAAAGGGATAATTTGTATTACTTTATATAATTAAAAAAATAAATAACTTTTACTTAGTAAATTATGTGCTAGCCAACTTATTCAATTGTTTACACGTTGTTAATTTCGATATGAATACGACGCCACGTACCAACTAATATCGTATAAAGTCCTACTTTGTATTTGAAATTGTCGCTTTAAATTAATAAATCAATATTTTTTAAACTATTGTGTCAAACAAAAACTTTAGATCAATACCAGTGATAGGTATAAAACGTGTCTACCGTAATTCGTTTAAGTACGCTACACACGTTCGTCGCTTATTCTGAAGCCATTCTTATAATGAAATTTCCGCCTTCACCAGCCCACGGAATTGAGATGGGATGAAACTGCGATTCTTCACTAATGGTGTATGTTATCTACTCTTCTTTTTGATAAATTGATACACTAATAGCAATATACATATACAAACAAATAAAATTGAAGTGTCTGTTTGCAATAAACGATAGTTACATCAAAAATATATTTTTTTAAATTCATTAACAAAGAATATTCATCTAATAATACCCCTCATTTCGGCATATTTCGTTTTTTTTTTTTTATTTATTTGATAGTACATATTGTGTTAATAATAAATGTTATTATTTTACACAATTAAAAAAATATTAAATTTTTAATTTTAGATAATATTTAATGTAGCTTTTTCCAGCATTAGGAAATATACCACTTTTAAAAACTGTAACTAGACAGATTTGTCTTTCCAAAACGGACAAAAGCGTCTTACGTGATAATTTAATAAAAGTCTTTAGAATTTTCAAAAATAATTATAATTTTCAAAGCTAGGTTGGTGTAAAATCGTACGTATATCGCTACACAACCTAAATATAATTTCTGGTCACTTTTTTAAGTATTAATCTATAAAAAGGGGCCATTCTGATACATTTAAAACTATAGGGGTGGTTAATATTTATTTTTCATAACATTCAATTTATTAATATAATATAAATGCTAAAAGAATGTATAAACAAGAATAAAATACCATATAATAATGCTTATCTTAATAATAGTTTTAGACGGTCCTCTAAAACTGATTATATATATTGCTCTGTGTATACATAAGTTACCCTCGACTAAAATCAAAAGGGCATGAAATGTAAATAATGGTTTAGCATTTATTTTATGCATCAGAGGTATGGAATATATTCATGTAAGGGTCCGTCCAAATCTGGCCGCATGCATAATGCGCGAGGCACTTGCGAGCTGCATTTAGATTTTTTCTTTTTATGTTGTACTGTTCACACGTTGTTCGCTCTCAAGCTATGTGCCGGGTGCAAATTGCGCAATTGCCGCCCACGAACTGCGCAGGAGTTGCGCGTGAACTGCGCAAAAGCCTTGCGCGAACTGCCCATGTGGTGCATCTACTTAATTTTTTTATTGATTTATTATGCATGAGTGTAGTAACTGCAGAGAGCCCGTGAAATGTTCGCGGTTCTAAGTTGTCAACCTAGATAGCTTAGACGATATAACATGTTAGATATAAGTTCTCAACTAAAGGCTAAAATGAAGCAAAAAATTTTTGAGTTATCAGTACATGATTTGTATTTATATTTTATATTTAAATCCTGCTTGTCAAAAAGTCACAAGAATTGCATTTGATGCAATCGCCACCAAACTATATAGAATTAGTCGCTGGGGCTAATCTGAAGATTGCCAGAAAATGTCATTAAAATCGCTCAAGTCGTTTTGGAGTTCATAGGGAACATACATTAACAGCACACACATCGATTTATATGAATCGCTTTGACGTTGACGTTATCGCTATACGTACTTCCGAACTCACCATATACTCGTATAAATTGTAACTTTCATAAAGAAGAAAAACAAATAAACTAACTGGTAAGATAAGGGAAATATCTGATTTAATGACACACCATTATTGTAAATAGTAGCGGATTATTGACCAAATCTTTTCATCAGTGAGAGATTATTCAGTTGTGAAACACTCTAAAACATTATTTACTATAATATAATGTATTTGTCTGCGTACTCTTAATTCGAAAATTAATGGGTTTATTGATATAGGACTTAGGATAGGAATAGTTTATATAGATCTCGATTAACGGAAAAGGTTTTATTTTGAGAATTTAAAGGGTATAATAAAAATTGTGTATTTTTTACAAATAAATTAGTCTGATCTGAGACTGTCTACATCTTCACTAGTATTAAACACACATTCTTTAATCAATTTTTCATTTCATTTCAATTACAATGGTATTCAAAAAAAGAAGCTGCATCGAAACTGGTCCAGTCGTTAGAGACCTACGATGCCACAGAATGTCTATTATGTCTGTTGTAATTTTTAGTCGGGGTTAAAAGAAAGAATAGCACCAATAAGAAATTATTTACAAATTTCTTGAACAACATAAATAAAAAAGTATTTTTAGATTTCATGTGTATTTAAACAGTTTAAAGTAGCACATTCATTCAACGATGTTCAATGACGATAGAATTCAGCTCACAAAGAAAAATCCCGGTGCAATGAGAACGAATATCTGCAATTTGAAACCAATATTGCTGCTCATAATGTTTCGTCGTGAAATATTGCATAATAATGTACTTTGACAGACGTGGTTGCCTCGGTTAGTATTACTCATTGTATTTGGAACTAACCTTAATGGATATAAAACTCTAATATTATGTATGTGAAAGTTTGTGAATTGTGAGTTTTCTTTAACCCACGACCCTGTATATCTGTCGGTGGTATTATAGCTCTCTTATAAATTAATTAAATTTGATGTTTTTTTTTTGTTTGAAAACGGATGTGATCAGGATGGATATAAATTATAACTTATGAAGATCTGTTCACAAGTTTCAAGGTTATCAGCTCTATTCTAGTTGTTAAAAGGATCTGTCCAAATTGAAAATAATTATAATGTGATTAATATCAAAATAGCATAGTTGCGTAACTTTTACCTGATGCTGCAGCATCATATGGAATCAGCTAGATACACTCCTCACCACATTAAAGCAGAATTATCGTGTCGGGGCTCGTTCAAATGGCCTCTATCAGTAGATTTTGGGGTTTATTTAAACTCTCATTTTTTCATATTATTTACTTTTACTCTATAACGCAATGATGGTTTATAACAATAGATACAAGTGCAGAGATTTTGGCACCCAAAATACCGACCACTTTCGACTACGTTCCCTAGCCACCAGTTAAAGATTGATGATGACAGAATATGTTTGGGTCAACAAGGCAAAGACAACTTTAGCAAAGTTGGAAATGGGTACCAGATGCAGTTCGTATTTTTATAATATTTTAATTGATATTAAGTATGCACCAAAAAGGTTTCAAACTCGATAGATGAAAACAGTCTTTTAAACTCGTTTCGGTCTTTGTTAATAAAACCTGGATAAGTCTATCATTTTCCTTTTCAATGTTTTTTTTTTCACACAAATGTACGACATTTTTGCATTAAAACCCCATTGTACGAAAATCCTTTCAAAAATTACACCGAACAAAGAACACACCGATAAACCCTTGATACCCAATTTGACGTTTGCATTGCTCGTTTCTGACGACCAATTTGTAACGGGATTTAAACAGTTTGCTGTTACAATAAAAGCCGAATGACATTTTTGATCGGAATTTTTAAATTTGCTTCTTGGAAAACCACGGGATAATTGTCAAACAATACTGCTATCATTAAATTTGTGTAACATTAGTTTTGTGCTTTGATTTTTGTAATTTTCGAATGGAATAGATTCTTAAACTATTTAACTTCAACTGTTTAATATGCCTATAGAGACATTTTTCTAAAATTAATCCATTGGAGTAGGCTAATTATAGTGAGCTGTCGCTTTGACAACGTCATAAATTTTGCGGTTAATATTTTTATTGAAGTATATATAATACGCTGCAGAAAATATTATGTAATTTAAAATGTACTTATGAGTACATTAAATATTGAAACACAATTAGATATAAAAATATTTTAATAACAAAATTATTATGAATAAAATTTATAGGGCAATCACTTGATGATCAGTGTTTACCTGTGCACAATGGACTTAGACATGCAACATTACTGTCTGGTCATAAAACATGTGATACATCCTCACTATTATAAAATCCTATAACAAAACCATTAGGTAATATAGCAATAGATACTCCCATTACGTGAAAGGTTCGTGATAATTAGATTAGTAGCATTCAAACAAAATTTTCCTCTTTATAATATTAGAATGATTAATATCACTAAGTAAAATTAACTTGGAAGTTTAACTTAAGTTACACGGTCAATAATCTTAAAACTAATTATTAATTTAACATCTTAGATCGTATCGAGCTAACTTCCTCAAAGAGATTTATCAAATTTGATTTCAATGTTCGAAGACCACAACAGATAAGTTATACGGCTTTAATTAGCGTCCATACTTCATGTGTAGAATGCTCAGTTCTAACGTATTGTTAAACTAATATGGAGTTTATTGTTGATATCAAACTTTGTAACAAAGATTAAGTGCTTCTTATTTTCTTTTGAATATATATATAAGATCACCAATTTTTAACCTTTCCAGTTAACGTTACGGATTCATCACCGTCATCATTGATGTACTTACTATCTATAAAGAGCTTGTAAAAAGAAAATTTAGAATTATACAACATACTATACAAACGCACATTATCTCACTTTTAAATAATTTCTAAAAGTTGTATTGTAGCAAAGTATTACGAAATACTCCAGTGTCATAATTTGTAAATATTTATGTTTCTTTTTAACTCCGATCAAAGATAAGTTTGAATGGGCCGAAGAAATCGGGAATGTTCTTAGATATAATTTACAAAAATCTGTGCAAATTTCTATTTCTTAAAAGGATCTGAGCAACTATTAGTGGTCTAATCGACGCAAATTGTAGTATACCTATTATGAATGATATTAAATTGACATAATTAGGGAAACTTGACCTGATGCTGCTGCGTTATCTGGAATTCGATGCATACACAGTCCTCATCAATTTACAGCATCTAATTATCATTTTGGAGCTCTTTGAAATGATCTCAAAGAGTAGATTGTCGGTGTTTTTTTTATATTTTCAAATTTAGTGAATTATTTATTTGTATATTATATTGTAATATTATTTAAAAATAATCATGTATTGCGTATAGTTATTAATAGTAATATCTTACCCGTTATTAAAATTAACACAATATATGAACACAGTTCCTTAGATTACGCAAATTCATAAATAGACATAAACGTGATCCTGGAAGGAACAACTCATTATTCCTATTGTTGCCGTTTTTATGTAAACGTAAAACGTGCCTGTACTCAATAAATGTATGTGTCATATTTTATACGACTAGCTCTATAGCAAGCGGTTTCTTTTAGCGATAAACTTGAGAGTGTAGATTAAATGTGACTTCAGAAAACATAACACTTTCGCCTGTTGTTACGCGCGAAGTCCCCGGGGAAAGCTAGCAGCTATATCGTAACCTCTTATCACTATCATAATCGACATGTAAGAAAGATTATATTTACCTGAGGAACAAGGGACGTAGATATAATATTTACGATAATAAAGATGAATGTAATTTAAAAAATTAGAATTTAAACATTTGCTACCTAATAGGGATATTTACTGCCTTACTACAAAAGATTTAAACAGACGTTAAACGCGCGTCTAAGACAGTTTTGAGTTAAACATGCTTTAGACATAGATTTTTAAGTGAGTTTAATAGACGTATAAGTGAGTTTAATAGATGTTTAAAACCTATTTTTGTTGTCAAATGTAACGTATAACATTTTATCAATAAGTTTTTTTATGAGTTTATTCGCCGTTAAGCAATTTAGATAATATTTTAAGCAATGTTTAAATCTTAAACACTGTTTAGCTAGACACGTGTTCAACATGGTTTTAATGCGTCTTTTGTAGTATGACAGTTAGACTTTATTATTCATATTTATAGAAGCCATATAGAAGTTTTTTGTTTGCTTTTTTATACACCGTTATAGGAGTAGGATAATGGAAAATTGTGTCTACAAAAAGATATTTTATAACATATATAAAGATACCTAAATAAAATTTATTATTATAAAAAAAAATACAATTCAGGTTACTGTGCAAATAATACCCACGCGGTAAGTGCATCCATATACAGAGGCGCGATTCCGATTCTTTGGTTGAAAACGATAGTCCTCCTGTTACTTATTTATTTTAAGTCAGTATAAGTATATATTTGTAATGTTACTTATTTAAAATCTTGATTTATATTGTAATTTGTAGTTTATATTAAAAATGAATATTTATAACGTTTATGTCAGCTCCTTAAACGTAAATTATATTCAGATTAAATTACTTTAATTATTACAATTTGGTCTTAATTAGCTCGTTAGGTTTCACAGCGACGATTTATTTTCCTCTGAAGGCTTACGTGATAACAATATCGTATTACTTCCTCCTACAATGTAAGGATATTTCACATTTTGTACACTAGTAACGACTTCGTACGGGTTAAGTTATTTAGAAGAAATTAAAACGATATTATCCCAAGTGTTATTTGTGCCTCCAAGTCAATTCATTTCTATTATGCTTTAACGGTACTCATTTTTTACCAAAAATTTATAAAATTATAATATATATTTTAATCAGCCAAGTCAATGAAGTTATCGACTTGGCAGCTTTGCGGTTTACGATCTTAGCTGATAGGAGTATGGCAACCTTGCAGTTAGAAGTTTGGTTTCTTTAGTAACTTGTATTTACACATATACATATTCCAGCTGTTTATAATTGTAGGCATCTAAAGAAACGGCTGTTTAAAATAATATAAATAATTTTGAATACGAAGTATCAACAAACTGTAGACGTAATTTTCTGGAACATATCCGCTATATGTTCGATAAAGCCTCTCTAAGCAAAATCTTCTTCTTAACCTTACTAAATTTCGACAAACCATCGAGAGAGGCGATGTTATTCGCGATAAACATAAAACAAAAGCTTGCTCTATATTTTCATAATGTTAGGATTCTATAACAAAATTCAAACAAAAAAAATGTAAAGAAACTTTTATGTTAGATAATATTAAAGATTTTATGATGGCGACACATTATGGGAATAACGCTATCACTTCCAGGTAAACTCAATACATTTTAAAATTTGTAACCAATGTAGACATATATAAATAACTAAACTATAAACTTATTTTAACCTCATTTTGGGTATTCTGAAAGTCGTCTTAAAATATAATAATTTTGTGTCTACCTCTTGTTAATTCAAAGTGAAAAGTCTCAAAAACGGAGTTTTAGCAAAGATCTCGTTTTCTATGGGTTTGTCCGTTTATATTTATTATTATATATAATATAAGTAGAAAGTTAATATATTTTAATTATATTTTTATTAATTATATTCAAATAGTTTTTTCATTTATTCAATTCAGGTTAAGTTCAACTGTGGTGAGGTTTTTTAAAATCTTAAAGGAATTTAAATACGAAAATTTATTTATCATCGTCTTCTGGCTGCTCAAAAATTTCCAATTCAAAATTTAGTTGTTTTTCCCTTTGATAGTATTTTGGATTGTGTATCACGAAAAGATATGATGGTAATTCAAGTTTTAAATTACGAAAAAAGTAGAATACTTTTTTCGTAATTTAAAACTTGAATTAAACCGTCATACACAAATTGTAACCTGACCCCAGGTATGCGCATTTACAAGTATGTTTATGACATCTGTTGAATTATATCTTATTATATATTTATGATGTGTTGTAACATATTATCGTAAAGAACAAAGTATTGACGCCACATTGTAATATTCTAACTCTTTGTTTATTGCCTATAAAAATATTACTGTATATTTTAGGAGTTCAGGATGTTATGATAGCATGCACAATATTTATGATCATCCCGATCAGGTACGATAGCGTTAAAAATCATATCGTCTATCTCAATTTTAGGTTTCCGTTTTTCGACGCATACGGTCGTTAGAGTCGGTTTAATTGTTTAAAAAAAAAATTCACACTTTTGAGTTACGAATATCGTAAGATTCAGTGATTTACGTAAGTTACAATAGCTTAATGCCAACTGTTCATTGCCGTCAAAAATGTATATCTTTTCCCGATGCAGGGCTGTTAATTATTAAGGAGTTCTCCTGGTGCTGCATCATCAGCTCCACTTCACCATATGCATTGTGACGAGCGTAAATTGTTTAGCATTTTTATCGAAATAAACGAATCGCAAGCCGTAAAATACTTGTAATTGAGTAGTTTTGGTGGGCATCTGTGGTCTTCATCGTCAGTTCCATTTCACTAAAAGTGATTTTCTAAAGGTAAATACATAAGTTACTATCAAAAATACCTAAATCGGTATAGGTGTGGCTATAATATTTGAGGATTTCCCTCAATTTCTCCAGGATCCCATCATCCAATCCTGACCTGAAGACAATGGGACCACCTTGGAAGTATACCTTTTCGAATAAAAAAATTTTGAAAATCGGTCCACAAATGGCGGAGTAATCGACGAACAAACAAAAAAAATAAAATAAATACAAGGTCGAATTGAAAACACTCCTTTTTTTTTAAGTCGCTTAAAAATAATCAATTATTATATATGTACATAATTATATTATATTTTATTCTTGTTTTATTTTTATTTATATTTTACTACAGTCCACTTCCACTACACTACGTTAATAAAATATTTAGATTTACATTATCAATCGAAATATATATGCCAATACGAAAAAAGTAGTACTTAATTCGAACAAAACTAATTGTTTATTTATAAATAACTAACTATATTTCTAATAAGCAAAAGACTTATATGTGTAGATAAAGAAGTAAATTAAATTACTCGATCTTTTTAAATTTAATTTTAAAATTTTCGTACTAAGTTAATACGAGTACTTAAATACTCTTCTTAAAAACTCTTATATTAAATATTAATTACGTAATGACGTTATAAATCGATGATTAAATGAAAAGTTTATTGTATTATTTTTAACGCGTTTAAATAATATTTTAAAATGATGTAACCTCTGGTAATATTATTTTAAAGTTTTATTAATCGAGCAGAATTATATCACAGTTAATGTCATAATGTTGTAATAGATGGCGTTAGCTGTACGCTACATCGCGCTATCATTTTGTTAGCTGTGATATATAGATTGCATTGCGTTGTTTATAAAGGTTTGCTGCCCTCATGTTTTCGTTTTGATACAAATTTCTCCTCAGTTTTCGTAAAATTGTTTTTTTGACCATGGTTAACTTCTATGTTAATTTGTTACAAGTACATAAATTTTTTATTTAAAAATTAATATATTTTCTGCTTGATCAATTTACAATTTGATACATTTACGCGTTCCTGAGAAAAAGGTTGAAAGACAGACGTACAGACTGACAGACACAAGAACAGAAATTTACAGTTTTCGGATATTTTCCTTTATGTATACTAAAGGACCTTACTCCTGACCAAATTTCATAATGCTAGATCAATGGGAAGTATCCTATAGGTTTTGATTCCCTTGCGAAAACGTTAAAAACGCTAAAATACTTAAAATATGTGATGTGTAAATGACCGTATCTTTTGATTGCGTTAACTTAGAAGTTTGATTTTTTCACAGCTCTTAGTAATTACAACTCGGAGTATTTGACATTGATAAAAATTTGTTACCTTCACGCGTTTCCGAGAAAAAGGTTGAAAGACAAACTTACAAACAGACAAATATACATACAAAAAATTTATAGTTTTCAGATTTTTTCCTTTATTTGTACCATAAGATCTTACATACTTCTTGCCAAATTTCATCGTACTAGGTCAATGGGAAGTACCCTATAGGTTTTGATTCTGTTGCGAAAACGCTAAAATGGTCGAAATATACGACTTATTTTCCATTATCTTTTGATTGCATTGACTTAGAACTTTATTTTTTTCACAGCCGCATGTCATCGTAGACTTGAGTATATGATATTAATTCAACATGATACGTCCATGCATTTCTAAGAAAAAAGGGTTGACAGGCAGACAGACAGACGGACAACAAAGTGATCCTATAAGGGTTCCGTTTTTCCTTTTAAGGTACGGAACCATAAAAATTGTTATTATAAGCCTAAACATTTATATTATGTTAATGACCGTATCTCAATTCAGTTGATACCACGGGAGTAGTAATCCACTACCTGTTTTCATATATATTATTATACATTTATCATAATAAAACAATTTATTTAAATAATTGGCTTATTATTATGATTTATAAAATTTGATTAGCTTTGGCGATATCCAAATATTGTTAGTTTAAACAATTTTGTCATCAACCATGTCTGCAATAAGTCAGTGGAAAAGGACGCTCAAGTGTAAATATCCTAATTAAATTTTAGAAATTTTAAATATTTTAATTTATTTAAAAATGTTACACATTTTTAACATATTCCAATACATTTTTATTCGTAATTTACTTTAAATCCGTCCATAGAAACTATATGCATTTAAAATGTAACTTTTGGTAATTTCGGCTTTTTGGTACACTAAAATATTAAATTAAATTGCAAGTGATTGCAACATCGGATGTGTGAGCTCTAAAAGACCATAAGTAATTTTGGATAGTTCACGTCTCTACGATAATGTAAGTGTGCCAGTGGACTTGCTGGTGATTGATAAAGTTTTGATCGATAAAGTTTAAAGACACTTTGCTCTGAGCTTCCGTGCGGCTGAAAGTGAACGTGATAATGTTACGATAATCCTGTTTATGGGTTTTTTGAGCTCGATGCGTCGTTTTTAGTTATTCTATGTCATATATATTTTATTGATATGAGCGAAATAACATTTTAATATCCATCAAGTCTAAACTATAAATTAAAAAGTTTATATAAAAAACGAGATTCAGGTTAATCCTCGATTAAGAACGTGGGTTGTGGAATTTCTGTGGAATATTATTTCATAAATACGATGTTTTTATGAACTTATGAATAAACTAAGCGCTAGGATGTAATTTATCTATTAGGATAGGAAAATATTAATATTTTTCTTAATGTTGCATCTTTTATTGTAGTAATACTGCAATAAATAATGAGATTGTAAAACACTCGAATTTTTAAACAAGCCTTGAAATGTAATTTTAATTTTAAGTAGTTTTATTACGAATTAATATAACGTTTATATTTTCAATATCATAAGTAATATTTAAATCTTTCAAATAAAATCGGAAAATAGATTTTAATTCATACAATTTTTTTAACTTTTACAAACAATTTTTTACACAAAACTATTATTTTTTAACACGTTTTAGTATTAAAATTGCTAAGAAATTGTTTTAAACTAAAAAATATAAAATCTATCTTAGGTATAACTCTGAAAAGTTTTCCGCAAACACTGTCCGTTTGCCTGGGGACAAAGTTACCCACAAACCCGTCCTTCGTGGCGTTGCAGAATTCAGTTCTCAACTTCGGAACAAATTTCTTGTGCTAAATTACTTGACAAGTCTAAAAAACACTGGTGGAACGTTTCTTTGTACTATTTTAAAACGAATTAAATGATGATTAAGATTATAAAGTTATTAATTGATAAAATTATATGTATTTAAATCTTTAAAATATTTTATTCTGTGTTTCTGACTCGGAATATATTTATTTCTATAAAAGTAGCCGATAAACGAATAGATGGTTCGCCCTAAGTTAAGTGATCACCATCTCCCATGAACATTTGCTGCACTAAACATGTGTTGTAAGCTATTTAAGATTAAGGAATTTGGGTAAAAGAGAAAGGATGAAAGGTTAAAAGTTAGGTCTTCTAGTCTAGTTTAGTCTAGCCACTAAGCATACGATGACGTACCTACACTAGTTACAGTAGTGGCAGTTTCCCTGTGTGGATATTCTGTATGTGTGTCGTTAGTGTGGTTGTAAAAACAGTCCATATACGAGTTGTAGTCAATGGGCTACATCTAGGCTCTACTAGTTATAATGTAAGGATTTCAGTAATGCAGAACAGAACTAAATATGTTGTTTATATTAAAAAAAAATTAAGATAAAATAAAGAGACTCGAATACTCTTACTCACACACAGGTACCCTGAAAACCTTTTAGTATTTTCTCACTTTTTACTAGTTACATTATTTTATTTACTTTTTTTTCATTATATTAAACGAATGTAAATTTTTGTATAAATATGTCCTTGATCCATTGAATAAATCTTTGTTTGTATTTATTAATACTTGAAAAGACATCAATTTGCCTTCGTTTAATGTTTTACGGATCGAGGTCGACATCGGCATTAGTCACGGTAATAAGAGTTTGTTTCCAATTTCCTTTCTGTTGGGGACACTAACAATAAATAATAGCGAAGGATATTTGAAATCATTGAAAATTTCAACTACATATTTCATAATAAAATCAAAATCACTAGTCTAGCGAAATATTTATGCTAAAATTTGAAGCCTTATATTAAAATTAACTGCACTGAAGTCGTGAAACGATTGCCGTTAGGGATGTTTCATATTTGTAGAATTTATATGCGCTCAGAGTTAAGGGTTTCATGTTTCGGCTATTTATATCTTAATTTGCATACCATAAAATCTATAGAACTGAATTCATGTATGTTAAGTAGCAAAATTAGATAAATTATGAGCTCCAATGACGCTATAACAAGCATTGAATTCAATTCTTGTTTTGATGGTTTTTAGGTGTGCCCTATGAGTACAGATTATTTCGCCAATGTCACGTAGGATGGAAAAAACCCGATAGAAAGAGCACTATTGCAATCCATGGTTGTCAAACTAAACTAAAGTTTGGTTTTTTCGTTCCAGATTGACGTATTTAAAAAATCTTATATATAAAAATAGCTATAGAATCTTTATTTGGATTCAAAAACAATATTTGTTTATTTGTTCGTAACTTATACACTAATAACATTTTAAACTAATATCAGACTGGAAAATAAAGCTAGTCTATAATATAAAAACGAGACACTGAACGTGTTATTAAGCTGAAATCTCGAGAGCAGCTGAACCGATTGCGCTAATTATTTTTTGTAATATTCCTTGAAGTACGAGGATGGTTCTTACGACGAGAAAATATTAAAAAATTGCCTGGAAAAGTTTAAAAACAACACTTTTCTATATTCTCATATAGATGATTCGTAATAATAATTGAAAATAATTTTGAACTTTAATACCATGCCATAAAGTTTAAGTGTTAGTAGAGGGGTTCCATTAAAGCAAGACAATTGAGTGACGTTAGTATCGCAAAAATATTAATGAATCGACTCTTAGGCGGTCCGAAGTTCGCCGGGTCACCTATATGTATAGTTATTAAAATCAGGGGTTAACTAATGTCAGAATGGACGGGTAATATCGGTTAAACAATTAATTTGTTACTAGTGGGCGGGTATTCAATGAGTTAGATACGGGTAATTCGAAACTGTATGATGTTTAAACTTGGCAGCAAATATCAGTTAGAAAAAAAAACGAATGAGAGTATATACGAAGGTATATATGATATTCTTGAATGGTCAATCATTTGTTAGGTAGTATTATGACAACATTTTATTAAAAAAAACATTCGCAATTAAATTTTAGTGTTTTATTGATATTTTTTTAAATTCATTTTCAAAGAATAATGCGGTTCTCAAATCGTTGAAGATTTTTTTAATTTTTTTTTTATGCATGTTCACCAATTAATCGAAAACGGATGAATGGATTTGGTTGCCAGCACCACTGATTTTTCAAGTGCTAAATTTGTGTTTATTTAAACTCGTCTCGAGCTCAGCGGTGAAGGAAAACATCGAGAGGAAACTTGTATGTGCCGGAAGAAATTCTGACACATGAATATCCGCCAACCCACAGTGGAGCAGCGTGGTGGATTAAGCTCTAATCCTTCTCCTTAATAGGAGAGGAGATCTTTGTCCAGCTGTGGTATATTTACGGGCTGTTTTACTTAAATTTTTTTTTTTGAAAATCGGATTAGTAGTTTGGTTTTTAAATCAAAACAATTGGAATAAGTATGGAAGTAAACAAAATTACGTATTTGTTTCTGAAGTCGATTCCTATTGTTTTAATGAATCTTGTAAAATATAATGTAGCGTACGTAGCCATACTTTTATATCTTACGACAATTCATTTGTCACAATTACTTAAGGCATTTAGGCTCCCGGTCAATTAATTCCAAGATAATTTAATCTTAATGATCTTTTTCGCCTCTCGCTACGAACAAAATAAAAGTCAGCTTCATTTTAAATAAGGCACCTTACGGAGAAATCTGGTTAAAGTGCCTCAGCAATTATGATTGCCAGAATTTTTAATCTTCTCATTATGATAAGAAGCCTTTTGAGATTGAGATGTAAAATTAATGGATAAAATATCTTGGAAAACCGCATCCTTCTGATATTAAAAAAACAGGAACAATTTTGAATTATCTATATATTATTTTCGTTTTCATTTACACGTAGGTTATGAGTTTTAATTAAAACGCTTATTTTTATATATAAATAATTCCGTAGTCAAAAAGGAGGAGGATAATTTTGAGTATGTGGGTAGGTTTGTACGTTCATTGGTTCCCTTTTAACATCTTGAAATGAGGTGTCGTTGAATTCGTCTCTTGTGCTGGTTATAAGGTATATGATGTCACATTAAACTGATTATGACGCCCGCTAGAGGACATAAAGTTATTAACAAAATATTATTTTTGTGAAAATAAATATTATCTCAAATCGCCTCAGATGTATCGAAAATATTTTCTTTTAATGCACGTAAGACAGTAAAACCTAAAATAAATATATACGAAACAGGTTTGCAAATACTTTATAAGCCAAAAAATGAATAAAACAAGTTTCTCATCTGAAACTGTCTCATTCACCAGCTGTGGTCACACGACCACGACGGGCCACTTACCCTAACAAAACAATACATAACATTAGTAAGCCATCAATCATCATAATCTGCATAAGGGCGAAGATGGCACTAATTTCAGATGTTATATTTTATAGTTTGTTTATTATTTTAAGTTTCACTGTATTAGCCATTTTACCAGAATTCATTTGAATAACTATTTGGAATATAATTTTGTTTATTATTATCAATGATTCGTAAATATTCGTTTTATAAAAAATATTTAAATGATTTCGCGTTTAATTATGTTAGATAGGACGTTAAGAAAAGTAAAAAAAATGAAAAAGTGAAAAGAGGGACCGTAGATGAATCCATTAAGTGAATAATTTAATTTTAATATGCCACTCTGGAGCGACAACTCAGATTATCAAGTCTCATTGCCTCTGCTTTATTATTCTGTTCATTTCTCTGACAGTTCTTTACAAACTGTGCGTAGAATTAAGAAAAAATCGCAATGAAAAATAAAAATAAACATTATGTTTCGAATACGTTTTTGAAGCTTTATCGAAAACCATTTTTAAATTGTAACATTAAAAATTATTAAAATAATTATTTTCCTTATTTTTTCATTTTATATTAAGGGAAGCTAATTAGTTTAAGTTCCATAACAAGTGAAGTTTAATAAAATCTTGTTATAATCAAATACATATAAAAGTACATTCAATTATTAACAAGCTTGATTACAGTCACAAAATAACTAATAATTACATTATCCTTTTGAAATTCGAAACATGATTGTGGCGCGAAACGCAAAGTCGAGTCTTTAATTTTCTGGTAATATAAGTACAAAGATTTCACGAAGCGGTAAACCTTTAATGCATTTAAGAGGACTAACAAATGCAAAGTGAACAATTTACATACGAAATTGTAAACCAAATAAGAGACGAAGTTGAACGTAGAAACATCTGCCTTAGATAAAGGCGGGTGCCTCCTCGGTGAGAGGTCGTTTGCATAGCTTACTGGGTTACGGACCCGGGATAAAAATGCGAGTATCCGTTTGCTTTTTTTGAGCCCGGCTGAGTGAACAAAAGTCTGCAATTAAAATTGAAGAATTTTAATTTTTAAGATATATTCATCTCTCTGTCACTCGCGGTTTCACTTGCTTTATTCTTTTCTTTACTCGCGGTATCACTTGCTAATAATATAGATAATATAACGGACTATCCAACGCAAAAATATATTTTCAAATCGATTAGTAGTCGAGTAGTCAGAGATTACCCCCATACGTAAAAAGTTACCGTACCTACCTTCTTTTTAATATTAGTACACACAAAGAGACAATTTCGTTACTATACAGCCCAAACAGATCCTGTTCATACCTTTAATCTTTTGATGTATCTTTAGATATACACACATACTATTTGACCTGGTAAACTTCGCACCTGCAAATAGTAGTATTTGTGTAAAAAGTGGTTAAAACTGAATACAACATTGTTGTCTACAATACAATAGAACCCTCTTTTTATTTCTGAAACAGAATTATTTTTAATTCCAACAAAAAAGACGAAGAGATCGAACCTTATATACACAGTTATATACAGTTAAAACAGATAAATTTCTGAACTCGCCTATAAAGATGTGACAACAAAATGAAAAAAACTTTATATTGGAAAATTAGATTGTCGTTTTTTAGTATTTTCGTTAACTTATTATTTATGTTTTTAACGTTTTAACCTTCCCTGAACTTACACAAATATTTCAAGATCAAAATTAACCAAATCCATTCAGCCATTCTCGAGTTTTAGCGAGATTTTATATAGTTTTTTTTAAAGGCTATATACATATATTATGAAATACATAATTGTATCTACTCCACCTAATAAATAATAATATATTTGTAATTATAATTGAACAATTATTCATCAAACTTAATTATAATATCGATACCTTAAAAACATAGTTTTTGCCTAATTCTTTTAAAATAGATATTTTTGAAAATAGTATTCATATAATACACATTGAATATTTATTTGCATGCCTTTAACCATAGACTGATCCTTTCACAACAAATGTAAAATCAATATTTAAGAGCCGGATGTAATAAAAGGCTTTTTAGTTGAAACCTTTAAAAGGATTCTATTAGGGTCTGCTTTTAAATTCCCTACTAGTCCCGACGACCTGATTTATACCGTGACCGTCGATTTTTTTATTAGTTTATATCTGTAAGATAAAATAGTAATTTCAAGGATAGTGTGTGCCTTCGATATTAATTTTTTATAATATTTTAAATAATTAATCAATTTTGAATTATTTTCAATCGACTTAAAAAAAGTAGGAAGGTTACCTCATAACTTCGTCATTTATTACCTGTTTTTGAAAATTATTGGTTTCATAGAATTTTTATCGAAATCAGTTTAGAAATATAGTTTTAAATTGAAATAATTGATAAAAGTACACACACTTACATATTTTACGAAATTTTATAGTCAATTCCTCTTTTTAGCCGACTTCAAAAGAGGTAGTATGCATAGATGTTTCGGAACGGTATACCTTGTATGATATATTTCAGAATACTATGTATGGCTGTATGTATTTTTTTCCTATAACGGCACCGACTTCAAAATGTAGTAAATAGTTATAATTTTTTGTTTACTTGTTTCGTTCTTGAAATCGGTTTATGTTTTCTGTAAGTTTTTATTTAAGTGTTAGTTATTATCAATAAATTTGTTTAACCTTTAACCATCAAAGCTTTTTTTATTTAAACGAGATGACTGATAATATAGTTATATAAATATTATAACATCTAGTAATACTGTATTCTGCATTTCAAAATTAGATAACACTCCGTTTGAATTATCAACTAAAAACTGATAAATCTTCTACGTGTCACAAAACATACATTGTTTGTTTAGGGGAGCCATTATTATAATGAAATTTCCCCTTTTATAGCCCGCAAAATCAGTTACGTTGAAAGTGCAAAAGTGTTAATGGTTCGTATAACATAAATACATGTTATGTAGAGATATGTATGTATTTGTATAAATCTCCGCTTTAAAAATAATAATTATATTACTTCGGTAAATTAATACCTACAAATTATTCATATTATTACTGAACTAGCTGTCGCATGCGGTTTCACAATTGTAGCGTGATGTAATATAGCCTATAATCTTCCCGAGTCCTCAGGCTATGTAACACAAAAATATTTTTTCAAATCAGAGCAGCAGTTTCAAAGATTACTCCTTACATACAAACTAACAAACGTACAAACAAATTTTACCTTTTTATAAAATTAATTATGTGTCGGTGTTTCGTGTTATTATTTGTTTTTTAATAATTATTAAATTTATGTTTCAATTTGAGATTTTTGTAATAAACTGCCCGTTTATACAAACAAACTACGAGTTGTAGTTAGTATATATTATTATTTTTTATTTAATTCTTACCTGTTTATTTTAAAATATTTATCATCAAAACAAAAAAAAATAAATTTAGCACACAAAGGTTTTTTATTTCTTTTCATAAACATACAGAACAAAAATTTATCAATCCAAGAATTATTTATTTATAACCAAAAATTACTTTGAATAAAAATTATCTGTAGACACTCCTAAGAATATTAACGAATAAAGCCGGTCAAGTGTTCCGTACCGTCGTACTAGATATAATACTTTTTAAATAATTACATATGTAAAATAAACAAGATAAGCGCTATAACAATATGCAATTTGTAAACATTCGTGTGTGAGTATGACTTAAACCTGACCGCTTCTTATTATTTGTTGTTAAAGCGGCAATAAAAATACACATTCTGTGAAAATTTTAACTCTCTACCTATTAGGGTTTACCAAACAGATGCTGTAACAATAACTATATAAAGAAATATCATGTGCGAATACGACTTGCACTTAGCCTGTGTTTATTAATTATTGATATAGCACGAACAGAAATACACATTCTATAAAAATTTCAACTCTCCATCTTTTACTGTCAACAAAAGAGATAATATGACAATATAAATAACCATCACGTGTGAGTACGAATTGAACTTGACTGGTTTTTTATTGTTAATTATTATAGCGACAATAAAATGCACATTCTGTGATAATTTCCAGACTCTACCTATTAGGATTCACAAAATAGATGCTATGAGAATATAAAGAACCATTAAATACACAACTCGCACTTGACCTGTTTATATTATTTGTTATTATAGCAGTAATAAAAGTACACATTATGTGAAAATTTTAACTCTCTACCTATTACAGTGATATACAGCCAGCAGAGAGATGGACGGACAGATGCCGAACAACCAGAAGGACAGAAGCAGATACGGGCACCAGCTTAGTAAAACGAGACCCTCATTTGCATCCTTTGGCTACAAATATTAGTGGTACGACGTCCTGTTAATATTTTTTAGAACAAACCTAGCTATCCCTTGCGGTTTCACTCGTGTTTATGGTTACTGCTTCGCTCCTATAAGTCCTAGCGTGATGTAATATGGCATATAGCCTTTCTTAATAAATAAAGTGTCTAACACAAAAACAGTTTTCCAATTCGTAGCGCTTGAGATTAGCGCGTTCAAAGGAACAAAGAAACAAACAAACTCTTCAGCTTTATAATATTAGTATAGATTTATAAGGACGGTAATCAAAAGGGTCCGCACGGCGACCGCTGTCCCGCTGACAAATACACGTCCAACGTGACGTATTAATACCATCGTGTCCGACCGAAACTTTGTTTCCTTTGTCTTTTCTCGCTTTTACGGGCCTTGCGTAAAGCGACTTTCGTAATTCTTTATAAGATTTACGTGTTACGCTTACGAAAAAAATGTGGATCTATGTCACGAAGAAGCGGCTATTCATATATTGTCACAATATTTTTTATTTATTTATTAACAACGAAAATGTACATTATAAATAGAAATGATTATTTTAGGTATGAGTATTTTAGGTATATGTAGTAATGAGTTTTTTTTAAATCTGATCTTTGCATCGTAATATTTATTTAATATAATCTTTAAACTTTTTTTTAGACAGATTGCTTAATGATAGCATAATTTTTCAAACTGAACTGGCGGTAGAGCCTAGCTAGCTACTGCACCTCACTCTCACAAAAGATCGTTGTGAAGTAGCTAGTATAGTGGTGTTTTGCACGATGAATGAGCCGAACACCTCTTCCCCATTCCATTCCTTACGTCCTGTTCGTTTTCATTGTTTATTTATTAGTAGACTAGTGGCTACTCCGGCGCTGCAAATGTCCATGGGCGGCAGTGATTAACATCGGGTCTTCCACCTGTTCGTTGACCACTTACATTTGTTTATATAAGGAATATGCACCGAACATATTGAAAATTATATTTTTTATAAATAATATGTCAGTTATATTGTAGTTACGTATATAGAATGAAAAATTTTAAATATTTTTACCGGAATCCTAAGCTGGCCCATAGAGTATGAATAAAGGAAATTATACAAACTTCGTAGCATAGAAATGACTGCACTATTTCTGAAGTATACGTGAGCAAAATATTTCCTCTCACAATAGTGCGCCCTGAGTGGACAGCGTCCGTATTGTAGGATTTGTAATTTTCGTATAAAACTACAAGAACGTGGAATTGTATCACTGGAATTGAAAATAGAGCAGTGCAGTATCATTATATGCACGGTTACGTGAATGATATTCTCTTCAACAGTACCTACTGATAAAGCTATTATTTAGTTATATATTTTTTTTATTATTCGTTCCTATTCGTATATCTGTCGCAGCTAACTAGCTTAATTAGCTGTTCAGTTAACAGCCTAGCCCATGGACGTATATAAGGGGGAGAGAGGGGTTTAGGGGTCCGGACCCTCCCTTAGTATACTACTTACATATAGTTAGTACAGTGTACGTATGGTAATGACACTGCGTTTTATAATTTTTATTATAGCTAGAAATTTCTGAAAGAATTATTTAGAATCATATTATTTTACTGTGAAATGTCCGGATAAATACCATTTTATCTCTGTATATAGTCGACTTACCATTTCCTCCCTTCGGACAATTTCTTTAGGCGGAACACTCCTATATCAAAGCTATATTAACACCCGTGGCCTAGTCTCTGTACTGTACGACGCTGTTCACCTGGCGTCCGTAATAACATGCAGCCGTAACGTCTATTATAATATTTAATGACCTGGCTAGTTGATTCTTAGGCCTTACATACATATATACAGTATGATAACCATGTGACAATAAAATTTTTTTTCAAAAAATTAAACCGACTTCAAAAACGAACCTAAGAGATACAAATGAACTAAAAAGCATAAAATAAATGTTTTCTACAACATTATGAAGTCGGTGCCTAGTAAAACATTCGAAATCGGCGTCAAGTAAGACCTTTTTCGTGTTATTTACTTCTGAAGGTAAATACATAAGTTACTATCAAAAATACCTAAATCGGTATAGGTATGCCTATAAAATTTAAGGAGTTCCCTCAATTTCTCCAGGATCCCATCATCAGATCCTGACCTGAAGACAATGGGACCACCTCGGAAGTATACCCTTTTAAACAAAAAAAAAAAATTTGAAAATCGGTTCCAAACGGCTGAGTAATCAGCGAACAAACATAAAAAAAATGAAAAAAAATATACGCGTCGAATTGAGAAGACTCCTTTTTTTGAAGTCGCTTAAAAAGGAAAAAGATGAAATATGTGTCATCAGAAACTGGATATTTAATTATTTTAAAACAACATATTGTACATTACAGATTATATTTAGGAAACTGGTCTCTCACTTGTCACTTCTTTATTGATAGCATTTAATTATACATATTCTGCTAGAATAAATTGTTAATATTATGTTATATATTTTATAGGTGGCGGCAGTGACAGAAAAATTGAGGAGTACCTAACAGGTTAGCGTGGTATAGGCGTGGTAATGCCATGTAACAAGAAGAGCGTTAGATATGTGTGTTGATGGATTTGTTAGTCGAGGTAGACCAAATAGAAATGGATAGATTATGTGAAGGTTGATATGGAGTAAGGAGTAACTACTGAGATGACAGCTGTTAGACGAGAGTGGAAGAGAAGGACATGTTGTTCGACCCCACATAAGAGTGGGAACAGGGCCGGAAGAAGAAGAAGAAGAAGACGTTATAGCTTTAAGTTAAAGTGTACTGAATCTCAGTTAAATGTTTTAATACACCTTATGCTAATATTATACAAAATAAAAAAAAATCCTGAAATACGTAATGTAAAATTCTATACAAAGTTGCACGTGATGTATGGCTGAACGTTGCATTTAATAAAATCTTGCCGTCCAACCGACCCCCACTCGCTCGTACCGCGTCACGTAGTTCACATTAGTGCGCTCACTGCCTTTATAGTCATGAATCTTTTAGCTTTGAGATAAAATAATGGATCGACTGACTGCTTCTATCTGTTTCGTATTCATAACGAAATGAATAGGATTTATGGTTCTGAATTTTGGTTGTGAATGTTGAGTTTATTTTGGTTGGGTTGGATATAATCAAAGTAATGAATTTGATTTTAATCTAGAGCAATTGGATTTAGAGTTTTAAGATCCCTGAATTGACTGATTTTATTTTAAATTTAATTAAGTCCTGATTCTGTTTAATTAAATATATAAAAAAATAGTTAAATAATTGATGACAAATACAAATAATATATCATTATGTACAATTTAATGTGTGTATCTGTGTTATCCTAAATGCCATGAATTCGATTTTCTGACGAATAATTTTAACATAATAAATCCTTTATTCGCAGCGAGTGAGGAATATATAGGAATAAGCTGTTTATTTATGTTCGTTTGCTTATTGTGTAAATTAATTTGTTGTAAAAATACCTTAAGCATAAATACGATCGCAAGCAATTCGTTTGAACATAATATGTGTAATGTCAATTTCTCGTAGCGACCAGCGACCGTCCGGTTTGAAGGACCATTTCACATGCGATGGAGTGAACCATCAATTCAGCTTCACGCCAAGTGCACGCGGCCAGCAGGCTGTGGCTGACATGTGGAACGTTTTATTACGGTTCACGAAAAACCGCTACATTAACGCTATTCGATATTCTTTGCAGGGCAGGAGGATCGATTGTTTCAACCGCGGAAAGCGCTTAGCTTTTAATCCCGCCTTTCGAGTGCGACGCAAATACGATAGTAAAAGAACCGTTGAGTGTACTAAGCCTTTTAAAGTAGATTTATACTGGTGTCAACATTTTATCTATATCGTAATGGTAGTACAATCTCCATTTGTTGAAGCAATATACTTACATTAAGAATAGTAAAACGTGTATTTGTTCTTAAAAGCAACCGAACACAAAAATACAATAAACCTTTATTAAATATATTTTCAAGTAATGATTAAAAACTCTCCACAGTTTATTAATAACGTAGGAAAACTGTTAAACATTTTTGTCCAAAAACAACGAAGTCGAAGTTTGATAACATCGGCGATAAATTGTGTTTAAGAAATTGAATGAACATAATCATTTAGTGCATAATATTAAAAGAACTTTAAATTAAAAATAGTAGTTTAGGTAAACGTAAGTCAGTTGTTTTAAAACTTTTGTCTCTCTGTCGGTTTATCCCGGATAAGCTAGAAATTTCTGAAAGCCAAACTTGCATATACATACATATGTGACATTACGAGCAGTGTGTCCGCTGCCAAAGTTTTCAAAGGATTAGTGGAAAACGTAAATTCAAACTAACTCAAAAAACATTGTATGTATCTTATGACCGTTATACATTGTTTCATTGAAGATCACACTACTACAGAGCATGTCAGGTTGAAAATCTTTGAAGCTGTGTTGTCAAAAGTCAGAAATTGAATTGAGTAAATTATTGACCTAGGAAATGTTTTCGTGACAAAAATAGACCTTAAAAGGGGTAAAATATGAGAAGAAAGTTTGTGTTAAGAATTCATAATGTCTAAAAAATATATGCTATTCGAAATAAATATTCTACGTAGATGCAGACTATACTACGTTATATTATGTCAAATGCATTTTTGTTATTATAAAGTAAAAGCACACTCAGAGGTTCCCATTAGGATCTCATGATCCTTTATCAGAGGTCCGGAATCAGACGTGACAGAAACACTCAAACCACGCCAAACGTCTGTATGCTCAATACGGACGTTTGCTGTGAGTGGGGGTTGCTTTCGAATCCGCGACCGCTAGCGCTTCAGTCTGCTGCGGTAACAAATGCGCCAATCTGTCTGTCAAAATTATAATGACATATCTTAATACTGTCAAATGTGGTGGAATCATTAATTTAGGTATTTTTTTATTTTCTTTTGGCGATTCAAAAGTTCTTCTGTAAGGCCTACTTGAATAAAGTTGATTTGATTTGAATAGTGTAGTGGTAATGGTAGTTTTCGATCACGCGAAACCAATTGAATTTCATTGTAAGAAAATCGTCTTCTCATCGTAGTAAGAAATTTTATGCCGGCCGATGATTGACCAGCTCTGTTCTCAATTTCCAATATTGACAGATTGTATATTATTATAATACATTGATAAATATATACTCTTAATTAATAGTATAACAGTTTTAATCTTTAAATTACACATATAAACCCACGAGTAAAAAATAGTTTTATTCTATCGTATCTTCTCTTTATTTATCATGTTCGAATTCACCAAAATGTAAATTCGAAACTAGTATAAAATCAAGAGCAAGCCCTCAATTTAGAAAATACCCTTCAATATTTCCCTACTTAGTTATGGGCGTAGTTGCGAATTAATTAAAGGGGTTAGATCCAACCAAATTGCTGCTTGTGTTTGAATAAATAAGTAGGTTTTAATAAGAACCGTTAAAACACTATCTGTTTATTGTAGATCTATTATAATTTACATCTTGTTTGTTTTTTAAACAGGGGCTAATTATGTTGAACAAAATAAGTCACATTTTGACGATTGAAGGAGGCGTTTTAATACAAAAATCAGAAGTGTACTGAAAAAATATAGTGTTTGGTGTGACGTCATTATAATCCATGTTGTTTGGTCCTTTAAACAGATGGATTGCTTTAACATACATATAAGAATACATTTCGTCATAGATATTGTTATCATAGTGAAGATAGTGCAGAAGACGGTTGGCATTGCTCGAACATTCCGAAGTGCTTGCGGTTAGCATAGCGTCATCTCCGCAATGAGCTTTGCGTGCCGTAACGCAATGCTTAAGCTTTGGTTTCGTTGAATGGCGTGGCGTTACAAAGTAGACGCCATATGACGTAAACGTACAAAATGTTGTCAAAAACGGCTCTCTACAGAAAGTTATTTTTAACGTAAATATTAAATTAGTAATCGTTGATATGAAACGGAAGGCATAGGTTGTTGTTAGTTTGATTGTTACGCTTTCATGCCTCTACTACTTGAAATATTGCCTACGCATTCTCGGAGGAACTTACGTCTACTTTTTATCCAGAAAGGAATACAGTTTTCGAGGGATAAAAGATAACTTTTAGAGGGTCGTCCGTCATTACAAAATCTACATAAACGCAAGCAAATTCGCAGGCAAAAGTCGATAAAGACAACTCCGCTGTTTTGGATTTTAATTAAATAAAAAATGTGCAGCAATTATATTGCAAAGATTTCAATTTATTCGTTTGTGATCGTAGTACGTAAACAAATAATAAACCATAAAATTAATCCCAATAAAGTATTTGCTTCTCGTAAGCAGTATATAGTTATCCTTAATCTCTTAATTCATTATTTTGTATTTTTTATCTTACTATGTTCATTAACTAGAAAGCCCTCATGTAGAAAATATCCAGAACTCTTAGAACAGTTTTGAAACTATTTGAATGGGGTTCTGTTTAATCTGGCCTGCTCTGTATGTCAGAACAATAACCACACGAACATGCTCAAAGTTTTATTAAGCATATATTGCAAGGCTGCGCTAATCTTATTTCAAAGGAAAGCTTTAACTTTGTCTAAGCTGATAATATTTAAATTTTAACCAAATATTTTGAGACATTTGAAGGTAATTAAAAGATACAAATAAATCACACTAGAGAAATAAATAAATACAAATAAAACACTCTATGAAATATCAAGAATCGAAAACGCATTTAAAAAATACATGATATTAATAATACTTGAAGTGAAAGTAACGTAAGAACTGAGGGAACCAGTTTACATTATCATTATACTATATTTTCCTCACATACAATAAAATACATTTGCCACAACAAATCGCTCTTTTATTCATAAATGCGACATTTGTCTGAATAAAACGTCTGAATTTCACCGAAAAAATGATTCGCGGAGGAGGCAGAGCGCTTATTAAATGTAAATATGCTGTGATGCAGTCAAGATTTATTAAATTTTGTAGCGTTTCCACCATATTTTCATTCCAAACTTTACCTAAAATTTCAAAAATATCTAGAGTTTTATTTATAAATTGTAAAGACGAAATGTACCTAAACATATTTAACGATAAATCATATTTATTCACATATATCTAAGTACTATTTATGTTAAAATGTCACTGAAACACTATTTGAAAATTATATGTATTGTCAATCGTATTAAATTATATAACTGTTGTGACAGTTATGTGCATTCTTAATTATTGTTTTTTTTTTTTTTTTGTAACTAGTAAGAAAATTAATTTGATATATAAACAATACTACGTAATTAAATAAATAATATAACATGTAGATTGAACATTTACCAACCGTCAGCGAAACTTTTACTTCGACGATTTATTGCAAATTTTCTGTGGTTAAATCTGTTTCGAGATTAGCTTTTAATCTATACTAGATTACTATATTGATTAGATAATTATGTTTGTTAGAAACAAAATTGGTTGTAAGGTTGTATAAAATGACATAATATGCAGGCGATTATTTTTCGCTACTTTGCAACAGACGCGACGAAAGCTTCATAATTTCCAACCTACATTTTCACTGCTTCATATCTTTATAAGTAGTCACAGATAGCATTTTATTTTATTTGTATTAATACATTACTCGATTGAGAACACATTTAGGAGTCAATCACTAATTTTTTGCATTTATTTTACTTAAGAAAGATAGATGCCCTTACAAACTTCTATACCTGCATACAACTGTAAGATCTTGAATGAGACTCTGAATGTATTTTTTATTACGTCATGACTTTTTTGGTAGATACTAATAGATATTATAATACATGTTTGGGTGCATGCATGCCAATTATGCATAATTATATGTAACTAGCAGTTGCTCGCGGCATCGCGCGCGTTTAGTTTGGAATTTGTTAGACACTATTTAGAAACAGTTAAAAATCAGCATTGATGTAAACTTTTTAAGGAAGCGTAGTCACTTTACGCTTAATTATTTTCAGCCATTATCCGAATTAAAAAAAATAGCAGTTTCTGTTTAAAGCGTATATATATTTTTAGATAATATTTTCTATACTTTTTTTAGGGTTGTTGTATTTTATTTAAGCAAATATAATTACATTAAATATAATACATAACATGGAAAATATCCTTTATTTTAAAATACAGATTTGATTCTGGAACATTAAACGCGCGAGAGAAATAGTCTTAGAAATCAAGCATCCCCTGATTAATAGATGATCTCTATATCGTAAGACCTCTATCATCATCTTAGCAATTTATAAGTAGACTCAGTTTAACCTAATATGTAAAATTGTTAACCTCCAGGGATAGACTTAAACTGGCCTTATATTACAATATATATATATAATTATAATATATATCTTTTAGATAAAACGGTAAAATGTATTTTCATTTAAACAAAATTCAATTATTTTAAATATTAATAGCCTTTATTATTATTTTTTGAAGTCGATTATTTTTTTTAAATATTTAAAATAATGTTGATGGACACATAAGGAATAATTTTTGTTTTGGATGTACCACTGATACTTGGAAGCGAGTAGACGTATAGTTTGCCGAGACGCTAATAAATAAAATATTTATTAAAATTTAATAAAATGCGTTAAGTGATTTTAGTGCTAATATTATAACATATAAAGTACAAAACATCAATATCGCAATTAACTCTTAAGACAGTTTAGTTCGAGTGTGTGTTGAATCATACCTGCTGCAAGCAGAGCACCTCACCCCCGCGGGAAGAGAATCGTTGTTATTTTTCATCTTTGTCTCTCGACGCTCGACTGATAAGCTAGCATAAGGATGGATGCGCGCGCGTCACCGTCTAGCGGAAAGCCAACGCGAGGTAGCGGAAGCGGAGATGGTTCCACATCGAACTTATCTAACTACGAGGATGATGACGTACACATAAATAAAAATCCAAGAAAGCGAAAGGAGCGTGCCCATGAATATGATTATAAAAAAGATTCTGCTGATTTTCGTGCCGATATAATGAAATTTTTGGAGGGATTCGCAAAAACACAAAACGAAAATATAGCTCAAATCCGCCAGGAAATTATAGAAATAAACAACGAAGTTAAATCTATTAAATCGGTATCGGAAAGGTTAACTTCAGAATATAAAAAAATAAGTATGGATTTACAAACTATAAAAAGTGAAAATAAATTAAATCAAGAAAAAATAAAACATATTGAGAGCGACATAACAAATATTAGAAGTAATCAATTAAATAACTTGATTTCTGAAACGCCAGTCGCGCATCACGAAAACCTCATACTCGAGTTAAAAGAGCGTTACGACCGTGAAAAAAATATTATTCTCGTGGGTATCCCTGAAATAAGTGAAAGAAATTCTACCGCCAGGTATAAATATGACAATGAGCAGATATTGAAAATAATTATTACATTATATGAAAACTGCCCCACCCCAGTTAAATGTATGAGACTCTGTAAATATATCCCGGAAAAAAGCCGACCGATAAAAATATGCTTTGCAAATGTCGATATACCGAAACACTTGTTGCGCAATAAATCAAAATTGCCAAAAAACATACAAATATATTCCGATCAAACAATAGCTCAAAAAAACTACATTCAGTACTTGCGAACTGAGCTAAAGCGTAGAGAAGAATCCGGTGAATCTGGCCTTGCAATAAAATATGTAAATAATGTGCCTAAAATAATTAAGATTAACAATATTTCAAAAAACTCCTACACTCAAATACCCAGACAAACAACATAAATGAAACGGTCATTCCTCAACACTTCTTAATAAATAACTATAACGATATTACTACAGGAAAATCTTCTTTAAAATTCTTTTACGCAAATCTACGAAGTATTCGGAAACCTGGGAAGTTTGATGAAATTAAATGCATCTTGAAAAATTTACCGATAATCCACATTATAATTTTCACGGAAACATGGATTACTTCAGAGGACGACGCTAAGCAATTTCAACTAATAAACTATGTTCATATCTACAACTACAGATCGAATTGTAAAGGCGGTGGTGTTTCGATGTTTATTCATAACAGTATTCAATACGACGTAACTGAAAATTTACACGAAGATCATAATCATTATTTGTGGATATATATACCAAAAATGGCTTTAAATATAGGAGGAGTATACAAACCAGGCGACACTAGTGTTTCAAATTTTTTGGAGGTGTATACAGCGCAAATTGAAAGGAGAAAGAGATCAATCATATTTGGTGACTTTAATCTGGATTTATTAAGCACAGACAAAATTATTGAACAATACTTTACCACCTTACACGAAGCTGGATATGAGATATTGAATAAAATTGAGAAAAAATTTTGTACTCGTGAGACTTTAAAAACGAAAACAATTATTGATCATGTTTGTACTAATATTCATAATAGAGAATACCGGTTAGTTTTGATTGAATCATCATTGTCCGACCATAAGCAAATATTTTTTGAAAGTTTCAAAATGAAAACAGTTACTAATCCAAAAATATGCTACAAAGCTCTCGATTACCAGGCCCTTCACAACGGCGCCTCTACAGCAAACTACACTAATTTTGACAATGAATATATTATTTTAGAAAAGTTTATTACTACTCAGATATCACAGAACCAGGTAAATAAAATTAAAGTGCTAAACATTCCACAAAAAGATTGGATCAATAAAGAGATTATTGAATCAATACATAAACGAAATATACTGTGGCAACTACGAAGTCAAGAGGTAAATGGCAAAGAAATCGAAGATAAATTTGTAAAAGAAAAGAATAAAGTTATTAAGCTAATTAAAGATGCAAAACATTACTATTATTACTCACTGTTTAAAAAATATGAAAAGAAACAAAGAAAAATTTGGGATGTCATAAATAGTTTAGCTAGAAATAAGGTTGTAAATAGTTGTACTCCACCAAAACTTATATTAGACTCCGACACCATAACTGATGGTACTACTATTTGTGAGGTTTTCAACAACTTTTTCTCAACTGTCGGTTCTAATTTGGCTAACCTAATTCCAAGTAAGTTTCATTCAAATTTAATAAATACTCTCATGTACCCAGATAGTTACACACACGACATAACACTCACCGACGAAACCATGCACGATAAAAGAGGTTAAAATAGTTATAGCTAGCCTAGATAGTAATACTAGTACCGGTATAGATGGGATAAGTACCAAGGCCATAAAATGTCTCAAAAATGTAATAGTTTAACTAAGTGTATAAATAAATGTTTAAAAGAAGGTGTGTTTCCGGACAGTCTAAAAATTGCAAAGGTCACTCCGATATATAAATCAGGTAGCAAAACTGACCCTAATAATTACAGACCGGTATCAGTGCTTCCGATTTTGTCTAAAATCTTCGAAAGAATTTTATACACAAGGCTCAAAACATATATCGAAGCCAAGAACCTTTTAATAAATGAACAATATGGGTTCAGGCCTCAATCAAGTACCCTTTCGGCAGCTGTTAACCTCGTAACAGATATAAAAACTAATATTGACCGTAAACACATTGCGTTGGGCATTTTTATTGACTTAAAAAAGGCGTTCGATACAGTCAGTCATGGTATACTACTTCAAAAACTAAACAATATAGGTATAAGAGATTCAGCCCTTCGCATTTTTGCCTTATATCTTGAGAATAGACAACAAGTACTAAAAATAGGAGATTACATAAGTAGGCCTCAAACAATAACATATGGCGTTCCACAAGGCTCTATTCTAGGACCACTGCTGTTTCTCATATACGTTAACAACATTAAAAATATTGGTTTAACTGGACACCTAACTTTATATGCAGACGATACTTGATCTGCTCAATGAATGGCTTCTATGCAATCTCTTAACAATAAATACGTCCAAAACTTCATATATGATCTTTACTGCAAAAAATAAAAAGATACACAATTTTCCGGGTCTCACTATTAACAATATTAAAATACGACGAACAAATTTAGAACAGTACTTAGGGTTATGGATAGATGATAAGTTAACATGGAGGCCACACATTGAGCATGTTATATCTAAGCTGTCATCGCTTTTGGGAGCGTTGAGGAAAACTGTTCATTGTATACCACGTAAAATACGCAATGTAATTTATAACTCTTTGATAAAGTCACACATTGATTATCTAATAGAAATATGGGGATCAGCCTCTAAGACAAACCTTAAAAATTTACAAACTACACAGAATAAAATTATAAAAGTACTGTTTCATTATGACTTTTTTACACCTTCAATAGAACTATACAGACAAACTAAATTACTTAATCTGGCTCAAACATATACATATAACACTTGCATTCTAATTAAAAAGATACTTTCTGAATCCATTCACTTAAATATAAAATTTACAAAGAAATCAAACAAGCATAACTTAAGAAATAACAATAAACTTGAAATTCCTAAGGTTAGAACATTTTATTACGGGCAAAAAAACATACATTTTGATGAAGTAAAACTATTTAATAATTTACCAAATGATATTAAACAATGTAAATGTATAAAATCTTTTAAGGCTAAACTTAGATCATATGTCATTAATAATATAAACAACTTTTAGTTCCATGTATCAGAATATATCTATCTATATTAAAAAGTATGTAAATCTCATGTAAGTGAACCAATGTTCTTATGAGAATAAAGTTCTTTATCCTATTACATGAAATAAACATGTAATCATGTGCTTTAGATAGTATAAAAATATAATTATTCTACATTCATCACCTTACTGTAGGTACCTTAAGGGGACGATATTGGTAAGTTTTATATTTCACGTTTCATTATTAGCATTCAGAAGTATTGGTACTAAGTTTTGAGTAAATATGGCCACGGAATAAGATGATTTGCATACAAATGATTTTATTCCCTTTTGGCCGTTTAGGCATGGAATATCAAAAAGCCTTTTCTTAATTGATCCTTAAGTTGTTATAGAAATACGATGACAATTTTTCGGCCAGATATACCAATATTTTTTTTTCCTTTCGAACTTCACTTTCAGGGACGATTTTGAAATTCTTTGATAAAGATATTTATTCATCCACCAAAATATTTATGTTAAAATTAAAGTTTTAGTTCGAAAAAATATTTCTTCAACTGATAGAAATATTTTTTCGTTTTTTATAGTAATGACATTTTTTTATCAAAACTAGTCACTCCTCAGAGACTGGTAGCTTGTACTGAGTGTATAAATAATTTATAGTCCAAGAAACAAATTAGTTTCAAATCAGAACTTTGACTTTTTAAATTTTATTTTATGTATAGAAAAAGAAATAGTCTATATAATTTTAACGCGATTTAAACTGGAACCGCGATTTTCAACTTGCGAATAACAACACGAAAAAGCCATAAAGAGTATTTGTTCCAACCAACATAATCCGGATAATGGATCAGCGCAAAATTTGTCACTCATCTGACTGGGTTAAGTCTCGACTGGACATAAAATGGTAAACAACAATGCGCATGGCTTAAAAAGGGACGATCGAATGGAAATGAGTGGTTGTTTTAACATTTTTTATTATAATTACCAAGCAAGATACCTAAAATATACAAATGTGTGTATATAAAAGACAAATTTATACATACAAATATGAGATTAGCTGCCCGATGCGGTATCACTCGTGATTATGGTTATCGCTACGCTTCTATGAGTCATAGTGTGATATAAACCTTGCTCAATTATTGGACTATCCTAACGCAGAAAAAAATTTTTAATTGGAGTGATTTTCAGAGATTACTCTTACCAAAAAAGTTACAAAATTTACCTCATTATGATATTAGTACAGATAAAAATCAATTGCCAAATATATGTACGAGCATCACTTCAGAGGGGCTGCACTTACTCGTAGTTGGCTAATTTTTTTGGCATATTTGTTTGTATTTTCTTAAGGAAAAATGTAAATATCCCCATACAAAATAGAGTCAGCCCAAGTAAATTACTTTATCTATAAACAGCCGGGGCGGGCAGTTACTATTGTAATAAATTTTGGCGCCACAATTGTATATCAAGTGATGTCTATAACTCACATTGATTTGCTTATAAACATGCCAGTTATGTTTACGTATACGGATGTATAGTTTGTGTGCTTGGTGTAATCATTTTTTAGTTTATTTTGGGAGAGGTGAGTTGGTCTAGTGGATAAAACAAACAAGCCCTTCAATGGGGGTTGCCGATACAAATCCGGGTCGACACGTCTGAGGTCTGAAGTGCTTTTCTGTTAAAAATTCATCTCGTGCTCGGCAGTGAAGAAAAATATCATAAGGAATCTGTAAATGTCGGGAAAGCTCGTGCATATTTGGCATTTGGAAGTAATGTAGCTAAACGAATTATTCCACATTCTTCCTTTTCTTCCTAATAGAAGAATTTTAGTCCAGTAGTGTAAAATTTTCAGGCTGTTATTGTACTACACTGTTTACCTATTTTGATTTTTTTAGTGTTTAAGTCCCATAAATTATAATACCATTAAAAGGGACAACCACTTATCATTAGGCATTGGTGTAGACAATTATTATCGTCCGAAACGTTACATTGCATCTGTCATGAGCAGTGAACAGTATTATCTGTGCAAATTAATTGGTCTGTTCCACGCTACACTATGACCATTGAAGCAAATTATCGCGCGTATCAATTACCATATCGGAAATAAGGACGCGTACTGAATAATAATAACAGACTAATAATGAATAAGCAATTAATGTGAAAAAATTATTAAGAAATTATGATAAAATTATTAAGGTCATCAAGACAAATCCTGGCTGATTTGTCTTTAAATGCTGAAGGTGCTACTAAATGGATGCTGATAAGCAATAATCCCCAAAAAGTCAAATGCGGGAATATTGATATATTCTGATAATGGATCACGTATTTAACAATATTCAAAACATTTTTGGGTCATCTATACTAAATAAGTACGAAAAAAAGTTTCTTAATGCAATGTTTCGAATATTGAAATGTGTTGCACACACATGTTGAATTATAAATATCATAAGGACAGGAAAGCGCATGTATATGTGGCATTTCGAAGTACAGTAGAGTGACGAATTATTGCATATTCTTCCTTTTCTTCCTGATAGAAGAATTTTAGTCCAGTAGTGTAAAATTTTCAGGCTGTTATTGTACCACACTGTTTACCCATTTTGATTTTTTTTTAGTTTTTAAATGCCATAAATTATAATAATATAAATATTAAAAAAAACATATAATTAAAAAGTTTTATATATACCAATCTGCTTTTAAATAATTATACCTTTTATTCAGAATAGAAAAAGATTTAACACACTATTAACATAGGTTTGACGCATTTAAACGTCGTTTTCTCAAAATGTAGTCCGGGTGGCTTGGCACAGTATTGCTTATCAGCGTTCAAATAGTAGTCAAAAGGATGGGATGAAAAAAATCTCCATTTGTTTTATGTTATGTTAAAAATCATATTTCTTTGATAATTACTATAATGTTATAATATAAATCAATAAATTTGAGAAATTGCAATTCACTTCATAGAAATGAATGTGTATATATATATATATACACATTCATTATTATATATATATATATATATATATATATATATATATATATATATATATATATATATATATATATATATATATATATATTATATTTGGAATTTGTTATAAGAGATTTGCGCTTAGCAACAAATTTAGCGATTCATTTTAATTTTATAGATTACGTATTATATCCTAATAATACTTTTACTGGACATCGAACTGTTTTCAATTAATTTTATGGTACTGCCTGACTATTTAATTGGTCTGCGAGGGATACAAAGGCAAAATAGTTTATCAAAGTGAATTGAAAGGCGGGACAAGCGCGCCCGCACTATTTAGCCGGAAACACCCAGAATTCCAATACAAAACTCAACCGTACATTCATTGACATCTTTGTTTACAAGATTAAAGACCGAATACTCAAACGATAGGTACTCAAATTAATTCAATTAATTTTCGGACTGAGATGACCTTGTTGTTATAATTCGTCCATAACAAACGGTTCCTTTTTTAATGATATCTTCATTAAGAAAGGATGAGTAGGCAAGTCACCTTAAGTTGAGGAATATACCAGTATGCTGTATACAGTACCAGTAGAGCCACAAGTGCGTTGACAGCTTAAAAAGAAATAAGGTATGCAGGGATGTAAAGAAGGGATAGGGATGTTAATCCGTGCGTGCCACAGCGAGCATGCGTCATGGAGAGGTCGAGGAGATTACGATCATTGTTCCTACCGCTAAGTTTTCAAGTGTTAAATTGGTGTATATATCTACATTCGATCTTGGTTGTCATCATTCAATTCAAGTTTTTAATGGATGAATACTTAGCCCATTAAGCATTTTGACGCACCTTACACGAAATTTCCCCTCAGCAAATTTTATGATCTAATACGTTTATAAAAACTACTGTTCGAATGAACACGACTTTGGTTTATATATATATATGAAGTGAAATTTGTAAATATTAGTAATATTGAAACTTACTGTGTATTACTTACATTCTATATTTAAATAACGATAATAATTTTGTTGGAAGATAACAATTCTGTTTTCTTAAAGTATAGGTACCGACAGTATTTACCAATTTTAACAGTGTAGTGATAATGTCGACTACTTTGGTTTTATCGCTATCGACATTAACATTTTTATATAAAAGGTAAAATAAATAACGCTTATGGTCCTTTTGGTGTAATAAATATATGATTTTTTGACCTATTATTCAATCGATTTGGAATCTAATAAACACCCGATATATCAAAACACAAACGGTTTTTTTAAGTTTGTGTTTTGATATATCAGGTGTTTATTAGATTCCAAACTCGATACAAACTTTTTTTAGGAAAAAAAGTGGTTCTTTTATGTTGCCGTATTTGACCAATTACTGTGCATATTATTTGCAAGTGTTGATATTTTCTTTGACGTGCGTGTGTGTTTCTGTGTTTCTGTTCATCTGTGTTTCTATCTGTGGTATCGTAACTCCTTAACGAATGGATCAATTTTGTTGCCGTTTTTTTTTGAACACGGATGTAATCGAGATGGTTTTTAGTTATAATTTATGAAGATTTGATCAGGCGTTTGAATGTGGTCAGCTCGTTTCTAGTCAATGACACGATTTATGTAATTTCTATTAGTCTAATCTATTCGAAATTTAATATACTGAAACTTATATTGCAATAACATAGTTGCGTAACCTTATCCTGATTCTACAGTATCATCAGAAATGAGCAGGATTCACTACTCCTAACTAACTTACAGAAAAAGTGTTTGGACTCGTTGAAATGGTCTCAAAAAATAGTGTCGTTAGTGTTTTAAAATTTTCAATTTTATATTATTTACAAAGTTGTTTATTATACGTTAAATTATATTTACGTTAACAGAAACTGAAAGTAATCGCTTTTTAATACTTATGTAAGAAACATAATATGTGATACAACAATACTTTTCTACATTATTAATAGTTAAAATTACCATTTATTAATAAAACCTGGAGAAACGCTTAAATTACTCTACTCGTTTGAATTAATAATTGCACATTTAATAATATATTAATAATAGATAGTATAGAAATTAATTCTTAAGTATACGCATATATATGCTCATAGGCAATAATGTGTCAACCCACGAAAAGTCAAATTTGGAGTTATTGATGTGTTCTAATACTGCGTCACCTATTTAACATTATTAAAAAAAATCAAGTCATTTTAATTAAATAGGTACGGAAAAAAGTTTCTAAAATTAATGTTTCGGTTTTCAAGTGCGTTCCATATTTTTCAATTTATAAAATAATCTGAAATATTTGAAAAACATATTATTAGATAATACATTAAAAATAGATATTAATTTGCTTTTAATTCATTATACTCTTTATCAAAATAGAAAAGAAAAGATGGATATATACTTGTTCCAACTAATTTATTAGGAATCGGTTTGACATCTGCAGACGCCATTTTCTCAAAATGAAGCGAGTCTGGCTTGACATAGTATTGCTTATCAGCGTCCATCTATACTTATATAAATAATTATAATCCCTTATCTTGACAGACTGACTGACTGATACATTAACGCAGAGCTTAAACCACTGGGGCTATAAAGTAAACATTTTGGTAGAAACTGACTTTTGGACTGTGTACAATACACAACCACTAAGAAAGGGTTTCGACATTCTACTCTAAAGGGCGAAAAGGAGCAAAAACATCTGTATAGAAAATCTTATTCCGTGATCGTAATAAATTAAAACTTAATACACACATTTCTGAATTACAGTAATAAGTTTAAGAGTAAACAAATAATGCTAATAAGCATAATGTGACGTTTGATAAAGCAAATTCTCCGTAAAAGACCACTTTTTGACTTATATACTTTTTCTTTGTCTAAATTTCAAAATACCACTTCGAGCCACCCGTTTTGAGTTGATTGATTAAATTAAGAAGATTTCGATGCAAGTACTAAAGTCGATTCCAATTGCATTTAAAATGTTTTAATGATTGGATTATTTATTGGTGTATATGTTTTAGTTCGGAAGTGGCCTACTATGAAAGCGATACAATAAATTTAGATGAATAGTAGTACATATTTTTTGTTTTATTAAACATTTCCCGATACTTTCTTGACAGAATGTATATTTGAAGATTTATTATCTTGAAGATAATACGAAAAACTGTTTCTTTTAATTTCTTTAAATGAAACAGTGGCGTGAGCGGCATTAGGTACATACTCTTAAGCTTGTAAAAATGAAATTTTTACAAATATAAGTAACTTAACAAATACTTGTAGGTTTGCAATATTCTGTACATTTTGAAAGATTGAGCTATTTTTAACGCTCTCTTGAATTGGCTACTGATGACAATTTCCATATTAGAATTAAAGTAATACCTAGTAGTAAGAAATATTAATCCTCGCCGACTATTCTTACTAGATAAAGATAAGAATATAAAAGATTAAAAACAATTTCTGCGCATTGATCAATTACATTTTTAATCAATCAAACTCAGTGTTTGTTTAATAAATGTGCTATTTTAAAAGCTGGCGACAGATGGTGCCTTTCTCCTTCGTTCGTGAATAATTTAATCCATAATACAGCCTTCGAAATTAAATTACTCGTAACATTCTACGATATTAATTGTGACGAATATATTGGAAAAAAAAAGATTATTTTATATTATACATGTATCACTATATGACCTGACTTACCTTCGCCTTATTGTCGCACAGTAAAATTAAGTACGTACTCTACAATTATTATATGTTCAGGTACATACGTTGTTAATAGTTCACAATTATATTTCATAACTACGTATAATATGTTACGTTTATATTATTGTCCGTTTAAAATCTGTACCCATTTCCAACTTTGATAAGCTCATCAATTGTCTAGGTGACACAAAGAAACTTTCGACTGTCATACTCAGTTGTTAGTTGGTTGCTTGGCAACGTCGTCTAAAGCGATGGTTATTCTGGGTGCTTAAATCTGTGAATTTGTAACATATCTTCAATTATAGAATATAATTTATAGTTCAAGTTGAAAAAACTAAACATTTTACGCTAAATTTTTCATCTTATTTTAGTAAAAAAAATTGAACGGCATAAAAGTTTTTCTGTTTGTGAATTACAGGGTGGGGAAAGCGGGTCATTTGTCAGAGGACGAAAAATTCGGTGCGTTTGACCTTTCCACTCTCGTGTAAAACATAAAATGGGGCTTATCGTATTGAACATTACTTTATTGTTTGAGAAAAAAATAAAAATAATATTGTTTTTTTTTTATTATTTATTATTTACATTCAAAATTTCTGAATAAAGCTTGATAATGTTTATAGTTCATTAGAGAGCGTTCTAGAGAAATTTAATAACTGTAAGCTATCCATTACCTTTATTGCATGGTAGAATGTATAGTAATTATATATTTTTTTCTATTTAGTATATACGTACTTATATTATAGTTTATACTATAGTATTATCTAAAAAAATTCAAGAACAAATTTAAAGAAGTCCCCGCTATATAAAAGCTGCGTTGAAAATAAAACTAAAAAGAATCGAAATTGTTTTCTAAGCCCAATCGAGGACTAGCTCGGAATTGATTTGAATCACAGATTGATTGGAACTTTTCCAGAAAACTTCAGTAATTACTGGTGCCTATTGGACGTAGGCGCTATCGGTTTTATAGAAGCGGAGACCGAACGAATTTTTTCGTCGTGTGTCAAATGGAATACGCAAGCTTATAGTGACGACTGTGATGGAGCCAAAGCTAATCGAACTATACAAAGATAAGTAAGAGATAAAAAAACACCGATCCTTGATTATATATTATCTAGATACCGCATCGGTGTACAACGGTTGACATTTTTATTACATTAAATTTCAATAGCTTATTTCAGAAATTATGGATTGGATTTGAAAAATTAGACATTATTTTTACGTTAGAGCGCTCTTTCAGTTGTAGTTTTAAGGCTGCAAAGCAACATTTTGTACATCATGAATATGAAAAATATCAAAAGATTGGAACTATACCGAAATTTAGGGTAAGCGAAACAGCGACGAACATCGAGCCTTTTTAAGTAAATAAAAATCAATTGCACAATGTATGTAAGTGTTTTATTTTAGAATGGCTGCACTATTTGACTAATTATTTTTGCAACATGATTTGTATGAAAGAAAATTTACGAAAGATGGTATCGAAAAGTGAACATTTTAAGTTTAAAAACTTTTGTATAAAAAGTGAATAAGTTTTATTTAGTACACACTTATTAAGCCAGAGCGGGGAATTTGTTATTAATAAAAAAAAACTTATAACTATTCTAAGAGTATTTTAATAATATTTAAAATAAGTTATTTACTTGTATATAAACGCATCACACTCAACGGCCCCCATTAAGGTCTTGTGACCTTGTGTCGGGAGCCCGGAAACATACACAACACTAACACAAACACCCAGACCATGACAAATATCCGTATGACCAATACAGACATTTGCCGTGAGCGGGGATCGAACCCGTGACTGTTAGCGCTACAGTCAGTTGCAGTGACCACTGCGCCAACGTGAATATAAAATAAAGTCATTAAAGCTACGATTTTCTATGCAACACTCTTTTTTTCTAAAATGTTTCCGTGAACACCGAGGGTCAATAGGGCAGCGAGTAAATAGAATAGATGCAACAAAGTTGACATAAGCGCGCTAAATGTTGACACTAATGCACATTTTCCCGCTTTTTAAATTTAACAATAGCTAAACTTTAAATACATGTGCATATTTTTAAACAATAGTTTTTCGCTGTACAGCTTTAATTGTTTACTTAGTAATGAAATAACCATAAATATTTATATTAATGTTAAAGCGAATTATATTTTATTACTGAAGATATGTTCAGTTCATACTAATATTTGGCTTTCAAAATTTATACCGATTTCCTAGATTGACAAGCTCGTCCATTAATTGGGGCAAAAGATACTCTCGCTTATCAAACTTAGTCGCTAGCTAGTTGCTAAGCAACGTCTTCTAAAGTGATCGGCACTCTAGGTACCAAAATCCATGAGTTTATAACATATCTACAATTATACAATATCATTGGGTAACGATTTAGGGAAGAAGTAGTATTTAATGTTAGTGTTTCAGTGTACCGCGCGCCCTCCGGCAGCGAGTGCGCGGCTGAGTGGCGAAGAAAACTCGCGCACTCGCCGCCGGAGGGCGCGCGGTACACCAGTCAGCTCGAGACCACGACGAATGCAACTTCGTCTAAACGTCGGGCAATAAAAAAGTTATTATTACCATTAGTTATTGCTATAAGATCCGTTATATTAAATAGTAATAGTATAAATAGCGAAAGTTTAAAATATAAAAGCATAATGGGTACATTAAGAACAAATATATTCTTATTTAGAAGCATTTAGTAACTCGAATTTGATGTAGGTTACTATGCATAAATAAAATGAATCTTGCAGTTTAATTTTCAGATGTCCGAATATTTGGAATTTTGTTATCGTTTCAAGAATAGTAAAGGGTAAAAAAATGGCACTAGTTGGCGAGCGCATGCAAAATTATAGCGCATACATAAAATTTTCCAATAGAGGAATTGCTCGTATGACAAAAATACCAAAAAGTACATCAGAAATGGACGCTGATAAGCAATACTGTGTCAAGCCACACGGACTTCATTCTGAGAAAATGGCATCTAAAGATGTTAAACCTATTCTTAATAAATTTGTTTGAAGACGTATATATTCATCTTTTATTTTCTAATTTGATTATATGTATAATGAATCAAAATTATTTTATAAATTGCAAAATATGGATCGCACCTGTCATTCGAAACATTGAGTTAAGAAACTTTTTTCCATACTTATTGAGTTTAGATGACTTGAATTTTTTTTTAATAATGTTAAATAGATGACGTAGTATCAAAATACATCAATATCTCCAAATTTGTCCTTTTGTGGGTTGACACATTATTGCTTATCAGCATCCAAATGTGATTATTGTTTTGCATATTCATTAGAAGGAAACCGTTTTTACAAGAAATTATTAAAAATAAATAACATAATGCAAATATTTACATTTACCGTAATTAAAAAACGAATTCACATTTTAACCTTTGAACTCTATGATAAAATTTGACTACGAGTATAATATTTGATGCCGTATTTAAAACAATATTTAATTTACACCTAGAAGTAACAACTTCCTCAATATTATTTATGTAGTATTTGCATCTAAATGAACTCTGAAACACTGTAATATCCAGCATCTGCTTGACTTCGCAGCTTCAAATTTTATATAGTCGTAGCCCTGGCAATTACAAACGGAGGACTTTCCTCTTTAAGCGGAGCTTGAAAGCTCTCTTGAAATTTCAAATTTATTTTCTCATTTGGTAATATTTGTATGCTAAGTAAAGTTCAATTTTAACAAACATTTTTGGTACAACAATTTTATTGTATTTTTAATATAACATTTTCTTTTAAGTTCAAAGTAAAATAATTAGTCAATTTTCTTTTGTTTAAAATATAACACAGTTTCTTTTCTTTTTAAAGAAAAGGGTTATTATAAAATAACTTTTGTAAATATGAATTTAAATACCTTTAGAATTTTATCATTTATATTTAATACATCAAAATTTTTGTTACGTAATAAAGAAGCTCATGTCCAAAATATTAATTAAAATTTACTTTCTTCTTTTAATGTTTATGAATGATGCTCGTGTTAAAATTCCGACTTATATATTGCTTCGAACTTTCCGGTTTATATATTACACCCTGTTCATATTGTGGCTCATAGTAGTCATACTTATTTCATATAAATAGAATATGAGTGTCATTAAAAATTAAATAATTCGATTATGTTATTTGACTTTGATTTCCTTTGAATGCATGTAGGTACTTAACTAAGTAACTAAAGAACTAAAAATGGACAAGGTTACAGACACACATACATATGCTTACAAGGATGAAACAAACTCTATTAAAAACATTTTAAAACATTTTTGAATTAAAGCAGCTTGCAGGGTTAAAAAATCCCCTTTACTCAGTAAATATATTATAGTGTAGATTCTTATATCGAATGTCGATGGAAGGTTGACCTTTAATCGTTTATGGTTACCGTAATCGTTTAATTTGTAGTTTTATTAATAATATTGTTCGATGAACAGGCCAACTAATGATGCGTCCTCGGGGCTACTTCTGATAAAATATCCCTTTGGAACATTTTGGAACGTTTTCACAGTTAAAGGACGCATCAGCAGTCATCTCTCAGAATATAGCCTTGTGTGATAGCGATAAATCAACTTTTGATTAACTAATATGTTATAAAATTAGCTGTATATATCCAATTTGTTTTACAACGTTGTAATAAAAATAAACTTTTTTAATACCGCATGACATCCACATTAATAACAAGTAATTCATTGAATAAATCAAAAACCCGACTGCGTAATAGCAGCAACAGTGCAGTACCGTATCAATATCAGTCCTATCTAAAAGCCTTTAAGTGAGAATCGTTCGTAAAAAATTTAAATCGTTATAGATCCTAAACGGTAATTTAAAAAACGTTTTAAACATTCAACAGTTTCAATATTCAACGATACCACACTTGATATAGTTCGTTGATTTTTTTTACTTTTTTTTTCATATTATGGCGCAACACGACATATAAGCCCACAAACATACATAGACTGATAAATACGTTACCCATCTTAGCGGTGAGCAGTTGGGTAAAAATAACTAAATAACTTTGTTTTGTCACATAGATAGTCGAGGAGCAAAAATATCTTTTCCAAATCAAATAGTTGTGTTTGAGTTTAGTGTATTCAAACGATCAAACCAACTTCAGTTTTAATAGCATCTATAAACCGACAAGCTAGTTATACAAAACTTAAATACAATTTTGTTTAACATGAATGTTATGTTAGGCTTATTTTTCTTAGGAAAATAATTATCTAATTGATAATCAAATATGCTTAGGTATTTATAAGTACCTATATTTTTCTTAGATATAAAAAATGAATTAAGCAAAGTTCCAACACGATATTAAAAGATTATCAATGCTTACCCATTTTATTTCCATCTAAAATTATTTACGGTAACCTGACATTAATTCTGTGCTGAGACGCTATTAAAAATTTCTCCATTAAAACTTTTACAAAGTTATTTTTACTTCGTGAAAATACCTTAATCGTATTTCTACTTGACTAGATTGAGATTTTTTTACGAAATTATATTATGGATACAGGTAAATAGATGAAATACAATATTTATATATCATTTTATTACGATGAAAGGAAATAATAATATTGAAATCGTCAAGACCGTGAGATTATGGGAAAATATCCATTATTATTTTTTTTTAATCGAATACAAATAATTTCGGTGTAACGTATTTTTTTTATTCTGTGTAAATTATAATAGGTAGGTATATGGAGCTAATTGTGTAAAACTTTCGCTATCAAAACTCGTTATATTGACAGTTGATTTCTGAATTTTGTATTAAAACAACTCCTTTAACTGTCAAAATGTTTTAGCGACAGTTTTATACAATTCGGCCCTCAGTTTGAGAGAATTAATATTTTTTATTATGTAAGCGTAAGAAAAACAACTAAGTTTTACCTTGAATTTTAAATCAAAAGAAAATTGAAAAGTACTAATATATTCAATACACGAATCTTCCTAAGTCATATTCTAGCGAAAAATTGTTTAAACATTATGTATTCGAGGCACTCCCGGAGCTCCTTCTCTGTTTTATTCTACTTGATATATAAATCGCGTAGCAAGTTATCTAGACCAGTGACTATGATTGATATTCCCAGTATGAATATATGATGAATAGTCCACGCTTGTGATAAGCATTGTTGTATATTTGATATGTTATTATTAAATACAATACATATTTATATTAATTTAATAAGGATAGAACGATTTTTGTATGGAGGAAGTAATATCCGGAACCACTGAACTTATTTTAAAATTTATGTTACCATTTCAAAGGTACATTATCCTAGATGGTTGTAGGCTATATTTTATGTAGTTATATATTCGTAACATTTAAAAACAAAATCTACATTGACACCAGCGAAGCCGCAAGCAAAATTTGATATAAAATTGAAGTACTACGAACGAATGAACGAACGAACCGTGTAATGTGTAGTGTTTTCCAGCATTATAATAATTGTAAAATCAATAATAACATTGTGAGGGTAGGCGAAGAAAATTCGCGCAGACACGACAGATTTTCGAAATGAGTTGTCAGCTTTATGGATGAAAGCAAATAGGGTGCAGAAAAAAGGGGGAAGGGGAGGCTAGGCTTCAGGGTCCACGCAGCTTTATTCGTTTATTAGGTACTTTACGTCGATTACCTATAAGATTGCGATATTGCTCCTGTCAAGTCACCTCGCGTATGAGCTTTAATGGGGCTACAGTTAGATTATCACGAAATACTTCAGACACAGCCTTAATTTAACCCATACAAAGTCGAAGCTGTTAAATAATTTACCGCCGAATTAAAATCAAGATACTACGCAAACTTACCGTGATAAATAAAACAGAGGCAATTTCAAGCGATGTCGAAAGATACATTACGTTGATAATTAATCACGAGTTCGGGTCAACCTTGACTCTCGACAAGCGCCAGATGGAATTGAGCGTCACTGAGACGTGTCGTTTGTCTTACTTAGCGGTGTATTGTTATCTTTTTAACCGATTTCACAACAGGAGGAGATTCTAAGCATGGCTGTACCTATGTATTTTTAATATTTGTTCACCGATTTCTTCGCTGATTGTGGACAGAATATCAAACTGTTTTACTTGGCACCGACTTCAAAATATTGTAGGATATATTTACTTTTTGCTTTCTAGTTTTATTAAATTCGTTTTTGTAGTCTTTTTTAAGTCTTTATTAATACAGATTTTTAAATGAAAACTTATTTACACACGTGAAGCGATTTTTTGTACATAAAATCTTATGGGTTTGCGTCGCCGTCACGTGCGTTAAGGGTGCCGCGAACATTGAGAATGTTAATATTTATTATTTTACTGTTATTTCATACTTTAAGGTTTTTATTTATATTGCTATAGTTAGCAGCTGATTAATATCATTAGTCCACAATTAATTGGATTTCATAATTATAGTGACATTCATAAAACCGTTTAGTCTACATGTGAAAAATAAAAAAGGCATATGTAGACTCGAAATTCACTACCCTCCTTCTAAAGCAGTCTGGTAATAACAGTGTTATTAGTCAACAAGTAATTAAACTGCAAGAGCTGAAGTTTCGGGCCAATAAATTGAATTTATCGATAGCTTAGCCACGAAGTTCCCATCTAAGATACTGACGGTCATTTATTCACGGGTTAATATTTAAACTTATAAAACAAAATGTTAAATACACGTTATGAATAAAAAAACTTGCGAAACAAATTAATCTCTTCTTACAAAATAAAAAAAAAAATTATATTAAATAAATCATAAAACTAAGATTTTCAACAAGAGAGAGACAGAGAGAAGAAATATGAAAAATTAAAAACCCGTTAAAAAAATTGTAACACACACTTTCAAATTTCCGTTGATTGAAATGTATTGAAATCGGATAAGTGGTATTGAAGGTCGGTGTTTTCCGCGTTACTCTCGTTTCCATGGAAATGCCGGCAAATAATATAGGTTATGTCACTCTCACAACTGAGATGGATTAAATGACACCTTTCTTTGAAATCCGTTGAAAAGTTTTGCCTATACATATCGGTATATATGGCCAAGAATAATTTGCACATTAGTAGTGTGGATGCACTGGATACTGGATGTCTAAAGAGTTAGACATACACACATTAATACCAGCATGTTAAATAAAAAAGAACCCTAAATTCCCCTGTAAAGAATTTTTTTATTAAATGCGGGCGATGCCTTGATAATAATAACATTTCTTTTTTAATATTTGAAGAAGACGTGTATAACTATAGCGATAAAGACTTCTTGTTATATTCCAATATTAAAAGCAAAATGACCATACGAGTGAATAGCGTCTCTAAGTATATATTCGTAGTTATATGTGGTTTTAAATTTTTTAAAATAAATTATTTCTGCCTTACTTCAACTATAACATAATTAATATAAGAGCGAAAAGCATCGCCGACTAATATTTACTTAAGTCACGCTCTTACATTAGGCCAATTCACACTAAACGCGACCCGCCAACAGCTATCGCCTTTGTATGGATTTACATAGGTGATATATGTAAATGAGGTAACGTAAATTAATCAGTAATCGCATCGCCTTTGGTGTGGATTGATCCTTACTTTTCTGGGAATTCGAAATTTTTATTCAAAATGCACATTAAGAATAATAAAAATATTTACTATTGGCTTAATAATTTTCAAGTGTGGAGGACGATAATATATTTGCACCAATGACAATAAAATCTGATATCCATCTATGACGAATCAGGAAAAGGAATTATGAGTTTTGTTTTTTCATTGGATAGATTGAAAATAATTCACATTAAAAATCTGTAAATATTTTATTTACGTTAAAAAATACATCTGTCTCATTCTGGCACTATGGACATTATTGTAAGTGTGAACGTCATCGAGTAGTATTTGTTAACCCATAATAATATTGTTCAGTATTAGTGCCAGTATTGGATTGGTATAAGTGCCAGAAGTCGAATTTAATTTTAAGAACCGCAATCATACAAAATATGGGGAGCGGTAAATAATTTATCTTATATATAAGTTTTTCGGTTACAAAGTCATTGTCGATTATCAAACTTTGACGTAAACAAGTATTTATTTGACAGTGAGCATGAGCAACTGACTCCACCCTACGCTACATTTATCTTGTCGATAAAATTTAATGTCGTTCTAAAATTATTAAAAATGATTACTTCAATTATTATCCAAAGGCGTATTTTTATTGGTATAAAATTTCGTACATAAAAATTAATATTCGATACGCCATTTTTAACATGATTTTTTAATCTAATGACAAAAAATAAATTATCTTAAAATGATTGTTTACAGTGTCTGGAATTTTAACATTTTAACTTTTTACTTTACTTTTTTATTTAACTAGGTATAAAACTATATATGAATATCTACTTACCTTTTAAGTCGCACATTCTACCTATATTCAGGATGAATAATTCTTGCTTTGTCCCATTATGGGAATACAATTTTACTCTGAATCTCTGAAAGTGTCGTGTATATCTAAAGTAATTTTATGTGCGGCACGCGTTCTGCTTCACTCACTGTTTATTTTTTAAATATAAAATTAAGAATTTTAAACACAGACTAAATTAAAAATATGGTTTACGGTTTTCCCCGTTTATGGATGATCCTAATTTCGGAAAACACTCTATTGGTTACAATCTTATTTTTTTTTCATAAAATGTTGCGAAAGTAACAACAATGTGTTCCTCACTCCTGTAGACAATATAAAGTCTTGCTAATAAAATGAATAGATTTTATTTAGATTTATTTAAATGTTTTAGAAAAATGATTAAACAATTCTTTCAATGAAGAAATCTAACACTGACAAAAAATATTTGTAAAGCGATACAACTTACTTTATTATAACGTATTTTATCACTTTTAATCCATTTTTCATATTATATTATAAGAATTAGACATATACATTACAAGATTTGTGTAGAATAAATAAATTTAAAGACTTATTTTTTAAGGTTTCTGTATAATTTCTATTGTATTTTGTTGTCCCAATAAATTATCTTGACGTATGTTACAATTTGCAATTCAAAGCAATATATTTTAATAAAACAAAGCATATATGTAATTTAAAAAGAACTGTAACTCGACTACGTAAATAAATTTCGTCATTAAAATTTTGATAAAATTTATATATTATTATAAATCTATTGAAACTTATTCAATAATATCGATTCCAGTGGTAAACCTTTGCCTAAAGGCGCCTAAAAATACATTCATACATTGCTATACATATATCCTTTCTTTTGGCTTCGTCGTAGTCAGGTAAATACGTGGCAGGCGGGTCACCTAAGGTTATGCGGTAGTCGTCAACCATAGATATATGCGGCACCAGAGAAACCACAAATGTGTGACTGCTAAAAAATGAATGAACGGTTAAGAAAAGTACGAAGTAAGGGAATTGAAGGAGAGGGGGGGCGGGGGGATTATTGTTAAATACTCCAGAGTTCATTTATGGACGTTTATATAGTATCTGTTGGAATATATATTTATATTTTAAGTTTTGTAAAATAGTTTATCAGGTACTAGCTGTCCCTTACGGTTTTACTCGCGTTTATGGTTACTGTTTCGCCGCTATGAGTCGTAGCGTGATGTAATATAGCCTAAAGCCTTCCTCAATCAATTATTTAATACAAAAATAATTTTCAATTCAAACAAACAAACAAACTCTTCAGCTTTATAATATTAGTATAAATTTTATTTTTAGAAATACATAGGCATATACTTAGTATAAAATATAGAAAAGTGTTCGGATACGTAAAATGTAATGTAAAACAGTACGATATTTGTATGTTCTAGGAAGAAGATAAGATTTTTGCGAGAAAGATTTATGGTAAACGTTATATTGCGGGTGAAATTTACCTCCGACGTAAACGTGTAGCACCTATCATATAAAAACAGGAATGTTCTACTTTTGTAAGAACATCTCAGATTTTACCTTCAGAATACTCGTATATGTTTAATAGGCACATTACTAAATCAACTAGATATTAAGTTAAGTAGCTTGTACTCAAATAAGAAAAAACCTTCTTTAACATTTATTTTACAAATGCATTTGTTATATCAAAAGAGCAAAGGTCCCATTTAAAGATGAATACTTCATGAAAACCAACTGAACTAAAGAAACTGGATCTCGACGTACAACACCAAATCGGTCCTAATTAATGTTATATTTTTACACCAATCCATGTCACGGTCGTAGGTAATATTATTATATACTTTTGTTTATTTATTATTTTATGTTATTTATTACATGTTTTAAATATATTCACAACATATAACTATATATACATACATATATACTAAAAAGTAAAGTAACAGTCTGTAAATGTTCAACTGCTGGGCAAAGGCCACCTAATTTGGTCTGATTAAGCTCTAAACCTTCTCCTATTAAAGAGAAGGTTTAGAGTTAATCCACCACACTGCTCCCTGCAGGTTGGCGGAAATAAACGAGTCAAAATTTTCTCGGCACATGCAGGTTTCCTCCTGATGTTTTCCTTTATCGCCGAGCACGAGATGGTTGTAAATACAAATTTAGCACTTGAAAACTCAGAGGTGCTAGCTGGGATTTGAACCCGACTGTCCTTCGATTTCGACGTGCTCTAACCACTATATATACAATAATACTAATATTGTACTTTTACTATATTAGTATATACTCTTCGCATATTTCACAATGCTTGAAGACAAAAATATTCAATCAGTGCGTCCTAACCCTCATGACATACGGATACTGAGACTCGGACACTTAAGATATCGCTGATCGAAAAAATTTAAGCAGCTCAGCGTGTTATGGATGCTTCTATTGCGTTGTACTTGGTTGGTAGTCTCTCTGAAGGACCAAATATAAGGTGAGGTAATCCGACAGAACCAGAGTTGTCGAAATCGAATTAGCATGCTGAATGTCGGAGTAGACGAGTTCTTGAGATCAACCGCGAACTGGCAAACGTAGTTTAGGACGTCCTCAGGCTAGATGGAGTGACGATCTCAGCAGAGTGAAGCTGGATGACAGTGTCCGAAGATCATGTTCAGTGACGTGCATTTAGAGAGGCATTGATGATTACTATATACATACTTATATACTTTGAAATGTCTCATTGTAAACCATATTGTATTTTCTAAGGAAGACATTAAAGCGTGCTTAATTTTATGAGTATAAATTCGTTTTAAACAAAATCGCTTAGACGCAACACAAGTTTTCCGGTACCCGGTCAGTTGGCAGAGGTCCAGGATCTTCAAGGAATTCTCGCTTACTTCCTCGAAGATCTCAATCTGTGAAGTTTCCTGAAGTGTCGTCACTGACATGTTACATTGTTGGCTGTTTGACCAGCTAAGACTTTGCTAAAAATGTATTTACAAAATATTTCTTTAGGTCATTTTGTATTCACCAGGTCGCACATTGTATGAAACTATGAGGAAAATCTTCCGCTGACAGGAGCTAACAAATAAAAAAACTAGGATTTAGTACAAAAACTATAATAATTGGTCCTATAGAATTTTCATTAAAATCGGTTTAGTATTTTAGTTAGTTTTAAGTTATTTTTTGTATTATTTTTCCTGTTTCTTGTATATGCAATATATGAACTTGTTTATTAAAATTATAACGACTGACGTCAGAGTAACGGAGAACGGATCGAATTAACTGACGGATTTTAAAATAATTTAATATCTCTACAGATAAATAAAATTGAAGTGTCGTTTGAAATTTCAAATTAACAGCTTTTAACTAAATGTACATAAAAGTATATACACTACTTAATTAAAAAAAAAATTTAAAAATTTGTGTCTGTTTGTTCCATAGAAATTTTATTTTCTAGACAGGAATTGAACCGGCTAATTAAAAAAAAACACCCTCTGTATTGTTGCACCATTTAATAGTGTCACACAACAAAGGAACTGTGGCAAATTAAAGGAAAAGGCAAAATTTTGCTATGGTTATGCTATTAATAAATGCGAGTAAAACGCTCCTTTAGAGACACCACAGAACAGAGCTATGTTTTATATGAAATATACCATCCTGTATTCCACGTGAACGAAGTCGCGGACATAGTTCGTTTTTTATAAATCTATAAGTCGCTCATCATTTTCGTAATGATCAAAGTCTTGGTCTGAAACTGCAACATAACGTAGGTAGAAGTTGTCTTTAAACGACTTTGCCTTGTACTAATGTATCGCTTTTGCTTTACTAAATTTAACTATAAATATTTTTTATACACTACCGGAGGGAATCGTTTTAATTTTAATAGCATTGCCAGGAATATAATGACATGAATTAATATTAATATCGCCGACCCAAATGGCAGCTCTTCTTTGCATTGCAAACAGATTTTCCGGCTTTCAAATTAAACCTCTGATGAATTGAGCAGCATAGCGTTTCAATAAATAAATCGTTTTCATTAACTTTACTAACAATAAAATTTAGCTTTTAAGAATTACAATATTAAATGCACTAGGTACTGTGATATTATAAATATTTTACTAATAAAAAAAAGTTTTATTGGTAAAAAAAATATATATACACTAATATTTTAAAGAAAATTTGTTTGTAAGTTTGTACGTAGGGGTATGTCTTAAAAATAATTGAACCGACTTGAAAAAATCTTTTTGCGTTGGATTGCCCGTTTATTGACGAAGGTAATACGTTACATTAGATCACTTTACGATCGATAGGAACCGAGCAGTAATCATAAATGCGAGTTAAATTGCAAGGGGCAGCTTGTTGTCGACAACCTTAATATTGACTAACATAAATAATACTTACAAGCTTTATATGTTACTAGCTGGTGCTCGCGACTTCGTCTGCGCAGGATCATTTTGACCATAATAACTTACACATAAAAGATGTGTATGTATGTGTAGGTGTATGCTTTCACGGCTTTTTTGTAGGAATATATGGACGCTGATAAGCAATACTGTGTCAAGCCACACGGACTTCATTTTGAGAAATAGCGTCTAAAGATGTCAAACCTATTCTTAATAAATTAGTTTGAAGACGTAGGTATATGTATATTCATCTTTTCTTTTCTATTTTGATAAAATGTATATTGAATGAAAAGCTGATAGATCTACTTAATATGTTATCTAATTATAAGTTTTTAAATATTTGAGATTATTTTATAAATTGCAAAGTATGGAACGCATCTGAAATATTTAGTTAAGAAACTTTTTTCCATACTTATTTAGTTTAGATGACTTGAATTTTTTTGAATAATGTTAAATAGGTGACGTAGTATCAAAATACATCAATATCTTAAAATTTGACTTTTTGTGGGTTGACACTTTATTGCTTATCAGCATCCATATAAGGTAAACATTTTTATTGTACATTACATAGAGGTAACTCTAACGGTTTTTGCTGCGCACGCCAAAATAGTTCACAGATCGTATGTCTTTTTCCTACTTTTTTGACACTTATCTGTATATTTTGTATAATTCCCTGGAATTTATTCAAATCTTTTCTTAGGTTATGCCTACATCATAGTACCTTTGTGCATGCAAAGTCTCAGACCGATCGGTTTAAAATTGACAGTTTCATACAAACTTGCATCCCCTCATTTATCCCCTTGGGGGTAGAATTAGTCCAAATCCTATTTGGCGGATGCCTACGTCATAACTTCTACCTGCATGCGAAATTACAGCCAGATCTGTCCAGTGGTTTGGGCTGTGCATTGATAAATAACTATGTCAGTCAGTCAGTCAGTCATCTTTGAGTTATATATTATTTATTTATATTTAGATTTTATATAGCTATATAAATAATTATTTATCTATTATATAAGGCAATACATGAATTATACAAATAAATTACCCCTTGAATAAAGTTTACCAATTACTCATTTATTGCTACTTTAATAATAATAAGTCGCGTAAAAGTTTTTGTCCCGGTTTAATGAATAAACTTAACGGCTGAAACGGTTCTACCTACTGTGAAAGTCACAAGTCAAGTTTGTTATGAAGTAAAAGTTCATGATTTATCGTTGTGACTTGTTTTATTTACTCTATCGGAGCTTATTTCAAAGATATTTAGAATAACAAATTTTATTTTTCTGTTCAGTTAACACTGCAAATTGGTATAAATGTTAGGTAGATATATATTTTATGCACGGTTTCCTACGAATCCTGTTCAAATCTATCAGTCTAAATCGTTTTTTTTTAATTTCATAGCACGTTTATTGAGTAAGATTATAGATATACATATAATGTTATATAACATCATGATCCAAAAGAGCGCATCAGTTACTGACAGTAAACACAAAATTGAAATGGACAATAAATTAATAAATAATTAGTGGAGCAAATTTTCGATATTACATATAGATATTGGCATAAACTCATTCAGACATAGGTGCAAAATCAAGCATGTTACGTAAAATCCATAATTTTAAAATACTTTTCCGTCCGAAGTAACGTATAACAAGGAAATAGATAAACTATTATGACATGAAATACACATGTTTTAAATAATAATTGTAATACTTCTTCGAAACGTCGGGCAAAAATAAAGGTTTTTTTTCGATTACTTATGCCATTAGACCCATTATTGAAAATATGAATACTATAAATCGCGAAAGTTTAAAATATATAATAATGAAATACACAGTTCGTTATTTATTTGTTTCTTACTTGGTTGAAATGTTGTACTACAGCGATGTTTTACTTCAAAGAAGAAAAATTGTTTCTTGGATTTATCGCGCGGCAAATCGGCGATCCGTTGCACGGCTGCCGACAGATTAATCACAGTTCTGCATCAGAGCAGGGAAGTTTTATGTGGGCCGCACACTTTCAAAAAGAGCTATTAGAAAATTTATATAACGAACTGGATTACGCTTTTCCAAATCTCGATCCTGCAATTTTTGGTTGGTGTGAGAATTAAAAAAAAAACAAATATCTGTTTTCTCTATATACATATGGTGAGCGTTAGAATAGCGTCGTATGGAAAGCAGTTCCTTCAACAGGAATTTGTTACAGTGTATGGCTCGGCTTATATTTAGCTGTGTGTAGTACTCATCTTCCATTACGTGCCTGATCGATGCTAACAAATACACTTTTTCATCTTCAGTTTCGGTATAGATTAGGTTTTTGTCGTCGTTTATGTTTTTTAAATATTCAGAGATATGCAGTGGATGATATGTTATATAATATGTTTTTACGACAAGTTATTTTTTTAAGTCTATCTATGTGTATAAGTATTGTTTTCGACTATGGGCATATTGAATACCAATAAATTAAATGCTCGAAGCTGCATTTCATAAGCTACAATCAGTACCAACTCAATTACAGTATTTTAACATATTGGTATATGTAGAATATTTAAACACTGTTAATTTAATATCAACTTAATATAATATATTTTTACATCAGTTATAAAACGAATACATTTTTTAATTGCATATTTCGTTTAAAATCTAATTAAAAAGTTCAACTGTAAACTCTAGTTAAGATTGACAGAATAACTGTAAGGCTTCTTCAAGTCGAGCATGAAGGCTGCTTGCACGTGACAGAACCTTTTCATATTCTTTTATTTTCCTCGCGAAACGCTCGCTGACACATAATTGAAAATATATGACCGCTATTACTGGCCGCACTCGAAGAGCATACTGAAATATAGAAAACGTGCCATTTATGATTGCGTATAAATAGTTTTATAATAGGTTTCAATTAAAGTGGGTATTTGTTCTTATAATTGAAGACAGTTTAAAACATACATACATATATATAGTAAAAAATCATATTTTTTAAAAGCTTTTATGCTTATGCCCTAAAAAGAAGACAGTAATTTTTAAAGTAAATTAAACTGATCATTCTATTACAGTATACAATTTGATATGACGTAAAAGCTTATCATGTTTTTTATTGCAAAAGTTAAAACAAGAATATGATAGTATAAAATTTTAATTTTTGACAGTAATGCTCGCGAGATAATTGTTGAATTCTATCGCTATTCCAAATTATTGTTAAGTGTTTAAATTTCTCTCATTTCCATACAAAATATTGTTTTATTTTGTCGGAATGTTTCATATTCCAGTAGTGACAATGTTTGTCAGTCAAAGGCTAATGAAACACTCATTTACTCGTAGAAGTTAGTTGTCTGAAAATCAAATTTGAAATTAATATTTATAATATTGTTAAAATAATGACACTTTTAAAAAGAATTTAAATTATTTTATTTCTGACTAATTGTCTGAAGTTTTAATTGTAATTAATTATCAATATAAATTATATTGATGCTAAAATTTACTGTAATAGTTTATTAGAATATTGATTTAATTTCTAATTAGTTATCGCTATCAAAAACAATTTTTTTTTAATATTCAATGAATAAAAATATGTAGGTCATTTTATCAAATTAGAAGTAAATGAAAACTACATTATTAAAATCTTTAAAAAAAAATTCCCATATAAATTACTTCAAACTGTATAAATATATGACCTACCATTGTAATAAACACATTGACGTTATTTTATGTATTTAACGAGGCTTATTGTAATAAATTTACAAGAAAAAAGAAGCTTTCCAATATGTCGTTGACTTTTTTATATATATCCACCGATTATTCGAAAACGGCTTAACAAATTTGGTTTATTCTTTTTTTGTTTTGAAAGAGTATATATGTCCTCTCCCATTGATCCTAGATCATTTTCATCAAAATTTGTTCCTTTCGTCGATTCCTTTTTTTAAGTCTTGTGGTAAATAAAGACTAAAAGACAGTTTAATGATTCTTTATTCGTAAAGGCTTATTGCACGATGTTTCAATTACGTTTGTCGTGGTCACGAGTCGTTGTTTTAAAGTCCAACTTCATAAAAACGTTATTAGGAACTGACGTTTACACTTATACTAGCTGTCCCTTAGGGTTATTCACGTTAATGGTTATGGCTTCACTCCTATGAATCGTAGCGTGAGTAATATAGCCCATAGCCTTCTTCAACAAATAAACTATCTAACACAAAATTTTTCAATTCGAAACAGTAGTTAGTTCCTGAGATTATCGCGTTCAAACAAACAAACAAACTTTTCAGCTTTATAATATTAGTATAGATAAGTGGAGCAGTTGTATTTTATTGTATTGTAACGTAATTTTTTTTCATCCTGTAATACTTATAATAATATGTAGTATGTAGTGTTAAAAATAATTACCAAAAGCTCAATATTTTATCGCTATTTTTAAAACTTTATACATATACTGTTATCCACAGAAACCTTTTTATGAGTTAAAATAATAAATTAAACGTTATTAAAATTTTTAGGAATTGATCCAATCGGATTTGAGTACATGTGCACTAGAAACTGTTACAAAAGAAGTTAAAATGATTTGAATAAGAAAATTTGAAACGTTATTAAAAATAACAAAAACAACGATATCTCCAAAACTGTAAGGTCTTGAATGAGATCGTTCAATAGCATCTATTCGTCTGTTCCATTTGCCAAATCTCCTGTATATAATACATACATTAACTATAACTTATATAAACGTGATTATACAAATGAATTTATTGCGTCTATAGCATCTTTATATACAATGACTAAAAACACGTAATGTATTTAATTTTTTATCGTGTTTAGAACATCTCGAAACAAAAGAAAAACATTAGATGGTAGTTAGTACATAAATGAACTGAAGATAGCATGTGTATGTGCTCAGGAGATAACACATTAGTTTCAAAGCAATTACCCATTTCGCCACGCTCTTTGCTTCACTCCAGTAGAAATGTATTGAATTTCATTTCCATTAGCAGTTACGTTTAAATAAGGAAGTAATATAAATTAGAACAGTCTCGATGAACTAACAATTAGTGTTATAGAAAATGGGACCCTATTTCTACGTGGTCTGTTCGTATGCCTGTCTTTTAGTCAGTATATTTTTCTGAATTTATTAACCGACTTCAAAAAAGTGGTTCTCTTCCGGGGTATTCGACCCGTAATATCGCTGGTTTGCAAGAATATCGTAGTAATTCAAAATTCTATTAAATAGAACTAAGTATGTCAAAAGACTATAAATATTTGATGTTTTTTTATGAAAAGAGTTACGATGATGATTTTTTTTTAATCAGTAAAGAAATAGCATCGAGGAATCGTTTAAATTTTGCAACTATGCACCAACACATTAATAAAGAAATTTAAAAACCCCATTCCCTAAAATTCATCATTTTTAGTTGCATCGATATCCTTGAAAAGCAGCGATATGTATGTGAGATTAAGGGCCTATTCAGACGTACCACAACCACGCGACAACCACAACCACACCACAACGACAACACGTGGTCGGGTGCATATTTCCTATGAAATGAATTATACAATTTACACGTACCACATTTTGTGGTCGTTATGGCCCACGTGCTTCATACTACCAAATCGCGACCACATTGCAACTACAACGCAATCACATCACAACGGCAACGCAATTACAGGCGGCACCGCGAACTACCCGCCAGTCACATCGCAACGACACATCAACAGCGCGCGCCTGTGCTCTCCCACTTGACTCTCATGACGGCACCACATCGCAACTACTAGCGACAACGCAACCACATCGATGTTTCGTCGGTACCACAACGCAACTGCAAAAAACTACAGCGACACTATTTACACGTAACCTCTATTCATCGCTGCGATGTCCTGTCGTTGTGGTGTGGTTGTGGTACGTCTGAATAGGCCCTAAGATTGTATCGCCGCGATTTTCAGCAAATGGTCCGTGACTTCTGCGATCGTTTGTGTATATGTATGTATAACAACAGTTTTATTCGAAGTCGTTTATATTTTTCTATGGAAACAATAAATTAAAGCTGTACTGTACTGTTGAGAACTATATTATTATCTTTGGAACATTTATATAATAAAAATCAATATTAGTATGTCATTTATGCGTTTCGAAACCAATGATCGGATTGGGTTGAAACTTTGGTAGGATTTTCTGGGAACGCTTATGAAGGTTCCTGACCAAAATATCATATTTAAATAAATCTACATATTTTTATACGTGGCATTGCATCGGGTGTCAGTGGTACGGATCCATCCGATTAATTATTACTGTGTAAGTCATGTATGCGTGGAATGCTATGAGAATGCAGTATTTCCCTTACATGAGGAACGACATGATTAAACTTATTTTTATTTATTTTTTATTTCATCTTTACCTAATCTAGTAAAAACAAAACCTTTACACAGTTTGAAGCAAAGTCGTTTTTCGCCGACTGTACGCTTAAATCTTTTAGGCTAGGCAATGTATTTTGATGCGGTTTTTTATGGATAAACCAAGTGATTCAAGATATTATATTATTATATGTATACTACTTGCATATGACATTGGTGAAAAGCCACGAATTTCAAAGATTTGTAATGTCGTAAAATCTATATTGCATCCGTGCGAAGCTGGGTTGGCTCGCTAGTTAGTAATATTAAATTAAAACGGACATTAAAAACAGATTTGTTCGTTTGAATTCAATCTTGTTAATGCCTCGCTTCTCTATAACGTCTATAGTATGAATATAGCAACAGTTGTAGTTTAAAACCAATTTCATTGTTAATATTGAACAATGAACTGCACGCCGAGGACGATGACATTCGTAATATGGTATTTTACGTTATTTGGTTATTGAATTTCATATGAGTGATTTATGTATTTATAAATTCTGTAATATTTTATTTATCTAATAGATATATTATTCATGAAATTTAGTATTTAAGGGTTTCGGGGGTAATAGATCGATCTAGCTAGGTTTCATTTTTAAAAAACGTCAAATAAATATTGTCGTATTTACCGTACCCGCGGATTCTCTAACTTTTGTTGTAACTGCTTCGCTCCTTTATTTCAAAGCGTGATATAATATACATAATTTCAGTAGTCTACCTATAATTTTCCTCAATAAACGGGTTATATAACGCAAAAACGAATATGGAAATAAGAAAGCAGTCTTAAGAGTGGCGCAATTAAAATGAAAAAGGAACTTTTTAGTTATATATGTTACTAGTTAGTTGCTGCGACTTTGTTTGCATAGAAAATTCCTTGCATCATATCACTCGTTCACCTTTTTCTTTCACAAATAGCCAGTAGTCACAATAGTATCACCAGTCCAGTGTCTTTCTTCTTGGGGCGGGAAGGCAAGACCACACTTTGCTCTCTTGAGACGAGTTTGGCCAGCCACGAGCGGAGCGACGCACGGGTGGGGCAGCGGATGCGAATACGCAAGCCAACCCGCGCCCGACGGCTATCACAGGGGTTTCAGTAAGCACAAATTACCACAAGGCCTCATTTTCCTTGTAAGAAGTTATTTTTCCAAGATTTTCTTTGCGAAAACGAAAAAAAAATATATACCCTTAAAAGTTAATAGAAGGCTTAGTTGGTAAAGGTAATAAACATACAGACTCTTTCATACTTATAGTGTTAACATTGACTAAGGATATAAAATCGTAAATGATAAAAATGTAAAATCAAATTTCTTATTTTCTTCTAAATATAACTTGAATACGTTTAAAATTCCTCCTTTGAAATCGCTATTCTCAATTTGACTTTTGTCCGCATCTGACGGGCAATTTGTAACGTGATTGTAAACTGCCGCTTGCTTGTTAAATAAACCACGTATTCGTTTCTCTGATAGCATTCCGAAGAATCAGAATATTCCATTTCGTTCATGAATGAACATAACTCGCTTGTATATAAATGTGTTATTAACTGAAATAAAGTAATATTTTTATCTTCAAATAAAATAGGTTTTAGTTTCAAATTAAATGGTTACAACGCTGTATCAAGTATAGGTCAATATGTAGCGCATGATGAATTTATTTGTAGACAAGATTTATAGAAACGATTCGAGCGATTGATCGAATGATCATGCTGATCGTCTTTTTCATACACATTTACGTATAATAAAATTAGCGAATAAACTATCTATAATCTATACTAATAATAAAATTCTAGAGGGTCGCTGTCTGTACATGGAAGATATTTGAAAAAAAAATATTATAGGGGGCCTATACCAAAGCAATAGAACCCAAAACAATGATTTTTAGAATTCTTATCTGTTTGTCTGTTTGTCTGTTTGTCTGTTTGTCTGTTTGTCTGTTTATCTGTGCGTTTGTGCACGCTAATCTCAGAAACGGCTTATCCGATTTAGATGCGGTTTTCACTAATATATCGTAGTAAGCTTCACTTAACATTTAGGGTTTGTTTTATGTCAATCGGTCCATAAATAAAAAAGTTATGTCAATTTAAGGAATCACGTTGAACATTTTTTTTTGTTTTTATAACTAAATACATGAAAGTATATACAGTACTTACATAAAAAAATTCATTTTTAAAAATTTTGTCTGTCAGTCTGTCTGTCTATCTGTTTGTTCCGACTAATCTCTGAAACGACTTAACCGGTTCTGATGGTACTTTTTGCAGTTAGAAAATGTTATAAGGAGTGACTTGGGGCTACTTCTATTTTAGATATTTTTAAATCTATATATATGAAAAAAATTCTAACGGGTCGCTGCTGTACATGTAAGATATATGAAAAAAAATATTGGAGGCCTACGCAATAGAACCCAAAACAAAATTTGTTAGAATTTTTGTCTGTTTGTCTGTTTATCTGTGCGTTTGTGCCCGCTAAAAAAGATATGTCAACTTATGGGGTCACGTCGAACATTATTTTGTGATTTTCACTAAATGCATGAAAGTACTTACATCAAGTACTGTCAGTCTGTTTCTTACGACTAATCTCTGAAACAGCTGAATCAAATTTGATGGGACTTTCACTCGCAGTTAGAGGATGTCCATTAATCACGTGAGGCCCAGAGAAGGGAGTGGGAATGGAAGAAAACAATCACAAAATATCACAAAGTCTAAAAAGTTCTTAAAAACATTACAGCAGCCCCTATAGCTAATATTATAAGGATTAAATTAGGCTACTTATATTAAAAAAATATATTTATTTTAAACAATAAGTAAAAAAGAGAATTACACGATAACAAAATATTGTAGAAACCAATAAAATAGTGAACATTTTCCGATTTAAGAAGGGAAGGTATACATCTATACAAATAAATAAAATTGATGTGTCTGTTTGTAATTTTAAATAAATGCATATGAAAGTATACACGGTACTTACAACAAAATTACCAATCTTAAAATTTTTGTCTGTCCATCTGTCACTCAGTTTGTTTCGGCTAATACCTGAAACACCTGGACCGATTTTGATGAAATTTTCACTAGCAGAAAGCCAATTTTATAAGGAACAAAATTGAAACCAATGAAATAGTGAATAATATCTGATTAAAATAGGGAAGATATATGGATGCTGATAAGCAATAATGTGTCAACCCGCAAAAAGTCAAATTTGTAGATATTGATGTATTTTGATACTATGTTACCTATATAACACTATTCAAAAAAAATTCAAGTCATCTAACCTAAATAAGTATGGAAAAAATTTTCTTAACTCAATGTTTCGAATTTCAGATGCGTTCCATATTTTGCAATTTATAAAATAATATCAAATATTTAAAAACTTATTATTAGATAACATATTAAATAAACCTATCTGCTTTTGATTCATTATACAATTTATCAAAATAGAAAAGAAAAAATGAATATATACGACTTTAAACAAATTTATTAAGAATAGGTTTGACATCTTTAGACGCCATTATCTCAAAACGAAGTCCGTGTGGCTTGACACATTATTGCTTATCAGCGTCCATATATTATATCAATATAATCATTTTAAGAAGTAATATATTTACGTAGTAATTTTTTTACTGGATATGATAGAACAAAACCGAAACTATAAGCAAAAGCGAAAAATAATTTAAGTCACAGAGCCGATTTTGATTAAAACTAAAACTGCATCATTAGTTTTTTGAAAAATAAGTTTCCTAGCCAGAAACGAACACGTTGATTCTGCAAAAAAATAACATTCTGTAGTATTGCACCATCTGATACCTTCATATATTATAAAGATCAACTTTAGTGAGGTAATACTATACAGTAAACTGCAACAAAAAGAAAAGGCTATTTTTTTTTACAAAAATCTATCAAATTCTTACATTAATTAAATCTTCAGTAACGGGATGTTGTAACGCTAATAGCGGGTGAGTACAATAGCCGAGTCCAGTGAAATGTAGATTTTCAACAAATTGATTCATCTTTTTAAGAATTATCTGAACCTACCTAGGTAATTGAGTAGATGACGGGGACCAAAACAAACGTGACATTCTATCAACTTTGTATAACTCACATAGAAAAAAAAGACAAACATAAAAGAAGTTACTGTGAGTAATTCATCATCACTACATAGTATAAAACAAAGTCGCTATCCGCCGTCTGTCTGTCCCTATGTATGCTTAGATCTTTAAAACTACGCAACGTATTTTGATGCGATTTTTTTTAATAGATAGAGTGATTCTTAAGGAAGGTTTATATGTATAACACATGCATAATATAGTAGAGAAACGCTGATAAATTTAGAGGTTTCTAATGTGATGTCGTAAATAAGCACGTTTTTTTACGCTTATATTGCAAACGCTGGCTGAACCCTACGAGATAAACCAAAATAATGTACTACAGTATTGTCCACCTTAAAAAGTTCAACAAAAAAGTCCGCGATGGTATATGTCTATCTCTTAGGGATAACCCACCGTAACCATTTTTTATCCTTTACTAAAAAATGGTTATTTACGAAGTGATTTTAAACAATACAGCATTAATCCTTATCCAATTAAGTACCTTAAATAAATTGTGCATTTATTATAGATCAATATGCTTTTTACAGCATGTAATTTAAGTGAATATTTCCGAAGATATTACAAATTTAAAATGCAGGGACGTAGTTATTGCGGCGCCGCGGCGGTACCGACCCGCGGCCGGCCGGGGTCGGGCGGCGCGTGCTATAAATAGCGCGTCGATGGCCGCGCTTCGCCCTATAGCACATCATGATTTGCAGCGATCGCATGCGTTTGTCGGAGCTCTCTTGCGAGGAAAATATCAATCTATATCTATACTAATAATAAAATTCTAACGGGTCGCTGTCTGTACATTGAAGATATATGAAAAAAAACCTTCTTGGGGGTCTTTACTAACACAATAGAACCCAAAACAATAATTGTTAGATTTTTTGTCTGTTTGTCTGTTTATCAGTGCGTTTGCGCCCGCTAATCTCATGATGTTTTACAGTCGAAATTTTAAAGACTCGCACAAAACACTTTTCTTCAACATTTATTGTGAAAACCGGAGAGGAATACCGTATCTGAGTTAGTGTCTGCTTATAAATACAACCAGAAAGTTCCCAAATCCAATGTAAAAAGCTCCTTTCTTGAGCAGCACCGCAGACCATTATGACCTTGCTTTGCAGGAGACATGCCAAGCCATCTGTAATATACGCGAACGAAGTCGCGGGCACAGCTAGTAAACAATAAAATTAAAAGTTGATATTGAACTAAAAATATTAAGCAATCCCCGACAAACTATTAATTGAGACCATTTAAACGAGCTCTAACACGATACTTGTGCTATTAGCTGGTAAGATAAGGAGTTCTGCTCCTGCTGATGATGCTGCATCATCGGGTCAAGGTTATGCAACTAAGTTATTTTAATATCGTTAAAATTATATCAAATTTCGATCCGAACAGTGGAAACGAAACGAGTCGAGTCGAAGCGAGACAGTTCGAAAAGTCGATTAGACGACTAAATGTTGCTCAGATCATTTCATCAACTAGAAAAGACAGCTCTTTTGACAGCTGATATCCTTTAAACGTCAATACAAATCTTCATAAATTATAGCTAAGAACCATCCATACATCAGATTTCGGATATCAACAGAGCTACGATGTCACAGTCAAGCACAAAGATACACAGATACACAAAAATATAATCACTATTGAAGTATGCATATAAGTAGAAAGCACATAGGTATAACATGCGTATATATTTAGGTAAATATATTCATGAAAACATATGCTTTATATACAATGACATGGGTTTAAAGGATATCCCCTAACCCCAGCACAGAAGACAGGACGGGTGGATACAGAACACACTCGTACGGGACGGAATATCTAAATTTGTCTCTATAAAAATATTTTATTCATATAATGTCTCGCAATAGAGATATCAATATACATACGTTTAAATTTTAACCCTGAATAAAATATGAAAATGTTTATTAAGTCCTTACATGACTTATATAAAAGTATTAATTTATACGTTCGGACTGTGGTTTTGACCGCTGCGGATTAACAACAGTTAAAACTGTTTGTAAGTAATGTTGGAATAAAATAAATAAATAATTCCTTTCGTTTTTAAAGGTCTATAACATAAGTTTTTATTTAAAAATCACTAAATAAATAAAATCGCGCATAAGTGAACGGAGTAAAAATTAAAATAGTTTATAAATATATGTGCTTTAAACTCATAGTCATTGTTATTTCAAGATTTTTTTTTGTTCATTGAAGCTATTTAAATCTTATAAATTTTAAACTTTGCGATTTATAGTATTCATATTTAATATCTTATCGCGATAACTAATGTAGTAATACCTTTTTATTGCCCGACGTTTCGAAGAAGTTGCATTCGTCGTGGTCACGAGCTGAGTACTCTACGAGCTGACTAAACTCAGCTCATGACCACGAAGAATGCAACTTTGTCGAAACGTGGGGCAATAAAAACTATTTAAAAGTTTATTTCATTAAATTACGGCACCTTTTTTAATATTATTATATCGTTACGTAATACCTAGAAGCTACGTAACGTCAATCTATGAAAGCTAGAAACTGTATTAACACCTAAATACGTATATTCGTTCTTTTTTGATACATTGTTTGGTGAATCCACCAACACCAAGCGCGTCAAAAGTCTTTCATTGCATGCATATGCATGGTTGTACGTGAACTAACCTTGTTTGAAAAATATTTTTGAAGAAACGGATTTACGTTGGTTCATATCTATTTCTAATTTTTGCAGGTTGATGTAGCATTCACTGCAACTGACTAGCGCTTACATTTGTGAGTTCGTTCTCCGTCTATGTCAATAGTATCCCTACCGGCCAGGATGCTTATTGTTGTTTGTGTGTGTGTGTGTGTGTGTGTGTATGTGTGTGTGCACACGCATAATACGATTATATGATCTTACTGGCAGTCGATGCCTGTAGAACGCTTATCGAATTATCCATTTATTTCAATTTTCTAAACAATTGTCTATCCCAGGGTCACAAAATTCGCCCTATATCGAAAACTATACAGCGTTTATTTTAAATAAAAATATAAATAGCTTTGTATATCATAAGTAATTCAAGATAAAAGTAATTTAATTAACAATTAATGAGAAATCCCACTTTCACATTTTTAAGAAGTAATTAAATTTGAAGAGGTTATAAGATTAAATTAGAGGTTCATTAAATTAATAATATAATCACAGGAATTAAGAGATTTATTAATAATGATCTAATAAAGAAGCCTGTCGTATTCTTCTTAAGATAGTATCTAATCTGTAATATATCGAAAAAATGTGAGAGTTTATAGTTACTCTTCTATTCTCCCAAAAGTTTGTAATGCAATGTTTTATGGCCTATAAGCTTCCTTAGCGAAAGGGCTATCTAACCTGAGAAAGCAAATGTATACATATATATATATCTTTGTTGAGGAGTTCGTTTGTTTGAACGTGTTAATGCTTCTTGTCAGTTTTTTATGTATAGGTAGATCTTACTAGTTGTTCCTTGCGACTTTTTTTTCCCTCCTATTTTAATCAAAATAAATTTCGAGGTTTATTTTGAAAAGACTGATAACTTCGAATAGAATCTCCAAGGTCTAATCTTTATACTAAACTTCATATCAAATGATTTAACGGTTTAGAATTAACCATTCATATTTATAATCAATATGGATTATAGATTCATTTATCAATTTCAATAAATAGATACTGTCAGGGTCTGAAGTCAGTAGAAATAAGTTAGGTTAATATATGCGCATAAATAAACATTTTTTACAATAAAATTATAATATAAAAAAGCTAAAAGTTTAGAAACAAAATATAGTTTGTCATATTCTCAAGTTTAACAGTCTTATACTTGCTGTAAAAGGCAGTCTTGTGGCTTTATGAATAAAACATTTGAAAAATACGCGACTCATGTCAAGGGTAAAACAATTTATATCTATCTGTATATTGTATATATGAAATTTTGTGATGGTTGCTTAAAATATGTATACAAATATCTCATCTAGGATGCACGTATCAAAGCCGGCCACTATACGCGCTACGACGTTGCACTGTGGCATGATACGATATCGCGTTGCAATGGTTTTTTTTCAATCTCCAGGCCGTTTTAAATAAGGTGAATCGGATGTTCTATAAGTCTAACACATCATATTCCGCATTAAAAATTGGACTTTTTGCTTGTGTGTTCAATAAAGTCTTTATATCTTTTAATTTATTACGAGGAAATTGTACACGCCCTGAACTGAACCAAGCAGGAGGGCCAACCAAGTGGTGGTGAAAATTATATCAGTGTTTGTTTGTTTGTCCTCTATGCGTTGTGAAACCATTGATACGCTAGTTTTTTTTTATTTGTTATAAGGTTATCTATTCGTTTATCCATTTTTATTTATTAAAAAGCATGTCATCTGTTTATAATTAGAGATCTATTTTTATTAAATAATATATAGATAAATAAAAATGTATTACAATGTGGCAGCCAGTACATTGGTATAGACGGTATACGCTAAGCATATAATGGTTAACAATAATTCAGTAAACCAGTCACAATTTCGTATAAACTAAGAAGCGAACGCGAATAAAATTGTGTTGTTTAAATTTTTAACATGATCTTTGCTCGCACGTATTGCTTGCCCCAAGATATAAGATGTTTTCCTTCGGCAGTAAACTCAAGAGCATAGATTTAAAGTGATTCGCGAAAACATTATCCTTCTCCCGGTTGTTGTGAACAAAAGCCCCGGGGAGAGCCATTAGCTATTAACGTAACGTCTTCTTATCGAGACAACAAAACGACTTTTAGCATGGAGTTTTCTTTAGCTTTCTTTCGGAGATATCTTTTTTCGATAAATCTAGGAAAGGATCCACTCGATCTAACATTAGTTGGTGTTAAATAAAATAAATACAACGAATAAAGAAAGAGACGAAATAAAAATTTACAACTCCAATAGAATAATCTTAACTAGTTTCTCGGTTTGACTTTGTACTTATTATTATATTTTGATTGCAACTATAAAGTAATATTAGAATATAGTAATCAATAAACGAGCTAGGTACGTAGAAACAAGTTATTAAACCATTTTGTTCCTGACTTACTTTCTGATTTACTTTCGTAATTGATGTAAAACAACTCTGTAATCTGGTAAGTTATCAAGGTAACCTTACAAAAGCTGTGAGTGTGAAGACACTGAATTATTTAATGCGTAACAGCAATGATAAACATTTTATGTAATCTTTTTGAAATTCTGTGTATACATGTATATTTCTTTCTCACCTTAGGAATAGTTAAACCGTATACAGAGTATCGTTTTTGAAGCCGCTAATTTATGAAACCTCACTACTATTACTACTAATTAGGTATCTTATACACCGTGTTACGATTTATTATATAAAAATTTGTTTAATTGACTACTTAAAAAGACTTACACTCAAAACACACCTCACTGACGAATCCGCGAAGAGTAGTGGTACTTACGAAAATCTATAGTATCTACATTTTATTTTACAAAACTATATTTTGTCTATGCTTACAAAGCCATCTTTACAAGGATGATTCATTACTATCAGTATAATAACCAAATTATGGTCAATATCGAAATAATACCATAAATTGTTTATTCATTGCCATTAAATCCATTATATCGGAGAGATTCACCCACAAACGGCTGTATTTGAATTATTTTGACTATAACTCATCGCCAAATAGCTAGTGAAACTTGTTAATAGTGTTAGGCATCTTTATACCATAATTTAGGTACCGTATAATAGCATAAATGTCAGCATTATTCTCCATTCATTCATTTAGTATATTTTTCATATACCGAGTGTAATGTGTAGGAAAAGGTATTAATAGCAATTAGTTTTTTTTTTTATACAAGTATCCAAAAATGAGTTTTGTAGTCGACCGAGACTTTTAAGTAAGTAAGACATACTTAAGTGAGTTTCCTTATTCTACCACAAATTCTAAACAAAAACGTAACCGCAATCGTATGTGATATTGCTTGAATTTATTTTATAATACTAAGTAATACCAATAATACAATAAAAAATCATGGGGCACGTCAAAATTAAAATTCCGTAAAAATGTATTGTGTCCATATTTCTTTAGGTAAGATAAATTCAAAAGATCTGTGTATCGTATTTGTAAGGTCGTACGCTAGTACAACATAGACATAAGAAAATTTTGAAAAAGCACTGTATTATTTTTAAAAAATAAATCAAAAAAATTTAGGCCACCAACAAAAAAATTGTCCACTAACATTTCCTACAAATATGACGCGACAGAATGTTTTCATACATTACTTAAACTCAAATGCGACGATGAAGTCATTCATGAGGCATTGAATAGTAGGTATTATTTGTAATATTCTTTACCTTTTACATGCGGTTTCGCTCACGTTAATGTATATTTTATTATTTATTTAACTCTTTATTGCACACCTTAACACATAAAAATGAAAAAAAAAAATTCTTCAAATATAAATATAGCGGTGAAGCAAATGGCGGTCTTATGGCTTTATAAGCCATTTCTTCCAGACAACCTTTTTGTAGGAAGAATAGTGTGTATGGAAGACGGCAATATGGTGGTGCAATAATAAAATCACATTAAAAAAATACTAATACTAAATACATCCTAATAAATAATCAAAATACGTAACTAAATGTAATACATAAAATATATACCAAATATATATAATAGATATATATATTATACATAATATACCTAAATAACATATATTTTGTTAATCTTGCCGACCATATACACTTATTTTTGGTATGAAACGTGCGACACCTATTTATATTATTTTTTATGCATTAGATGAATGTACTTGATAAATTGACTTCCATTTTAGTTAATAAATAAAGTTCAATTGAATGGGTTCATCACCGAGATTAGACACGGCTACTTGAGTCTGTTTTCCATTTCCTTTGAGTTGAGTGAACAGCGTCAGTAAATTATAGCCATTAATAGATCGAGTTCTACATTTCAGCATTGATACTGGACTCTGAGAAGTAAGAAACGCTGTTAAGCATTAGTTAGCTGGAAGTGGTGACGCTATTTTATAAAGCAAAGTACGCGTTCTTAGCTGTGGCTCAAAGCTGTAGTATAACCATTCTTTATTTAAATAGTCTGTTGTATATTGTTTTATAAGGAAGTTAAATTATTCCTATCACATAATAATGCATTCTGACAGTTGATCTCTGATTTTTTTTACTAAAACGCCATCTTTAACACTCAAAATATTTTGATAACCGCTAGCTGACTAATGTCCTTTTTTAAACCCGACCAAAAAAGTAAGTAATAAGTTTGACGTGTCTATCTGTGTGTCTGTATGTGCCATTGTAGCACTCTAATGAATGGTATAAAGCAAGATATATATTATTATTCATTTAGACCATTTCAGCAAGCCCCAGCCCGCAAAACCATACTTCTGCTGTAAGTCGTTGAGTTCAGTATCCTGCTGCTTCCAGATGTTGATGCAGAATTAGGTCCAGCTTACGCAAATATGTTTTTTGAATATTATTTATAGTATAGTAAATTTCGTGTGGATTAGACTACTAGAAGTTGCTCAAATCCTTTTAACGACTAGAAAGGAGCTGATGATTTTAAAACATTTAATGATCTTCATAAACCAAACCCAAGAACCATTTTGATTACGTCATCTTTTAACAAAATAACGCATCAAAATGGGTCTATTTTGAGAGCTAAAACACCCTTCTTTTTGGTCGGGGGTTATAAAATTGATTGAAATAAAAATTTATTGTGTCTTATAGAAATAATAATTATTTTTTGTTCACAATTTTTTTTAAACAAGTTACATAACTTTTTTACACAAGTTATAGAAACTAAGCTCATCTTTTTAATATTCATATATTCAAGTACTTGTAATCATAAAAAGTTAGTCTTAATAAGAAAGTTTTAAGTTACTTATTGTTAACTTCGCCATTAGGGTCTGAGAGCGTACGATGTTAAGATTATAAATTAAATTAATAATCTGGTTTGCGCCACCGCATAAACAAGATGAGTTTAAATAACTTCATTTTGAATTCATCCCCTTTGTGGAAAATCTGGTAAAGGTGCCTCGGCAATTATGAACGCTAGAATTTTTAATACTCTCATTATCACTGCAAACCTTCTGAGATTACACTTTGAAATTAAAGAATTAAGGAGCTAAAACATGCTCTGTTATATATGTCGGAGACTCAGCTACTTTCACAATAAATAATGTTTTAACTCATGGTCAATATGACCAAACATGTGATCTACTTTCATTTGTTCCCATCTACTCGATAGTAGTTCCCATCTATTTAATAAGTATGTCATTCATGTAAATGAAATTACGTAATTTTTTGAAGTCAATTTTTTTTTTACATCTTGTGGTTAATTAAAGTCTCTAAAATCCATGCGATGGCCGTCATCAGCGCGGGAATGGAGAGTCCGCGGATTGCTTGCGCATGCGCATGCGTTGCCCCAACCGGTTTATATTTTCTTAGAAATTTAATATGGTCCCTTTCATTTCTATAAATATTAAATAAGTTATGATTATTTTAAAGTATTATTATGAATTCATTAATTTGCATATTAAAATTAAATTAAAATTAAAAAAAAAAAAACATATTTATCCATCACATATCTACTGCGATATAAGTCCCCTGGGATCTCAGCCCACGCTTGTGTCCTAATTACTTTCCAGTGTTTGGCACAGTTGATAATTTAAAATAAAATTTCATTATCATTTTGCTTTTATACCTAAAATAATTTTGAGTCAGATCTTTATTTATGAAGCAACTTTCGTAATTCTGAAATTGTTATTTACACTTTTAAAGTTGTTTTATATCAATTGGGAGAGTAAAATTTATAAGTGTAATTCTTGCCTAAGAGAGATAGACAATTACAATAAAAACGATAGACCTTTTTCCAGTATCATAACATCATATATTCTGGAGGCCTTTACTACAATAGATAGTCATCTGACGCCAACTGACATTGAATAATTAATGACAAACACTTAGTACAAGTAGCTCGCTAATACTTATCACAACACGAGTTGTTAATTACATAACTCGTTGAACATTAGGTAATTTGATTCGCGATTGTAGAGCGAAGTCTCACATCGTCTTATAATTTAAGATTAAAGATTTACAAAGCGGCAACCCCCGAAGCACTTATGTATACTTACAAATGCAAAATATACAATTTGCATACGTAATTGCAAATAGAGACAAAAGCTTTGTCGAAACATCTTACTTTGTATAAGATGTTGCGACTTTGTCAGTATAATGTTGATATATGAGATATTGTATTTCTTAAATATATTGGTATTTCTTAAATATTTTAACCAAAAATTGTTTATTTTAATTATTTAATAATTAAAACAAACATTTTTTTAGTTCACTGAATTTTAAAGTAATCAATAATACATACATACATAGCAGTAAATTATACAGAATTTTCTTTCTATTTATGTTTTACTTAAAGAAATTGGCATTTAAGTTTCGTAACTGTTTCAGATCATTGTATTTGTAATTGGAATTTTATACATGTTTGCATCGTCATTTTGATAGTACGAGTAGAAAATGCAAGATATTGTTGAGAGATTTAAAGAAAACATCAAGATGATTCGTTACACACGGGAATTCTTCATTAGCATTGAAAGCAGATATTGTTCCAAATGGGTTCTAGCTCGAGATTTGCTTACTACATATATTTTTTTTTATAACTTTTTTTTATCTACATGTACAAATTTGTTTGCATGTATTATATTAAAGTGTCGCGTTTGCTATATTTGTGTGAGCACTTGTGTAGTTTTCTTAGTGGGATATAAAGAAAATATAAAATATAATACTAAAAGTATTTTTTTTTCCACAAGAACAGTCCTCCCTGGATAAATATGCTTAACAAACAACCGTAGGTACTTTAGCATATATAATATTAGTTACGACTTACACAAAATATTTACTATCACTCAGTTTGTTGATTTTTATTATATTGTTGTACATGATTATGTGATATAAGTTGTTATTACGATCACCTTCGGCGTAGGTATTTTAGCTCCTTAGCAAAAAATGGTTGTTATAAGTTTGATGGGTGTGTGTGCATGGTTGTCTGCATCGTAGCTTCATATCTAAAGTTGCTGTAAACGTGATGGTTATTCGATATTATTTATGAAGATCTATTCAGATGTTTGAAGATTATAAGTTGTTTTTTTTTGTTGAAAGTATATAAGCAAATTCTAGTGGTGTGCATCAGCGTCACGAAATTTATAATACTATAAATAATATTAAAATCACATAGTTGCGTAAGCTTGACCTGATATTGCAGCGTCAACTGTAATCAACAAGATACACAACTCCTCACCAAGTTACAGCAGAAGTACCGAGCGTTTTGGGGCTCCTTGAAATAGTCTCAATAAATAGATTGTCATTTTTTTTTAAATTTTGATTATTAATATTTTCGTTATTTTTTTTCTTAGTTATCGCCACTGATTACGGGAGTTCAACTTTGTTTTGGTTTTGTCAGATTCTATTGTTTTCTTTGTATTTTGACATAGCTATTCGAAGGTAGTGCTCACATAAAGCTTAGTCAACCCCAGAAGTCAACCCCACTAAGTGGGAGTTATAAAATCTTCACGATGAAGTCGTAAAGAGGGCAATTTCTTGTCGTCAAGAGAATATCGACGCTATACGCTGCGAGGTATAGGGGTTGTACGTGTTTCGAATTCAAGCAGAAAGGATATTCGAAATTCCTGAATTGTATATAATGACAATTCGGGATTACTTTTAAGGGAGATTCAAAATAGAACCGTATCAAAAACAGCTACAAACATAACATACAATTGTGTGGCTAATTTGGTCATTCTAATTTTTATTTTATTCGGAAAAAGAAAGATAAAATAAAACCTACATTGATACATTATTTTCACGAGGCCAATTTTTAGTGATTTTCTGATAGATGTACGCAAGGTAAAAGTTAATCAACCTTGAATTTCTCGTCCGGCCTGCGTTTTGAAGGACCATTTCACATGGGATGGAGTGAACTATCAATTCAGGCTTATGCCAAGCGCAGGCGGCTGCGGTCGACATGTGGAACGTTTTATTACGGTTCAACAAAAACCGTTACAATAACGATACTCGATATTTCCGAAAGAAAAAGTTCAGTAATATTTATTTTGAAGATTGTTTTGTTCTTAATTCATCTCTCACGACGATAAATAAGTAGAACACGTGTAACGTGAACTACGATAAATAAGAAGAAGACGTTTAATATTTCACGCTTATATACTTCAATATAAAATATAATATGGATTTAGTTTTTCTCTGGGTCTAGTTTCTAATATGAAGAAAAGGATTCAGAGAATACGTGTCCTATGACACAGAATGTGTTATATATTAATTGGTAGTTGGTTCCCGTAATTTCGTCGGAGCAGTATTCTTTTTCTTCGAGTAATGAGGGATTCTCCGTACAGTTTTATAGTAATTGATCGTATCTATATCATATAAAAATAAATACAATTTACGAAGGTAATTTGGCATAATTTCTTCAACATTTAATTTTTACAAAAAAAAAAAAAAATAACTGGTCAAGTGCGAGTAGGACTCGCGCACCGAGGGTTCCGTACAGAGGGTTCTTACTTAGACCTAAAGTGCACATTTGCGATAAAAATTAGTCATCAAAGGGTCCACCAACGGACGCGACGTCTCAGCCCTCCATAAACTCAAACCATTTGTAGCCGCTTTAGCCATATTGGCTAGAAATAATAGGTATATAAATAAAAATAGTTGGTCGATTACGAAAATTAAATCTTGAAGATTTTTCCGCTTTTTAATTATCTTGTGTACCTTATCGTTGTCTTAGATTTTCGCGATTATTATTCATTGAAATAAAACTGTTTTAAACGGATTTAAATCGCGTATATTATTTATTTTTATCATCCCGACATTTCGAGCACTTTGCAGCGTTCGTGGTCACGGGTAGACTAATATCATGTTTTTCAATGGCAGTTCTCCTGGTATCGCATCATCAGCTCCACTTCACCGTATACATTGTGCCGAGAATAAATTGCTTAGCAATCATATTGAAGCAATCGAATCGCAACACGTAAAATACTCGTTATTAAGTGGTTCCGGTACCCATTTGTAATCTTCATCATCAGCTCCACCTCATCAAATGTAGCTTTTCGTGAGCAAATGCATGAGTTACTGTCAAAAATACCTAAATCGGTAAAGGTGTGCCTATAATATTTGAAGATTACCCTCGATTTCTCCAGGATTCCATCATCAGATCCTGACTTCATGACAATGGGACCAAATTGGAAGTATACCCTTTAAAACAAAAAAAAAATTGAAAATCGGTTCACAAATGACGGAAAAATCGGTGTAAAAATATAAAAAAATACATACAGCCGAACATAAAACCTCCTCCTTTTTCGAAGTCGGTTAAAAATAATCAATTATTATATACATAATTACATTTTATTTTATTCTTGTTTTATTTTTATTTATATTCTACTACACTCCACTTCCACTTTATTATCAATCAAAGTATATATTAGTGTTGCCAAGACGAAAATAAGTAGTCCCTAATTCGAATAAAACTAATTGTTTTTTTATAAAAAAAAACTTATATTACTAATAACCAGAAGACTTACATGTATTATCTACACAGTAGTAAGAAGTAAATTAATTTACTCGATTTGATTGAATTTAATTTTTAAATTTTCGAACTAAGTTAATACGAGTACTTAAATCAAATCGTGTGAAGCTTTTATATTTAATGTAAATTATGTAATGACGATAAAATTAACGATAATTGATGATGAAACTTTTAAAGGAATAGTTTATTTTATTATTTTTAGCGCGTTTAAATAATATTTTTTATTTATTATTTCTTTATTTTCATATTTAGAATAATTTTAGCTAACTTTTTCATGAAAACAATAAGATTAAATATTTATTTGTCAATAGGCTGTTTGCTTATTGCGAAATTAATTGTTATTTGTACTTAAAATATTTGGACAGTTTTAACTAAAATTTTAAATTTTAAAATGATGTTACCTCTAGTAACATTAATCGAGAATTTTATCTACGTAATGTCACAATATTGTCCAGAGATGGCGCTGACTGTACGCTGAATCGCGTTTCATTTTGTTAGCTGTGGCATATAGATTGCATTGCGTTGTTTATAAAGGTTTGCTGCCCCTATGTTTTCGTTTTGATACAAATTTCTCCTCATTGATTGTAAAATTGTTTTTTGACCGTGATCAACTTCTATGTTAATTTGTTTTAAGTACATAAAATTTTAATTCTAAGATTATATTATTTTCCGCTTGATACGCTCTATTATCTCACACACAAACTTAGTTTATTTTCCAAAAATAATGCGTTTTTAATTAATTGGATACGTATTGATTTATAATTTAGGTTTTGTTAACAGCTTCAAGTGAATGGAGATCTGAATATTTGATATAATTTACAACTTGATACATTTACGCGTTCCTGAGAAAAAGGTTGAAAGATAGATGTACAGACTGACCGACACACGAACAGAAATTTACAGTTTTCGGATTTTTTCCATTATTTATACTATAAGACCATGCTCCTGGCCAAATTTCATGATGCAAGGTTAATGGGAAGTACCCTGTAGGTTTTGATTCCCTTGTGAAAACGTTAAAAACGCTAAAATACTTAAAATATGCGACATAAATGACCGTATCTTTTGACTGTGTTAAGTTAGAAGTCTGATTTTTTCACAGCTCTTAGTAATTATAGCTCTGAATACTTGACATTGATAATAATTTGTTACCTTCACGCGTTCCTGAGAAAAAAGTTGAAAGACAAACTTACAAACAGACACACATACATACAGAAATTTACAGTTTTCAGATTTTTTCCTTTATTCGTACCATAAGATTTTACTTCTTGCCAAATTTCGTCTTGCTAGGTCAATGGGAAGTACCCTATAGGTTTTGATTCCCTTGCGAAAACGCAAAAATGGTCAAAATATTCGACTTATTTGCCATTATCTTTTGATTGCGTTGACTTAGAACTTTAATATTTTCACGGCCGCATGTCATCGTAGACTTGAGTATATGATATTAATTTCAACATGATACGTCCATGCATTTCTGAGAAAAAAGGGTTGACATCCCGACAGACAGACAGACAGACAGACAGACAGACAGACAGACAGACAGACAGACAGACAGACAGACAGACAGACAGACAGACAGACGGACAACAAAGTGATCCTATAAGGGTTCCGTTTTTCCTTTTAAGGTACGGAACCCTAAAAATCAAAATTTGTTCTATGGTTTCGGCATTAATACGTAACAAACTATCAGACATAAGGAGTTACTTTTACATTTATAATATTAGTATGGATAGTACGATATATATTGTGTAAATTTTTTAGCGCTTGACAAATTCATTTCCTCTTAAGAAAAGTTAAATAAGTTAAATCCATCTTGTTTTTTTACCATACTAAATAACATATGCATGTTTCAAATAAAACATGTAGATTTCCTTACAATAGCCTTTTTCACCATCCAGACGACAAGTTATAACCGAAAATCTATAAAAAAGTCAGTGATGCTTTTTGTCTTCTATTCGCTGGCTAATCATGGTCTATGGACGTAAATTTTTTAACCACGCGTTGTTTAATTGCTCAATATGTGAATATAAATACATATATTTTCATAATAAAATAATGTACTCATACAAGTTTGTTTTAGAATTTCAATTTAAAAAAAAGAACACTTTTAGCAGATTTTTCAGTTCCGATCAATCTTTTCACACTGATTCGCTCATTCATCATTTTCTCGTTATGTAGCTTGTGACTGATGTATGTTCCAGCGAAAATTAAACGCGCACTTTTTTATTTCAAATATTAGTTATATTTTTATTTTAACTAACGTTATTGATATACCTATTTTCTTTGTTTCTTTTAACGTGTAATTCGTCAGGTCTAAAATAACACATAAATAAAAAAATGTTTGTTAATTATTTCATATGTTTGATGTATGTATTATTTAATTTAATTCAAATTTATTACATGTATGTGTGTGTATATTTAAGCATTCTATGGTGCTTAAAATATGGTGCAATGGATACCTTCCGATTAAAAATGTAGTATATAATATAATATGCAGTAACTATTTTTGTCGACTCAATGTTTAGTGCTAGAATCACTTAAAGTGAGACATTTAAGCCATTCAAAATTGTTGTAATGAAAGCACAAGAAATTCTCACGTGAGTATCGAGTAGCTTATACTCACATAACGAGACAGTATGTTGAAATTGGCTCAAAGGTATCATTGAAAAATGACTCAAAGACATCATTGAGCTATTTTAATGGTGATGATAATTAGACGACCAGGAGCTGCAACTTGATTCTTTTGGTTTTATAGAAACTCGGGAAGGATACATGTTATACCCTATCATCTAGAGATGATTTAGGCTTTGAAAGATTCAATATAAACGTTTGAAGTAATTAAGTCTCAAACGTTTAAAAATGATGTTAAAACAGAGTCGAAGTATTCAAATCTTTTGCTTTTGAGGCAGCCAGTTTAACAAAATAGTCTTTCATTCTTAACCAGACTCTTGAAAATAGCATTGTTGGAAAGTATTTGTAATTTTTTATTAATTACGCATTTTTAATACGCATCTGCAGCCACAAAATTGCTGCATCTTTAAGTTAACTGTTATTGGTTTTAACCAGTGATTAATTTTATGATAAAGTTTTTCGATGTGAATTGTCATATTTTCTGTAATTAACGGGAGTCAAAGTTAGCTAAGTACAAATAAGGCTGTAATAAACAAACGAATCGTGTTTGGTCGCATTAGCCGGCTGTGGTCGCTTCACTATTACTACCTAATGCGAGCGACTGCTCTCGTTACAATGGAGCGGACGGGAAACTGGCTTTACAAATAGAATTACATTTACAATTAGATAAACCAAACGTTCAAACTTTAACTATAAATAATGCTGCGGATTACTGCGATATCACAACTGCTTTCGTAGTGTCGCATTAATGTTAAATTGAAAAATAAATTCAATTAAATATATATAAATTATATATACGGCGAACCTTAAATAAGAAATCTTTTAATTTCAAAAATGAAGCAAAGAAATTCTCTTGCTCGCGTTATTGTAAATCCATCAGTCAGTCATTCAGGACAAAGGATTTTATATATATAGATGACTATCTTGAATAATATACTATTCAAAAGGTAGAATGTATGTAGGTAGGATAGGATGGTAGTTTTTAAAATAGGTTTATGGATTCCAGAGTTCTCTTCGGATATATTTAGTTTCAGTTTAATAATTTAGTATATAAATATTCGTCTACTTTACAAGAATTTTTAGATTTAACTTTAGTTACACAATTTTCCTGTGTCTTTGTTTCGTGTCCGCAAGTTGTGTTAATCCACTTACAAAGCCTATAGTTTCTGTAGAATTGTCCTATTCATTTTGGTTATAGAGTAGTTTGTATTCTATGTTACCTTCATCATGTACTGCCTCATCATTGTCTTCCTCAAAAGACAGAAACATTTTTATGAAATATTTTGGTGACATCTTAAAATATTGTTCACATTATATATTTTAAACTTTCGCGATTTATACTATTCATATTTAATATAAAGGGTCTTATCGCGATAACTAATAGTAGTAATACCTTTTTCACGAGCTGACCACGGCGAATGTAACTTCGTCGAAACGTCGGGCAATAAAAAAGGTATTACTACTATTAGTTATTATTCACATTAAATTTATAAATAAATATTTTATAATAATTACTATTTTAATGTTATATTTAACTACTAACTAATGATTTTCTTGAAGTTAAATTAAACAGTAAGGTTTTATGTAACTGAATTTGACTACCGTTTTAATCTTTTGCTTGTATATTTTTCCATACATTTTTATATTAATGTTTTTTTTTTTTTTTTTTTTACCTGTTATCATAGATAATAATATTAATAATAAAGCCATCGACACACTCACACTGATTCTAGGAAAGTTTGTTTTTACCTTATTTTGTAAAAGTTTATAACTTAACAAAATCTTCTAAGAATTTTATTTTATCTTCCGCCTGCAGGTTGCAAAATAGATGTTCATTTAATAACCTCTTTTCTACTTCCACGAAGAATAACTTTAGATCGACGGTAAACTAAAAGGTATTCTATAAAATAATCATCGAATTTCGTACTTACATTTTTGAGGCAGTACATGATGAAGGTAACATAGAATACAAACTACTCTATAACCAAAATGAATAGGACAATTCTACAGAAACTATAGGCTTTGTAAGTGGATTACCATTTCTTTGTAATGAATGAAAAATAATTAGATATGTATAGGTTTACTAAAATTACTGTAGATTTTTATTTTATTTATTTATATGTCTGATTATGTTTATTTTGATGTAGTAATTATCTATTTTTTTCCCAGTTACAATCGTCGGGTCAAGGCAGAAAAAATATGAACAAACTATTGAATTAACGTGAAATTTATTTAAAAAAAAAAGTTTTTACACATTTTTATATACCTCGTAGAATATTGATATGTTTTAAAATGTTTCCTATATTTTATGTTGTAAGTTATTAAAATTTGGTTTTCAATTTAATCTCTCTGCTGTGTAGCGGAAACTATCCTCCAAAACTTCTGACGATAACAAAAGTTGACAACACCAACTTGTCCTTTGCCACAAAAATATTTGCATATTGCTATTTTAATATGCCGAACTTTGTAATGTGTAAACTAAAATATCAAAACTGAATACATTTTCTATTTAGTAGTAACTAGCTGCCAGAAGCGGTTTTACTTGCTTTTATGCTTTGTTCCTGTAATTCCTAGCATGATGTAATATAGTCTATAACCTTCTTCACTAAACGGTATATTTAATGCATAAAGAATTTTTAAAATGGAATCAGTAGTTTAAGAGATTACAAACTTACAAACAAGTTTTTACTCTTAATAATATTAGTATAGACTAGCTTTTGCTTGTGCCTTTACTGGTGCTAGGTTCGTTTTCCCGATAGAAACCCTTATTTTACTTATACACTCATATCCTTAATGGATGCCTACGTTATAATAACTATCTGTGTACCAAATTTCGTAATGAATTCAGTGGTTTGCGTTGTGCGTTGATAAATCGGTCAGACAATAAGTCATAGTTCCTTTTTAGGGTTCCGTAGTAAAAAACGGAACCCTTATAGTTTCGCCATGTCCGTCTGTCTGTCTGTCTGTCTGTCCGTCTGTCTGTCTGTCTGTCTGTCCGCGGCTTTGCTCCGAAACCCTTAATACCAGTAAGCTGTAATTCGGTATGAGTATACATATGAATTACGCCGAGAAAGTCGTACAATAAAATCTTAAAAATATTTTTTTTCAGGGTGTCTTCCCCATGTGTTAAGAGAGACCAAAAATTTTTTTTCTCATTTATCCCATGTTGTGGGGTATCGTTAGATAGGTCTTTTAAAAATGTTATAGGTGTGGGAAAACCATTTTTCCGAACGACGAACTGTTTCCGAAATATTAAGCTTTGAAGTATCAATTTTTCTTAGAGTCAAGTGTCCCCCCCTCTACCCACTAAACTGTTGCGTCTAAAAATATGAAAAAATTCACGATAGCGGTACATATAATGAATTTAAAAGGAAAATTATCACGGCTATGTGGGTTCTTATGGTTATCGAGTTATAGATGATCTAAGTAAAAATAAATATTTCACTTTTTAAAGCATCACATTATGTAAATATTAATAATTTTAAATTAATATATGAATTTAAATGAATAAATAAATAAATATTTTACAAGTTTAAATTAAAATAAAATATAAAATAAGGTATAAAACAATGTCTCAATAAAACATGTCGCGAGTGATTCTGAATCGCGCTTATGAAGTTTTCAACCAAATCTCCATAGATTTCATAGGCGCTAATCAGGAAGGAAAATTATCGGCGCTAATTATATTTTACAAGTGTTAGAATAATAAATAATCGACGAACATTTAAAGTTCAAAATCGTTAGTATAATTCACATTCAAACATTTTTACGAAAATAGGTACTCGAAGATTGCTTGACCGATCTTGACAATTCTGACAACTACGGAACTCTACATTGTGCGTGGCCCGACACGCACTTGGCTGATTTTTATTATTTGTACAGACAACAATTCATAATTATATGCTTCTTGTAATGTTTTACATTAATAATAAGCAATAATGTTTTTCACTAATGTAAAATTAAAAGAAAAAACTATTTAAATTGATGAAAAGAACTGAAATTATAAACAAGCAGTCAAAAATGTCGCATTTCACAAATCGAAAACAAATAGAAAAACTCGAAAGGATTTTTAACACGAATAGTTGATTGAATATTTGTATACCTTTGCCTGATATTTGTGATGATTAAACCGTTCTGCGAAACGGTTTCGTATCAAAGGTTTATTCAGAAACAGATTGAGATAGCGCCATTGTGTCAGAACAAAAGTTTCAGTCTGAAAGGTTTTAAATGATAAATATTAAACGTCAATTTTGTTTCTTATTTGTGAATCCAATTGTATGTATTTGAAAAGAGTGATACAAAATGCAACACCGTTTTTTAGAAATATTTGTAGAGAGCACTTTCATGTTAATCGTTACTTCTTAATCTCTTGAGTTAAAAAATGCCGCTATTAAAATATGCAATATTAATACAGTTGATTTTTAATTTTAGTACTAAAATGCCTTTTTTTATGATTTCAATGTGACACACTATGTTAGCGATAATGTTCAACAAATAGACCTCTGGGGTATCCGATGAACGTAGAGATATGTAGATATTTATTATATGGGAGTACAAGTGAAGTAACAGACTGTGAATGTCCCATTGTTGGGCAAAGGCCTCTTTTGTTATTAAGGATAAGTTTTAGAGCTTAATGGACCATGCTGCTCCACTGTGGGTTGGCAAATATACATATGTCAGAATTTCTCCCAGCACACGCAGAAGATTAATTCAAACACAAATTTAGCACTCAGCGTTGCTAGCCGGGGCTTGAACCCGGAATCATTAGTTGAGATCGACGTGTTCTAACGAGTAGACCATCGCAGCTCAATAATAATATGTGCAACAGAACAATTCCAATTAATTATTGCTGTTATTATAATAAATATTTTCGTTGGTTTGCCCGTTTATAGAGAAAGGTTATAAGCTATAATTTATCACCATAAGAGCGAGTAAAATCGTGAGGGGCAGCTAGTTGTGAAAAAAATAGTTTTTCTACTGTGTTTTATAACACATCCTGGTGCCTTGGCTTTATTTATTTGCCATTGAAGTTTTAAATAATTTGTAGATCCTGGTAGGTATAAATTTTCTTAAGTAGTATAGAAAAAGTTAATTTATGTCTTCGCTGCGAACCCTCCTCTTAATTAACGGCTTAATAAAATGCGTAATTAAGCCGTCCTTCTTACGGTCCTCTGGTAAGTATATAACCCGTTTCTCAAGGATATTTGATTCTTTTATTGCGACATGCCATTACGGCATAGAATTAAAAATATTATTTCTTTATAATTAAGGTATCATGTGTTACTTATATAAATATTTCATATTATTTAATTATTTTGCCTGAAAAAAAAAATCAGTTATAAATGTTATTTAACCTTTACGAAGCTCTAAGGATATATTTGGACTGAATTATACTAAACCCTAATTCATTTGTTATTCAAAACTACGCCTCAAAATAGGAAATAAATAAATTAAATATCTAGTTATCTCGCTTAAAGTTTTGTTACTAAACGACGAGATAGATGACGTTATTCAGTTACTTTAATTTTGTTTAACAAGACATATAAATGATAATAAATCTACCATCGTAAAAGCTTAGCTGTATCGGCCTGGCCTTATTTGACCGAGGTGGTACCACTCTTTCATAGAAAATCGTAGTGAAGTAACTCATATAGATGCGTTTCATTCGGTGAGTAAGAGAACAGGAAGCCTAACTTCTTTTCCCATTTTTTCCTTATTTCCTATTCCCCTTCATTTCTTTTGAAACTGGCAACGTGGTGGTGATCACTTACCATTAGGTGACTCGCCTGCTCGTTTGACCACTATTTATTTATATAAAGTAAGTACCAGTACCTGAATATTAATTTAAAGTAAAAAAGTAAAGTAACAGCCTTTACATGTCCCACTGCTGGGCAAAGGCCTTCTCTCCTATTAAGGAGAAGGTTTAGAGCTTAGTCCACCACGCTACTCCACTGCGGGTTGGCGGATATACAAGTGTCAGAATTTCTCCAGGCACATGTAGGTTTCCTCACGATGTTTTCCTTCACCGCCGAGTTCGAGATGAATTTAAACACAAATTTATGACTTGAAAAACCAGCGGTGCTAGCCAGGGTTTGAACCCGCGATCATCAGTTGAGATCGATGTGTTCTAACCACATCTCGGTTCGGATATTAATTATTAGAAGATAATTAATTTAAATGTTTCGTAGCCCGCTCGTGATAGTGAAGATATTCCAGGATACATTCAGACATTGTTCGAACATTCCGAGCTCGAACATTGCGGTTAACTATCAGCATAACATCGCACTGAACTTGCAATGTGTTTTAATAAAAGGAAACTGATACTGAAATTGTGAAAACGGGTATACACGTCTATCGTAAAATGTTTTGAAAAAATAATTTGTGTTGGACACTATTTTAATTTAAATAAATATGAACATTCATTTGCAACGGTATATTAATGGACGTTGTTATATTTAAAAAAAATATAAATATTTATTTGGAAAGAAAGATTGGCGCATTGGTTATTAAAACTGACTGAAGCGTTAACGGTCGCGGGTTCGATCCCCGCTCTTAACAAAAATCTTTATAGGTCACATATATTATGTACTTATATCGTGGTCTGGGTGTTTGTGTTCTGTGTGTGAAACTCGACACTGGATCATAATAAGGGCCGTTTGGTGTGAAACTGTTGTTAATTGTTATTAAAAGTCTGCATTACGAAAAAACCATTTAAAGAATTTTATAATTTGTATTAAAAAATCAATGGAGTTTTTAAAAGCTTTTCTCAATCTAATCTTGTTGCATGTTTTATATACAACAAGCAAAGTAGTGAAAAAAAAACATGATAAATGTAAAAATTCAACCCACTAAAAAAAAAAGAAATTATGTTTGAAATATTTGTTATTTCCCTAATAGCTATACATACTTGTTAGCGCAAAGAGTAATTTTCGCCAATTGGCGCCAATTCAGACCGAATTGGATTGCTTCCAAGTCACACCCGGGAAGTGTTTGAACTATCAGTCTACACTGACCGTGTAATTAAAGTCGTCTATTGCTATACTCTCCTTTTCTTATAACAAAATATAATATTTTGTGATATCATCTTTATGTCGGTTATGATATGTTTTTTTTTTTAAGTTTAAAAAGTAACACCTTCAACCGATTTTAAAAAAGCAGGTGCTTTTCAATTCGTATTATATAGTGTATATATTTTGTATGTGTTAAAGACAATAGAAATGAATTTTCCTATTTTGCATACTCTAACTATAAATCAAATTAAAACTGTGATGCAATCCTCTTTTTTTAATACTTCTTAGAACTTCGATAAACTATTTGAAAACATTGAAATTATTCTTTATTTTTGTTACGATTTCTTTAATGCGATCTCATTTGCAAATAAAAATAGAGAAGTACACTGGGCACTTTAAAATTTAATGCTTTTAGTAATTATAGTGTTGTTACAAAATTATTATTGATATGTCAGAATTTTAATTCTGTGTCCACTCATCTCGTATACCTGTAATTGAATTTTTTATGAAAAGTAAAATAAGTGAATATTATTATAGGAAAAAAGCAATGCATATCATAGTAAAATAGCCTATGTGCTAATCTAGATGAAGAATTATGGTTTAACCTAAACCAAAGTCTAATAAAGGTGAAGAATTAACAAACATACTCACTCAAAAACTCGCGGTTTTACTTGCGTTTGTGATTACTGCTTCGCTCTTATTTATTTATTTATTATTTATACACTTTATTATACACCACATATTAACGAAAATCATTTTGTTAATGAAGATGAAAAAAAATGTACAAAAGGCGTTGAATGTTGGATCAAAAGTTTTTGAAACTACCTCCTACATACATAGTGACAAACAAATTTAACCGTTTTATAATTTCTATTAGTATAGATGAATATTATATAGCATGAAATGCTAAATTAAACTTTCGTATTTTGTTGATTACGTTCCGCGCCGACGAGGGAGTTGTTCGCGGGACTTTTGTCCGTCACAAAATAATCAGGAGTCTTTGTCTTAATCTCCCGTGTGCGTTATGTCTGTAGTCTCAATACAGTTTTATACGTTCTATTACGAAGGCCAAAAAGAAAAGTACTGCGAACATTTTTCTTCGTTAACTCAGGATTTGTTGGGTTTGTGTAATTTTTATCTGCATATCGGTAAATCAATATTACGAAACTTCAATAGCTTAGATTCTAGGACTAAATTAACGCTTTAAACCGATTTAAATGTTCGAGGTTGCCTTTAGCAGTCAGTATGCACTTTAATGTAGAACAATAATAGGATTAAGCACAGTCTCATGGAGCAATTTGCTCTGTTACGTTAAACTTCGGAGCGAAATACTAATCTGATATTTAAATGCACATGTAAAATACAATCAAATAAGAAAACAAATAACCCTTTAATACAAACTGTGGTTTTAAATAATAAATTGTTCTATGTCTTGTGTGCAACATATAATTTAGGTACACTTTTGACGATCTGACTTCTTGACGTTGTGATATAGTCATAAAATAAGTCAAAATCCGAATAAATTTATTGGTATAGCTGGTTTTTTAAGATTAAATGTCACACATATTTTTTATAGAAAAATAAATTGCGCGTTTAAGGGTTTAAAAGAATAATTTACAAAATTCCATGTTTATTTATACTGTTTAACGGCTAGGTTAAAATGTTGTTAATAGGATTTCGTTTATAGTATTTGAGCGGGGTCGAATAAAGTCGATAATTGCGTTAAGTACGCTAAGTGTTATTAATTAGGATTACCGAAATCAACACGTTTAAACGTTCCATTAATTAATTTCATGTTGATGTAAGGGTATTAACAAATTATAATTAACAAATTTTTATTTTATCATCTATTCAATGATGATGGATCACAATTAAAGCCATAATTTAGTTGACTTGACTTGTAGTCGGGATTGATAAACACATCTTATTAGGTAAATGCAATATGTATAAAATGTTAGCAACAAGTTGTGGACCCGACTTTGTATGCGTGGAATACTGGTGAGAATCTGGCTTCTCTTAAAGCGACACGTCCGAAAAACGTCCGACATGACGTGCATGATGGGCGCCAGTCGCAATTTATGTATTTTGTTTCTAGTCAATAACATTACACAGATATTTTTTTTATGTTAGATAGGCAAGAGTTTCACGTAGGTCAAGCTTGTTGTGCAATGATGACGACTAAGTTGGTACACGTTTGTTTAGAAAATTCCTATTCACTCTTCCCTTAAAGATATTCAAATTATAAGTGGCAGAAAACGCTGATAATGGAGCAGTGTTTTGATATGTGTTTTTAGTCACATGACTTTGGACGTGCCTCGAGTCTGGTTACTTAGTTGTCTGTATATGAGTAAGTTTCCGATATTGACGTTTGCCGTTGTCAGTCGCCGACGACATAAAAATAGGGTTATTATGGTGTTGATTTGTTTCCTTTAAGTATAAAAATCAAAAATCAACTGTCAAAATGTATTGTTGTTGTATTGGCGTTGCGATACCGAAGGTGTAAGCATAATTGCCCAACTAGGACGAAAGGTATGAGAGTGTCACATTCGTTCTACTTTAATACAATGTGCAGATTCATCATAAGGCCATTGCCAGGACAGCCTTTAACCTATTGAAGGTCTTGAGTTTTTTTTTTACTGTTACATTAAATGAATAGTAAATTTAAACTGCTAAATGCTAAAATGTTACTTTTCTGGAATATGATGGAAAGTAACAATTTTAGCTTTCTCAGAAAATCTATATTGATTGAGGCGATACCCTTCTAATTTTAAGAGTGGCAATCATCAATCACTTCTTCATAATTGGTTGGAACTTGGGGCTCCCGTCGATCGTGAGGACCATTGCAAGTTTAATATACCTTTACAAGCAAAGAACCTTTGTAATGTAAGCCTTACGTGTAGTGTATCTTAAGTGATCTTAAATCAATTATTTGTCTAGTTTTTTGCAGTACTGACTGTTGATTTATTTAGAATATTCTAGAAAAACGATATTACAGACTGCTATTATCGTATAACTGTCTCTTGCGGTTTACTCTCGTTTATGGTTACTGCTTCGCTCCTATGAGCCGTAGCGTGATGTAATATAGTCTACAGCCTCCCTCAATAAATAAACTATCTAACACAAAAATATTTTTTCAATTCGAACCAGTAGTTCCTGAGATTAGCGTGTTCAAACAAACAAACTCTTCAGCTTTATAATACTAGTGTAGATTTGTCCACGCAAGACGGGAGTAGAAACACTTATCACCTATAGTCACCCAACATAAACACATACATACACTTAAAGTCGAAGAATAGTATAAAATATGAGATAGAAGATGACCTATAGGCTAATATATTTTCTAAGTATAGATTACGATGCGAATTGACTTTTATGAACTCCCTTGAGGCAATAAATTAAATGAGGGTCTGAGTACTGGTATACCGTATCGGAAGATTTATTCTTCTCGTCGTATGCTAAGCAGCTAGAAATAAAGCGTCATTCCTTTTTCTGTTGTATCCAAAATCGTTGTTGTTTTGTATCGAATTAAGTATTCAGTTCACATTTGAGTATAACGTATATTAAAATTTATGGCAGTAAATGCAGAGTTTACTAAGTATAATGCTGTTAAATTTAAAGTTCATAGGATATCTAGTTAATTACACATTATTATGTATGCAGTTATATAATTGTCCATTTGTTCATAAAACTTATCCTAGTTTATGGTTCAAGTATAGTTGTATAATATAGTATATATTATGCTGAGTAAGCTTATACGATACCTTTTATTGCGGTAAATGGAAGGGCTTTCGTGAAAAAGTCATAAAAGTCGGTTAAATGATAATGTTGGTTGTAAAAAACTGTGTATCTAAACAACCTGGATCGTAGTATAGCATTTTTAATATATTTGAAAATTATAATATAAATTATTTATTCAATTTTAATAGTGAACGAATATTAAGCTATAATTGGATGCTGATATGCAATACTGTGTCAAGCCACACGGAATTCATTTTGAGAAAACGGCGTCTAAAGTTTGTCAAACCTATTCTTAACACATCTGTTTGGAGAAGCATATATCCATATTTTCTTTTCGATTTTGATAACAAGTATAATTAATGAATAGCACATAGGCTAGTAAAGATTTTTATCTAATAATAAGTTTTTCAAATATATGAAATTATTGCATAATCCAAAATATGAAACTCACTACAATATTCTAAACATTTGATTAAGAAACTTTTTTCCGTACTTATTTAGTTCAAACGACTTAAAAAGTTTTTGTATAATATTAAGTACGAAATGCATTATCAGAATACATCAATATCTCCAAATTTGACTTTTTGTGGGTTGACACATTATTGCTTATCAGCATCCAATTATACTGCAGCGCCCGTAATTGCGAGTAGACAGTTAAACCTGACAGACGGAATTAGGCCTCCTGATTATACATCATCGCAAGCGAAGAAGCTAGTCTCTATCTATACTAGTCTATACTAATGTTATAAAGAAGTAACATTTGTTGATAAGTTTTTTTGCAGGAGGTTATCTCTGAATCTACTGATCCGATTTGAAAAATTCTTTTCACCTTATTTAATTGTTAGATATGAGCTGAGATGGCCTAGTGGTTAGAACACGTCGATCTTTACCAATGATCGCGGGTTTAAACCCCGGCTAGCACCGCTGATTTTTCCAAGTGCTAAATTTGTGTTTAAATTTATCTCGCGCTCGGCGGTGAAGGAACAAACCTTCATGTGTCGGGAGAAGTTCTGACACATGTATATCCGCCAATCCGCAGTGGAGCAGCGTGGTGGTTTAAGCTCTAAACATTCTCCGTAGTAGAAGAGGAGGTCTTAGCCCAGCAGTGGGACGTATACAGGCTGTTACTTTACTTTTTACTAATTGTTGGATAACCCATAATATGTGCAACAGAACAATATCAACAAAATATTGTTTTTATTATGATAAGTATTAAACGCCCTACTTACGCTACATTTACACTAATATTATAAAGAGAAAAGATTTGTTTGTTTGTGTTGAATAGAAAGGCTCCGAAACTACTAGAACCATTTGAAAAAAAATTACGCCAGTTAGCTCGCTTTTTTAAGAAGGTTATAGCTATATAAGTTATATTATATCAAGCTACGACACATAGGCGCTAAGCAGTAACATTGAACGCGAGTGAAGCCGCAAGAGGATTATCTAATATCGCTTCAAGACCTACTGAAAACCGATCGAATCGGAAAACAGAACTCCTTAACACACGACAACAAAAACACTTGTTATTTGTAGTGAAGTTTAGTTGTCCGATAACGAAAGAGTTCGATTAAACTTGGTTTTCTTTAAATCACCTCGAACATGAAGCTTATATGTGTGGGTTGTTTTTAATTGTCATCGTTCTATTATATTGAAGTAAAGATGCGAGTATTATAAGAGCATAAACTTCGCGATTAACAGCGCATTGTAGTTTCGTTAGCTGTAGTTTTATCTTAAACAATATTAGTAGTTAAATATTTTTAACTGACTTTGAAAAAGAAGGAGGTTCTATGTATGTCAGGCAGGCTGTAGGCAGGCAGGCTGGCAGAAGTCAAGTTACTTCTTTCGTTTTCGAAGTCGGTTTGTTATTTTTAAGTTTTTATGTTTGCTTGTTTTACGCGCTAATTTTAGGAATAACCTGCAAGCTCATAACGGCGAGCTATCGCTATCATAAAATCGTACATTCTGACAAACGATTTCCAACTTTTGTACTAATACGAAAAAAAAGAACTGACAAAATCTATCATAATATTAACAGCCCCGCGTAAATAGTATGCAGTTTTACTTTAAAAATGCGTTATATAAGACGTATACTTAAGATGCTTATATATCTTCTTCGTCGCTACAATCCCATTTTTCAGCTGGTAAACTTTTTTATGGCTCTCACATCTTCTTTGATAAAATTCCGCTATCTCTTGTTAGGCATATCTCGTTGTCTCTTCTGTTGCGATTTCCAGAATATATTTGAAAATGTTTATATCCTACGTAATAATACGCTGCAAATTATGGGTTTAGGACATGATCCATAAACGTATCGTAATATAAAGCAAATGCCAAACACAGCTGGTCTTTGATAAAAATTTTGCTATGACACAAACATTACTAATTTTGTAAAACTATCGAACTAAAAATAATTCCATATTAGTACTTAACGGAGGCATCTAAGTACAAAAATATGTCAAATTATAAAATATAGGATGTTATAGAAGAGACAGTTTTCAAAAATTATGTCTTTGAGGTGTCCGTCATTCAAAGGTGTAAATTATATACATTAGAAATCGATACAAGCATTATGACTACAAGTAGTAGAAGTAAATTAGATCGTGGAAACAAAATAGCAACGCTATATAATTTTTTTATTAAACAACTCCTCGAACTTCTCACATTTCAATAGTTTATACTTGCATGTTACCTAACTGTAATCGAGAACAAACAAATTAATATAGGCGGCGTTGTTTTAGCGGCATACTGTGCATAAGAGCAGCAACTTCACGACTTCTGTACAAGTTCGTTGCGAGTTGAAAGCACACGCTGAATAACTAAGCGTCTCATAACTTAAACTACTAACTTTGCTTTCATTAAACTCTTACTAGAAGTTTGAAGTGCAGCATTCTACGTCGTCATTTCCACGATTTTTAATAGCTAAATAGCATGCGTGGCATTTCAATTTTGTTATTAAATCTAATTACGTTTTTCAAGGAAGCAAGAAAAATTGTTCTTTATTTATAATATTACGTATCCAAAGGTTAAAAATGGAATCCTGTAACTGAGCCTCCGCCTGTCCATCTGCCTGTCTGACCTTTACAACGAAAGGGCTTTTTCCTCGAAAATCTCAAAAAGGGGTAAACCTTTTAAATCGCATAGAGTTACGTATGGCACATATATACGTAGAAGATATGTATTAATTAAGGCAGCCATCCCAACAAACATGAAAAACTATCTAAGTTTAAGAACCTTATACCAGTGATATGGAACCCACGCCGTGCGAATCTAACACCTGTTTTACCGGTTTTTGTATCATCTTTAATTTTAATAATTATTTTAATTAATCTAGTATCAGGCTTACGAAATTTCAACTGTAGATATAGCATTTACAATAATTTATTGTAAAAGCAAACAAACTAATTTAATTTCAATTCGCTTGTCCTTAGGCGGAAATTAAATTATTCAAACGTTCTGGCGAGTATCGCGAGCATTTCTACGAGATTGCTTCACTAATGACAGCGCTCGTAACGAATCCCATCGCTATAGTCCGCTGTTACAATTTAACGTTCGAAAGTCAAGCAAAACTCATAATATAAATCGGGAAGCATTCAACTTTACTAGAATATACTCGCGTGCTATAATATCCTTAACATTTGGTGATTTTATTAACAAAAATAAAAACAATAGAGAATATAGATTATTGTAATAAAGTACATAAAATTATTATGTTTTTAAGCATATGTACAAAAATACCTAACTTATTAAATAAGCTATTGTGTGTAGACTCATGGCATTAAAGAAAAAATAAAATAAAAACTATACCGAATAAAGATATTAATATTTCGGAAATGGAAATGGATTCACTTTTTGGCTAGAAAAGCATTTTTCGCTAATTCTTATAGTTTCTGATTCAGCCCATCGCTCCTAGTCTAAAAAATCAGCCTGCATACATATTTATATATATTTTATAATTTTACACACATTTATACTTAGTTTCTTACTAAAATGTTCCATATAACTTTTTCGCATAATCTCAAGATGTTTGTTGTTTAAAGTTAAAAATTTTCGTTCAGTGTAGATGATTTTCATAGGATATTGGTCAAATTTAAATAATAAGTTATTTAGATAAAATAACAGTAGATAAAAAAAAAACAATAAAATCGGTTCACAAGTGGCAAACATAACGCGTAATATACATATGTATATCCATAAGGAAAATATTCTGCTAGGGTCAACTGTTTCACCAAAAGAGAAATGTTAGAAAAACCTTCGACTACAACAACAAGTTAAAATAAAACAAACTAATCAAATTAAAAGTTTTATTAGTAAAGAACTAGTTTTTACCCTCATTATTTTCCACCGTCAACGAAAAGATAGGAACGTAAGTCAAGGATTTATAAAGTTTTGGTATTTTAACATCCCATCGTTTAGGTAAGTCAGTTAGTAAATTGGTTTTCTTGAACTGATTCTAATGTTAATTTCTTTTTTAGCCTTTTTTTATTTTCTTTATTCTACCTTTAACAAGCAAATGCTTTACATGAATTGTAATTGCAAAGAAAAATAAACCCGGTTTCTATTAAGCGAAATTTTTGAAAGAAATAAAAAGAGAATGAATGCCATAAAATCTACAATTTGAATGAAAAAACAAATTCTAAAGGCATTTTTTCGTCGTATATACATACCTTGACTGTGTTCTCAAATTTGTTAAGACTTCTATATACAGATCCATTATAATACAATAACTCTTGGATAAGTATCTAATGTATAAGAGTCAATATTTGTTTGTTCGCATTCAATGTTCTCCATTACCGTTAGTCTAAATACTAATATAATTTTGTCAACTTATTGTTTTCACTCCGAGGTTACTTCAAATATGTGTCATACCGGCGAAAGAATTTCAAAATATAATTTTAATCAATATCAGACTGTGCTGCAGCAAAGCGTGGCCGAATAAAGTTAGTCTCTTATAAAATATAGAGTAACCATTAACTAAACTAATTAATCTCCAAATAACTGGTTACCATTTTGGCGCCATCATTAGACAACGCTCTGGAAAGGAGCCAATATGTATGTTTGGTATGTTTATTACAAGGACGACGCCCATTACGAAATTTATTCTTTGGTCTTTTGTATTAGTCATAATACGCTAAAATAGAAACAAATGTGATTAAGTATTATAGTGCTAATTGATTATTAATTGACTATTATATTAGATATCAACCACTTGTGCCTTGTTGTTCCACAGAGTCTTCAATTATGCTTGCTGCCTAATATCAGCGATTCATTTTAACGTAACGTACCACGGTACGATGTGGGCCCTAGTCCGAATAGGGCGCTAAACCGCTCTGTCAACTAATACCGTAAGGCACTGGTACTATTGTCTTTTATATCGACTTGTGTAGACTGCTCATGACAACTGCGTTACTTTATTGTCCACCGACCCGTGAAATCAGCCGAATAATATTTTCAAATGCTTGGGGTAACTTCTTACCACAACAAAAAACTGTTTTTAAAACATAGGATAGAACTTTCCACTTATTAGCCTGTCAACCCCAAGCGGATGTACCCAGTATTTTTTCTTCTTCTTGTTTTTAATGAGTGATATAAGTTCGCAAATGATGACCGTCTCTTTGAAACTTATATCGACAAATGACAAATGTGACAGTGACAAATTTTTTAAGCAACGTAAGCGCACTTTGGTTTGGAGACAATACACATACAATACAAATTAAAATCAATAACAATACATTGAACAATCACAAAAACTATATAAACTTATTATGTACCTGTAAAAACTAAAATATTCGGAAATATACGTCTCATGAAATTCGTGGTCCGAGAGACAGTATAGGAATTACAACGACCAAGTCACAGATGTCCCTGAATCGTATGTTATTTGTATACACGGAGGGGTCTAGCGATAGAATTCTTTTTCGAACGAATGATACGTTTTCCGACCTTATAATTGGTTAACTTTGTGTAAAACGAAAAAAACTTTTTCGCTCGTTGCCTTTTGGGACTAAATAATAGCATGACGTTTAAACCCAAGGTAAAGAGAGTTAAAGCGATATCCGTAGCAGTGAAGTTTTATTATCATTTTATCTTTGCGCTAGCCTATTTGCATGGTCTTTGAATAAATATAAAATAGTGGCATAATTATATGACCAATTTTGGTATATTTATCTATATTTATTTGCATTAAGGCTATAAAAAAACTATTCTGGGATGCGTCTTTACATATATTAATATTTAAAGTGAAAAGGTTTATTGGAACTAATGACGGAACCATAGTTTTGCGAATTACATTTGTGATGTGACCTGCAGGGTAACTGTGCGTGCGCTATCGCTACCGCAATGTGATTCATTTTTACAATTTTCTGATTTTTGTACTAAAATGAAACAAATCAACTGTCAAAATGTATTGCAATGCGATAGCGTAGTTCCCCGTAATAACCCATCAGGCTTTTATTATTTGTTCTTCTAGCGGCAAGAATATACACTAGGTGAAAATTCATCATGATCATGAAAATCATGATTATCAGTTCACCGTAATCGGTATTCATTGTTTATGCTAAACTTTTAGGAAGGTAGGTCTTCCAACATTGTTTCTTAGTAACCTTATCATAATATTTAAGATCATTTGGACCGTTTATTTTTTTTATTTATTTTGTGTTCCTTTCTACTAATATAATTTAACTTTTAATATAGAATATAAAAATATTACTATTACACAGCATTTTCAATTTTTTTCCAAGGTTTTCAAGTAGAAGTTATAATTAACGGACGCTAAATCAACAAATAATACTAAAGTGAAAATAAAAAATACTAAATCAGTTCAACGTTGAGACGTTGTTTAAATAACATAGTTCAATGCAATGTATATGTAAGTTTTGTTATTCCACGATAGTAAAGACACAATAAATACATAAACATATAGCCATAAATTAATTAAACAAAAATAAATTATAAATAAGAAAAAAAAACAACTAACGTGCTCTAAAACGGACATACACAGGTATATACATTTATACAAACATATGAACAACAAAACCCTCCTTTCACAACAGTCGGCTAAATATATAAAATAACTTTACAGACACCGATGTATTAACTATGTCCATCGATCCAACGCTACTCTTCAATATTCATAAATCACTGCGGATGTATGGCAACATCCTCCTGTCAATAGAAACGCGTTGAAAACACCTGCGGCCAGCGGCGAGTGCTCTGCGGCGTGCGTACGTTCAATGTTAGATAAATCTGGCTGGACAGGCCTTCCATACAAGTGAACATTTTATACTAGCACTAATGTAATGTGACGGTGAAGAGTCACTTTGTTTTCACGCGATAATCTTAGGAACTTTTGAACATTATGTACCTAAATTTCGTAGTATATAATTACTTTTTCTGATCGTTTGACTGACTGATTCAACAGAGTCTAAGCCGCTGTGGATAAAAACTTGAAATTATGGCACTGATGCCCTTTATGTTGTAAGAATCAATTTCGGTTTTATTAAACGATTTTATTTAAATATATACGGAATATTGTAACTAATAAGTGCAGGGTAGAAACAATGCAAAAGCAGGCGAAACCAGTAGGGATAGCAATACTAATATTTAATATCATTACTTAATAAGAATTTTATTTTGTTGTTTATTTATTTGAATTTGCCAATCTTAAAATACAACAATTCGATTTGAAAAATTATTTCTGGCTTAGATAGCTCGTTTATTTAGGAAGATTATAGGTTAAAATATGATGCCATTACCAACAGAAGTGGTTAAACTGAGATACGTCTAATTAAGTGGTACTCGTACTCCCGGGGGTAAGCGAGGCGCATGCATCCAAGAGGCGCAGCAATTTCTTAACTAAGACAATGAAATCAGTAAAATAGAGTAAGCAACTGTTAAAACGTTTTATTTATTTATCACTCCTGCGATACGCTGGTACGTGGGAGAGTTTGAGGTATTTTGTAAATGAGAAAGTCGAAAATCGAATTGAGAACCACTGGTCCACTTTATAATTAGCTAAGAAAGGATCATGGAGAAAAATCTACGGAAAAATATTCCGAACTTCCTTTAATAATAATTTGTATGTAAAATTAGCTTAGAATTTGTTTCTACTTTTGGGCGAAGTTCTCTTTCAAAAAATTGTTCTATACCGTTCGAGAATTTGTTGATTTTCGTGTATTTTTTCGATACATTCAGGTCTATTCAAGTTTTTTTTCTAGAGGATGACGTAAATTTAACACAAGTTAGTACTTAAATCTACGATTGATCGAAATCTATACGTTTTATCAAAGCTTTTATACTTAAGCCTCTTAGATATTTAGTCAATCAAAAATGAAGAAGTGTTTATTCACTGTTGAATATGTACTTATTTGTTAATATAAAGTACGTCGGGAGATGGTCGTAAATTCACTTCCTTTGGCGTCAGAAAATTCTCTTGAGGATTTTAGGTACCCTCAAATATTGTAAGGAAGCACTGCGCAATTTTTCCTGGACATACTACTTATTCATTTGAAGTATCTATAAAACAAATTTGTATTATCAGAATTTCATATCTGCGTAAATTTTTAAGCAGAGTCGTTCTTGAAATACGAGTATACCTTTTGAAAAAATTTGTTTGTCCGTTCGTTTATATTCATTGAATTTTAAATAACTCAAATTTGTAATAAAGTTTTACACATATATTAACAAAGAGCAATGATTAGACAAATTTAGGTTTAATATTAAAAAATATATATCGTAAAAGTGATAATTAGTTACTCTAAAGTTCTACCCAATACTGAGCTTTATAACATAACAATTTTACTTTACGATGTAATATCACTCAACAAGTCTTTTTGTGAAATAAATCAAAATATCTCGTGATCGCTTTTACGAGTGTATTTCGCATAAAATGTGACCTCGTACAGAACACATCCATCACTGTCAGAGTCAGGAATGGTTAGTGTGTGAAGAATGAAAAGTGAGGAAGCGAACATTTCAAACAATTTCACTAACAATAGCCTGTCTATGTTTTTGAAAATGTTAAATTGTAAATCTTATTTAAAGGGATACACATAATTATATATAACATTTTCTCAAGATTAGTTTTTATTAATATAATATAAGAAAATAGTGATTAAACATTTCATTAAAGTTTTTACGTTACTACCAACTCAATAAATTCTAGACTAATTTCAATAACTTTTTTTTAATAGACGAAATATTAATTTGTAATGGTTTTCTAAAACTTTTATAATTGAAAACAGAATTTTGTGCCGTTAATAGATTGTTTTTTATAAATATTTTTATTTATTAATAGATACGTTAATTAATTGGTAGTCCAAACAGTGCTAATTTAAGAAGAATTGAATTATGTTAAATATACTATTCGTTTTTATAGTGCTTGTCACGGATAATATGTATGCTTCCGCAAGGCCGCGAACGCATTTTTTGCTATTGAAGCCAAAGCTCATTAAATTGTTTGTCGGTGTGTTCCCGTGCATAATAATCCGTAAAGTCTGAGACATCCATTACAAGATGAGACGAGCGTTGTGAGTCTGTTTACTACAAGATATGTGCCATGAGAAGTAAATTTCTAGTGTTTCAAAATCAATGTCGCATAACACATTTTTGACACGAAATTTATATTAATTAATAGATACCATTTTTGTGTTTGTACAAAACATTTTTGAAGAATAAGTGGATTACTATATTTTTTATTGAATTTTTCTTAAGTACTATGTTTCTAAAGCGAAGGGTTAAATAAAAAGGTAACAAAATTCATGCGGCATTAAACGTGAATAATTATTCTTTCCTAAGCTCTAAACAAGACACTAATGAATCTCCTAGGGACGAAAGGCTAATCCTCATCAACATTTCGAATCCGAGGAAAGTAGCTTAAATGAAGTGGTGTCACATTTTAACACTTTTAGTAAACCTCTATTTTATTTTATCTTTAAAGTACCTCCTTCAAACGTGTCAGCTCGTACAAATTTCGTCTTTATTAAATTTGCCTCGTGAATATTTATATTTATGAAAATATAATTATAAAAACTAAAAACCCGACTGCAGTATGAAAAAAAGGTTCAACATTAATTTATACACTTAAAAGCTAGAAACAAGTTATTATTGTGAAAATAATATCTATACCTTAAAATGTGAAGTAAAAACTTTGTATTCCTTTTTACGAAAATTACTGACCGAGGAGTAAGAAATTTCGCACACTTATAGTTTATGCAGAGGAGCGTAGTATGCTAATATTTATTTTTATGCTGCGTAAAAAATATATTATATTAATAGTACCATGTATTTAACATGCACATTACACACGCATATGTACTCGAAATCGAAACGAAATCGATCGAAAGCAATTGAAATATTATCTGTGCTCAATCTTGTAAACGGTTAAAAATGTAATGAGCTTCGTTCGAATTCCGACCGCTAGGCGACCTTTAATAATAATAATAAACCTTATAAGTTTATAAGTCTTCTATATATGTAAAACAAAGTCGACTTAGTTACACCATTTATAGCTCAAGAAGGGCTGCACCGATTTTTATGATCATTGATGTGTGGGATTTGTCTACTTCCCGAATAGCAGAATAACTATTGAACATCGAAAACATTCACGAAGAAAAAAATAATAAGTATGAAAAAATATTTCATTTCTCATATATTTTGTATGCAAAGGCTAATAAGTTGACATAATTTTTAGATGCTGAGTTAATATGAAGGTCACCGAGTCAGTTAATAAATTCAGATTATTAGGTATACACGAGATTAGGATGGTATAGATTCTGCCTATTACCTTAATTTTTACACTTTGACTTCCGATACTTTTACTAACGTAGTAAAAGAGAGGCAGATGTAAGACATAAGGAGAATTTTACGAGCACTATCAATTTTTATTTCAATTTCATCACATGTGTTCTTTGTAGATAAAGCAGTTACATTCACTCACAAACTCCTGTACTGATTTTCTTCGAACGTGTCAATTACCATTTTAAAGGCAAATTGGTTTTCTAACTATTCTATATATACGACATTACTGTTGTGGAATACTTCGAAATATTTTTCTTTGAAAGATCTTGAGTTCTCTTTATGCTTGATAATTATATTAATAATTAAATTTCTTTGAAGGTATTAATGATCTCGTGTAATTTATTTATAAAGTACATATTTTTCGTCTACACAGACAACTTTATTTGAAATGGGCTAAGGTATGAACATTATTATTACTCAAGGTTCACGGTGTGCACAAGACATAGCAAAAAATATGCATAATTTTAACGATACATGCACTCTGGTACAGAACAGTCCAACCATGTCTATTGCAGAAACCTTGGTTTGACAATTCCAATATAAGCAGGAGTGACGTAATAACTTCATTGAGGCTTCGATCCGGACACATCCCTCTGAATAGTTTTGCTTTCCTCATGAAGAAGGTTCCATCTCCTAACTGTAGCGAGTGCGGAACTATAGAAGATGTATATCACATATTGTTGGAATGTGTACGGAACGAAGCAGAAAGGAAGCAAATTGAAGCTGCTTTACCATTTTTTTTTTGATTTTGCATCTTGTAACAGTTTCTTAGCCTCACCTAATTCAGTTGAGGCTAAGATGCTATACAATATGGTTCAAAAAGGTTGTAAACGTAGAATATGTTTTTTTGTAATAGCTACTATGGGGGTGGCATATTCTACTTAATAGAATAAACCCTCTAAATAAAATAAACAGATTAAAAAAAAAAACGATACATGCACTGAATGTATGTATTTGTATAGTTATATACATACATACATTGTACTCATAATAGCGTATGCACTGTTATTAAAACACTAATGGTTTATTCAATCTATACATATAATGAAATTGTATTCAGAGTCTGACATATCTGAAGATAAAATATTTTTTATTAGCATTTATTTAATGCAGACGCCAATTTTCTTAAAATCCTTATGTCCGTATCCAAGATCGTCGACTGAATTTATTGGCATAGTAGCTCGTAAACCGTATATCAAATATTGCAAGTAAACATCAACATTTTTAATAGTTTGTTAATATACCACAGCCTAGCAAAGATTATGTGTTTCCTCTTTTATCCCGACATCAAGAAAGAAGGATCTCATTACGTTCAGAACTTTTTATGCATATTAACCGATTATTCTAAAACGGCTTGACGGATATGGTTAATTATTTTTTGTTTAAGAGAGAATACCAACTGTTTAGTCCGATAGAAATTTTATCAAAATCGGTTTGAGATTTTAGCTTTAAAATTAAAATATATGTCATTCAAGTAAACTTGATTACGTTTTTTGCTTTTGAAGTTAGTTCCCTTTTTTATAAGTCTTGTCTATTAAAGAGAATGATCGAAGCTTAATCATTAACGCTGCATCACTCCTAATTATCAAATTTTCAAACACTAATTAATTTTATTTTGTCAATAATACTTTTGTTATCTCAGTATGCTACATTCCATTTAAGACGACAGCGCGACACTTATATTCACTCAAAGCTGAGTGATATGTTTATCATATGTATCTGTATCTGTTTATGAGTTACAGCACGAAATAAATTTAAAAGACTAAGGGCCTATTCACTGGTTACGACTAAAGTCCGCGTAGCTTATTTGGAACTTATCCATCTAATAAACTGCAATTTGGGTTTCAAAAGTCTCGATTAAAAACATAGCATAGCACTTGAAGAAAAGATAAATTAGAATTATAAATGCCAAATGATTTATTCATAAGTTAATTTAGCAGGGAAGTCGATGGTAAAACAGAAAAGTATTTAATCAAACCTTAATTGTTGGTTATCGTTTAATGTCGGTTAGCTATTTAAAAATTTAACAGAACCGGTGAAACAGGCACTAAGGATTCAGTGGTGATTCCTCATATTTTAATCCACGACCAAATATTAAAATTTGCTCGTTTTATCGGTATGTACTGAGCTGTATCAGGTAAATACAAAATTGTAAATACATTAATTAACGTATTAATTTTTATGATTACGATTCAAGATATTACGCTAACACGAGCGTGTTTTATCAATCCAAGCCTAAGCTAATCCGGATTGAAATTACCGCATACCAATGAAACGGCAATTAGGCTCTGCGATGATTTATTGCCGACAAACAGTTCCAATGACGTAATTACTATCGTCTTATATCCTTACATATAATTTGCTTACATAGCTATTAAAGTAATGCAAGATATTCGTTGAATTTAAGTTTAAGTTTGACTACTCTTCTACGTACTTGTGAATTCATGAAGAAATAAGGGTTAACAGTAAAAAATTATCGATAATTAGCGAGTCGCTCCGGCTTCGCACGCTTCGACGTAATGTAGTTTTTTACGATATCACATTAAAAATCTTTGAAATTTTTAGCTTTTCTCTAGTATAGCATCTGTTATGCGTATAAACCTTTCTCTTAAATCACTTGACTTATTAATTAAAATCACATTAAAATTCGCTGTGTAGTTTAAAACATCTAAGCGTCCAGACGGCAGGGAGCGGCATTGTTTTATACCATGTAAAGATTACTTTACCTAGGTCCCAGCAACTTTATCTACTTAGAAACTTTTATCTAGTATTTCACCACCTTCATGTTTATTTTATCGACAAAAAGTATCCAAAATCCAATCTACATCCATATCACAATTCATCAAAATAGGTTTGGTGGTATTGGTATGGATTTTCAAATTATGTAAATTGTAAACAAATATTCTATAAATCTATATTTATTATCTAAAATAATTCTTGTACTATTTATGTATTAGTAATATATGTATATATTTAATGAAAGTAAAAGAAATTGTATGCGTAATATTTATTCGTAAAAAATAATAAAATAGTTGTATAACATAGTAAAGGACCATCAACGGTTTACTTTTAATTTTTACTTTCGTTTGTTATCTTTTCCTAATGGCCCAGGCATTCCTTTCCACCCATTAAGTTAAGAATATTTCACTTTTGCAGCATTACTGTCTCGATCGTTAGAACATTTAAGAAGGCATTATCGTTTAGTCCTTATCCAATACTAATGGTCGGCTTCCAATCTATTAATTTAATTAAATTTTGAAAAAAAAAATGTTATAATAAAATATTTTAGTATATACAATTAGGGGAACATACCCTAGAAAGGAAATAAGTTGTAAGACGAAGGGATGACGGAGGAAAATTCGGGCCTAGATAAAATGGAGCGATCAGTGACATGGTTTATAGGTAAACGTCTTAAGGTGATCACGTGCCTAATCGAACGCTTAATTAATTTTGACTTCTATCTTGTTCACACACAACATAATTTTCTCGTAAGAAGTTAAATATCATAAACATGCTATGCAACAGGTTTACATAATATAAAACTTTAACATTTCACGAGTAATCGTTTTTGAGTTATGCGATATACTGTCAGACATACAGACAAATATTATCACATATACATTATAGGAATAACAATTAAGGTACACTTACAATAAAACTGTTTTTAAAAATTGAAATCTATAAATTATTTTAAGTTTTCGTGAAGCTAACTAAGTATTTTATGTTTTTAATAAACGGTCGAAATTTTGAGAACACGTAGAATAAGTTATCGAGTAATTTATATCCAATACACTATAAAGGATAAGTTACCGAATCCCTAAACGATAGTTTGGTAGCTTTATCTTATCTATGTGAAAGATGTTCAAGCAGTCCAGTAAATTTATGGACACTCGAAATTAGTTCTGAAGTAGACAATATCCCATTCAATATTAAGATTTCTATCCCTATGTTATACGAACTACCTAGTATTATAGTCATGAAATTTATATTTGATTAGTAAAATTATAGTATAATAAATAAAAAAAGTTTCTTAATTCTTAGCGTATGTTGTTTTAAAAGATTGTTCCCTCAGAACTTGTATCATTACTGAACCGATTTTGAATATTCTTGAATAATTTCTCTTTTTATTCCAAAGGGTATACTTTCAATCAGTTCTATTGAATTTTTATCATAATTGGATTAGTCATTTGATTTTGAAATCAAAATGTCTGAAATAAGTATGTCATTTTAGTAAGAGTTATTACGTAATGTGCTTTTGAAGTCGGTTACTTTTTTATAAAAAGTCTTAATTATGTAAGAGGATCTAACTACTAAGTTACCTCGGTTCTTTCCTTGCTGACTCTTTACTTGTAACTAGGTAATAAAGAGTTAATGGAATATTAAATAATATATATATGGATTAAATTAAAAATAAATATATACAATAATGCTAACATGTTTTGTAAAGATTTCATTTTGCTTTTAATTTATTAAAATCACTGAAATTCTAATGCTTGATTTATGAAAGTCATAATGACTTAAGGATTTTGAGTGAATTTTAAATAAGATGGCTTTTATCCTGAGGCCATACTGTTTCCATACAAAAGGTTTGAATGACGTCATTTGAAGACATAAACCGGCCGTTAAACGCCTGTACATAACACATCAGATGTCGCAGGTTAAACCACTGGGAGCAGTTACCAATAAATATTATAAAAAAAGTAAATTACCTTACAGTACGTAACGTTTCTTATTATTTTTTATTTATCATTGTATATATGGACGCTGATAAGCAATATTGTGTTAAGCCACACGGACTTCATTCTTAGAAAATGGCGTCTAAAGATGACAAACCTATTCTTAATAAATATGTTTAAAGAACTATATATCCATACTTTCTTTTATTTTTTGATAAACGGTATTATGAATTAAAAGCAGATTGATATATTTAATATATTATCTAATAAAAAGTTTTTCAAACATTTGAGATTATTGTATAAATTGCAAAATATGGAACGCACTTGAATTTAAAACAATTAATTAAGAAACTTTTTTCTGTACTTATTTAGTTTATATGATTTAATTTTTTTTTAATATTGTTAAATAGGTGACGCAGTATCAAAATATATCAATATCTCTTAATTTGACTATTTGTGCAGTGACACATTATTGCTTATCAGCATCCATATATACTAATATATTAAGTAATAGAATATATTTGTTTGTTTTAAGGAATAATTCTTCTCACGTTAGATAGTAGTTTATTGACGAAATTTATAGGCTATATAACTTCACGCTAAGAATTATAGAAGCGGAACAGTAACTGTAAAGGTGAAATCGTACGAGTTAGCTAGTCATAAACATAATGAAAACGATTCCGCTATTAGTCAGTATATGAAGGAACGGAAAGAAGAAAGTTTATTGATAAGATTGATTACGAGAGTTCGGAAATAATACAACGGAAATGTGAAAGTAATTCCGAAGCAAGAAATACATAATCTATGAACGATTAGTTAGTATTAACAGTTTGATATATTTATCTTACAATAGCTGAAGATTTTTTTGTCAATACTATATTTACTATATCTTACATGTGGTACTAAATTAATCGATCGCGTATTGAGCAGACTGTGGCCCTTATATGCTAAAACTGTTCATTTTACAAAAAAAAAGGTTTTGACATAAATCACGGAATTTTTTAAAGTGTACTTTAAAAATAATACCTATTTTCATCAAAAAATGTGTAAGAAGAATAGAGTAAAAAAAAACTGTTTTTGCGCGCCATTTTCCAATACGGCGGTGCGTCCGGAAATGATACAAGGTGGCAATGTGGAAATTCGGAAAGAACATGTCTATAACATCACCAATTCTCAAAACTCTCTGACAAAATTCCAGGTAAAACTATGAAATAATTGTACTAAAAGAATTAAATTAAATTTTAAGTAGCTGTCTTTGTTTTTAAATTTTTTAATAATCACCATTAGGTAACCAAACCAGTCGTCGATAAAAAATGTACGTATTTCATGACTGGTGAGTCGCAATTTTCTTAATACAAACTGCGAAAATTTATTTCACCTACAAACTTTTGGGATTTTTCGCATCCATAAAGATAACTTTACACGAAAGAAACATGAAAAACCTTATGAGTTATTCATGAGTTGGTCTTGTAAAATGGATACGTAAACTTTGGAGGATGGCGGAACAGAGCTAATCATTCATGAAATTATTTTGTCACTTGCTTATTTTCTGGAAATAATAACATTCCATGTTTCTTTTATTATTTTAATGAATGCGATATACATATTTAACATTGAATGCGAATAACTTCTACAGGATCTTCGCGAATATTTAATGTTTATATAAAAAATAAAGGCGGTTTTCAACAGAGGCTTCATTTGCATCAATAGAATTATTTCAAGACTCAAGTCCTTCCTCCATTCTCCATATGTATCTAATCGTTCCGAACCTATTGGCTAACAAGATTTTTTTGCACTTTTTTAAGGTTTTTTCAATAAGGTTAAGTTCTTCAATCCAAACACTGGATTTACATTAGTTAAGATACCAAACTCTTGAAATATTAGATCTTATATTTTATTCTGTTCTACATCAATCGCTTCTGATCTCTACAGCCGTATAAACGTGATATTTTTGTTTAATAACGTCACACATACATAAATAAAATTACTTAACAGTAAATAACAGACGAGTAAAGCTTTTAGTAGTTGTATTCTCTTAAGTCGCAACTGTAATGTGTTAAGGAAACTGGGTTACGAGCCACTGATGACTGAAGTTCAAATGGAACTCTACAGCCCATCACGCGCTCAGACGCGTGATGTTATACATCGAAGATTTTATTGATCAATATTGTTATACTGATCAATATCGTATAACGTAAATTATGCATAAGTAATTAGAAGTGTTTCCTATTTGATTTGTTGTTTTAAGGACGTAGGTATTTATTGTGATATAGCAAGATAAAATATTCTATTTTAAGTTCAATATATTACATATATAAAAATATGTCAATAAATTTATTGTTTTTTTTTTTGTATATATAATAACTAAAATTAATAGATACTAGAAAAAATTCTGTAATCATAGAAAGCTGAAATACCTATTCAAAATGGATATATTATATATTATTACAAACTTTATAATAAAGAAAACAAAAACCAGCACAGACGACATCGCGGGTAAAAACTCGTATACAGTAAAATACATATAAAACTGCCACATAAAACGTGTTAATTTAGTAAAAAATATACAAACTAAAACTATTATTCCTTGCATTTAATTGCTTACCTTTAATAAAATATGCTAACATTGTGTTCCTTTATATAAGCCTGCTATTGTTGTGTAAGAGGTCTGAAATGGCCGTATAATTATGGTGGAATTAATGTGGCCCAACACGTAACAATGCCTCCTCATTGTCCTACGTGTGGCGTGTACCTGTGGAGTCATGCGAGAAATAATACATCACCTTTTGTGATTTCTTTGTTTACATGTAATATGAATTACAAATTAGTGTTACCGTGTTTTGCAGAAATAATTACACGTAATATCATTTTAATGCAATGAAATTGTTTTTTAAATGTGTAGCTGTTATGGACAGTATAATGTTTTAAATAAAAATAATATATTTAATTTCATTATTCAAAACGTACAGCTTAAATTGAAATAAAATATTTACTACGAAAATCGACATATTATAATATTCGTCACGGAAATTGTATTTTAATATTTTCCCGTTAAAAAGCCAAGGACAAGTCAATACTGATAATAATTTCATGATTTATTTTATTAGAGCATTAACATTAGAGCCGATTGGCTTAATCCGCAAAGACGGTAAGAGACCAGACGGTATGACCCTTGTAGCCTGGAGGCTGGGTAAGTCACTGGTGTGGGATGCTACTTGTGTTGACACCCTAGCAGCATCTCACATCCAGTCGGCGGCATCGATGGCGGGAGCAGCGGCAGCAAGTGCCGAACATTCCAAGCGGCGCAAATATGAAAGCCTTGACGAGGCTTTTATCTTTGCTCCGTTTGGAGTGGAAACTCTTGGTCCGTGGGGCCCAAAAGCTCGTTCCCTTTTTAAAGACATCTCAAAGAGGCTTTGGGAGTCAATTGGGGACCCAAGAGCTGGCAGCTACCTCGGTCAAAGGATCAGCTTGGCCATTCAACGGGGTAATGCTGCCAGTATTTTGGGAACTTTACCCAGATGCAGTGGCTTAGATGAGGTCTACAATGTTTTGTAAAAAATAATCCTTTTTTTATTTTTTTGTATTAATTAAGATGTAAATAGTTTAATATATATTTTCTTTAGTTAATTTTTATGATTATTTTTTCCCCGTATTAATCTTACCTTGGTGTACAATAAAGTGCTTTATTTTATCAACATTTAATTTAATTTGCAAATAATCTGTCGAAATAAATATTTATTTTATAGTTTTTGCTCATTCTTCGAAACATCGCCTTATCAAGTAAAGCTGCAAATATTAAGCGAGAATTATACTTATAAGTTTTACTTTCAGACTTGGATAAAGATTCCTATAAATGACAACCGTCATCACTTTACACCGGAGGGAATATATTATCAATACCTTATTATTTAAAATTCACAGCTTTCATAAGTTTATATGGGTAATTGCTAACAGGTTACAGAGTTGTTTTATATCAATTACGAGAAAAAAACTCACAAGTGTAATTCGCGCCTTATGAACTTAGAGATTAATAAATTTTTTAGGGTACCGTACACGAAGGGTACCTTAACCTATTATTAAGTCTCCACTGTTATCTGTTCATCTCTACGTGTATCCATCTGTCTGTTTGTTAGCTTGCTGTAGTTAGTAGAGTCGAATTTTATTTTACTACTTATGTTTAGTGATTACCAATTTACAAAGGGAACAGGAAGTAAGAAAATGAATGTTTGTTGAGTCGGACTTATATTTTTTTGCATATTGTTATAGCGTCTCTCTTGTTTATTTCCCTCTGTTCACATTAAAATGAACAAAAATAAAAATAATAGCAATAAATTAAATGCGATATCTAAATACGAACTGCAGGCAGTGGTTTGCGTAATATAACAGTGACGAGAGTTTCCAGAAAGTTCGTAGATTGGTGTCTTTGTAAGTCTTAGAGAGCTTCTTACAAACATTGGCAGCTCGCCAATCCGCGAGTAATAGGAAATTCTGGCTTTTGTGGATGCAAGAGCTACTAACTCGAGTTTTAAATTTTTACCACAGACGAGTTAGTTTAAAATCGTTAACTTCAAGTTACATACTTGTAATAAAATTTCAAAACGCAAAATAAATTATTACATTAATATATATATTATTAAGTTATTTTGTTGATACATTTTTTATATAAAAATAGCTAGTAAACGAGTCGGCAGGTCACCTGAAGTAAAGTGATCGCCCCCATTTATGGACAATTTGCAACAGTAGAGGAGTCTAAGATGCGTTTCCAACTTAAAAGTAAATTAGGTATGAAGGAAAATACGAAGTAATGACAGGAATGGAAACGAGTTACGCTTCTGGCTTTTCACTTACCGTACAAGACGCAGCAACTTTAGCTAGCACTGTTAATTATTAGCTATTTGATGCGTAATTTCCATGAGAGTGTGGCACCTCCATGGTCTAACAAGACCGTATAAGAGTTGTAGTTAACTAACTAACCACTGTAAAAACTTTAAAGAACATGAACCTTACTACTGATAAAACATTTTGACCATTTATTTGTAAATGTTTTGTGAATTAGCTCTATCAACGAATATTAATTTCTTTTTTTTTACCTTAATGTAGTATATCAAAATATTATACATTTTCAGGCAGGTGAAAAAATATTTATACACTTTGCGAACACAGCTCACGATTTTGAATAACGTAATGTAAAAAAAGTACGCCGTACATAAAATTAGTCTCTAAGGGCAGGTAGCTTTATATTCATGTTAGGATTTATGCGAAGTTCGTTGAGATATATTCTTGTTAATCATTACACTTTCTACACAAGAAAGAATGGGTTTATGAATTTCCTTCACAATATTTAAATATAGTGCACGTGTGTCTGAAAGTAAAAACGTAGTAGAATATTTTTTTTATTGTTTAAATAATAATGTGAAGTCGTAGTAATGAATAAAAATATTTTGATTTTGAATGATTTAATTATTATGTACTGGAATCGAACTCGCGACCGTTTTAGTTGTACTTTATGCTAATCTCTCTTTAAAAAGAAATTTAAATTTACATGTTGTTAAATAACACTGTTAATTATTAAGTTATATGTGACAAAATTTTACTAATCTATACTTATAATAAATCTGTACAGCGGTTAATTCTGTACATGAAATATATTTTCAAAATAACTATCAGGGGGTGATTAGTGATCGATACTGATGCCAAAAATGCAATCAGTAAAATTTTTGTCTGTCTGTCTGTCTGTCTGTATGTATGTATGTTCCTTATAGAAACAAAAACTACTTGACAGATTTTAACGAAACTTAGTACAATTATTCTTCATACTCCTGGGCAGGTTATAGTATACTTTTCATCACGTTACAATCAATAGGAGTAGAGTAGTGAAGGGAAACCTTGGGAAAACGGGAGACGTTACTCCAATTTTTAAACTTCCGTCGCGTATGCAACCTGGTTAAAGTTACATAGAAATCATGTATGACAGAAATATTCTACATAACATTTTCTAAAAAATATCCCGCAACAGCATATGTCTATCTTATATGGTTGACTCACAATAACACATGTAACTCCTGACAGGCTAGCAGTTGGGAGCATTCTGATTATATTTGTTTACTCTTACGTTTATAGGATTCTCACTCATCCCTAATTTAAAAAAGTTAACATTATTACCTATTCAATAAAAAAAAATCATAGAAATAAAGTATTGTGGATTGACATATTATATTTCCCTACCAAAATACGATCTGTCTGTCACATCAAAACCACTGAACCCTGAGGAAGGACATACGCTACTTTTTTTACGAAAAACGACGAAAACGCGGACGGAGTAGCAGGCAAAAGCTAGTATTAATATAAAAGGGTATTAAAGACCGTATTTGAACTATTGACTCGAACTTATTTTATTCCATAAAATTCATTAATATTAAAATGTTAAACGTTACGCTTACATGTTTGTAATATTGGATTTTGAAGATATTTACAATTTTACGTACCGTAAACAATGAATTCTCATTAAAGCCGATCAAACAGACGTTGTATTGAAAGCGTTCACGTTTGCATGAAAAAAAGTTGGAACGAGTGCACCGATATTGGAATATCAGTTCAATTATTCGTGTAGATGAGAAACTGCCTACATTCAAATGATTAAGAATTTAAAAGTCAATTCAATTCGTTTTTAAAATCTACATTACAGATATCTTCATTATTTGTTATTATAAAACATAATATCTTGTTTTGTTTCCTTAATGATTAATACGAGTACAAAAAGTTTTTGATTTTAATAATTCTAATTTTAATTATAGTTGATAATTTTTCAAACGAATCTAATGAAAATTTTGAGACTTTTAGAATTAATATTAGTAGGATAAGATACAAAAACTGTGGAAAACCAATTAAAATTTTACGGACCCTATTTGGGTCCTATCTTAATCATACGCATTGTATTATTCAAACTTAAGGAGGTAGGAGAGGGTTATTTATTATTTTTTGAATAACTATTTATATAGTCTTTTTTCGTTAGTTTGGTATAACGCAAAATTTTTATATAGTTAGATATGAACAGAACATTTTATGACGGTAGCCTGCTGACACTATAAAAGGAAGAAGATTAACATCTATTTGGTGTAATATTGTATATGCGGTGCTCGTGACTTCGCTCGCGTAAAATTCAACTTGGCAAAATCAGTTTAGTGTGTACTTATGTTACTGGAAGTCACATATTGCATATTGGAACAAGAGTTTAAAACTTTATTTTTTTTTAATGACGATAACTTTTTTTTACTATGATTTGATTTCAATAATATAAATCCTCATATATATCTTGATAGAATTTTTAATTATTTGTAAAAATCGCAATAAAGTCCGTTGCGTAGTTTTGGAAATAAGATAATGTAGATATGTGTGTATTATACACACATACAAACGGACAAAGATTATGAAAATCTACATTTTTTGGCTTTTATTAGTATTCTCTCATCGTAAACATACTTTTTTGATGAATTTATTTGATGTACAGACGCGAACTTTTTACTGATTTATTATATGTATAGATGTATTGGTATGCCTCCTGGTTTTCATTTTGTTAAATTTGTTACTTTATTAAAATTAGTGTGTTTGTAATCTCTTTTTTTTAATTTATCTACATCTCATCGCTTACAGTAGAATAACAAACTCCAGCTTAAATCTGGTATAGCGTGAAGAAATAAAAAGACATACTCATTCGCATTTTAAATTTCTTTGTTTGATTTACTCATCATTAAAAAATCAGCAGTAACGTTAGCGTAGACAACTACAATGTTATAAATAAGTTTTATACAAGAAGTATGTATTTTTTCCAAATTATATGTTACTGTTAAATAAAATAAGTTAAATAAACATTAAATAATAAAATTAAACCACAAAAATAGCCTCACATAAAACAATTCTGACGAATCTGTTTAATGTGAAACAGCAGACTGAATCCGCAATTCCCGGACCGTCGCTGATAAAATAACTCTGCAATGCTGTGGAAACGAGACTGTTACATTAATTCAAGCAGATAAAACATATCATGGGCGTATTATATTATTTTTTGATTCAATAAAGTTAAAAGTCTTTTATTACATTTGTCACTCCATAAAGCTTACATTATTTGTTTATAGTATAAGCCTTGGAAGAATATACATTAACTGTTTCTGAGGCTATAGAAAGTTCATTACTTATTTCCAACAATGTTATATAAAAATAATTAAAAATTTTGATATGTACGGTACAAACCAAATGAATTGACACAACACATTTATTGTGTACTTTTTGATTTTTTAAGTCTTTTTTAATTTGATTTAGACTAAAGTTTGCGTTAGCGAATTCGTACGAAAAATCGCCATCTTTAAAACTATTCGCCAGAGGCGCTGAACTTTTCCTCATGTATTTTGTTTTGTTAAAACGCAAACGTTGTAGTGCAAGCTTAAAACTTGCACTACAGGCACTGTTTTTCAATTTATTACAACGGTGAACCAAATGTTCGTGTTAGCGATGTTGAATTGTTCGATTGTAAACTGCTAAGATTTGTCGTAACAGCGTCGTTTAGGGCGATGATCATAAGTATAAGTCTGTACATAATTAAGATTAGAAGTCATTCTCCGCGCGAAACTCGCTCTTAATAGATTAGGAATTCCACGCAGCTTGGCCCGCGTATACTTAGGAATTTGATACCTGACAAACTTTCAATCCTCTATCTAACCCCTCATTGGAAAGATTTTGAAAAATCCTTTAGTGCACATTTACGACATTTAAATAACATTTGTGCAAAATTTCATATTTCTAGAACAAGCGGTTTCAGCTTTGCGTTGATCGATTAGTCAGTGAATATGTCAGCCAGCCTGTTTTAATTTTTTATATACAGATTACTATCTACCCTTTTAGATTTTGCACGCGTTATAATTTGGTCAAAATTAAACTTCCTTTATACTTTTTAAACGCCAAGAGTTTTTTCTGGCGATACGTAAAGTACCTAATTAAAAAAAAAAAAAAAAACAAAAATCAACCTAGTTATTGAGTGCTTAATTGTAGTAGAAACTTGGGATGCTAGGTTTTCTTTTTAAAATTGTACAGACCATGTACCTATACTATGGTGACTCTGTGAGAGTGCGGTAATATTAATTTTGTAAAATTATAGTATTTGAAATTTAGCCAGGTGAGTAACGTAATCGCTCATATTGAATAGAGTCATAATTAGGCTAGTACAAAAGATAAATTTCCAGTAAATGGAAATTTAACAATTTTAATACTTAATCAGTATGTACTGACTCATGTGCTTATGGAAAAGCATTAAAATATATTAATAAGTATAGAAAAGCACACACATTTAGAACAACGTTGTTAAAGGAATTTACTAAATTAATACTCTACGAGGATTTAAAGCATGCCTTATGTTTTATACTTTAAATCTTGAATTTTATCCTTATATATGTATTTGACTGGTATTTGACGAAAAAAAATCATAATTATGTCGTGTAGTAATTAAAATTCTTTTCTATATATATCATTATTTTATCATTATAAAAGTATGTATACTTTTATAACGATACGTAACCTTTAAACGATATTACATCTTTGAAATGTAATAGTTACATCGGAACAGGAAATAGAGTTAATCAGAATAATTTTTCTTTTTACTCCGAGCTGGCTTTCACAAGGATCTCTGGAAAGCCGGCGATATTTCAAAGTTCACGCGGCGCTCAGGGACTTCTTCTAATAATCCGGACAGTTCATCTTCTTTTTACTCGTTCAGATCATGTGATTATTTGTGTTAATATCACGATGTATACATATCCTGTTCATATTTTTCTTAAATTCCACCAAAGTGAATTATTAATTGAAAATTGAATAATTAACTAGAATAAAGATGTGCGCTAACTATTATGGAATTTTGGCGATGAAAGTTAGTTGTAGAACGTTTAAAATAATATTCAAATTCTGTTTAATTTAAATAGTACTTAAGTCTAGTACTTTTAATCATAAATGTAACGCAGACGAGAATTACTCATGTAAGTTATGCTAACAGATTTTCATAACATTTACATAGATTGTTTTTCATTGCCTTTACAGCTGATAGAATTTAATGTCTTATTTTTTATATATTTGATAGCTTTCGTAAGGTTACATTATTGCTTATCAGCATCCATTCATGGACGCTGATAAGCAATAATGTGTCAAGCCACACGGACTTCGTTTTGAGAAAAAGGCGTCTAAAGATGTCAAACCTATTCTTAATAAATTTGTTTGAAGTCGTATATATTCATTTTTTCTTTTCTATTTTCATAAAATGTATAATGAATCAAAAGTAGATAGGTTTATTTAATACGTTATCTAATTATAACTTTTTAAATATTTCATATTATTTTATAAATTGCAAAATATGGAACGTATCTGAAATTCGAAACATTGAGTTAAAAAACTTTTTTCCATACTTATTTAGTGTAGATGACTTGATTTTTTTTTGAATAATGTTATATAGGTAACATAGTATCAAAATACATCAATATCTACAAAGCTGACTTTTTGTGGGTTGGCACATTATTGCTTATCAGCATCCTTATTATACACAAATAAACGTATTTTTATTTTCTGTATATATATTTACTAGCTACGTTTCAAAGTGTATGTGTATTTTTAAAGCAAAGCCTTTTTATTTCTAGCCACAGCTATCACAGTATGGGAGGTCGTTGCTGGCAAATAGCGTTAAATATATTTGTCGACTTCTTTTATCTCTTGGGGAAGAAACGTACAAGATCATGTTCTTTCAAGAACATTTCACGCTCAAGGGAAATCTATAGTAGCTCGCTTACGACTTATCATAGCGACAGTAATATCGCGTTTTTGCTTTGTCCCTGTATCTTTTGAAAGCGATTTAATTTAAAGCGATTCAATCCATATTTTTTTGTATGTCTTGTTTGTCTATACATTGATTTGATTGATTCATATTATTTGATTGATCGTATATAATTTTCTCTATTTTTAGTGCTTGTTAATATATATTTTTTTAAGATTGTATGATATTATTTAAAGTCAATTATTTCTTTTGACTTGCGTTTGCTATAATCGTTGTATTTCGCAGCAAAAAACGACTGCAAAGATAGTAGTGAATAATATGTGAAATTTAGATATTTACTAAAGCACGGAACATGAATTTATAACTCGAAATAGGGCGAATATATAAAGGAAGACAAAATATGAAAGAAAATTTCCACGTGTTTTAGCACTTTTAATTCGCACGTTTATCTTTTACTAGTTTTGCTTTGCGGTGTCACTTGTGTCAAATTCCTGTAGTTGAAAGATAGCTTGATATTCTTTTTCAATAAAAATAGCTGGAAAATAAGCAAGCGGGATACATAATGTTAAGTGATCACCGCCGCCGTTGCTAACTTAAAATGAGATGAAAGGAAATAGGAAGTAAGAAAAGGAATGGGAAGAGTGTTAGGTTTCCGGCTCTCTTACTCGCCGTACGAAAATAATGTCAGTGGACTGCAGCTAGGCTCTACCTCAATAATAATGTAATGTAAATTTATGGTTTTTCCTTTGCCTTCATTAGTCGTTGTTTAAAAGCCTACTTCAATAATCGGGCTATCTAGTCTAGGTTTGGACATTATAATGGACGAAAAAACAGTAGTTTTATATATTATCTTTTTATGTAGATGAATACTAATAAGCAATAAAGTGTTAACCGACAAAAAGTCAAAATCAGAGATGTTGATGCATTCTGATATTGCGTCATGTATTTAACATTATTCAATATAGGTAGTCATCCAAATTAAATGAGTACGGAAAGAAGTTTTTTGATTTAATGTATCGAATATTGAAGTGTGTTCTATATTTTGTAAGATACAATAATCATATATATTTGAAAAACGAATAATTAGATAAATTTTTAAACATACTAATCTGCTTTTAATCCATTATCAAAATACAAAAGAGAAGATCGATATATACTTTTTTAAACAAATTTATTAAGAATTAGTTTGATATTAGATGATTTTCTCAAAATTACCAGCATCCATATGTACCAATTTATAATTAATTAAAAGGATATATTACATTATTTTATATAACATTATCTTCTTTTAGACCTGACTTGTCCCAAAAAGATGACGACGTAATATATAATATATCATTATGGTTTTGTAAAACATGCTTGTATTTAGATCAATCTTTTTCCAAATTACCGAATTATGATTATGAATAATAATTGAATACGGTCCCGAGATAATATATCATACACATTAAATTCTAATTATCCGAAGAAAACATTCTAATGAAAGCACGCCCTATTAATCTCCTATGATATTAAACACAAAGTGAATTTACAGGCCGAGATTAATGCGATACACCTGGTATAAGGGTTTAAAATCGTTTTACGCCGTGCCCTCGATGTCGAGGGTCGGTTTTTATACCTGCCATAAGATATACAAGAGAGCCGAGGATATTGTTTTTATTTTTAATACCTTAAATATATATAGAGTTATTTGCATAATAAATTAAAAAAAAGAAGTTTATTAATACGTCTTTTAAAAAATGAATTTCGAATGTACAATTATACTGTATGTGGTGAAAACTCAAAGAACTTTACAAGCATTCCATTTGTTCATCGTTTTTCGTATAATAAAGTTGTCGAGGTCGTGTTAAGCTTATTATTATCAAAGGTTAGAACTTAAGCCAGCGCTCAGTTACGACATTAACTTGCGCTGAATTAAGAGCGTACAGGGCTATATTAAAATCTGCGGTTACATTTAGATTTGCAGCCGGCGTTAGTAAGTTAATGCAAAACGTTTTATGCGGGAAAGAACTTTTAGTGAAATGGTCTTCGTTTGTTAATGTTCTGCATTTTCAATTATATTCATTTAGGTTAATGAACAGCGTAATAATTTTACAGTATGGCTCTTTTTCTTTTCTTTTTTATTAGCAATATATTATTTTTATTTTCAGAAAAGGCTTGTAGTATTTTTGTATTGATAATATAATGATTTCGATGGATAAAATCGATTATTTATACGTATAATTAATATATTCAAGCAATAAACGAGAGTACGTATTTTTGTAATCTAATTGTAAGAACATTCCTGTAGATTTATAAATTATATAACCGCATTAATATTCAAAGGATCCCGTTTTTAATAATAGGCTTAGTAAAAAGCCTTTATAACGTTAATACGTTTTATCAATACCTTAATGCTAAAATGAAAACTTGCTCATAATATTGTTTCAATGAAAGGGAAAAAATGTATAATATTCGATAAAAAATCGCTTCCAGGCAAATGCTTTTCTAAGATCGTTATTTGTACAAAATGTAATACAGAGTTCTTGGCGCGTATAAAAAAACCTGTAAAAACAGAAGCCGCGGGCGATAAAATATGCAAAGGCAATCTCAGTCTTTTACTATATTATTAGGATTGTTTCAGTAGTTAAATTAATTAGGTAGCTAAAAACTTTTTCATTTTAAACGAGAATCTTGTTTGCGTGTAGAAAATATCATAGCTTTGAATAATGTAGGTGACATATTGTGAAAATTAATGAGGAACATTTTATGAACCGACTTCAATTTGCTTATTTGATTTTCATGGTTGGTTTTAATTATTTTTTTAAGTTTTAATTATTTATTGAAAGGATTCGGAATAATTAATTGTACAGTACTTAAATTAATTTGGTACTTTAAAACTTTTTATATTTTAGTTAATAAAAACGTGTCCAGTAATGTAGACATTCTTTTTTTAACTGATACCATATTTTAACAGGTTTTATTTAAAAATATGGAGCCATTTTCTTTTTACGAATATTTTTTAATATTTTAAAATTTTAGCACGGCTAGTGAAGTGGAGGATATTTTGTACATTACTGAAGTATGGCGACGCGCCCATTTAATTAATCATTTTATGTAGGTTTACTACGCTGCACTTTTTTAATATTGACAATATAACACCTTATGTAAGTATGATTAAGTCTAAAATAACGTTACGTGACTAATTGGCAAATCGTTATTTGGCGTTAGGGTTGGCGTTTGGATTTGAGGTTGGCCTTGGCCTGGGCGTTTACGCTTACGTTTACTTTTACTTTCAACTCCATCTCCATCTCCACATGCACCTTCATCTCCAACTTTAACTTCACTTTTCTTTACTTCAGAAAATATTTTTTACGCAAAATAGGATATATTGATTATATATTGCGTTTTGCCGTAATTTGTGTATAATAATTGTATACGTTTTCATAATAATAATGTCATTTTAATAACTTAACAAAAACATGCCTTTTTACTATATTGCCCAATATATGAAGAGACAGTGTCACATATTGGGTAATATGAATAACGTTTGATTAATAACTTTGCCCATAACTATATATTATAACTAGCTGGTGCTGGCGACTTCGTCTGCGTAGGATTAGTTTTGACGATAATAGCTTACACTTAAAGGATGGATGTATGCTTTCACGGCTTTTTTGTAAAAATATTTAAGATAAACATTTTCATTACATTACATTAGTACGTTACATAGGTGTAACTCTTAACGGTTTTTGCAGCGAACGCCAGAATAGCTCGCAGATGGCATGATTTTTTCTTACTTATTTGACACTCATCTTTAAATTGTTTGTACAATTCACTGGAATTTATAAAAATCTTTTCTTAGGAGATGTCTACGTCATAGACAAACCTAAAAAAACCTTTTGACAGTTATAGGAGATGTTTTAGTACAAGAATAAGAAATCAACTGTCAGAATGTAGCATTGCGTTATAGTTTAATGTAAATTTACTGCTGTTTTATTATCTTGATTATATAAACTCGTTTAATTCTTTAATATAATAAAAAATTACATTTATCATGAAATAAATAAACGTTGATTTTGGGTTGCCTTTATTGAAGTAAAATTAAATTTACAAAATTATAGCAAGATTCGGCTTCAGCGTAGCTCGAGGCTTAAATTAGTTTTAGCAATGAAAATTGGTTTATAATTATATTAAGATAGTTTTTATTTATTGCATTTTTTGTATTAGAAATATTTTCATGAGTCTAGTACTTATAGCATATGTGATTGTTTGATTAATCGAATCGATATCGATAGTCTATAAAATACAAATAATTTGGAAAAGTTTTAATATTTTATAATATTTCGATTTTGCCACAAATAATTCGAATTTACGTCAGGCTAAATAATTCGCATAGGAGACCAATAGGTTTAAAACTAGCTTTTGACCGCGGCTTCGCTCGCGTTCAATATTGTCTAAAAGTTATTTTACTATCACAGTATGGTTATGTCTGAATGAACAGTATGCAATCTTCTTCTGCATCCCTGATCCCTTTATGCGTAAAAATGAACAAACTCGCAATCAGATTTATAATATTATTAGGATTATATGACATTAGTTGGGTGTCGCAACATCGTCTCCGTGTAATAATTACTATAGTTTGTTTTTGAATAGATATTTTCATTAAGAAATTTAGGTTCTTTAAAAAAATTTCAGTGTCTATTTCTGCGCATTCAAGTTTTATTTTCGCGTTAAAAATAGCTTCCCCAAGGTTTAATCTATTTTTATACTAAAATTCAACGAAATTTGTTCAACATTTAAGTCGTGAAAACGCAATATTTATATAAGGTTATTTTCACATTTATATACTCGTATGAAAGATTATAAATACCAACACAATAAGCGAATTTCCATTTTCCAACAAGTTTGAATATTACGAAGATAGAAAACGAATGTTGATATTTTGTTCCCTTCACGTCAATCAAAGTCTGACGAGACAAAGAAATATTTTAATGTACGGTGTGATTGTCACTTTATATTCCATGACACAATAAAGCTTTTAGCCTGTGAAATACTTTTTGTTCCAAGCAAACAATATTGTAGAGTAATTTCGTAACTATAAAAATAGTTTGATAAAATTTGCTACAAAATGGATCTTAAAAATATTGTGTAGTTTTTGACTTTAATTTTCTATATTAGAAAGTTATTTCTAAAACAATTGTTAACATTTCTACAGATGTAATTAAATTATGGAACTGTTATGAGCTATGCTGTAATTAACGTAGTTCATCTTGCTCCGTATCCACAAAGCCGGCTACAAGATTGTGTAAGTTGAACTACGTTCACGTCTGTGTTTCATTTCCTTTCTCATATTTAATTCTTTCTTGTTAATTTTGCACATATTATTTAAGCGTTTAATATGTATAGAAATGTGTGTGCGTTTGTTTGTTCTTTGTGGATTATAAAACAGATGGAACGATTAGGTAACATTTTTAGGAAATCCTTACTTTAGCTCAGTGAGTAATCGTGTGAGTTTGGTAACTATCGAATTAGCGGAAATTTTATTGGATTTAAGGCAAGCGGCTTTAGTTTTTGATTTTGAAGAATTTTTATTATAAATATTAAAAGTATTTGTTAATTTGTTATTCTGATTTGTTGTTTTATTGGTCAATCTGAACACCAACTAAAGAATTTTGATTGACTATCATAAATTAGGTTTTGGGTAAGTAGGTGAAGAAAAGAACTGTTGAATAAAGGCTACTTTTGTGAAACAAGTATTTCGTATGAGCGAACCCGGAAGCAAAGTTTAGCAACAAATAAAAATTGAAAACTAAAGTTCGAAAAATCGTACTGTGTCATAACTTTCTACACGATACTTCAATATTTAGTTGTAATGAAGACGTATGGTATCTAAAACCAAGATATGCTCTTTAAAAAAATGTCTTTATTTAATATTTTATTCCTTAATTATACAGTATGTTTGGAAGTTGGATTGCTTTATGTGACAGTTGAGTATATGAGTTCATTTGGAAGAGCTTATAACCTGTTATCCGAAACCTCCTAGTTTTCTGATAATTTTTTTACGTCTTCATATTTTTTCTTTATATATCAAAGTCACAGCTTGTAAATGTCGCACTGCTGAGCAAAGGCCTCCTTTTCTATATTAAGGAGAAGGTTAAGAGCTTAATCCACTGTGCTGTTGTATTGCGGGTGGATATATGTACATGTGTCAGAATTTCTCTTGGCACATGAAAGTTTCCTCACAATGTTTTTCTTTACCTCCGAGCACGAGATGAATTTAAACAAATTTGTTTTGGTGTTTGAACACGCGATACTCGGTAGAGATCGATGTGTTCTAATCACTACGCCATCTCGGCTCACATTTCATTTAATTCTTTACAAATTAAAGTCTTATAGCTTAGAAAGTCCTTATGCCACCTTTATAATGTATTTAAGATTAACCAGTCACCCGCCCCGGTTTGACACGGGTGCAATTTAGTTTTTTACAACTTACCATTATAAATCTTTAAATTCTTAGTTTTTTTCTACTATAATATTAATGTATTACACCTATAAACATCCCCTCTCGAATCATTTAGTTTGTTGATGAAAACCGCATTAAACTCTGTATAGTTTATATACTTCTAAGCGAACAAGTGACTTAGTTTTATACCATGTAGAGAGTGTATAAATTATTTTTAATATATATATATATATATATATATATATATATATATATATATATATATATATATATATATATATATATATATATATATATATTAAAATATTAAGTTGGTTCTTGACTTTCAAACAAAAATGTACTGCATAAGCTATGGTGGTGTCACAAATGAATTTCTATAGTGTAGTATAAAGGATCAAGAATCACGTTGTGCCGTGCCTAGAATAGAATGAAATGAAATTGTAGGTTCTTAAGGAAGATTTATGCTAAACGTTATATTGCGAGAAAAATATCTCAGGCTATAATATAGCTTGGTAACAATATGAGTATGTACTGCTCTTTGTATGGGAAAACGTATTCCTCCCAGAACCTCGGAACCTCTTCTTGTTAGCTGATATCTTATTTTTCTTTAAATAAAAATATAAGTTTTTACCTTTTGTATCAATTTTCTGTTCATAGAAAATAAATAACATAAAAAATGTTATCAAACTTTTTTAATGTTAACCTCATCCTTAGATTTCTGTTTCAATTTTAAAATATTATAGAAAAAGATATACAAAAATTAGGTAGTCAGATTATGCAAGCACATTATCAAATATCTTTTTATTCAAATTTTTATAGCGGTTAAAGTTTTTTAGTGAATCAATAAAACATTGAACTGAAAGTTTTTCTGTTCATGCTGCGTTTTGTATGATAGATAGATGAGAGATCCAGAAACTTAGCTTTTCGAACATATCTTACTTCATACTTCTTACTCTCCATCATTCCTTTTGAGCCGGTAGCTGTGGTTTTTTGGTAGATACTGTTACAACAAATGTTCATGGACTGCGAAGCCTTTATATCACGTGATCTGCCGACTATTTCCATAAGACTGAAACAAAAAATATCCAGTTTATAAAGAATATATAGTGTTGAAACAGCCGCAGGAAATCCCTAATGTTTAAAGTTGTATCGGTGTTAAGTTCACAGAAGTGAGTTCTACGAGATTCCTCGGAGCGCAAGGAAAACGCGTTATGAGATAAAATAGTTCCTGTTTATTTTCTTTATAGTTTCAGAACAGCAGGATTTGAGAACTCTGACACAGTTATTACTTATCGAACTTTAACACCGAGAAAAAATAGTGGTACAATTTTTAAGTTAAGGCAAATGAATGTTTTATACTAAGATTTTGTTTAAATACATTGGTACTTCTTTTTTAATGACAATAATATTTTTATGACTAAAATGCTTATCTAAGTTTTAAAGTAATACCTATATCGATGAATGATGTGTAATGTGTGTTTACGCGCGCGCACGTGTGTTTGTGTGTGTACGTGTGTGTGTATGTGCGAGTGTATTATAGAATGGGCGTATTTATATTTGGATAAATATTTTTCCAAATATAAAAATATATTACTGTAATACAATAAAATCAATTCGTTAATTATTATTTAATGTTTCTCTAAGAGGCGTAATGGCAATAGAAAGCTTAAGTGCTCAAAATTCTAATTCGCCGACTAATTGCTAATAACTTGATGCTCTAAATGTGAAAAGTTTATTTAATCGCACAATTGTAAAAGTCATTGTTTTGTATGAAAAAAATGAGTGATTTATTGCTTTGATCTCGTTCGTTTCATTTGCGTAATGGAGCTGTAAAAAGTTTTTGCAACATAAAAATAAATCATTTTCAATCTATGTAAGCACGTTTTAGTTAAAACCATTTTGTCATTGCGAAACAGTATTTTATTTTAATTTTTTTTATTATATTTTTTCATTTACGTTACGAATCCCATTATTTTAATGGAGTAATTATTATTATTATTCAAATGTAAAGTAAGTCTAAATTTAATACATATTTTATTTTTATATTGTAAAGCTATTCAATTTACTGTAACGACGTTGAGCATTCATCGAAAATGCATTATTTTGCGATAAAATTTAACGAGCTAAATTGCTATAGCCGATTCGAAATGTTTAAACATGTTTTTGTTTAGATAGATATTATACTCGTAATCCAAATGTAGTAGAGATAATTCTATACTATTTCCTAGTCAATATTTAATTTTTAATTTAATAACGTGCCATGTCCTACAATCGTTATAAAAAAAGTACAACGTATTTATCGCCGTTAAACGTATATATAACGTAGTTTATAAATTTTATCAACTTCTATACAATTTTGAACTTTGGTAAAATATATGATTATAACTATTACATATTATTATTATATATTTTAAAAAAGATTAAATTAATCAAATTGTACGATTAACGCCTTTCCTTTAGGAGTTTTTTGATCTCGGCTAAAATCGATAAAAAATACAATCGAAATACACACAAACAGTGAAATATAGCATGACATAGAAAGATAAATTAAAAATAAAAACATTATGTGCATTTTTAAAATTTATTTATAAGCCTACACAAGATATTAATTCAAAGTATCGTTAAAGAAATCCCTAAGATGTAGGTTTTTGAGGAAAAAAATCTCAACCTCAATCTTCACAAACCATTGGGCGGCGCGATGTTTTAAGAGATAAACGTGAAACAGAAATCTGGGCCTACTTTCTACTCTAAGCTTATCCTCATAAAGTCATAACACTTTGAAAAAAAAAATACGCTATATTCAGAACTATATTCTTACAGAAGCATATTGAATGTTGCTTTTTATGTATGTAGATTTTTATTGAAGCAAGGCCGTAGACATCGTTTATTAATGAATTTGATTAAATCGGTTTTCCCTATTATCTGAGCATTTCACAAGTGAGATTTATACATACGCATAATCCGTAAAGATCCATTACTTACGTCTATAATTGACGCGATAATGATACTTGTTTAATTTAAATTATCTTTCTAGAAAAGGTTTAAAGAAAGGTATAAAGTATATAATTTTCATGGAAGACATTTTCAACGAATATCACCTTCTTGGAAATATCGTTTTCTCGTCTGACTGTGGATTCATCGCTCTAAAAAAAATAAGGAACATTTGTTTCAGTTTGGTATATTTATCTATGTCTGTAATGTTTATACATATTATAAATTATAATCTTCATTGTATTGTTTACGAAGTATATCATATTTTATATTAAGCACCTTTAACTATTAGGTAGTTAAAAAAGCAGATAAATTATTATATTAATATAAATGTAAAACATTTTTTAATATGATCAAATTTAGTATCATTGCAAATATTACAATTTTACTAACTGATGTTTGACCTCTATAAGGATATCTGACAAAATTATTTATACAGTTATGGAAGTCGAAATTGTTAATGTTCTTGTTAGGAATCCCTTCCGGGATAATGCCTTAAAATTAGGGAATTAGGTAACCCGCGACATTAATTATTATCACTAAGCTAAATAAATTACACTGTATTAGTATTAAGGCATTTTGGTCGTATTTTTAGATGAAGTATTGTTGATACAAAATTACCCAAAATTTTAAATCAGTTTCGAATAATTGTTTTATATACATAAGTGGTAGATAAGTTACAATTTATTTGACTATTTGGACGCTGATAAGCAATACTATGTCAAGCCACACGAAATTCATTTTGAGAAAATGGCGCCAAACCCATTTTTAACAAATTTGTTTGAAGAAGTATATATCCATCTTTTCTTTTATTTTTTGATAAAAGGTATAATGAATTAAATTCAGACTAATATATTTAATATATTATCTAATAAAAACTTTTTTAAATATTTGAGATTATTGTATAAATTGCAAAATATGGAACGCACTTGAAATTCGAACCAATTAATTAAGAAACTTTTTTCCGTACTTTTTTAATTTATATGACCTTACATTTTTTTGGATAATGTTAAATAGGTAATGCAGTGTCAAAATACATCAATATCTTCAAATTTGACTTTGGGTTGACACATTATTGCTTATCGGCATCCATTTATGCATATAAAAAAAAACATTAGAACGATATATTAAAATAGATGTATACATCTGTATGTAATATGTAGTACCCCAATTAATATGTGTTTAAATATGGCTATAGTAATTTTATTCCACGTGTAGTATTAGCGAAAAGCGAAGAAAATATTAATTGATAAATATTTTATTAAACACTTTGTATTGTCTGAGACAACTTCATATTAAGTGGTAAATCAAAACAAATAAAATTATTGTGTAATAAAAATAAATCAAATTACCCTTTCTTTTAAATTATACAAAATCTATCTTATACCATTACACGAGCAATTCTTGTATACATATTACATTTATTGAATCTTTAAAACGGCTCTAAAGATTTTCATGGGATTTAGGTAGTATTCAAGGGATCTCGGGGGTTTAATCTTAAGAAAATCTAGCTTACAAAATACCGAGCAAAGCTTGGTCGTCCAAGTATTTTAAAATTTAAACGCTTCCTTCTAATTTCATTTTTCACCCTAATATTACAATAATACAATTTATTGATGTCTTAGTAAAGGAAATTCACATTCTAAATATACTGAAGTAACTTTAAACGAAATAAATTGCTTTATATCGTTAGAAAATCGACAGGGATGGATTGTTGTGTGCGAACTATCGCACAAGAACTGGTTAAGTCTAGGATATAAATCTATAGGCTATAATAAATTGAAATTGTTTTCAGCGCGGGATTTATGTATCTATTTATGTTTAACAATCAATCATTGATATTCGATAAATAAAAAAAAATAGAAGACACAAATTCAAGATCGACTCTTTTTGACTAAAACCTTATAATCTACATATTATATTTAAATAAATATTTAAATGAAAGGTGCGATAAACTATACAATTAACTAAACATATAAGGAAGTAAGAACTATTAATTCGTTCTGGAATTAAAAAAAAATGCTAAGTATACAATTTACATAAGTAATTTAAACCAAAGAGCGACGAAGTTTACATTTAAACATTTGCTTTTAGATAAACTTCTAACGCTGGCTCGTTGAGAGGTCATTTGCATTTAAACTTGCAACCTTACATCTATCATTAAATAGGACATCAAAATTAACATGCTTTCTCGTTACATTTTATAAAATATTTTTTTTTTATATATGAATTTGCTTTTATTACAAATACACACAAACACATATAAATATAAAAATATTATATTTTATTTGCTTAAGTTTAACACAAGTTTAATAAAACTGTTTCAATTTTTACGCGTGGAATGTTTGCAAGATTATAGTAGCAACATTTTCTTTAAATTAAATAATTCGTCGTCCTTAAGATTGACAATACCAATGAGCTATTTTACGCATAAATAAACCAAAAGTATTTCATTACAGAACTGAAAATCGTAGTAAGATAAAAAATATGTTGGTATGTAAATATAGAGGTATTCAGTATCCTTTCAGAATGAGAACCCTTTGAGTCAGCCACATTAGTCACGGCTCAGTTCGGCACAACAAATTGAATGAATGTCTTTTTCCTGTCTGTCAAAAGAATATACAAAATGTTTGTAAAATATATCCGTAATGTCGATAGGCAACTTGATTACACTTGTAAGTTGTGCGTATTGTATTTTATGATTTACTTGTATTTTAGGTTTGATATTTTTTATTATTGTAATGTTTTATATACAGATGTAGTTGTCAGAAAAATTCTAACGGAAATAACAATACAATTTTCTTTAACAATTCTCATATTATTTTTGTTTCGTTTAGATTTCTCCAGAAATGTTATTATGTACTTTTAAGTAAATGTTGATTAGTTTTGCGTAATGGAATTTTTATTTTTACTAAGATTTTGATGATGCCAGGAGTCTTTATTTGCACTGACTAATCTCTTAGCCCGATTAAGTAATGTGTTTTTGTGTTAGATAGTCAATTTATGGGGATACTTCGTGGGCTATGAAAATTACATTACGACTTATTAGAGAGGATCAGCAACCATTGACATTTACAAACCTAGCCAGTACTGAAATTCAATGTGGGTGAATGTTTGTTTAATATTGCATACATTGTTTGTATATAAATTATATATTTAATATTCAACTCCGGCGAAGCCCAAAAGGAGTGTTATGTGTTTGGCCTATATGTGTGTGTGTTCATTCTATGTTTACTCAATGGTTTAATAAATTTTGACAAATGATACGTCGTTAGATAGTAAATCTCGTAATAACGTTATAAGTTAAAAGTGAAACTTTTAAGTGAGAAGTTTTTATTGTAAATAAAGCTTGTTTTTAAAACATTTCTATACTTTTAATCTTAATAAGATATCTTTTATGAATACCAATATTGCCAAAGTGGTAACTAGTGAACATCGACAAGGGTCAGTTCGCCTATCTTCAGTTGTATGTCGTTGATAAAAAGTCCAACGTGATGTATTAGTCCTACTAACCCAACCAACCGCGAATCTTTTTCGTTTCTTTTGTCTTATTTAGAGTTTCGCTGGTATTGCGTCCGTCTCGAGCGACGTTCGTAATCCTTCACGAGGAGATTCACGCGTTGACATCGTAGTCCGGGAAAATTACTAAACTCTAAAAGTATTATATCTCTATCAACCATTATATTATAAAAAGGAAATATTTTATTTTTTATTTCTTTGTTTATATTAAATCTCTGAAACTATTAGATTTATTTGAAACGGTACAACTATAAATACTTTTCAGATTGGAAGATGTTTCTAGTTACTTCTCTGCTTCTATGTGCTATAACGTGATATTTTGTAGCATATTGACTATATTAAGATTTTCTGATAAGGTCTTCCATAGAATTTGTTAAAACGTTGAATACTTATCCTTAGACTTTATCACGTGTAGATCAGGATATGATTCAATAGGATACGGCCAGGAGTTGAACCCGTTGGTGTTAATAGTGCACAGAACGGTTGTCGAATGAAACAAAACTATTCTTACAATTGCAAAGTAGTCTCCATCTATAAAATAGGACCAAACACATCGATAAAATTGTACATATTATTTACGAGTAGCATATTACGTAATAAAAAATCATAGCGGTTTCCAGCGGAACTCTCATTTGCCGCTTATCACGCTGTGGTAGCGATGAGATCGTAAAAGGAAGTGAGCTGACGATATTTTTCTAACGTTTATCCTCGCCTCGTATTCGTCACGTTTCAAATACGTTATTATGTGATAAAATAATACGGTGATCTGTGTTCTACTGTAGCTGTATTTGTTAATGAATATTATATATTTTGTCAATTTTCTTTTTAACTTGAGGTTTATTTATAGAGATACAGTTTCTGTTTATATTCCATCTTTTAAATTAAAAGTGAATAACGTGGTAAATTAAAGAAAAGCATACTTAAGCTTATGCTTTATAGAACCTTTAAGAATTCATTTGAGAATCCAACTAGCTAACTAAGTTGTCTCTCTTTGATTTATAGGCGTATGAAAATTCATACATAAAAAAGCCGAGTAAATTAAAGTAACAGCCTGTAAATGTCCCACTGTTAGATAAGGGCCTCCTCATCCTATTAATCAGAGGCTATTACGTTAAACTATTGCTATCATAAATAATACTACATTCTGAGAGTTGGCTGCAGGCTAATTACGATGAGCTATCGCTATCGCAACGCGACACATTTTGTCAGTTAATTTCGGATTTTTGTGCTAAAACGAAAAAAACAAGTATCAAAATGTATCGCTTTGGTATAGCCATAGCTAAGCGTAATTAGCCTGCTGATTTTGTATTAATACACCTTTTTTAACTGTCAAAACGAGCCAATTTTTGTTATCGATAGTTTGACATAATTAGCCGATGGAACGTTAAAGCCAGGGTTAATTGTTAATTAAGAAAAATACAAAGTACATTTTTATTTGATTTTGCTAAAGGAGGTGCTTATGTACAAGAATCAGAAATCAACTATCAGAATGTTACATATTACAAACTTTGACAGCGACAGCTTTCAATAATTAGATCTCAGAGGCAACACGAGATTCGTTGAATATTTATAATGAAGTAGCATAATTCTGAGAACTTGGTCCTTAAAATATTTGATTTAAGCCAAGAGATATCAAAGTGACAGAGACGTTTCCAATTGAAGAATATTTGGAATAATATACAAGTCCTTCGTGGCCTTTGGTATCAACTGGAGCCTTTCTTTAGAGATTGTTGAGGATAACACCATTGTATTATAACAAAGACTGGGGTCTAAAAGATTTGAATGATAAAGAATGGATGAAGGCGTATTACGTTTGAATTGATAGGATACATTCGTCACAATATCTGTGTAAAGTAAGCTTGTCAATTATTTGTTTAAAATAATTGAAGTAATGTTAAAAATTTAAGTAGCTAACTACTTTTTAACGCTGTCCAATATACATATATGTATAAAGCCCGAAATAAAGATAGGTTATATCATGGGTCAGTTTTTGATTCCAAAGGTCCAAAGATATGATTAAGATATATAATTTTTCCGCGATCGTAAAGTTTTTATTTAAATCTAATTTTATTATACACTTTCATTCGCGTTTTTTGTCACTGCCTAGCGTTATGTGTCCTAAGGCATCTGATTTGAAAAAATCTTTTGGGTATCAGATGAGTAGTTTTAGACATCTTTTATTTTTTTCTGTTTTGCAGAGGAAATTTTCGAAAATATACCCGATTCCATGGGGAATCGGGTTATGTAGAGATTTGTTCCCACTAAAACCTTGCGATGGCCTTCCTTAGCACGGAAATGGAGAGGTCTCGGGATGGGTTGTGCATGCGCATCGTGGCTTGTGACATACAAACTTACAAACAAACATATTTTACCTCTTTCTTCTTTCTATCTCTCTCTTTTCTCATTCTTTGGAGGTTTATATTTTATCATACTAGATTCGAAAGAAAAAGTACAAAGAAATGATTAATATTTATTATGCTTTTAAAAAATTTCAATGCTTTTTGATTTTATTTATTCTTTATGTAACAAATAAAGTCACTTAATCGTTTTTATATTAAGACTCTGCACAAAGGCTCTTTCTTGATATAAACATTTTTGATATAAAAAAAATATTTATTGAATAATCGAAACGTATGACGTAATGATAAACAATAATAATTTACGAGAAAAAAGAAGCCAAGACTTTACTATCGTTTATTACGACATAAGAATGATAAAAAAATATATAGACCAATCATACAAGATAACAAAACAGACTTTTACGAGGGCAAGAACATAAGGAAGCAATCTATTTTTGTAAATGGCCCAATATTGAGGTTAGATAACTATACATCGGATATGATGTAAATGATCTTGAATATACAGTGCTCGTAGTAAAATCGCGTCCCATTTGAGAAACGGTACACTTGATATAACACATTTACATATAATTGTTTATACCATATTCATTAATCATTAAATCTCAATGACATATTATGTTGTGTACCTACAGTTAGGTAAATAATACAAAAAAAAAGTAAAACTTGTAAATTTTGTGATTTCAGACTTCAGTTTCAGACAAGATAAGTACATGGATTTTGGTACCCAATATGCCGACGATTTGCACGACGTTGCCTAGCAACCAGCTAGCGACCGAATAAGACTTTGAGTTTCTTTGGGCTAACGACTCAATTGACAAGCTTGCCAAAGTTTTAAATGTTAACAGATTTTTATCGTCAAATAGTATGAGTTTAACATTACGTATTATCTGTAGTTATAAAATATCATTACTACCTAATTATAATATGGTTATTCTCAAAGGTCATTCTATATATTTGCCTTTGATAATAATTATCTGTAACATTAGCATGCAAATATAATAAGCTATGTCAGTTTGATGTTTACTTGAAATCAAACACGGTAATTTAATTTAATAATTATTACGCCACGATTTGAACAACTGGATCTGTCATTGTTTTTTTTTTTTATATTTATCTATTCTTGATACGAGAGTCGTGGGTTCGAGACGATATTCAATAATTTTTGTATATAAATAAAAATGTGAGGCATAAAAATAAATAAAGACCTCAATGTAAGTTTACCGATAGCTTGGCGGAAGCGTGCTGTTTTTATAGGGTACTTATGATGTGTAAAAATTGCCTCATATTTTGATTTTTTAAATTTTACATTTAAATTTCCTGTTGGTATAAATTTACACTCATATATTTAGAGACGTTTATACTTTAGTATACACAGGTGTTATCGTATATATGCATTACATACCCAAATTGTTATTGACGGTAGAACAAAAGCGTAAAAAAATTTGCATTTTTCGACGGGTGTAGACAAAAAATCACGAAATAAGCTCCCATATCTGTTTTGTTTATTTAATACATGGTGAATATTTTCAGTTATTAATAATGTTCGAGAATTAGCCCCCAACATTGAAACTTTATTACTTGTGTTTTTCGATGACAAAGAACGCTATACAATTTATTATGCGACCCGAATGAGCAATAATCGCTCATGAATTGATACGCGTTTTATTTTATCTAACTTTTTTTATAATAGTTAATTCTTTTTTGTTACTGTTGTTTTGTTGACCATTTTATGAAACTAATTTTTTTATTTAAATAATCATATCCAATGGTTATAAAAGGTTTTATAAGAATTATCTGTGTACCTATTTAGAAAATATATATACACTAAAATATTTAGAAAAATTAACCTCTTTTGTAACACTCTCACAATTGTACACTATCTTTTCCTAAAGGGCTTATTTTCTAAAGGGCTAAAGAACTTCCATTTTTTGCACAATGTCGTCGTCTCTTTTTACTTCTAAAGCAATTTTCCCTCTCAAAGGTCACCAAGACACCTTCTATCCTCGATAAACCTTTTCTGTAATATATCAATATAAAAGTTAAATAACTGGTCAAGTGCGAGTAGGACTCGCGCACCGAGGGTTCCGTACAAACTTATAGAAATCTATATAAGACTAACCCATCTACGCCATTTGTGGTCTTCATCATCAGTTCCAACATAAGTTACTATCAAAAATACCTAAATCGGTATACGCTTGCCTATAATATTTGAGGAGTTCCCTCAATTTCTCCAGGATCCCATCATCTGATCCTGACCTGAAGACAATGGGACCACCTTGGAAGTATACCTATTCAAACAAAAAAAAAATTTTGAAAATCGGTACCCAAATGGCGGCGTAATCGGCGAACAAACATAAAAAAAAAATTAAATACAAGGTCGAATTGAAAACACTCCTTTTTAGAAGTCGCTTAAATATAATCAAATATTATGTAAATATGGATCACGTCCCAAAAACTATTTTGAAACTACTTAGGAGCACTTTAATTTAAAACACGATCATGGATGCAATCCATGGAAACACAAAATTTTATTTTAAGTACTAATACACCTTATACTTTCAAAAAAAAAAGTTATAGCGCGATTCAGGATACACCTAGCGCCATCTCTTGACAATTTCAATGAACTAACTTGTTGACTTTGACATTAACAACATAATTATATTATATTTTATTCTCGTTTTATTTTTATTTATATTCTACTACACTCCACTACCCCTGCACTACGTTCGTAAAATATTTAGATTTACATTATCAATCAAAATATCGAAAAATATATTAGTGTTGCCAAGACGAAAATAATTAGTCCTTAATTCGAACAAAACTAATTGTTTATTTATAAATAACTAATTATATTACTAATAACCAGAAGACTTATATGTGTAGATAAATAAGTAAATTAAATAACTCGATCTGTTTGAATTTAATTTTAAAATTTTCGTACTAAGTCAATACGAGTACTTAAATCAAATCGCGTGAAGCTCTTATTGAATGTTAATTACGTAATGACGTTATAAATCGACGATAAAACTTTTAAATGAAAAGTTTATTTTATAATTTTTAGCGCGTTTAAATAATAATTAAAATAAAAAAAATATATTAATCGAGCAGAATTATACCACAGTTAATGTCATAATGTTGTAATAGATGGCATTAGCTGTACGCTGCATCGCGCTATCATTTTGTTAGCTGCGATATATAGATTGCATTGCGATGTTTATAAAGGTTTGCTCCTTTTTAATGTTTTCGTATTGATACAAATTTCTTCTCAGTGTTTGTAAAATTGTTTTTTTGACCATGGTCAACTTCTATGTTAATTTGTTACAAGTACATATCATTTTAATTCTAAGATTAATATATTTTCCGCTTGATCAATTTACAACTTGATACATTTACGCGTTCCTGAGAAAAAGGTTGAAAGACAGACGTACAGACTGACAGACACACGAACAGAAATTTACAGTTTTCGGATTTTTTCCTTTATGTATACTAAAGGACCTTGCTCCTGGCCAAATTTCATAATGCTTGGTCAATGGGAAGTACCCTATAGGTTTTGATTCCCTTGCGAAAACGTTAAAAACGCTATCATACTTAAAATATGTGATATAAATGACCGTATCTTTTGATTACGTTAACTTAGAAGTTTGATTTTTTCACAGCTCTTAGTAATTACAACTCTGAGTACTTGACGTTGATAAAAATTTGTTACCTTCACGCGTTTCTGAGAAAAAGGTTGAAAAACAAAGTTACAAACAGACAAACATACATACAAAAATTTACAGTTTTCAGATTTTTTCCTTTATTTGTACCATAAGATCTTACTTCTTGCCAAATTTCATCGTGCTAGGTCAATGGGAAGTACCCTATAGGTTTTGATTCCCTTGCGAAAACGCTAAAATGGTCAAAATATACGACATATTTTCCATTATCTTTTGATTGCGTTGACTTAGAACTTTAATATTTTCACGGCCGCATGTCATCGTAGACTTGAGTATATGATATTAATTTCAACATGATACGTCTATGCATTTCTGAGAAAAAAGGGTTGACATCCCGACAGACAGACAGACAGACAGACAGACAGACAGACAGACAGACGGACAACAAAGTGATCCTATAAGGGTTCCGTTTTTCCTTTTAAGGTACGGAACCCTAAAAAAATACCAATATCATTTATCCAAGCATGCATATTTTATACTGAATTTATGTCAATTTGGGAAAATTAAAGTTATTTACCTTAAGATAGCGATTACTTATATGCGATGGCGTATCTTTTATAATATTATTATAAAACTCAAGACTTTTTGAAAAAAGGGATAAGAAAGCTGAAATTATTAAAAATTAAAAATTGACGTGCTGGAATAAATATAACTCTGAAACCTTTAAAATATTAGTATAAACAAAAAAATATTTAGCTTTTGATAATCGGATTAAAATGAAATAAGTAACTTGTTAAAAAGAAGTCTATTTGTCTTATAATATATATAAAAAAACAAGCAAGTTATACAAAGCAGTGACTATATTTTTAAAACGCCAAAAAAACGATCTCTTTCAGGTATCATTTAATGTAAAAAAAGGTGGATAAGTTATAGTAATAATAAATAAGTAAGTTAAATCAACTATTTTTTTTTTCATAAAGTGAAATACAAATAACAAGATAACTGTGAAATTAACAAAACCGATTTCTAAGCGTTTTGTTTGAAAACATGTTTTGGTAATAGAAAATATTATCACATTAATAAATCAAAGTCCTCGTAGGTTTCCTGTGCGTATAATCTTTCCTAGTGACCCCTATCGACACCAAATTTCCTTTTCGTCGTTTAACCTTATCTTTAATTTATGGTGACCGGGCAGCACTATAGCCATCTACGTTTACGTTTCCTTCATAAAGATAGACACGAGTGTATTAAACGCAAGATATATCGCTATAGCTAAAAGATTCTAGTGAAATAGAATTTCTTTCTATTTCTTGTAAAAGATTTTGGGGAGTAATAGTACAGTGCAAATTACTTGGTCACTAAAAGTTCCTTTAATAAGGTATAGATAGCTTTTGTAGTACGGTTATATCTAAACTATTATTATAAAGCTGAAGAGTTTGTTTGTTTGAACGCGCTAATCTCTTTACTGGTTCGAATTGAAAAAAATATTTTTCTGTTAGATAGTTTATGTATTGAGGAAGGCTAGAGGCTATATTATATCACGCTACGAGGAATGGGAACGATGCAAGCTAAGGGACAGCTATCGTCATATATTTTATAAAATTCACACCCAATCAAAACTAACACAGACGAAGCCGCAGGTAGAATAACGTTTTTAGTAATTTTATAAATGTAAAAATGATTATTCATTTGGTTTTCTTTCAATGTTTTGCCAAAATTAAAATAATAGATGATATCAAATTTACTCTGTTAAGTACAAGTACATATATCTAGTGTTATATATTATTACTCGCAGGCGACGCCGGGAGTAAAATGTAAAAGATAATATTTAAGACAAAAGATTAACATCGAACTTTTGGAATTTATGTCTATTTTTAGACCGAAAATATACTCAGTATTATTTTATGTAGTATTTTTACCACTTTAATGCGCTGCCTACATTTTAAAATAAAAATAGAAATTATACTTTAATTCTAAACGAAATCATTTATTTTTATTAAACCCACTCCATTATTTTTTCCCAATTAGTCCTTATAATTAAAAATTAAAAAAAAGTTATAAAATTAGCAATCTTGAGAAAAAAATAAAGGAATGAAAGTAAATAGCCCTCCAAAATAGAACGAAAAGAAATATTATCATCTAATTTAGGATAAACCGACCAATATCGTTAACGACAATCCAAGAAAATTACAATTTGTATTACTTTAAAAGGCCATAGTTATGTTTGTTAACGTAACTACATATAATGTGTTCCAATATCGCTTTATGTATAGGGTAATTATTAGGCTTTCATTAATTTTGCTTATCATCGAGGAAGCAAATGATTGCTCGATAAACACGGCATAACCATTACCAGCCTAATTAATCTCAAAACGACGCCCGCCGTCCTGCTCTGACGCCCTTATTATGGAACGTTCTAGAGAGCATCCGATGTGTGAACATTATAATTGCGTTCAATTAATTTTAACATCTACTCGTTTATAATTGTTTAAAATAATAAGTAAATATTCTTATGTATCATTTTCTTTATATATATTTGTTATTAACCAGTTATCTCTTGTTGTCTTGTGCGTTTCTCTGTCTGTTTGTTACGTTTGCAAGACTAAAGTCGTTGTATCGATTTTGATGAATTTTGGTATCGAGATAGATCAGTTTGAGTATGACAGTTCCACGTAGACGAAGGGGGTAGTACTTATTTTTACCATTGGTCTGTTTCAATAAACGGACTGTCTAATGACAAAAAAAGAAGTCGCGCCAGTAGATTTTGAGACTTAAGCGTTAATACAAACGCTCTTGCTTCAATATATTTAAATAAACTGTTTGTATGTTCGCTAAAAGGGTATTTTATTTTCAGAAAATTTATTATTGATGGCTACACATCTATTTACTTAGTAACGTAATTCTCTTCTGTACTAATAACAAATTGTTTGTTGAATTTTATCTATAGCGTGGGAATTTGTAAGTCTTTTTATCAATTGGAAAAGCCTTGTAGAACAAATTGGATATTTTTTCTTTGTATATCTGTACAATTGAAATAGCTTCTAGGCCTTCTAGCTAAATATTTATTTTCACCAATATATCTTTAGTAAAATGTTTGAAGAAACAATTGTATTAAGGTTAGTTATAATATTGAATTTATATAAGAAAAAACAATGTATACAATACGATCATGATAAGACAAAAATTAGTAATATTTCTAGTATCCTACAAATGGTCAGTGATAATTGTATATTAAATATTAAAAATATTATGTCGCTTTTATTTAACTTTACGTGAGATAAACGATCATTTGAATTAAACGTGGTTATGCTTCGGTTTCCTATTATTGCGGACTTTGTAATTATAGGCGCAATATTACGGGTCTAACAAACTCCTTGACTTTACGGTGTCAGAAAATATTTTCTAGAATAGTATGCCATACTATTTTCTTACACTTTGGTTGGTGTTTTAATATCATTGATCAATATATGATGTAACCTCTTATATTATAACGGGATGATATGCCAAAAATCCAAATGTTAGATGGGTATCGTAACATAATAATAGGGGGCCGCCATGCTAGGAAACCAAAACATTACAAAAGGTTTGAGTAACATCATCTGAAGACATAAACTGGCCGCTAAATGACAGCAACGTCGTACTAGGAAACCGAAGCTTTAGAGAATGGTATGTGGACGTTTTCAGTTAAAATTGACCATCAAAAGATAAATAAAAAACGGTTAAAATTTATTTCGTCGGATTTATTTCTGTATCATTTCGAGTGGAAATGTTTGTGAACGCTAATTGTGTAAAAGAGAAAAACATTCAAGACTCTCGTTAGTGCCAACATTTAGCGTTCTCGTGTTGTAGATCCTTTCGTCGCGTGCTTGTTTTACCTCTTTACACTTATTGCTCTATTTAACGTTAATACGCGGTAGATAGTTGTCTTTTATATCCAACTACTTTTAGTGTTTTAGCAATTACCCTGCTTATGTACGAGATTTTGTATTGTTAGTACTGGTTTTAGCTATTCCAGCGATCCGGGCGATATATTTAGTAGCGACCTAAATCTATTAGGTATAAGAACGCTTTCGCATTGAACAGGAAATGACCCCTAAGCTGTTATAATTCTAATTTTTAACAGATTAAGGCACTGCAATATTCGCGACGCCCTTTCCTGGTCTTTCTATAAATCCACTACTGAGTGCCGCTTAAAACAAAATTGAACAACTTTTTGTATTATGAAGGCTAAATTAAATTCTAGGATTTTGTTTTAAGCCAACGTTGTTTAACAAAAGATCGTTTTGCAACTACTATATACTTGTAACGAACTTATAGTAATTAGGTATATTTGCCTTCATAAGAAACTTTTAACGGGTCGCAGTTGGTCTCTGCAATTATCCGTAGTTGACCTTGAATTTATATATATATTTAATCCGAATAAATTGAATAAAATTCAATGTTATCAGCAGTACGGTGGATGGTTAAAGTTATAATCAGAAATCGACAAGCTCTGAAGGCTTTGCTTACGTTCCTTTTTAGTACACTGACAGGAATGATTTAGACTAGATATTTTGCTAAGAATCCACAATGAATCTTTCTAAGATATATCTTTTACGTAAAACCTTATTTTTAATACATAAAAGGTTCTAATATTAGATCAGGAGGACCGAAAATGTTTTTTTTTTTGTAAAGGATGTGATATAGGCTTAATCTTTTATACGTATAGAACGGGATTATATTTTTGTTCCTTTTATGTACCTACAATCGCGTTATTCTGATATATTTACAAATATTGACATAATTTAACATAAAACTGACGATAGTTAGGGCAGTGGTCACTGCAATTGCATGAAGCGTTAACGGCCGTAGGTTCGATTACTGTTCATGACGAGTATCTGAATATAGAAATTATAATGTTTGCTAAGATGCTATCCCGACATTTCTGCCATCGCAGTTTCCTACGCTAGTAAGTTTTGTACTGTACCACGTGGGTGCTTGACATTAATGCACGTGCATTGTGATATGTCCTTCCAAACTGTGCAAATTGTGGAATGACCAGGGAGACCTTTTCCGGAGCTATGAATGTATCAGTTACTCTCTTTATGCTGCACATATCTATCGACGATGGTAACATTTTATCATACGGACATTCTAACCGAAAAAAGGTCATATATAGGCCATACGAATTTGTCGTGTCCGTGTAGTCTTAACGGGGACAGTTATTCACATAATTAATGGTTGAGTATTTTTTACCGAAAGTAGACATAGATATTGTGAGTAAATTCGATAAAGCTGATCTTATTTTTGTTACCAAACTACGCGATCATCAGTACAGTAATGATTTCTTAATTTATAAAATAAATTATAAAATAAAATTATCTCAATATTTTATAATATCTACGTAATAATTATTCTAAAAAGTAAATATTTAGTTTAGTAGTTAGGTGTTTCTCTTATATAAATATTAAAGTATATTTTTTGCTTTGTTAAGATGACAAAATGTTTATCAAATCATGCCTGCTGCTGAGAATACCTCTGAACATCGCGGTTTGCTCGTGTCGAGAGACGTGCGTGCCTATCCCTCTTTATTCAGAGATTTCGCCTTTCTTAGCTGAATAAATACCAGCTTCTCAGGCCGTGCCTTAACATTTATCAAGTGATAAATTAATATGACCGTTGGCTTTGTTTTACCTAAGATTTACCTATAGTCAAATTTTAAATCTAGCTCAATTTAATATTTTTAGACATAGTTGCCGAGGAGGAATAAAGTGAGGATATTCTTTAGTTTTTAACAATTGTTACATTCCGGACATAACACAGCGAACGAAAAAAAACTATTTGAATTTATGATGTTAAAATGCTCGACGGAACTATGTCATATTGTTTATATTTAATATAACGGGTCTTATCGCGATAACTAATGGTAGTAATACCTTTTTATTGCCCGACGTTTCGACGAAGTACCATTCGTCGTGGTCGCGAGCTGACTAAACATTGAAACTACTACCATTAGTTATCGCGATAAGACCCGTTATATTAAATATGAATAGTATAAATCGCGAAAGTTTAAAATATTTAAAATGTCATATTGATTTCATATACAATGTACATATGTATATTGCTTTCATTACGTGACGTATTAAGCTACTACTATATATACTACCACCCCGTGGTATCCGATCTTTAGATTATTTTATTTTATTTTAATATGTTTGTGTGTGAGTTATGAAATAATCTAATCGCATCTAAAAATTTTAATAAAATATATTTAACATAAATGGTGTTACGAATAATAACAACGATTTAAGTTTACTTTTTTTAATATTTTATGGATTACTTCTATCTATTTCAATCCCACAACGGAGTCTTTTGTAGACATAAAATACTTTCAATTGAAAAAAAGAAGTAATACTCTGTCTAGCTTTTGGATTAAAGTTAAAAATAATGTTTTATTTTACGTAGGTCTATCGAAATATCCATTATGGAAGACTAAAATTTTTTGAAGCCAAGTCAGATGGAAAACAAATTTTGTGATACCTTCTATGTCCATCGTAATAGTTAAAGTCCCTCGTCTGCGCTGAATGTTATTATGCAGAGCTATCGCTATCGCAACCCGATATTGACAGTCGATTTGTTTTGTTTTAGTACATACATTAGAAATCAAACGTCAAAATGTATCGCGTTGCGATTAATCAATAAACAAATTAATGTGTAAGGCTCAACATAAAAAATAATATACAATTTTTTTTTTAATTGCATAGTTAGGTTTTGTGAGATAATAAATACGTTAATTCTTGTGTACAGATAATTTGATTCAATATACTTGAGTAACGTTCGATATATCAATCACTTGATTCGTTCTCACGGATTAAACTTGTTAAGAGGAGTTATCTTGAAGCGAAAAAATCCAAGTAGAATTTAAACCGTTAATATACTTGTGAAATTCACGCCTACTTCAACTTATATTTTTTCGTACGAGGCAAAATTCAGACTTAATGTAACACGTTCTTGTTCTGTTCTTGTTCTTTGTACATGAACAATATACGATATACGTTGTATGTACATCTTGATTTAGTATAAAAAGTTGTGTATTTAGGACTGTTTAGGGTTACCTGTTCAAAGGGTGCTAGTAGAACCTTATCTCTAAGCCTTTGCTGTCCATTCATCTGTACAGCTTTCCGTTTATCCGTCTCTCCATCTCTCCAGGCTGTATCTCGTGAACTGTATTAGATATAGTTTTGAAATTTTTACATAGTGTGTATTTTTATTGCAGTATTTTATTAATACAATACATTATGAAAAACGGTCAAGTGATAGTCGGAATTTTATATATTGTCGAAAATTTTTACATATTTTTTTTTCTTCTATTACAAAAATATTTAAAAGAATATAGTGTTATAATAATATAACACTATAATATAATAATATAACACTAAATTCTTTTACATACATCGTACATAAGTACGATGGTACCGAATCATTCGAGTGCAACTACAAATCGCACTTGTCTTGGTTTATCATTTGTGTACTTCTTTTTTCGATAGGCGTAAAAATACGTCATCGTGTCTGCTTTATTTTAAAACTGGCTGTGGCCCGCGGTCTCACCCGCGTTAATTTGATGAAAAATAATATTTTTATATCTTACCTACTTAATTTGGATAGTGCTCGCTATTTCATTGGTTTCAATTCCAAGTCGTCAAAATCAGTCCAGCCGTTTCTGAGATTAGCCAAAACAAACAGACAAAAATTAAAAAACAAATGTATTATTGACGTAAGTACCGTGTATACTTTCACCTGCGTTTAGTTAACTGAAATTACCAACAGACTTCAATTTTATTTATTTGTATAGATTGATATGAAATTTTAGTTGTCTAAAATTAGATTTTGTCCACTCAATAAAATATTGCCGCGGTAAATAAATGTTCATGATACAATCGTTAGAACTATTCACAAAAAGGAAACCACTTGCCTATCGGTTACTTTTTCGGACAAAATAATATTACGAGTCGAGTCAAAGGTAATGGAGAAACGCCGGAGCAATATCCGCAGCAGTTAAATTTTATTCAGCCTTTATCTCGTGCTATTTCGCTTGCGTAAGCTTTAAACAAATAATACGTGGGCGTTAAAAATTCTTCGCCGTTTAAAGGCGGTATAAAACGGATGATCGTAAAAATTAAATATCTTACCAGTTTTATTTGATCAAAATTACGTTGCAGTTTTACTTTTTGTTTTCAGACGAGATTGCCTAGTTAGAACACGTCGATCTTTACCGATGATCGCGGGTTTAAACCCCAGCTAGCACCGCTGATTTTTTAAGTGCTAAATTTGTGCTTAAATTCATCTCGAGCTTAGCGATGAAGGAAAACATCGTGAGGAAACCTGCATGTGTCGGAAGAAATTCTGACACACGTTTATCCGCCAACCCGCAGTGGAGCAACGTGGTGGATTAAGCTCTAAACCTCCTCCTTAACAGGAGAGGAGGCCTTTGCCCAGCAGTGGGACATTTACAGGCTGTTACTTTACGTTTTTTTATTTACTTTTTTACGTTTTTGGATCTTTTTAGTGTCAACCAAGGTTTAAAATCGAAATATAATTTATTCATACGCTTGTTTTTATCATCGAAAAATAAATTGTTTATGTTTATGAAATTTTACATCGAATAAGAACGGACACAAACTCTTGAATTGAAGTGTAACGCCTCAAACAATAATTAAATATTTATAACTTCGAAATTGGATATTTGTGAAAATGTATTGGTAAAAGATTTTTCAGAGTCAACGTAAGCACATATTGCATTATACGAAATTCTGAACGTCAAATTTTAAATGAGGGAAATGGTTTTTAAAAATTTTCAAATTAATGATCAAATTTTTTCGGCCTTTGCGAGTCCAACTTAACGGCCATCTCGAGTATTACGGGAACACATGCCAATTTTTTTTAAGGTTTTTAACGTTTAAAATGGGTGGATGAGAACAATATTTTTAATGACATTTTCCAATTAAACTCCTCCACTTCTCTTAATGAGTTCACGTAATTCTCGATTCGTTAATAAAGTTATATGTATATAACTAGACGTGCATTGTTCTTTTGCCCGCATGTAACGGTATATACCGAATTCATTGACGTAGTACGAGTTATAGTGTTATGCTCTATTTAACACTAGGCTTTGTTTACAGTTTTTAATGTAGATTTTGTTAAAATAATACGCATATATACAAAAAGTATTACACCAGATATATATTATGTATATATATATGTATATACGCGTGGCGTACCGACCAGACAAAAAACATGTTTAAGACGGTCACCCGGCGTTACAAAATTAAAGTCAACGTGAGCAAAGCTACAAGCATATGTATAATAATCATTCTTTATAAGACTTTCTATTTTACATCTAAAGTATTTTTGAAAATCGTACAAATACTTTTTGAGATTAACGTGTTCAGAGAAAAAATATCTTCAGTTTTATAAATTAAATTTATATTTAATATATTGTTATTAAAACAGTTATGATTTTCATTTTCTCGATTTGCTCGTTCTCTAACTAAATGGTGCTCGGTTAAGACAATTAAATCGACTTCTCCCTGCGAATAAGCACAATGCAATTTGTTAGGGTATGTAAATAGCGCTGGAGTTTAAACTAATCGAGTTAAAACTATTGGGGAGTGCGAACACTTAGTTTATTTTACAAACAATACTAATTAATATCTTACTTGGTCTAATTATATTAGAAACGTTGAACGTAATTAACATGACTTTGAACTTGGCTTTTAAACTAAAATTCTATTTGGTTAACATAAATTAGTCGTATAATAGAGTCCGTAATATTACCATAGTTATATTGATAACTACAATAAACTATATATTGGTATATTAAAAAGCAACAAAATTATATTTATTGTTTTATTTCTAAGATGATCAAAATGTGTTAAAAATTGAAGTATAGTATCGATGCTGCTAGATAAAGCTATTTTATATTATTGCCTATTTCGGTTAGTTATTTTCACTGTTATATATTCACAATTAATAACTTTATTATTATTAAATATATATATATATATATATATATATATATATATATATATATATATATATATATATATATATATATATATATATATATATATATATATATATATATATATATATATATATATATATATATATATATATATATATATATATATATATATAAATTTGGTTGCGCGGCATGCGACTTAAAAAGGAGCCCGGATATCAACTGAATCAACTGAAGCATTACAACCTGATAAAGTAACAAACATAGACACTCACTTACAAACTATGTATATTAATTAGATATAAGATTAGAAAACGAAGACCGTATCACGTAATCCTTCATGATTTTAACAAAACAGATTCCTCGTTCAATGTTTTATACGCAAAGGTATGTTTAAAAACCACGCCACCTTATAGCGGTGAATGAATAATATTTTCGAGCTTAACAAGAAATGAGATTGGATCTTTTTCTCGAGTCTACGTAAATTCATGAAATAAAATTCAGACACACGTAACGCATCAAATGTTATAGCTTGTTTCCTTCGTGTCTACATTTCGCGATGTATTATAAAAACCCGTATATTTCGAGATAAGGAACTTTATGGTTATTTAGATGAAACAAGCTCATTTCATTTATATGTTTACTCCAAGTTGATTGATTACGTACTAAAACTTGTAATTGTCGTGCGAAAGAAAGTTTTTGGAAGGCGTATGTTGTAATTTAGTGTTACGTTTTATTTTATATCCCTTATTTGACTATTAATTGGATTCTGTTAAGCAACACTATTTCCAGCCACACGTAGGTACCTCACTTTGAGATAATGGCGTCTAAAGATGTCAAGCATGTTCTAAACCAATTTGTTAGAATGAGTATGTGTCCATCTTTTTTTTCCATTCTGATGAAAGGTATAATAAATTAAAAGCAGATTTATATGATAATAAGTAAAATATGTAGCACGGTTCAATATTCCAAATATTTAATTAAGACACTTTTTGTCCGCACTTAATCGGTTTAGATGTCTTTAAAAATTTTGAATAATGTTAAATACGTATCGCATTATCAGAATACATCAATATGTCCAAATTAAACTTTTTGTGCGTTGACACATTCACGACGTCCAACGAGACGAGGAGGCACAGCTGGAGTTTAGTGAGTAGTCTGGTGCACTCGGTTTCAGGAGTCCCACATACCTATCTGATCTTTCCCAGGCGGGATGCATTAGACCATTCCACAGTGACAAAAAAAAATACAGTACATTTGAATATACATAAAGTATATTTTTCTTTCAGTAGTTAGCATGTTGTACCGACAGAAACATAAGTTTTAGATGGTCGTCTGACATGGCAAACTAAATCTACATTAACGCTACCGAAGTCGCGAGCAAAAGCTAAATAAAAAATAAATATTTATAAAAGCCTTTTTATTACAAGAATAAGTAAAAGTACTGGCAAAATGTAAACACGTTAACTCATTTAATCGTTTATTAATATTAAATCGAATGATGTGCGAAATAAAATATTATTAACAAATACAAAAACGCTTTATCACTATACATCCATTTTGTAATACATCATATGTGAAAAACTACATTATTAGTCTAAAGAATCGAACAATTTCTACGCAGATATCGATTTTGGCGAATTCTTTATCACTTTCTGCAGTTGTTGGTCTGGAAGTCTTTTCTCCGAAGATATTTCAATGGTTATTTTAATAAAGTGCTGTTTCGTATTTTTATTAGTTCCGAGTGTATGTTATGTTAATAATAGATCAAGGGCGGATCCAGATTCGCCGCCAGGGGGGAGGGGGGTCACCTAGTTTTAGTCAAGTCACAAGAAGTAATAATTTAAGTTTGATAATAATCGATACAGGTAAAAAGTTATCACTTCTTCTTTGATGGGTTCGTTTTTATGGACGTGGAGAAGTGCCAGTTCGGTTAAACGTACTTCAGTCATAAAAAATATATCAAATTGTTTAAATATTAAAGGTACTTACATAAAATCTATATTGTGACAAAAAATATAAAAATCATGTTTATCAGTATCTAGGCCTTGGACCCAGCCCAGGGGTGTATCATGACCCCCATTACCCTCCCCCTGGATCCGCCCTCGTAATAGATAATGTGAAAATAAATTCATCAACTAACCATATGTAATAAAATTGTAAATGTCAAACTGCATGTTTTTTTTTATTATAAGACCATCGATCTGATATAAAAGAAACATCGTGAAAAAGCCTTTGCTCCCTAGTATGGTATGTTTTTATCTTTCACTAGATGTTCCTGGCACGCGTTTTAATGTCACCTAACGTATACAGATTTTTTGTTTGCTAGGAACCCTCGTGGGCATCCCCAGAACACTTTGCCAAAGTTTCATTATAATCCGATCAATGCTTTCGAAACGCATAGGGGCAAACATAAAAATATTGCTTTTCAAGTAGCATGCTTATGCTCACTATTATTATACATCTTAACACAACCCAATTGGTTGTATATACAAATAATAGCAATCTTAATAGTTCAACAATGTTTACCAACTCTCGTTTACAGAAAGTCCGTCTATAAATTATATCGTTTAGTCAGTCAAAGTTTTGACACGGGTTTGCAGGGAAATAGGAAGGGTTAAACGTCTGAGCGTTCTATTTGGTAAATGGTAAAATGCGAGGAAATGGCGCAATAATATTAAACTCTTTCTATACTTTTTATCTGTAACTTTTTAAACAAAAAGAACTCTGGCCCGGTGTTAATATTTATATAAAATTCGAGTATGTAAATAAAAATATCTAATGGAGATTTGTACAGTAATTAATCAACGGCCCCCATTAAGATCTCATGACTTTGTGTCGGGGGTCCGGAAACACTCACAACACTAACACAAACACCCAGATCACGACAAACATCTGTATGGCCAATACACACGTTTACCGTGAGCGAGGATCGAACCCGCGACCGTTAGCGCTTTAGTTAGTTGCAGTGACCATTGCGCCAATGCGTCTGTCAAGTTTCTTTGTTTTATAAATTTGATGACCGCGAAAAAGCTTTTTAAAAAAATGTACAAGTATTAATACTAAACACTATCTAAACTGAGACCTTAATACTATAGAACTGCATTAAATTGTTAATGTCGAATCCTTTGAGCCAATATAACATTGTGAAATAACACAATTCTGACATTTTTAATTAAATCTTATTTTATTTACATTTGTATTTTGTCTGATTTTTTTCAGCGATGAATATATAAATAATAATTTCCTCTTATATCAACGAAAGAGTTGGAATCTCACATTTGGTTGGGTAAATAAAAAATGTACTCTTAACTTTTGAGTAAAATATTTAAGCATATTTTATGAGAAAAATTTAATCGAACAAATGTAAAATCTTTATAATATAAGAAAAGAAAAAAAAAGACTTAAGTTTTTTATAAATGGCCTTCAGATGTACGATTTATTATATAATGTATTTCTAATCATCCAGATCTACTGATAGTTTTTGTGAAAATCAGTGTAGAAGATTTTAAACATCCAGAAAATTGAAATACAACCTTTAAAATCTATTACTTTTTTATTCATTTCACTGTTGTATTTTAAAATACATAAAGTATCTTTCACATACAAAGTATTCATTTAATAGCTCACAAACACTAACATAGCCTGAATTATTCGAGTTGCATTATCGAAATTGAGCACAAGTGTTTCTTAAACAATTCAGTTTAATTAATCACTTCCTCGTTGCGATTTCGTTTTATTCAGAGATTTTAATTCAGTATAAACTGTTTGTTTCGTGCTGCATTCATTACTTTAGACCAAATAATTGAAACGAAGGAGGATTCCTTTTGTTTTAAGTTCTTTTCTGTTCATAGATTTTCAATCTAAAATATGTTATTTTGCTTTTTCTTGGATTTCACACTTCAGCATTGTGGTTTGTGGATTAATGAACATTTTTATATTACATGTTATGGCCATTATTTCATATATTTATTCATGGATGTTAATGATAAATAATTTTATAATGATTCCTAGAAGTCAATTTACTTACCTAGAATGTTTTCTTTTAAGAGTTAGCAAAGAAACAGAAAAAATATACATCTATGAAGATATATCATTTTCATTTGATCCGATTGAAATTTTCTCAACGATATTTCTAAATTTTATATAGAAGTCTTGGTATAGTATTTTTATATACGTTACTAAACTGGCAAAGTTCATTTAGAAAACTTGACAAAATCAAAATATTTTCATTAAAAATTAAAAATATACACTCTCTTTTTTAAAGTCAAGCAAATGAATTTATCACGGTTTCGGTAAAGTTTTCGGAAAAGACAGACGTTCTAGCTCAGTAAAAAGGTCCGTTGACACCTTTAGATCAATAAATATTATTATTTAGAGAAACGTTATGAGTTGAAGTAGTTTGCTATTTTTAGAAATAATTACAACGATCGATTTTACAAACCACGTATCACTGAGGGCTTAAAATATTCTATTATCAAGTTTGTTGAACGAGATTGTTGTTTTTAATTAAAGCAAATATTGACGCGTTCGAAAATAACAAACACTTTCCTTCCATTATAAGGGAGGAGGAATAATTTCGAAATATATCAAGAAAGTGTTTCTGTATCTAATTAATTACTAAAGATTTTTTGTTTTTTAAAACTTATAAAATTCTTACAGCTTATACCTTAAGTTTTAGTTTATTTCGTCAGATAATTAAAAATTCTAAAGATTTTCGAAAAACATTCTAGAAATAAAATGGTAGCAAAATATGAAAAAGTAGCATCTATTTCAAATATTCATTAAAAAGTAAAAAAACTAAAGTAACAGCCTGTTAATATCCCACTACTGGGCAAAGGCCTCCTCTCCTAGTAAGGAGAGGGTTTAGAGCTTAGTCCACCCCGCTGTTCAACTGCGGGTTGGCGGGTCAATACACATTAAAATGTATGCAATGCGTAGCTACAACAGTATATAATTATATTTACATTTATAAAGAAGAAAAAATTAAAAAAAAATTATTGAATGGAAAAACCCTTAGTACACTTTTTGTAATACTTATTACAGATAAAAAAGTCTTTAATTAATAAACCTTACAAAACTGATTTAAAAAGAAACGACATTGTAATAAAATAAAAGAAAAATCTAAATAATGAAGCTATAAAGTTTATGGGGAAGGAGTTTTTTGTTGTAAACTTCATCTCTCGAAAAAATAAAAAAAAACTTTTGACACAAACTCTTTTCAACGTCGTCTGTTTCCATGTTTTTTTCATTCTAACAGTTAATAATAAAAGGATTAAGTGTTTAAATTAAAATAGTATTTATTTTAATGTATATAAATAATTTAAAAATAAATATTTTAAAAAGGTAAAGACATCAAAAGCTAAATATGCAATTTGGTTTACATGGATAACATACTCATATAAGCTATTTTGATTTCAAAACCCAAAACTGAACCAATAATGGTAAGAATTTGTATGTCCTTTAAACAAAATATAACTTAAAAAATTAGTTAATAATTTACAACAAATATTAAAAATATTCATTACAGATTGAGAAAATTTTCGAAGTCGGCCGATAAGCTATGATGTGTCTTGCTCGCGTTATATTAGGATACTGATAAGAATGATGTGTCAACTCACAAAAAGGTAAATTCGGACATATTGATGTATATCTGATATTGCGTTATGTATTTAACATTCTCCAAAATAATTCTAAGTCATCAAAACTAAATAAGTACGGAAAAAAGATTCTTAATTCGTTGTTGTGTTCTATATATTGCAATATACATTAATCTCATATATTTCAAAAACATGTTATAAGATAAAACGTTTTACTATACCAATCTGAATTAAATTAATTATACATTTTGTCAAAATATATAGGAAAAGAAGGATATATACTTCTTCAAACTAATTTATTAAGGATAGGTTTGACAAATTTAGACGCCTTTTTTCAGAATTAAGTCCATGTGGCTTGACATAGTATTGCTTATCAGCGTCCATTTATGCTCAAACCTGCCGTGACATTAATTGTTACTGCTCTGTTCCCGTAGCTCGTAACGCAATGTTATGTAGCCTATAACCTTACTCAATAAACGGGCTTAACGGCAACATATAAAAAACTGATAGACGCAGTAAATAAGATTTGATCATAATTTGCACTTGATTAAATAAAAAAACAACTTAAATCAACTTAAAAATGAATTAACTTAAAAGTACGAAATAACTAGCTTTGCTCGCGGCATTTCTTTGTAATCCTTAATAAATTTTCATATCTAAATTCATTGCAGTTCTAATCATATACGTTAAAAGGTTTTCAAGTGATTGAAATGTGTAAATTAAAATTATTTTTAACTAACTACAAAAATTAGAATAGTTCTCAATATAGTATGTACATTTTTATTTTTTGTTTTCTCATAATTTTATTAATTATTAAGCGATTTTAAAACCTTTTATGTTTATGTTTAAAAGGGTATACTTTCAGGTGACCAACCATAGAAATTAAATCGAAATCGGTTTATTAGTTAGGTTTTAAAATCGAAATAACGAGTACCTATCTCGTTAAAATAAATGAAATTGCGTATTTAACTTTTGAAGTTGGTTCCTTCTTTTTAAAGTCTCAGTTATTTTATTTCTTATGGTGCTCTCAGAAAGCGTACAATTCATTTCTCATCATAAATCCCGCGCAGTATGTCATGTAATATAGTTTCGGTCAAACGGTTTGTCAAAGAGAATCATTAAAGCGTGCCGCTACACAATTCAACTGAAACGCGTACAGCTTCCGACCTGAGTCCATCGTTAATTCATGGATATTGTTTGTAACTTGTTACCAGTAGCGAGTGAAAATGTTGCCAATGTTTTTCGTTTTTTTTTTTTTTTTTTTTTTTTTTTATTTCGAATCGAAAACGAGAATTAATTGCGATAACAAAAAAATTACGTGGACGTTTCATAACTTCTATGAACTTTTATAGAACAGAAATATATATGAGATATGTACATAAATATGTATGTGCAGACATCACAGTATAAGTAAACATCCAGGGACACAAAAAGGAGAGAAATTATATAATAATATAATAAAATATATTATGATATTTTTAAAAATTGGTAAATAAAATATATCTATACATTTTAAGCTTTTCATTTTATTTAATAGAGCGAGGCGGATAAAGACATTGCCCAGTACATGCTAGAGGGGTGTCCCGCGTGGGTCGCCGAAAGGCAGGTTTTGGTCCAGGAGATTGGTCGAGATCTTTTCCTGCGAACAGTCAAGGAATCAGCGTGGGGTGTCGTAGTGTCTTTCTGTGACGGTCATGGTGTGATGGAGATGGCAGAGCAGGCTTGGGAGAGAGTCGATTCCGCTCAACGAGGATAACTGAGGCATTGTCATCCCAGCCTCCTAGTCTCATCAACGCCTGCGGCCGTAAGTCCATTAGATAGGTATCACTCATGTATCAATTTTCATACGGCACCAGGAAGACGGCAGTCGGGGTGTTCTTAAACTGCTATATTCACCGAAATGTGTGTACGGCACCCTGATCTCCAAAGGTTATTCTTGCCAACCACGAACGGAGCAATGCACGGGAGCATCAGCGGCTGCGTATGCCCAATCAATTCCGTAACCTTTGCAGTTTCGTGCTGATAATGATCGGGGGTTGTAGTGGGAACGAATCTTCACTTTACCCGATCTCCAGCCAGGTATCGAGTGTCTTTCGAAGATTTCCCCTACGAAAACAAAAAAATAATACTGTTTATTTAACAATAATCCCAATATTCGAATATTTATTTTTCATAATTTAGAACACAATTAACAGTGTCGGTTAAAAATTTAAACAGAGAGTTTCATATAATAATATTATACTCTACCACAACATGCTGTAAAATGATCAACCACAGGGGCTAATGCGCGTTAAAGCTCGTCATTTGAACACCTTTGAAATTCGATAGCGCGTTAACACATTTGTTGTACATATATGTGCATATGTATAGCTTGAATTCTAATTTATTGGATATTTCATAGCTTTTCTATTAAAAATATCGGGATAATATTAACAGTAGTTATATAGACAAGACAAATGTAGCATATAAAATATTACCCACATTAAAATATTAGTTGATAAACATAATATACTTTAAGAGTGCATTTTAATTTTTAATGAAAAGACAAACATAAGTGCCATTAATTTAAAATTAAATACCTATACATATATTAAATCAATCAAAGATTACAGGTGAAAAGACGTATCCACTTCACCACGGATTTCCAAAATAATTTCAATTCGCCAGGGACTTTTTTTTGTATGTTCAACGATACCTCGAAAACGGCACAAACGATTTTGTTATTTCTTTTTTTATTTAAAAGAATATACTCAACGATCGGTACCAGAGAATCAATTTTGATGAAGATTCTCTGGTACCGATCAAAATAACTGCAATCAGTTTGTCATTCAAGTAAACGAAATTACGGATTTTGGTTTGAAGTCGTTCCTTTTTTAAATAAGTCTTGTTCTCTTTTTGAAATTACCGTCTCAGTGCTATACGGGAAGCGGTTACTTTTATTTTCTAGTTCTATTTTTAGTGTTGATTATATTCACTTAGTAAAGTATATTTTCTTAGTGGATGAACTATCTGGTAAACATATCAACCTAGACCGGGCTGAAAAAGACCGACCCACTAGCTAAGTTTAACATTTCTTAGCCTTAATGTGAAAGCTTTCTAAATTATGTTTACTTTGCTTGCAAATTTGTTTGCAAGGTTTTGAGGTCGAGCTCTTGTATAAGCTAATTTAGAAGAAGATGTATGCAGTACAAGAAGATAATTATTTGTTATGTGAGTAGTTAATTCATGTCCTCGTTTATATAAATCTAAACTACTAATTTGAAATGAAATTAAATGCATTTTTTTAAGTTCTTTAATGCTAATAATGTGGCAAAAGCATTATCAAATGTGGTTTAACGCAAAGTTTTCAAATATTCATTTTAAAAAATCAACTGTTAAAATAAATTCCGTGGTGATAACGATAAATTCACGAAAACAACTGTCAAAATGTAGCTTACGTAACATTATTTCAAATTCGATATTTGATCAAAAACTTTTAGCTTATGCCTAATCTAAGAAGGATGTTGTTGATGTTTGCACGTCATAAATCATGAATAACAATTTTTATAGTAGCATAGTTTAATTTCTTTTGAATATTTTTTATAAAAAAGTATATAAATTGATTAATTTATAAGTAGTAAACTCATATGAATTTTTATTTTATTTAACAACATAATATATATTTACTGGTTTAAGGATACCATAAGATTATAAAAGCGTGAATAATTTCCAATATTATAGAAATATTTCTCCTTCAAATTCCGACTCTCCGGGCGAAAAATGAACCAGCTGAATTGCTATCAGTGAGGGCAATGAGACGAGAAGTAAAATCTTTGAGATATTTCTGCATCTTAAAATTTTAATTTTAAATATAATACTAGTTTCATAAGCCTGTTATAATTTTAGTTTATGGACACGAAAATCATGTATTATATTTTGATAATACGTAATACGAACGGTGATAATAATGTGAATACCTTTTTAACAACTCTTTAATAATATAGCAGTGTCACAGTGCAATTTATACGAAAGTTAAACAAAAACAGAATTTAACCCCCGTTAATTAGGTTACTGAATATTCAAATAATTATTACACTTTACATTAATAATAATATTGGGTTTTCTGCGAAATTATAAATCGATTTGTTTGTATTGTCGTCACTTATATTATATTCTAATTAATTTGTAGGTAGTTTTTTTTCTTTTGTATGAACGCATCGATTAATATTTTCATTTTAAAATATCTTCATAATAATGTAAAATTACTTTCAAATCATAAAGTTAGTGTTATATAAAAAGCCAGACAAAGAATTTTAATTTCCCTTCGTAATATAAAATAGTACTCGTATGTTCTTTGATCATCGTGGAGAATCTCATTATAATAAACGACAGACTCACGCAAGATTTATTTCAAAACAAACTATGGACGCTGATATTAGCTCGCCCTCTTATGCAGCCTCGACTTAGATGACACTTAATTAGGTTTATACCCTAGAAGATTATGCGGCATGGATTCGCTCGTATGCAGGTATATTACATATTCAATAGAGGCTTGTTTACGCCGTGGTGTATTACATTTTTATCTACTTAAATATAATGTGTTTTTTTGTTTGAAATAGAAAATTATTTAGAATAAGTTTTTCTCTTTTATTACGCTTAGGTGATTTGTCAGAGAAAATATATATTGATAAAAGTACTTTAAAGGTAAAAGTTTCAAACCCATAATGTATCTACTATTATTTAAGATTACAAGATTGATCCCACATGTAAGTATTCTATAAATTCCTAAGCGGGTGACTGCTCAGAAAAAGTGAGAAATAGTTATTAATGAGAACAGTTACGAAACTAATAATAAAACCCTTCCTTTAGTACCTACAGTTCTTAAATATATACGGCTGAAACATTAGCTCATCTTTTTAATATGTATTATATTGAAATAATTATGATGATTATAGAATTATGGTGTCAAAATGATCTGAAAAATCTGTCTTATTTTGACATAACTTTCTCTTATCTTTGGGTAAATACATTTAGTTGTTCTACAATCTAGAAAATTTTAATATATTTTTCTGCAATGTTGTTAGCATAAGAACTCAATAGTTCACAAAAATGCGCACAATTTAGTAAACAATTTAATACTTCGAGATGTACGGCTACTGTAGAAAAATAGCTCTGAATGGAAATCTTGGCGCGCCTTTATTAAAACGACTGCAAAGTAGGCTATTGCCCGGGGCAGTCTGTAATTCAATTATATAATTTGACTAGATGTACCACACGATTCACTTGTAAAATAGGTTGATATGATTTTGTGGTTAGGGTTCTGGTCTGATTTGCTCAGCGTTGGTCGTAGAGTAGTCTATAATAGCAGACTAAGAATTACATTTTTTTTAATCTGATTAATCTTTAGTTACGGCGTTCAAATAAATAAATTCTTTAGTTTTATATACATATATAGACCAGTGGCTTGCGATTCGTAAAGAGAAAAAGACACTTTATACCCTAAATAACTCCGATAAATGCTTATTTTTTTTTTATTTTACTTTATTTTTTAAATCAGGCATACAAAACTTCATAAAAGGAATACTTTATTTTTTATTTCGATTACGGTGGTGGTAGCATGATGTATTATCGATAAATCTTGTGTTCGTATTTCTTGTGCTGCACGTTTGTGATGCTTACGGTAAAGACATAAACTGATTATGTCTCATTGCGTGCATATTGTATTGTGAGGGACTCGCAGTGATGAAAATATAATCTATGTGTGAGTTCATATATATTAATATATAAAAATTTCTTACACAACGCCAAAATTACGCAGACATTGAGTTTCGTACACGCCTCCTTCCTCACGACCATTTTTTTGCTGTAAATTTTGTAAAAACCTAAGCCAACGTGCAATAAATATTTTTGTAAGCTATTAAATGTTCTGCCTACCCTGTCTAAAAACTGTGAGCATACATCTGAAATTTTGAAAAAGAAGATTTGAGTATGACAGCGAGGCGATGGCTGCTGTAAAGGCATTTTGGAACAGCAAAGGTAAAGGGTTGATTTTAAAGGATATTTTAGGTTTAGAGAAACGTTGGACTAAATATATCGACTTGTTAGTAGACTAATTAGAAAATTAAATTAAATTTAAACTAGAATCGTTATTTCATTTTATCATTATCATTACTTTTTGATTGCTCTTCTATCGAGTCTAAAACACGACCAACTCAACTGACTTCCCATTCAAATTTTGTATAGTACCATTGTCTTTTTAAGGGTTTTCTGTTCAAATTCTTCTTGAGCTCGGTGAAGGCGGAAAATATTGTGAGGAAGCTTGTATGTACATATATATACTGTACCGCCCTTTCCAAAATGTCTTTTGTCTATCATTTTTTTTTGTGTGGCAATATATGTACGTATGAGTCAACATTTCTAAATTTTATTTCTCAAATGCATTGCATAATTCAAAACGACTCGATACAGAACATAATATTTACTTACGTATCTCACAAGAATACTGATTTGTGGTTATTTATTCAGCAGGTGAATAAGTTCGTTATATAAATATTTTCTACTATACAAACAACTGTTTGTGCTGAACTTCACATTGTTTTTATGTTATATATGTATTTAGTGTTATTTATTATCTCGTGCATCCAATATATAAACCGTTATTCCGGCAGACAGGAAAATTAATTAGACGATCGTCCGGTATAACAAAATCTATATAAATGCGAGCGAAGCCGCGAGCAAAAGCTAGTATATGTATACAATCTTGAATAAAATACTATAGTACGAGTTGCTTCAGTACTTTCAGTCGATGAATGATATTTATAGATGTATATACTTTAACTATACTACAAAAGTTTTGATATATTGTTTAGAATTTATGAGTTGGCGTGTGTGTGTGTGTGTGTTTTTGATTCCTAATATGAAAAGTTTATTGCTAATTTTATTTATGCTTAAAAAAACTTATATTATTTTTCAAAGGTGTTTTTGTGGTTATGAAATGTCTATCTTAATAGTGCATCAAAAGTAATGTGTGAACGCAATTTTTAAGATAATTTATCGCTCAAAATTAAATAAACGTTTATAATTTCAAATAATTATATAACTAATTATTACACGAAGTATTTGTACCGGTCACAATTATGAAGATCTGCTCTTCTCTTTTCTAGTGGTTGAAAGGATCTGAGAAACTTCTACTTTTCTTATTTCGACTCGAAATTTACTATACTATGAATGTTATTCAAATAACTTACTTGTATAACTTTGACCTGATACTGCAGTATCAGCTGAAATGAGCATGAGAACTCCTAACTAATACACAGCAGCAGAAGTATTATGTTGGGATTCGTTAAAATGGTCTCAAAGAGAAGACAGTTGGAGGTTTTTTAAATTTTCAATTTTATCAATTATAATTCATCTTTGTCTTCGTTATCCCTCGTTTAATGCTCTCATATTTTTTGAAGTGCCTTTTGCTTGAAGCCTCTCATGTTGATTGTAACTGAAAATATTGACTTTGAAAACGTAGGAATACCGTTTGTTCCGTCCTTTGTGGAAATAAATTGCATTCTCGACCGAAATATTCTACGCTTTAAAATTCCTATAAAATTTCCGCTGTAACTTAAGTAAATAAAAAATATTATAACACTAGTACTTCTTTTAATGCTGAATAAAATATCAAAGACAGCGCTTGCTTTTAATTATTATTTTTTAGACAATTCAATTATAATTACTTTAAAGGTTTCAAGGGACAGAAACGTACTAATTCTACGTCTTTCGTATATAGCGTTTTATATTCTGAAACGTAATAGGTTGCGATTTTCATAGAACATATGCTATTAAAACGGATATCCTAAGACGTAATAAAAACCAGCCGATTAATAGTCGAGTTGATACTTTAATTAACAGATGTAAACGCGACAGACATTTGTTCTTTTTTTATAGTCACAAGTTGTAAATATAAAGCACACCAAGAAGGTTATTATTATTAAGACATTTGTTTTGTTTTATTTTTGTACATAAATCAGAAATCAACTGACAAAATGTATCGCCTTACGATAGTGGTAGGTCACCGTAATTAGTCTGCAGACTAGACCCATTATATAAAACTAGCTGTCCCTTGCGGTCTCACTCGCGTTTATAGCTACTGTCCGCTCCTGTGAATCGCACCGTGATGTAATATAGCCTATAGCCTTCTTCAATGAATAAACTATCTAACACAAAAATATTTTTTCAATTCAAATTAGTAGTTCCTGAGATTAGCGCGTTCAAACAAACAAACTCTTCAGCTTTATTATATTATTATAATATAAATCGTGATAGATATTATATGATAGTCGGGTGTAAATTATTGTTGACTGTTTATTTTTAACCGACTTCCAAAAAAGACAAGGTTTTCAATTAATCGACTTTTTTTTAATGTATTTTCACCAATTTCTTGAAAACAGTTGGGCCGATTTGTATAATTCCTTTTTTCTATGAAATATAATATATACCCCATATGGTATATTATCATTAGTCCCATAGAATTTTCATCAAAATCGTTTCAGAAGTTTGGTATCAAAAATTAAAATAGCTAGAATATATATGTTATTAAAGAAAACGAAATTACGTTTATTCTGCTTTTAAAGCATTTGTTAAAAGTCATAAAAGTCTTGTTATTGTACTTGTTATTTCCATAGAGTTATTTAATTTAGTTTACCATAGTTTGCCGAAAGTAGAAGCATTTCATCGACCCTGTTATTTCATTTGTTTCAATTAACCAATGGTTTAAAATATTAATAACATTAATAACATAGCGTAGTGGTCACTGCAACTGACGGAAGCGTTAACGATCGCGGGTTCGATCCCCACTCACAGAAAACGTTTGAATTTGCCATATGGTTTGTCGTGGTCTGGGTGTTTGTGTTGTGTGTGATTCCAGACCCCCGATACAGACCTTAACGGGGGCCATTGAGTGTGATGCGTTTATTATTTTAACATTAAATGTCGCGTTGGATTTTGATGCGAAATAAATTCTTGTAGGCATGGCCAAGAGTACATTCAAGTGCAGTTGTGTACGTTGACCTCATTCATACCTTTATGAGTTCTAACCTAGTTCTGTTTGTTTTTGCTTGCTTTTATATAGATGGTTCTTTCATTTGGTTAATGACACGTACAAATAATGTATCGTAAATAGGTATATTAAAATAACTTAAATTTAATATAAAATATTATACTATAGTAGTAGTGTAGTAGTTACAAACTTGAAACTTCGGCAGTAGATGTCCTGCCTGTACGCTGATAAGCAATACTAAGTCAAACCATGTGGACTTCATTTTGAGAAAATGGCGTCTTATATATGTCAATCCTATTCTTAATATATTTGTTTAAAGAAGTATATATAATTTTTTCTTTTCTATTCCTATCAAAGGTATTATAAATTTTATCTAAAAATAAGATTCATTTAATATATCAGATTATTGTATATTGCAAAATATAGAACGCAATTCAATATTCAAAAATTTAAATAGATAACTTTGGAATAATGGCTATTACGTGACGCATAATCAGAATACAACAATATCTCCGAATATGACTTTTTGTGGGTTGAAACATTATTGCTTATCAGCAGCTAATTACAGACATTATTATATTTCAATTTACCATTATATTATTTAACTTTTAGTAACGATTCGTTCGAAATTCTACTTAATTTGATAATTCTATTCAAAATACAGAAGTTGGTAACATTTCCCTCGACAACTACAAACAAGTTTCCAACAATATATAAGGTAACAATGAAATCGAGTCTGTATGTAGTAATCGATGTAATATGTAGGGTTTTAAGGGACAGAGTAATACGCCCTTTGACAAGGTCTTTGGTCAAACTTCAACGTAATAACAATTTCTAATGAAACTTGATTTATAACAATGGGTTAATCTGAGCGGCAACTAAAATGTTGTTCTAATTTAATCTCCAAAACTTCTTAATGGACATCACTAACAATCTCTTTGATAATTTTAATAGATTTAATATCTTATAATATTGTTCACTATTCGGGATTTGCGTTTTAAAAACATGTTATAAACATAATCGAATTGTTTGCATTAATATTTTTCTATTAAACTTATGATCGGTGAAACGGAACTATAAAAATTATATTTATAATTGTAGAAGAGAAGCAGACAGATAGACTATTTAACGGAGGCTTTTTTCCCTTATTATTATTTCCCCTCTTAGAACATAAAAGGTAAAATTGCGGTATATTTAAACGCAGGACTGCGAGATGTTACTTATTTTGTGAGACGACCCTGATGAACATTTTTCTATCAGGGATAGTATTTTTGTCTAAATGGAAGGTACTCTATATTATTTTCTGTATCTCTGGCAGCTTATATGCAAATTTCGTGATAATCAATTATGTAGTTAAGGCCTGAAAGTGTAACAAACAAACTTACAATTTGCATTTATAATATTTAATTAGTATCGTTTATTAGACGGTTAAAGTAACTAGACACCAACTGCACTTAAATATTGTAAATATTTAAGATTGCAAATACGGTATTATACATATATATAAAATGCCTTGAGTTTGAAATTAAAAGGTGATCAAATTGCGGTAATTAGGTAACGAGCTTGTCTGTATATTAAGCGTGTTATATAATACCGGAAGTAATATAATTGAATGCGCAATAAGACGGATGACATTGTACTGTAATGTAGTTATATTACCTCTCGAGTGTATGACATTACTTGAACAAGGATTATTTATTTAGCCTTAATAGTACAGCCAATCGCAAGTTTAACTTGGAAAGTATTCCGGCAGTTTTGAAAATTAGTGATTTTGTAGAATCGATGCTCCATTCATATTTTTTACTTTTAATTTTTATCTCGTATCTTTGTCGTTCGCGCTGTCATATTTGGAAAAATGGTACCTAAAAATAGTTTGTGATGATATCTTCTAGGCGAAAATGGATATACAAGTTAAAAAAAGTTAAATACCAAATCTATCGAATTTCAAAATCAATTGCGGTTAACACTGCAAGACATTTTTGGTAAGTAGGTACAATTAAAATAATTGAAACAATGTTTTAAGTTTAATTTTTTTTTAATTAATCATAAATAAGAAACCTTGTATTACATTTGTGTTAAAAGTGGTTATAAACTCTGCTAAAAGAACTCTTATCAATGTTCGCGTACTGGAATGTCTGTGTAACAATAATACGTTTTATCAGCTTTAATTTAACGGTAACAGTCCCGTTTCCACATCATTGCGGAGTTATTATTCGTGACGAGCTGGAATCAGCCAGTGTTTAACGTTTATAGGATTTGTCTCAATTGTTTACAGTGTTCCCTATATAGTTAAATTGTATGTAGATTCTAGATGTACTGTTTAACTCACGGGATACAAAAAAAAAAGTATACACTAATAAAATTACGTGTAGACGTTAGGCGGAGGCTCTTGTAACTGATATAAATCAACCCTTTAACCTAATAGGTAGCCATGTATCTGGATATGTATCACTTGATAGTAAATTCTTTCAGGTCTAAAAGTAATAATAAACAATTTATGTAAATCTTATGAAAGTTTGTAGGTAAAACTTACAATTATAATTCTCGCCCTCAGAAGAAAAGAAAGCTACAAATAGAGACTTAGTTCGGTTTTCTCAACTATTCCTTATTTGACACTATGCCAATAAAAACACGCTAAAACGTTAGTAAAAATCTGTAAAATTTTTATAATAATAGGTGATTTCTTAAAAGATAAATTATGTTTGTTTTTTTTGTAATTTTTTTGTACTTAAACGAAAAAAAAAAACATGCAGCGAGCTAATTATGTAAAACTATCGCTACCACAATATAAGCATAGTCATATTTTGATACTTATAGAAGGTGTTTTCATAAAATTCATAAAATCTGAATTTAACCGTTAGATTTTTTATTTTTTCTGAATGTTTATTGCTGTTGGCCCTACTGACCTTGACAGCGTCACCAATGGGGATGGCGGAAGTTCGGTGTATTTACCGTCGGTCAGTTCACTGTCAGAAAGTTTTAAGTTTTGATAGCGATAGTTTAACACAATTAAACCGCCAAGACTAGTTCGAGTTGTTTGCATTTGTAAATTATTCGTATTAACACTTGAGTAAAATTTACAAACGTAATTCCCACTTAAGAAATTTGAGCACTCGTTGGATGTAATTAAAACTGTTGCTTAACGAAAAATTGTTTCTTAAAGATAAATTAGATTTATTTAAATTACACAGCATTCTATCGTTATTTATTAATATTATGTAAAATATTTGAAAGTATTGAAATTTCCCCATTAAGAGCCAAATAATATTAATGTTTTGTAACTCAAATACGTTCTAGTAATGAATATATTTTTCAAATTAATAAATTTTAAATCACTCTGAAATATTTTAAATAAATTATATTCGTATTCAATGTATAAGCCTATCTCTATATTCACATAATATGAACGAGATATTCCAATATGGATGAACTCATTTCTACTTTTTTTCATTCAAACACTAAAGCTTTCAATACAACGAGTATTTGATTCAGTTTAATGAGAATTCAATGTTGATAGCGGGGATGAACCTTGTAATTAATGTATATTTATTTCATAAGATTGCGATTTTATTGAAATTGAATACTATAAATAAATATACGAGTAACATTTTACAAGTTTACAAGAAAATAAAAGAAGAGCGTATTACAAGTGAAGTAAATACAAAAAAATATTATTACTGCAGAAGTTTGTGAGTGAAGGCGTATGTTTGTTTTATTTTGACAGACACGTTGGTGCAGTGGTCACTGCAACTGACTAAAGCGCTAACGGTCGCGGGTTCGATCCCCGCTCGCGGCAAACGTCTGTATTGGCCATACATATGTTTGTCGTGGTCTGGGTGTTTGTGTTAGTGTTGTGAGTGTTTCCGGACCCCTGACACAAGGTCATAAGATCTTAATGGGGGCCGTTGAGTGTGATGCGTTTACTTACTTACTTATTTTTTATCTTATGGAGTTCTTATAGGTGTGCGTGAAATTCGATACGAAATTAGCTAATATCTTAGATTAATATAATACACGAGTAATTTTTACTATCTTATATACTTTTAGAAAGTCCAGAATAATAATAATAAATAATCCCTCTCAATAAACTGGCCACCTAACCAAATATGATTTTTTTAAATCAGTTTTCGTCAACAAACGCTTTCAAATAATTTAAATAAACAATTAACAGCTTCATAGTATTACTATCGATGTTTGAAGCCTTTTTGGAGTAACTGATTAAATAGAATATGCTTCATGTAATTTAGCTGACATTTCTAGGAAAGTATTTTTACAGTTGAAGCGTCGAGCTAGTTAAGGATCTAACAGCTTTGGGGAGACAAAAGGAAAGTTCATTTGGCACGAGACCGAGATAAATTGGATTACGTCCAAACGTCGCCACATTGTTCAACTATATAGAGTATTTATGCATGTCGCAATAGTAAACATTCTGTTAAAGCCTATATTAATAGAATGGAGATAAGTTATTTTTTTTTTAGTCGTATTGTTGCTTATTAGTATGTTATATTGATATTGACTTAATTAGTATATGCAATGAAATTAACTGGTAATTTATCAAACAAAGTAATTATCAAATTGTAAAATGTTTCTAAATTAAATACTATTTCTTATATGTATATCGATTTTTAAGGGAGATATGGATTTCTTAAATTTATTAATCTAAGTATAATTATCATTTTTAGCTATATTTAATTTATCAAAACTTACCCCATCTATATATCTCTCTATTTTTATGTTTGTTACGCTGATCCAATTTTAATAAATGTTGGCATAGATATATGGGATAGACAAATGGGATTTTAAAGAATGACTTATGTTACATTTTGTCACAAAAATAGAACGTTAAGTGCTTAAAAAAGGGGATGAAAGAACGTACACAAAGCCGTGGGGACCTATTAGTTGCATATTAGTGTAATGCATAACAATTCCACGCCACAATTTTACATTGAAATGTACAAATATTTTGATAAAATCCATAATAACGAGTTCTACGTAGTCACAAGCTAGAATATCATATAACTTACAAGTTGGTAAGTTGGTGAGTTGCCAATATTTGTGAGGAACTCTCATTAAGACCTGCGAAGATTCCTTGCCGGTAAGTTCTAGAGAACTCTTGCGACTATTAGATATATTACTGTAGGTGCAATTAAGTGTATGTATTAAAAGTTTTAACAAAATAGACATTAATCATTAATTGTACAATACGAGTACCTTATACCCTTTATTTATTTTAGAAAAGAAGCTTTTAATTCGTTAAATATTAAAATACCGGTTTTGATTACATGACATACATATATCTATAACAAATGATTATAAAAATATTTTAAAAAAATATTAAAAAATTTATACTTTTTTGATATATGACGTTATATATTAAATTAAATTATTAAATTTATTATTAAATTATATTTATTATTTTATTATTAAATCGCGTACGATGCATGTTGTAGATGATTCACGAAAGAGCGTTTTTTTTATTTATTAATTGAAAAAATATACAATATTTATCGTACAGATAAGCAGTAAAAATGAAATAACTAAAACTTAAGAGTTTATAAAAATAATAGGTAGTTAAGAAGACTGGTATCCCAACTAGGAGACCTATATCTTAGGTTAACCAATTATCCGCACCATATATGTAGATACCAGTAGACGTTGCATCGTTTTGCGACGTCATGATGTGTTGACGTCATAATGATACCATTAGCCCCTATAGCCGTTTATATTTTAAAATTTAACATTTTTTTGTACTTACAAAGATTTTAACTATCATTGTGAAGGACAGACTCTATTTGTAAATCGTTTTCAAAAAATGATAAATTGGATCGCTTATTCATTTTTATTGCAACAAATTAATTACACAGGGATTGTGTGTGGGATACGGATTGAAAGCATGTCGAGCAATCAGCTTTTATCGCTTCAGTGCCTTCGATTTCACTCGGTATTGGACATTTTTTAACAAAATTAAAACAATGTGGTTTCAAAAAAGATTTATGCTTTATATAATGTACGTCGAAATTGAATTTTTAAATTGTCTATAAAAGAGTGAGTTAAACTTGAAAATTATCTTCACACTCTGGAGGCTAATTGTATAAAACTATCGCTATCAAATCATACTGTGTTTCAGCAATAGTAGCGTAAAATTAACTTAAAATCACAGTACTAATAGATACCGTTTATCCATTAATAATGTGAAAGAAATATGAAATCCGAAATTCATACGTTACTGAGAGTATTCTTGTCGTTTACATCGGCTTAGTATTTTGGCTTTTAAATCAAAATATCTGGAATTATTATATTATTTTGAGTCGGTTCATTTATGTTTAAGGTCCTGAGATTATATAAGACACAGGAGCTTGACGCTTAAAATGTTTACATTTTAAACATTAAAAAAATAATGCGATCAGCAAGGAAATAAGGCGATACATTTCATTGATATTAGGTTTCTGATTTTGCACTAAAACAAACAAATTAACTGGCAAAATGTATTGCAATTTGATAGTGGTAGTTCACCGTAATAACCCTGTAAAAGAAATATTTACCTAACACATTTAGAATGACTAAATGTATTATGTATTATATATTTCGCTTCAATCTTAATTAAATATTCATTATATAAATAGCACTAATACACACTAATATTGAGTTATCTATTTTATTGCGTGATCATCCACACGTAAGATCTTACTAAAAATAGTATTTACTATATATATACTAGTTTATCACTTCATATTTCGGTGTGAAATATTATTTATTTTAACGTGACACGCTAAGGCTGGAGAGGGCAACAATGACCACTCATTGTAACTAATAGCAGCCGCTTTAATACTGCGATAATTACACGACCATTTCAAGGCACGTTCGTAACAATACATGGTGGCTTAGATATAAAATGAAAGCCTGAGGAATGCTATATCTATACAATTTTGTTATTTGTTTTATTGCAATTAAAACTTATAAAATAAAATTGTAATTATAATGTGTAAAACGTAATGGTTTTTGTCTATGTACTATGTCTTGATTGATGATACCTTGACGATAAAAGATTTTTGGGTTTAGTATACATATGCTGAATTATATACAGGATGTTTAATAAATTTGTAACTGATAAAAAATTGTATTGATATAATTTTAAAAGAGTAACTGTCGAGTTTATTGCCGGTTCTTCTCGATTGAATTTACATTACGCACCGGTGGTAGCTTTATCTAAATATATATAATTCAAAGGTGACTGACTGACTGACTGACTGACATAGTGATCTATCAACAAATTTTTGAAATTGAAAATTTGACATGCAGGTAGATGTTATGACGTAGGCATCCGCTAAGAAAGGATTTTGATTAATTCTACTCCCAAGGGGATAAAATAGGGGATGAATATTTGTATGAAACTATCAATTTTAAACCGATCGGGCTGAGATTTTTGTATGGATAAAGATGCTATGACGTAGGCATTACAGACATCGCAGACGAAGTCGCGAGCACCAGCTAGTCATTAATATATTTTTTTTGTATTGACGATTCAAAAGCGCTCGTGATGATGCATATTTTTATTTTGATTTTATATCGTCTAGATACTGCATCGCTTTAAAACGGTTGTCATTTTTATGTATTGTTTTGACAACCTGACACTAGCGTCATTTAGTGTTTTTGTGCGTGCATAGGTTTACCAGCTTAACACATTTTACCATTAAAATAGGGAAATTTATGTATAGAAGTTGAATGATGTTCGAACAGTTTCGAATATTTTGTTTTCTTTTTTTTTATGATCTTTGGAATGTTTTAGTAGTTATATGATCTCAAAATATTCACGAGTTAAATTTATTTTTTAAACTTTGAAGCATATTTCAGCTTTCAGGTAAAAACACAACGTCAAGCAAATTTAATTATTTTTAGTAATAAACGCATTATAAAACTAACAACAGATTTTTCTGCTAAAGTATTATATATATTGCTTAACTAAAGATGAGGTGACGGTTTTACGATTGAAAGTATAAAGTTTGGCTATCCACCGCTTCTATTATGTGGTTTATTATTTATGTACCCAAAAGAAAAATACATGTAAGCACAACAAAGAAACATAATACAAAGGAAAGCTTATCTCTTTAAGAGATCTCTTCCAGCCACCCTAGATTGTAAGTAACAATTGCAGTGTGAGTTCAAGCATGTATGTACAGCCTTAATATTAACTTAATGATTATCTAACACTAATAACAAATTATAATAAATACATATATATATATATATATATATATATATATATATATATATATATATATATATATATATATATATATATATATATATATATATATATATATATAATGTCTAGAATTATATTGAGATTGAGAGATAATAATTTATATCAAAAAACTTATTTATGACACATGATCGATGCGGTCTTTCTCGAGGTGCAGATAGCTTAAAACGCTCGTAAAGATAGGAAGGAGAGGTGTTTTTTAGTATATTGAAAAGCGTAGTCAAAATATGTACGTTCCGGCGAAAACGAATCGGAAGCTATGTTAATTGACGACGAAACTCAGATATGTTCAAATTTGCGCAATCTGAATATTATTTCTTAATGTTTATTACTTAATTTATTATCAGTGAACAGGTGCTACGGAACACTTACTTATCAGAATAACTAATTATAAAAAAAGAAAAAAGAAATAATCATTTATAATTGTTTTATTTGCGTTTACAGACGGAAAAGTGGACTTTTCCCACAAAAGTACGAAATCGCGATTTTCTCGAAAACTGTAAAACTTGGTACTAAGGTAAATGACGTTAAATAGACTCTAAATTACCTCTTCTATCACGTCTCCAAAAGTTTGCATCGACCCTCCTGGCACCCTGTATAAATATCATACCGATTTTAATTTATCTATTTTATTATTGCGAAATCATAAATACTTAAGATCCTACTAAAATATACTATTAGTTTATCACCCCATATTTCAGCGTTAAATATTATTTTAAAATTTCATGGTATTTTTACGTGTTATTTTACTAGACTAAAAATTAAAATAATCATTAATTAATTTAATTTTTACGTTTAAAAAACGATATGATTTGACTCAGTTGTTATATCCCTTGTGGTTGTATTTACACTGACTAAAGGCAGGCTTATTTAGTAACAGGGGACGCTAGTTTCACTGTCACAAGCCTGTGACTGAACACGTAAATTTACCTCGTAGATAGTAATACGAAGTATTGATGGCAGCGGTAGAATAAAGGATAGATTAAAGTATTACACATAATTGGAACCATCTGATAGTGTCTCTAATAAGTACTTCTGGAAAGTAACGGCATACGGCATGCTGCAATAAAACAAGCTTTTTTTCAAAACCAACGGATTTCTGGCTAAATAAATTAATTTTTCAAAAATCTAATGATGCAGTTTCAGTTTCAGAAATAAATGCCTCGATTCCTTTAGCCATATTTCGCAATTTCATTTATAATGAAGTTTAGTATTTGGCCAACCACGCCCGGTTAATAAATCAATCTGTATATTTTTTTGCTTTTGAGTGTATAAATTAATTTTGAACTTTATTTCATAGACCACTTAATTTTTTAGATTTATTATTATTTTTTTTTATGTTATATAATTAAATCGTCTAAAAACCATACCGCAGGTTTCGTTACGACATTGAGTGGTCGAATAGCTTTCTTTTTATTTCATGAATTCACCAATTACGGCAAAGCGAAGAAAGACCATTTGTCACCGGACAAAAACTGCCGACACTCGACCCTCCCGTCTGCCTGTGGACCCGTGTCACAACTTTAACTGTCGGAATGTATTTATAAATGTCCTGTTAGGATAATAGTCTAAGGTTATTAGTGATTTGTCTTATATATGATTTGGTTGAACGATAGCTCGCTTTGATTTACATAAAATCAATCTATAAAAAAGTTAGTAATATGCTTTAGATGATATTTTTATGTTAAGATAATCTGGTATCGAATATCCTTTTAGCGCTGATCTATTATTTACAAAGAAGAAGGTTGAAGTCATTACGATCCTCACATCAAGCTTTTAAATGGTATTAATACATTATGAATAATCATATTTCATTTGTATATGTATAATGTATATATGAATATTTAAAATAGTAGAACTGTTAAGTAGTAAGAAGTAGATTGCTTAGCACTACTCACCAGAGACGTTTTAGCCCTAATTATTCTTAATTAATCTAATGAATATTCATAATTTGATTAAAAATACTTATTAAACAATATCGTTTTACATATACGTGCATGGATCTAATTCTTCACATGTTATACACATCATAATCTACCTATTCTGGTACTATTATTTCATGGATATCATAAACGTATGAATATAAGTACATTTATTTCCATGCCTTTCAGCTCTTTTACGTTATAAGTCGATAATATCTAACCAATTCGATGATGATCCGATCAATTTCGGCCTTAATGACTACTATAGCTCCGTTGTATCTGTCGCTCGTACGCTCGCGTGTGGCTTCTTGAGCAATGAAGAATGAAAAATGTAAAATAATTCTTGAATGAAGAAAGAAAAAAATAAGGTAAACAAAGATCCTATTAGTAACGTTATCTACTTTTCAAGGGCTTTTGAACACATCCTTGGCGTAGTAATAATTGATTGCCTCATATGAGCTTTTAATTTATCTAATTGAGATGGTCACTGAATGGTGACTTTTTATGCCATAAACATGAACATTAACTCAACATAAACAATGGGCAGCACCTCATTTATTATTTAGAGAATAGCAATACTAACATAGCAGATAGCTAAGAGGCCGCTATGTAATGGGGCATCACGTTAACTGATTATATGAAGAACATGAAAAATTAACTGGTCAGTCAGTTGTCAGTCAGCTCGTGACCACGACGGATGCAACTTTGTTGAAAAGTCGGGCAATAAAAAAGTATTACTACCATTAGTTATCGCAATAAAACTCTTTAGGTACATATATAAAATATGAATAGTATAAATTGCGAAAGTTTAAAATATATATTGAAAAATTTTTTGGAGTCTCAAAAAACGCTCTCTTAGATACCACGTCATATAGTTACTGTTTGATTGACGTCAAGTGACGTTATAAAGCGGCCGCTAATTAACAGTTATTTTTTAGGAAACCCGAGTGTTAAGAGAGCTATGGTAAAATTTTAGATTATTCGTTAAAGCGATAACGATGCTTGAATATTTTAATAAGAGCACTCAAGAGTTCAAATATTGTACACCGTCTCGGATATTCTTTCAACATTTATTATTTTAGACCAGATGGGAAAGTAAGTGGAAAAACTGCAGTTTATTAAAAAAATAAGCGAAACTTAGAAAACGTTACTTCAAGTACCTACTGTATTTTAGTACACTTTAAGCAAACTTCATCGGAGGCAAATTATAAATTAAAAATAGATTGTTAGTTTTACTAATTACTAAATATTATTATTTAAGTTAAAGGTGTATAATTTAGAATAAATTACTTAGGTAATTGGAACTCTTTTGATCGTTCTTATAATTAAGTTTCTTTATTATACCTTCGTCTGCATTCATATTCCAGTAACGAAAACCTTTCCATTCGAAAAGGCGGGTACATAAGGATGCTAATAAGCAATAATGTGTCAATTCACTAAAAGTAAAATTCGGAGATACTTATTATAATGGGTCACGTATAAATTAAATTTGCTTTGGTTAAAAGCTAAAAATAATTTTCAAAGTTAATTGAGCCGGAAAGGTGATGCTATCTAAAAATAATTTTTTAGGCTCCACTTTTCAATATGGCGGCACAATTGACAAGGTAAAAATAGCAAAGTTAAAAATCGAAACGAAACCTCATCAAAAATTTTCGTATATCCTCTAGCATTGATTCAGTAAATTTATATCAAAAGTCTTTTCAGAAACGTTACTATTTTGTAAATAACCGTCTATATGAAACATCATTAATTATTATTATTATTATCATATTAAAGCTGTTTGTCGTTAATAAATCATTGCAGAGGCTAATTGCTTTATTATTGGTATGCGGTGATTTCGATCCAATCACAGCTTCCGACAGAGATAATAATATGAAAATATTGAAATATTTTCATAAATCATTTATTAAAAAAAGATTTTTTAAATAGATTCTCAATTCGTCGGGAACTTTTTTAAATTATATTCACCGATTACTCATCCACTTATGGTCCTATTTTCAATTTTTTTAAGAAAGGGTATTCTTCCAAGGTCCCATTGTCTTAAGGGCAGGATCTGATGATCGCTCGGTCGGATCGGGTCGGTGCCAGTAAACACGAAAAAGGTCTTAGTTGTCGCCGACTTCGAATGTTTTTGGCTCTCAATTTGATATTTGTAACAAATAAAATTATACATTTATTAGAAAAAACATCTTTCTTTGTGTCAAGGAATATTTTAAATATACAGATTAAACTATTATGAAATGCATTATATACAGATGTGATTCATTTTAATTTAATTTTGACCATAGGTACAGAATTCATATTACATGAATTTATTTCATCATTCATTTTTTTCATTTGTTAAATTGGTAAAAAAACATTATATGAATTTCGATAAAATACATTTCTATCAAAACACTCACGTCAGATGGTATTGCGGTCTTATTACGACGATAATACGGTATTATGAGGAGTAGGAAGATTGTGATCCCTTTTACCGACGATTTATTGAATTACATGTGATCGCTTTCGTAACACTTTTCTATATGAGGTCATTTATTCATCGAACGTGAGGGAACTATAATTTGGATTATGCGACGAAATGAGAATTTGTACACAGCGGTTTCTCTCTGGCTGGTAATATATATTTTTTTCAATAAAGTTTTAACCAATGCCTATCAATTTTTCGCCTGTTAACAGTTTAATAACAACTTGGTTCAAAGCGTCCTTCTTATAAGAAGAAGACAGCTCTAGTGTTCTCCTTAATAGGAGATTAACCTTAATTCACGATGCTCCAATAATGATTTGTAGAGACACATGTGTTACGTGTTATAGAATTTGTATAGACATAAGTAGGTTAAAGTTAAAGTATGTTAATTATTAATTTTCCACCGAAATTAATATTAAAATTATGAAGAGTTTGTTTGTTTGTTTGAATGAGCTAATCTCAGAGACTACTTTTTCGTTCGAATCAAAAATATATTTTTGTGTTAGATAGTTTTTTTTTATTGAGGCAGGCTGTAGGCTATATTACATCACGCGACGATTCATTGGAGCAAAGCAGTAACCATAAACGCAAGTGAAATACTAAGGGACAGCTAGTTTTATTATAAATGCAGAATTGTTAGCTATGTCGTTTTTCAAAGTCAGTTTAAAAAAATATTAATATACGATATATAAATACCAAAAAACATTAGTAAAGAAACGAAATGTTTGTCTATTTATCTCAGTAATAAATATAAAATATTTCTTACAAAAGATTTTAAGCAAAGTTTCGCAATAAACAACTTTATTTCGCTTCTTAATGTGGGCAATAAATTTATTTATATAAAATAATGGTAAGGCGTTCCGTTCTACGAAGATTGATCACGTTCGCGCGAAATCACGTTTTGATTGTGTTGCATGTTGTTTTTATCTAGAATACTAATATAATATGAATGTGTTTTTTAGTTTTATTTTCTTGTACAAAGTAAATGTAAGAGTAAAATTTTTGGTTTCTAAATTTTTCGGATTTCTGTCTCTGCTGAGTAATTTGAACTATCACCTAATGCTAAAATCTGATAGTTGATTTCTGCTTTTGGTACTAAAACACTACGCTTTAATTGTCAAAAAGTGGCATGTTTTGATAGCAATAGCTAAATAATTAGCCTTATTGTGAGTTATTTTGGCGTTAGTAAGTAAGTTAATTAAATTGTCAAAAAATGAAACAATTCAAATTCTTGCGAAATCTAACTGTGCACAGCATTTGTCCAAAAGGAGATTGATTTTGTTTTCTAGATAAACTGTTTCATAATAAAATAAAAAATAAATAAAAATTAAAAATATTATTTCAGTAACATTTGTCGTTGTACAAACGTATGTACAGTTCTTTTTTATAAGAAATATTGTCCTTACTTCCTTACAGTCTTTACTTATATTATAAATGCGAAAGGAACTCTGTCTGTGTGTTACGCAGTCACGCCTAAACTACCGAACAGATATTTAAACGAATTTTGGTACAAAGATAGTTTAGAGCCTGATATACAGTTATTAACGTGAAAAATTGCTATAAGGGGATGAAAAAGGGGTCAAATAAAATATATATAGGGGTAAAAATCCTACGCAGACGAAGTCACGGCCGCCATCCAATTTTCTATAATTTAAGGTTTTTAACATATGCACTTACTTACAAACTTTCTATTTATAATTTTAGCTTAATACTGTAATGTCGATGTTGTTATCTTTGAATTCCAAAATTTGTAGTTAAATCGTTTTAAATGTAATAAAGTAATTTGTTACTGTAAAAGTTTCAACGCCACAATATAATTTATTTAATTTGACGAGAATTTGTTTAAGTACGTTCAATTTGGAATTTGTTGGTTTTCTCAATAAGCCGATCAGAACTACTTAAATAAAATTAAGTATTGAATTTACATTAAAATGAATGAGTATTTTATTACTTTAGAATTTATTGTGTTTGAATAAATTAACAATGTTTATTCAAGTGAATTATTAAGCTAGGCTCATGTATTAGAATATTTCTAATTTAAAAGTTAAAAATTGGTTGTGAAGTCTACTTGAATAAATAATAATATTAGGGTTTTGAGTTTTTGAATAGTTTTTTTATATCTCAGAAACAAATTCTTAACTTTTAAGTGTCTCCTGCATAATAATACAATCTCTTTTAACAGAGAGTTTGAACAACTTTTATATTTTCGGAAAAAATATACTTATTGTATATTATATGGATGCTGATAAGCAATAATGTGTCAAGCCACACGGACTTTGTCTTGAGAAAATAGCGCCTAAAGATGTCAAAACTATTCTTAATTAATTTATTTGAAGATGTATAAAAAAGAATAATATTTCAAATAGAACATAATCTCAAATAGAATCGCAACAACGTTGTCTTTATAGCTGTCCCTTGCGGTTTCACTCGCGTTTATAGTTACTGCTTCGCTCCTATGAGTCGTAGCGTGATGTAATTTAGCCTATAGCCCTCTTAAATTAATAAGCTATTTAACCCAAAAATAATTTTTCAGTTCGAACCGAAAAGTAGTGATTATCGCGTTTAAACGAACAAACAAACAAACTCTTCAGCTTTATAATATTAGCATAGATTATATTGTTTCAATGTTTTTTTTGCGTATATCCTGTAATAAAAATCATAACATAATCATAAAATAAGTAAAATTTTTGTCTGTACAAAAATAATAATGTTATCTCTAAAGATTTTCTTTCTTACAATAACATTCACTAGGTACTAAGTTCTAAGACTAGGTACTACCTCGGTATTTATAGTACTATCTAACAGGCCTCGACAGACGTTGGTCTACCCAAAAGCCGCGTTACCGAGTTTAATTGTTTATTTAAACAGAAAATTTAATTTCATGAAAAACACACAAACTGCTTAGCAGTTCAGTGACATACCCACAGACTGAAGGAATAATAAAGATTTATATTATAAATGTAAATATTATATGGAGTGAAATACCTATGACATAATTATCACATTATTCGCATAGGTTTTGGTATAACAAGGAGCCAAGAACGATTTATCTTATATTGTACCTATATGACTTAAATATTTGAATAAGAAAACAAAACAGAACAGCTATTCAATAGACACGTTGTCTGGTTTCAGATTTATAGTATATTGCCTGAATTGTTCTCAGAGTCGCCGCGGGAAACGCTTCTTTAGACTCTCCATACATCTAGTATTATTGGAATATATTGTAAAGGCGACAATAACCAGTGATCGATGTATTCTAAAACCTTTGTAATTCGTGTTATATATCACAGTGTAGAGCGATATTCAATAGTGAAGTATAATAGTTATTTTACGTTAAGGTAAAATGTTTATGGGCAATCATTTTCACGTGAAATATGGACATGTGATTTTCAAAACATTCAGAGATTATTTGCCATGCCACATTTTGACAGTTTAAGGGGGGTTTCTAGTACGAAAATCAGAAATCAACTGTCAGATGTTATTATTTTATTCTTTTGTTATATTCACTAGTTTAGTCTTTTGTTATAGTATGGTATATATTTTTTTATTTTTTGGTTGTACTAGACGGTAAACACGCAATGGCGTATAAAAATTAAGACGCGTTCAAATTTTGGGCTCTAACAAGATTGTATGAGATACCAATGAATCCTCAGCTAATTAGGCGCTTAGTCAAAAGCAAAACTAATTTTTTAGAATAATTTATTCACAAGAAGTGAAGGTTTTAATAAATTCATAATAATTAATTGCGATCACGTCAAATTAGTGTATAATAGGCACTTACTGCGGCAGAAGAAGTAATAGCCCGAGGGGGAAATTGTGAAATCTTTACTGAGTTTTAAAGGCTTCGGAATCCTCATGAGAATTCCTAATGCCAACGAGAAGAAAATACATTGTCAGCTCGAGGATTCTGGCGCAAAAATAAAGATTTTAGACTTAAGTCCCGAATCATTGGATTTCGATTCACGCAAAATATCTCTTTGGAAATGTAAAATATTATTTTATCGATAAGATGTTATTTGTTTTCTGAGTAATATTTCTTTATATTTTATCACAATACGAAAAGGGAATAAATGAATTATTTTTTTCAAACAAATCGTTCTTTATAAATAAGACCCAGTTGTTAAAATAGAATTAAACATATAAATTTTGTTCTCAAACTTTCATAATGATTTACATAAGTTATTTTTCATTGCTTTACACTTAAAGGAATTTTCTATCCATTTCCTTTTTTTAACATACACAGTTTTCCAAACTACTAACGACGTATCTGTTACTAGGTTAAAGAGTTGTTTTATATCGCTCCCAATATTAAAACTGACAAATATAATATTCCTATTAACGTGAATTAAATGAATAAATTTATTTAGAAATAAATAACAAGTAAAATAAAAAAATATGACTTAAAATTAGGTGAGTGCCACTCCTTTGCTTGCTGTTATCGTAAAAAAGTATTTAATGATTTAAAAAACGATTAGAATTACATTTCATTATAGCATGTTTATAAGAAACTAGCAGTTTCTCATGGATACGTTCGCGTATATTTTGGAATTTGATAGAAGCGATTAAGAAAACTGGTAAAATGCCAATGTCACCTTTGATTATTTATTTAAGAAATTATTTTTGTCTATATTCATCAGTTGGGGTCGATATTGATACGATGATTTTGGGCTTTATATTTCATTATTATCATCACTTATTACACGTATGTACTTCACATATGTGTAATAAGTTTTAATTAATTATGACCACAGAATAAAATTCTTGTACTAACGTTTTTACCCCTTTTTCACCATTGTAGGGGTAGATTATCAAAAAACTCTTAGTGGATGCCTGTAATAAAAAATGCATCTACTGCCAAAATTTCAAGTACGAGCCCAAGCGGTTTAGGCTCTGCATTGATGAATCAGTCAATCACACATTCAGGACAAGTGATTATATATGTATAGATCGTAAAATATATTATTCTATTATTTTTATTTTCTTATAAAAAGATAAACACAATAATACAAAACGAGTAGCTCGAATGTGAATAATAAAAGTAATGGCGACTAATGGCTGTTACGTACGCGCTTTTATTGAAGGACGCAGATGGTGTTTCCTTTGCATCTGCACTGATTTATGAAAATTGAATAGCATTTTTATACCAATAAACACAAAAAGAGGTCAAGATTGTTATGATGAATTGAATTTGTGCTACTTTTAGTTATACGAGTATTTCGTAATAAATTCAAAACATTATATTTATAAAATAGCGGGATATTTAATCGTAAAATGTATTTCACTTCAAACTGGAGATTGCTTCATGGCGTTGAATAGCATCACTCAAACATTCTTAATGGAAAAATATGACTTGATTTCCTTGGGAGTGATTTTTGATATCGTTAAGTCAAATATTTTTTTAGTCTATAATATTACGTCCGCTACTTACTTTTTCGGTAGAAAGTTATTGATTTATAAATTACTAGTGACCTGCCCAAATAAAAAAAAATGTTAATACCAAACCTCAGAGTATCACCTCCTGGGCTAATCTGAAGATTGGTAAATATTGCATCAAAATCACTTTAGCCATTTTAGATCCTACGAGGGACATATATACATCGCACATTCGAATACGCATCGATTTATATACATAATAGCTTACTAGTCTTTACGACTATGCGTCATAGCGTGATAAAATATAGCCTATAACCTTCACTAATAAACGAGCTATCGAGAGCAAAAGTATTTTTTAAAATCGAATCAGTAGTTACAAAGATAATCCCCTATACACAAACTTACAAATAAATTCTACCTCTATAAAAAATATATAGTACAGATGTGTATAGATTTTTAGAAAGTTATGCAAGTGAAATAAAAAAGTAGATTGAATTTTTCTGATTCGTATATTTCTCCGTCTTCCATTAGATTTGCTTGGCTTCAAAATATTATTTCACTCGAACAAGCGGTACAGAGGCAACTTTTTATTTTTCATTTAATTCGCTAATAAAAGGATCGAGAGAGCAGGTCATTTGTCACAGGATAAAAATCCCCGTTGATAACCAACCTTTGTTTGAAAATAGAGAAAAAAAAATTTGGTAAAACAGGTAAATTTCGATAAGAAAAGAATATTTTATCCTAGGTTTATTTTTCTAAGAGCCATAGTCAGTGTAAGAGTTTATGCCGAAATATCTATAGTTGATATGGATACTGATAAGCAATAATGTGTCAACCCACAAAAAGTTGAATTGGGAGATATTGATCTATATTGATACTGCATCACCTATTTAACATTATTAATAAAAATTGAAGTCATATAAACTAAATAAATACGGAAAAAGGTTTCTTAATTCATTGGTTCGAATTTCAAGTGCATTCCATATTTTGCAATTTATACAATAATCTCAAACATTTAAAAAAGTTTTTATTAGATAATATATTAAATATATCAATCTAATTTTTATTCATTATACTTTTTATCAAAAAATAAAAGAAAAGATGGATATATACTTCTTCAAACATATTTGTTAAGAATAGGTTTGTCATCTTTAGACGTCATTTTCTCAAAATGACGTTCGTGTGGCTTAACACAGTATTCCTTATCAGCATCCATATATTAATACACAAATGTCTTTATGAAGGCTCGATTTTCGAATTCGTTGTGAATTGAAATCGTTTTTCCTAACTCGAATTGTACAAAAGCTAAAAAAATCCGAGTAAAAATAATATTGTTTTAAAATGTATGGCGATTCAAGTAGATATAATATGAACACCAAGAACAAACTAAAAGTAAACTTAAAAATACATTCACTTCACATCGACATTCAGTATGAAATTGTTAAAATACATACATTTGTTCGCAGTTCAAATACTCTTGATTCTATATAACATTACTCGCAGGATCACTTGAGAAATCTTAAGGCACTCCCCAACCTTGATGTCTATTTGTTCAGCTAAGAGCGAGACCGCAGATGGACGGGAGATAGTCACGCGAATGTACGGGTTAATTTTGTGGAACTATTTACAAGAAAGGTTGAAATATCCTCATATATCAGACGGAGGTAAAGTGGAGTTATGTTTGAGGTAAAGTGGAGTTATGTTTTATTAACCAACTGCCTTTGCTCTGGGATTTATTTGTGTCAATATGTATTAACTGTAAGAAAGTCCACTTATTATTATTAAGGCTTGACTTATTCAGTACTTTATCAGTGTTTGCCTTATGTTTATTTTTAGTTCTTTTAAAATAAGACTGTGTATTGTTTTGCTAAGCTGTTATAACAATATAGAAGATAATCGTTTTTTAAAATGTAATACTGAAAATCGTACGTTGTTTGTGTAATACGTATGTGTTTGGCGTCACAAAACTCAATATACGTTTTTTATAGTTATTTTTTCACCACATTTTTCATATTTGTAAGTATTAATAAAAACATAAATGATTTGTGTTATAGTGAATATTACGTATGGATATCTAACCTGTAACTGCATATCATTGGGACTGTAGATTAACCTAACTTACTGAGTGATTGGATGGCATACATGAACGATTGGTATACGGACGTACGAGAAATTCCGTATATAAACCGTAACAGATAACGACTGATGTTTTACATACATAGAAAAATCTCTAACGACATCGCCTTATGGTTATGTCAACCTAGAATCTCAATGGAAGAAAAATTAGTTTTTGATTTTATCCCCTAGTAAATCGAAGATCCATTGCTCTGCTAGTGACAAAATAATCCCTCTTCAACGTTAGGTAGGAACTTTTTCTTATTGACGACGGACGTGAGACTTATCTTCTTAGGCGACACTGGTAATGCGGGAGAGATAGTGGTGAAAAATTCGCAACATAAGTGTGGAATTTACTTTGATATTTTCTAGGATGTTATATCTTATTTATAATTTTTCTTAAAAAAAAAACATACTTACAGTGATCGTTGCTTTAAAGTCTACGCTTTGATTTTTCATGACACGTTGCTTTTTATTATCCGACTGCGCAATGCAAAGGAGGCTAATAAAAAGCAGAGTTTTTTTACCTTTGTGGTACTATTTAGACTACGCGTGAGCCGATTTTGATAAATGTCTCGTCGTCTGATTCGTTATGACAGGCCAAATATTATAGAAAGAAAAAATCATAATGCCCGATTTTGGATGCTAAATGCAGATGGTCTTGTTACGCAGTTAGGTTTTTGATTTTTGAAATGAAGTATTTGTTTAGTGCCTCGTTATAATTTCGTTAATAATAATATGCGCGTAGAATGTAGATAATAATGAAATAAAAGAAGTAGTATATAATTTTCATTTAATTTCGTATTAAAGTTTGGATTGCCGAATCAAGTAGTTATCACGTTCCGCTGAACACATAGCGGCAATCAATCCTATCGTTGGGTTCTGGCGTGGCAATTATAACTGCTCACATACTGCTTAAACGGTAAATAATTATAATAGTTTACTACTCATGAATTATATAATTATATAAGTAAAAATCCATATTTTTACTGAGATGGTACATAATATTTTGGTGATTAATAAAATTAATTCGTTTTAATAGTAGAAAAAAAAATAATAATAATTTATACTCTTTTACAGAACAGTAAAGTCTAAAGGTATATTATTTAATTTGTTTAAAAGTTACGTTTAAATTAGATTATATTGGTATAGGAAATATGTTGATCTCAAAACTATATTTTCGATACTAAATTATGGAAAATGGTCGATCTACGATTATTTCTCCAATACACCCCGTATTGGAGTAAGACAGAACCCTAAAATAATAATAATTAATTAACGTGGTAATGGCGATGCTATTTATTAAGCAATCAGAGTTATTCCTTGATATGAGAGAAATTAATTAACGATATGTTATAATCAGATTAACACTGTTACGGCAATTACGTACTATATTACTTATTAATGAGATGACTTAAAGAATAGGAAATAATATTTTAATTTGAATTTTATGTAATGGTCACAGTAACTTTGTCTATATAGAAGCTTTCATTCCATATTTCACTCCCTTTAAGTTATATTTTTGAGACACATGGTAGCCTTTGTCTTTCTCCAAAGTCCAATCTACTTCTATACTAAGATTCATCAAATTTAGTTTAAAACGGTTCAGGCATGAAAACTTAACAAACAAGGTGACAGATATACATAGAGACGGACGACTAATTTCAGATTTATAGTATTTGTATATTGGAAATTGGAAGTATGGATTGTCGTTTCAATTAAATAAGTTTTACTTCAAAAATAACTCTTAATAAATACACATAACGTATTTTACGTACAATAGGATCATGAGCACTTAGCACCCACCTTGAATCGCATCGAGCATCGACCTCGCAGTCGGCTGTTCCCAGGAGGTCGTCTTAGTTACACGTCTTCATTTAAATCGAGGTTGATATAAGGAACACGGGCTGTGTCGTTCATACACATAAACCTATTCCATAATCACAATTCAAGAAGCTAGAAAATACTGACCGGTCATTTTGAGATCGATAAAAAAATTGGTGTCTCTATGCTGAAACAATAGCGTTACGGTCCCTTGCTTAGCCAATGAAATCGCTTCGATTCTGGTTTAGCGTTTTGTACAGGAAGAACGTTTGTGACATATGTGTAAAACACATCGCAATAGATAGGAGCGGTAGGCTGTTTTATCCTTACATATGTTATTATAATAACGCATTTAGGATTACTTAACATTATTTTTCTATTATTGTAATATTACTATATAGTATGCATTATATTAAAAGACATATATATTTAAATGTAACTTAAAAATATAACTTAAATGCAATAAATTCTAACATAATCAAATAATTCTATTTAAAATAAAAAGAAGAAAGAGAAATTAAAAATAACTGTATTAAGCCTAAGTAACTATCAATGTCACAGTGAGGCAAGGTGCCTAAAACACTGGCAGCATTACCTCTTTGTATGGTCGGACTGATATGCTGGCCAAGGTAGCCAGCTCTTCGGTCACCTGTAGTTGTATTAAATAAAATAAATAAAACCGATATTATTTGAAATATACTTTCACAAGTGTTAAACAAGTAGCTATTGATTTAAATAAATATTATTTCGCAATTTCGTTTATCTTTCGACACGACTAATAGAGTTATTCATAATCGAAAATTTTCAATACATATTGCATATGTAATGTAATAAAAGTAACACATAAAATTAAATTTAAATAAGGTTTAACTGATGAAATGTTGGGTCATAATATCGAAAATTATCAGTCAAGCCTTTGATGATGATTTATCAGTGAGAATTCGTGGTTTGTATTCAATATTATTAATTAATAATAATTTAAAATATAATTTTTGATATTAACGGATATACAAATGCTTTGACGTAATTTAATTTTTAATTAACTTTTTGTCTCTGCAAGAAACACTTGTTGGTACAGTGTTTACTGCAAGTGAAGCGCTAATGGTCAAGTTGGTCGCGGGTTCGTTCTCTGCTCATGACAAACATCTGTCTTATATGGATTTTCGATATGATCTAGGTGTTTGTGTATTGTGTTGTATGTGTTTTTGATCCTCCACATAGACTATTAAATTTGAACCGTCGATTTATTATATTTATTTAAGAACCACGTAAATTGAACACATAAAGTTATTGCTTTGATGTATTTGATTAGAACGTGTCCAGGGTCACCTTAATTTGAAGATAATGAAAAAAAAAATCAGCCAAGTGCGTGTCGGGCCACGCACAATGTAGGGTTCCGTAGTTGTCAGAATTGTCAAGATCGGTCAAGCAATCTTCGAGTACCTATTTTCGTGAAAAAGTTTACGACGAACTGGGAATTTCCTTTTTTGAGTCAGTTTATACAATATACGTACTTACAATTTTAAACCTTTTATTATTATAAAATTATTTTTAAATTCTCTTTAAGAGACTAAAATATTTTTAATGTAAAATGAATGTTTGAGTGTGAATTATACTAACGATTTTGAACTTTATATGTTCGTCGATTATTTATTATTCTAAGACTTGTAAAATATACTTAGCGCCGATAATTTTCCTTCCTGATTAGCGCCTATGAAATCTATGAAGATTTGGTTGAAAACTTCATAAGCGCGATTCACTCGCGACATGTTTTATTGAGATATTGTTTTATACCTTATTTTATATTTTTTTTTAATTTAAACTTACTAAATATTTATTTATTTATTCATTAAAATTCATATATTAATTTAAAATTATTAATATTCACATAATGTGATGCTTTAAAAAGTGAAATATTTATTTTTACTTAGATCATCTATAACTCGATAACCATAAGAACCCACATAGCCGTGATAATTTTCCTTTTAAATTCATTATATGTACCGCTATCGTGAATTTTTTCATATTTTTAGACGCAGCAGTTTAGTGGGTAGAGGGGGGGGGGGGGGGACACTTGACTCTAAGAAAAATTGACACTTCAAAGCTTAATATTTCGGAAACAGTTCGTCGTTTGTAAAAATGATTTTCCCACACCTATAACATTTTTAAAAGACCTATCTAACGATACCCCACAACATGGGATAAATGAGGAAAAAAAATTTTGGTCTCTCTTAACACATAGGGAAGACACCTTGAAAAAATTATTTTTAAGATTTTATTGTACGACTTTCTCGGCGTAATTCATATGTATACTCATACCGAATTACAGCTTTCTGGTATTAAGGGTTTCTGAGTAAAGTCGCGGACAGACAGACAGACAGACAGACAGACAGACGGACATGGCGAAACTATAAGGGTTCCGTCTTAAAAAAAACTTAGAAAAAAAAACTTCAACTTCATGGTACTTTAGTAACTTTATACTATAAGAATAGCCTTGAGTACCTATAATCAAATAAATTTAAAGAATGGTTTTTGAAATGAGTTTACAATTGGCCAAGGAAATATTGTGTATAATATCTATACAAAGAAAATCGTTCGTATAAAATACTTGTTCTGTTTTGTCGGTTAAAATAATATTGCGTAATAAGCCTGTGCTGAAAATCTCTAATACAGTTGTTGTAATGTTGGTTTCGTATTTGCAACTATTCTACTATTCCTTATCATCGAGCCTATGGAGCTACCTTTTGTTAGGTAACAATAGGGCAATCTCGATATATTTCAAAGGAAAGATATCTAAGTGAGGTCTCGAAGGATTTCATTCATTATACATAAATTCAAATATAATATTTGTCACGAAAGATATTTTTTACGCTGGTATCACATCTTCTACCCTTGCCCATTTTAGTTTATTAAATTTTGATGAACCAATAAATTTGTTTGTCATTGCAATTTTTACGAATAAATAATAAAATTTTTATTAAGCCAACAAAACTGTATATTGTTTGAATCGGCCAATTAAGTGTGTCACTATATAATTTAACGTGAAAAAATAATCAAAATGTATTAAGTTAAAAGTTCTATTATATGTATGTATGTTCTATTATATGTATGTTCTATTGTATAAATATAATACATTTATTTGTGCGTATATAAATACTTTAAACGGATTTAAATAGCCATGGTCTGAACACTTACAGCAGTCGTTCTTAAGCCTTTAGTTTTGAGAACCATGGAGTACTAACTGTTCGCAAATAATAAATGAAATTTTTGTAAACATCTTTGAATATAGTAAAAAATTGTTGTTTTAATAATACAAACAGACACTTTAGTGTTATTTATTTGTGTATATTATAAGAATGGTTTTGCGGAACACTTCGGTTGCTTCTAGGGACCACCATGACCAGTGTGTTTTACCGGGATTTTGGTCGTACAAGTAGACGACACAAACAAGACACAAAATACTTTTCTTTCAATATGTAGTAGTCACGAAAATCTAAGAATTAACTTATTTACCATTCATTTCACTTTTTCTTAATTATACAAAATAAGATTGCGTCGCCGAACAGAGTTGAGTGAAATTATTCAAATTTCAGATGGGGAACAATTGTAAGGCGAAGGTGTAGCGTTAATTATTCCTCGCACTTGCTACGCACTCGCTTTAAACTTTACAATGTTAATTGGTTTTGCATTTAACGACTTTCATGAAGTTAAACTTTTGGTGTTACATAAGTTGGACTGGTACGAGTACATGCTTGCGACACCTGCTTTAATTATACACATAGCACCCAACATAAGGAATGCTACTCACTATAAAACGGTTCTGTTTAAAGGTTACGGTGGGAATATGGACGTCTATATTATCAAGGTATTTCGAATATTTTCGATGTGCTACGAAACGATACGTGACGCTGCGAAAACGCATGAAGTATTCGAATGCTTGCATTCTCGTTCTCGTACGATCGTATATGGACTTACCACTCAATTTTGACGTTGAATGGTACGTATAATCGATATGTACATTACCTAAGTACATATCAATTATACGTATCGCACGTACAAACGAGCGTGTGTAGAATATATTATATGCGCAGAAAGAATGCTTAAATGCAATAAAATCGCGGGGCGTATTTGTTCGGTGCATATTGTCTCATATATGTAGGTCCGTACAAACGTTCGCTCCGTGTTCCATGTGCGTTGCCCCTAATTTATGATATTGAAGTTTCAATTGGTATAATTTATTTATGTAGTATTCGCAATATATTTATTGAAAACAGTTTTCAAAATTATACATTGCCTATAATGTAGGTATAGTTTTGATAACTTACTGCATCAATATCGCTTTCCACGTGGATTACAATATTTAGTTACTTAAACGGATAGACAAAAATAACAATGAAAACTCTTGAGGGTGAAACCTTTTTATGTTTTATATAATAACTGTTTACGACGTTTAGATGTCTAGTGTGACAGGTTACATTTAGTTATTAAAATTAAGTCAAAGATAGCGTGAGTTGTGAGCTAAATCGCGCTATCGTTGTGTTGTTTTAGATTTATATGTTTCTTAGATGTTTTCATATTGACTATCTTGAAAAAAAAAAGTGATTTAATTTAAAGAACAAGAGTAGTGATTTTATTATATAAGTACGCAGTTCGATCAATAGTTCGGAGTACAGTGCGGTATTAAACAATAACCTTATTACAATTTTTTTCATAACGCCTGTATAATTTTGTAAAATGCCTTTATGTTTTTAAAGAAGTAAATTAGAATGAAAAGTTTAACCAGAACAAAAATATTGCGTTGCATTTTTAAACTGCTTTTTCGCAAGTTGTAACAAAAAAAATCTACACGCCACCGTCATGGTACTGACCGCGTGTGTTTGGCGTGAATGTAAATTAATGGCCGACTCCAGCGTTAGTTATACCTAAACAGTTAACAAAACTATAAGTTGCAGAAGTTTTCAATGTAATTAGCATTCTCATTCGGTTAGTCGAGCGAAATGTTATATTTAAATAATAGTTTGTTTCAAAATTCATAGTTAGATGGAACATATTTTATCGTATACTAGGGGGTTATGTTGAAACGAATGTTACTCGTACATTTGAAGGCGGCTTGGCGTTTTAGTCTATACTCACATTGTAAATTGGTAAAATTTGGTTTGGTTGTGTTTGTTTATAATCTTTGAAACTACGATTTGATTTCATTTTTTTTCATTGGATGAACCGTTTATTTAGGACGGCTATAGGCTATATTACATCATGCTACGATTAAAAGAAGCGAAGCACTAACCCTTAAGAAGTAGCGGCTAATACTTACAAAACAAAAATGGTTGAAAGTGTCAAAATGTTCTATTCTTTCGGTTTTAACCATTAATTTTTGTTGAATAAATGACAGTAAATATATATTTGAATGAGTAAGAGAAAGTAAAGGTGATTGTTACAAAAATATAATTATTTATTTCTGTAAAAAGTCTATAACATATTCTAATATTGATTGATATTTGTGTTGAAAATTCGTTCCTTACTCAGAGGTGAAGAAAATATCACAAGGAAACCTGTATGTGTCGCCAACCCGTAGAGGAATAGAATGATGGATTAAGTTTATAACCTTATCCTTTATAGGACAGGAGGTCAACAGTGGGATCATTATAATCTGTTACAATACAAGGGATTTCAATTCGTTTTAAAAAGACTAATTGATAACGTACAGCAGAAACTGTAGAAAAAAAAATGTACACGAGTTACAAATGGTAGGTGAATACTAAGCTAGACTTTTTGACAATTTATCCCCTAAGGCGTTTAAATAGGGGATGAAAGTTTGTGTGGAGTTTGTCAGTGTGTCCGATGGGGATTCCCATCTACAGCTGGCAGTATTTACACACAATTTAGTCGCCACTCCATACGAGCATAATTATTAGTAAACTTTGTTTTGTAAATATTTGTTTATTATTTTTAATAACACACGTATGTAGGTAACGCATGCTTAGTATGTACATTAATAAGTAACCGAATCCAAAAATTCACCATATTGGGCTTAAAAAAAAATTATATATATATTCCTATAATCTGGTTACGCTTTTAACAAATTAAATATTTATTTCGTAATTTAAAAGTTTCGAGAAGATTTAGAAAATGCGTTTTTTCTAAATAATTAAGAAGTTCTTAATTTGTACTGAAATAAGAGATTGGAATGAATTCTGTATATTTAATACCTTTATAAAATTATTTATAAATGATTTAAGAGCCGAGATGGTCTAGTGGCTAGAACACGTCGAACCCCTAGCAACGCAGAGTTTTCAAGTACTAAAGTTTAAAAACTGATGATGACCTGAAGATGTTCAGCTCAGCAGTGAATGAAAACATCGTGAGGAACCTTCATGTGCCGGAGAAATTCTGACACATTGTATCCGCCAATCCGCAATGGAGCAGTGTAGTGCATTAAGCACAAAATCACTTCTATCATAGGAGATGAGACCTTTACCCAGAATTTACGGGCTATTATTTTTCTTTACTTCCTATTTAGACTCGAGTAGAAAGTACATATATTCTAAAGTAAATAGAAATAATAATAAAAAAAAATATAGTATATGAAGTTGAAATTTGTATATTACATCGTACATTTAATAAAAGTTGCATTTTTAAATAGTGAAATAAAAAAGTATTTTTAAAAAAAAGAATGTTCTCAATTCGTAGTGTATGTTTTTTAAACAACAAATAGTTTAAATTTCGGAACTTTAAAATGCTGTCATTTCTTAATAGATTTTGCAAGTTTTATTTTTAATTGTTATAGTTATTTTCAGATTGGTATCAAAGATTTCCATCAATATCGGTTCGGTAGTTTAATTTTGATATAAAAAATTACTGGAATAAGTATGGGAACAAAAAAAAATTGTATTTTTTCTTAGTCTTAGTTATAATAACTTCAGTCTTAGTTATAATAAATTAAAATGCTCTTAAATAAGATTTTCAAAAATATAGTAAAATAACTTTTTGTTATTAAAAAACATTTCTAAACCTAATCAAAAACATTTTACTGATTCAACCCAAAATGTAAACACTTTGTTTTTTTTTTTTTTTTTTATTTAAGAAGAAATATCACTAGTGGAATTAAGGATCTTGAAACAAGATTGAATGTTCTATATCAACACAACGAGTAACATCAACATAATTGCTTATTATATTTCACAAATAATAGGGTAGCACAATCGAGTTTTGTCAGATTTAATCAAAATTAACTGCCGAGTGGTTGTAATCACCGACTAAATGGGCTGTAATCACCGAGGCTGGCCGCATATATTATTCGTATTTGTTCCGAAACAGGACACTTGTCTAATCAGGGGATAATATATGAAACTTGAATTACATTAAAATTCTGCCAAATATATAATGGACTTTTTGTTTTAGTGCTATTTATCATGACCGCTATAAATTGTTACGTTCAATTCTAAAATGAATAGATGATAAAAAATAGTAAGAAAAACGTGCTATTTTTCAAATAAGCTAAAACGCTGTTTTTAAAATATACTCACACTGATCAGTCACGTCACCTATCTGTGAAGAAACAAATGAACTTTAGAGTTAGCCCATCTCTCATAATTTTCAGATTACTAACCTTTCCGAATGAATAACTTTGTGTAATAAGCCTATATTATTTATCTTTGTTTTTTTTTTTTATCGTTATAATTTTCCGGGAATTGGAATTTCATATAATATGTATACTTATAGTAAAAATCCTTAACAAGTAGTAGAAACCGGCCAAGCGCGAAACGGGGTGTTTGTAATTCGCAATCCTCGGTGCGTGAGATCTCGTTTACCGGTTTATTAAGAAAAGACTAAAGGTTCAGTCAGAGTTTTATCTCGACGGCTTAAAGATTTATGTCTGTATGGCCAGTGAACGTAGTAATGTGTAATACGTGACGCATTTCTACAAGAGGGTTCGGTTTGATGTGAGAGAGTTATTAAATGTTACGATCGGCCATACATCATGCACAACGTTGAAGTGATTTTTATGTTATTTTACTTTACATAAACTTATATTAGTAGTTTTTTCTTTTAATATCCCTTAGATACGTTATGACGTGGAAGGATTTAGTAATATTTTTCATATTTGTATAATGGATGATAAACAGCTTATATAAGAAAGCGAAAAAATGCTCTCCGGATTATTAAATACAATTTCTATCTATAATAAAATTATAAAGAGAGCGATTTTTTATATATTCAATAATTAAAATATTATACTAAACGATTAAAGGTTTATGACGACTTTATATATGTATTATTATAAAACAAAACCTACAACCCGAGCGAAGCCGCAAGCAAAACCTAGTAACTTATAAAAGGGTGTTCGTGGAAAACAATTTATACACATTCTTGGAATTAAAGAATACGATTTTAATGCTTATATTAGATTTCGATAGTTTTGCCAATAATAAGTGTAACAAGTGACCCATAGAAAAGACGCGTGAACCACGATCACGCCATCATATCGCGTTAGGTGTCAAGCTGGGGACTCTTGCGTCGTTGCAAGCACATTCTTGCTCGGACCGTCGGAGCGTGCGTACATACCTTGTTTTTTAAATTAAATTTACTTTATCTTTAAATGTAAGTGTATTAACTTAATTATTTTTATTTTTTATAATTTTGGAATATAAGTTTTGAGTTGGTTTTGTATTTTTTTAAATTAATTTCACTTCTGGTCGATAATACAAGTTAATTGTGTATATTTTACAGTTTCCATTCAAAGCTTTTTTTTGCAATATAAAATATTGGACTTAATGTCGTTTTGGAATAGTCATTTCTTAAGAAATCTTATAATTTTCTACATTCCGATTATTCTTGTACAAAAGGACTGTGCATTTAATTTAACACTATTCATTTAACACATTTCACTGTATGTAATTATGTATATACTTTAAGTCACATTGAGGATACCTGTGCATAACACAAAGTTTTTCAAAATGTCCTTTACCGTACAGGCTATCCAATTGTGGAATGCTTTACCCATTAACATTAAGCAAGCGCAAACACTATTGTATTTTAAGAGGTTGGTAAAAGAGCACTATCTGGCTATGGAAACTTAGTCACTATATGTTCTTTTATAGTATTTATGTTTTATTTGTTAATCTTATTTTGTTTTTTTACTTACCGTGATTTATTTAACTTTTGTGTTTACATAATTAAAGTAACGTAAATATTTGAGACGACTTATACATATATTATTATATTCATTTATAGTTATATGTGTAATTGTTCATTTATATTTATTAGTATATATATATATATATATATATATATATATATATATATATATATATATGTCTATTTATATATGTATTAGTGTATATATAAGACACCACTGTTAGGAATATATCATAAAAGTAAATAATACTGTATTTTGTCTATGGTAGCTCGTTGATCAGTTAGTTATTATTATATATCGGCAGTACGCACCCTCCCTCTCTCTAGGATAGATTGCTCGTCTTTACTCTCAGAAATATATTCATAATTACGAATAAACTAGTAACTAGAACCCCAGAGATAACTTAACAACCACCTACCTTTCCGCTGCACAATTTCCCCAAATCAAAGGTTGTCTGGCAGAAATCGCTACTTAGCGATAAGACCGCCTTTTTGTACATTTTAATTTATTATTTTGGTCCGTGTAATATTTACTGTTTGTGTTGTACAATAAAGTATATTCTATCTATCTATCTATCTATGTTGGCTTTTTGTTGAGTTTTAATCTTGCATACTTTTTTATCTGCAGTTCAAGAATAAGGTTTTTTGAAAGTAATACCTACGTTCAAAAAACCTTCGGTTATAATTGATTTTAACATTATGAGGTGCCATATTTTTGCTAAAAAACAATATTTTATTTAACTTTAAGAGATTTGGTTATTTTTCTATAAGTGTTGTTTTAGATAAAAACAGGGTAATAAATAAAATAGTTTTTACGCATATATTATTCGCTTCCTGTTTTCTTCATCCACTTTTATACAGCCAGCGAAGTAAGACACAATCATTTGACTAGTTTTACGAATGTTTTTCCTGTTTCGTAGAATCGCAAGATGTTAATCTTCCTGTGAAAGATTACGGACGTCATTTAAAGTGAGAGAAACTGTAAAGCGTAGAATAAGACGAAATGAACGAATGTACCTATTCAGTTCTACCGGTATAATGTTTTATGTTGTAGAATTAAATACTAAGAATATTTGATCCTTTAATTAAATAATATATTTTAAGCAGTAAAGCCATTTATAATTGGATGGCATGGTTATAAACATAAGTACATGGTTGCTACAAGCTGTTCTACTGTGGGACAAGTGTCCCACAGTAGAACAGCTGTAACAGTGAGATACTTGTTTTAATAAGCAAATAATAAATCCAAAATACAAGGTGTAAGAGTGGGCATGTCTTTACCGCGATTGCAAAATCGATATTTAGAAGTAAAAAAAATCTTTTTTTTTTTTAATTATGATTATAAATGGTAATCCTACACGTATGTATATCTATACGAGCCTACAGAATTCTACGTTTCCTTGGAAACATGGCCCAACCGCAATGGAGAGCATATTGGTGTATATTTTTTTTTTCCGACATTTCGACAGACTTGCATCCGTCGTGAATTTAGCTTGTGACTAAGATATATCCGTTGCACTTGACCCGTTATTTATAATATGAATGATATACATAAATGTCGAAATTCTAAAATATACAAAATGGTATATCATCAATTTCAAATATATATGTAAAATTATTTTCTTATTACAACTTGTATTTATTCATTTAAAAATATACATAATTATTGGTATACTTTTTTCTTTTTGAACGTCGCATTCAATGTCCTTTATTTATATATTTATTTATAAGCTTATACAATTCTGTAGTATCAAACATTGGAGCTTCACGGATTATTATAGGAAATAGTATTTCACTTGTATAAACCGACAAAGTTAGAGAGGGTTTAGAGAGGAATTTTTCACACATTTGCTATGTTTTTTTTTTGGGTTTATGACACTAGTTATAATTTATTATACTTTAATACGTTTACGTTGTAGCTTTACTGGACTAGACTCATTTACCCCAGTAAGAGAGGGCGTAGTAACTATACCTATGCAATGTAGTTTTATACGACATCATAGTACAACTAAAGGGGACTCAATTTTAAAAATAAATCTAATTAAATTTGAAGTCACTTCAAAAACATAAACTTCCAACCTCCGCTTTACTCCCGTAGTCTTCTCACTAAGGAATTTACCAGCCAAATTTTAATTTTGGAAGTGTTATAGCGTCTGAGATTTCATGACTAATCAGTGAGAGGTATTTCGCTTTTATTTATATAGAGATTCTTAGCACATTATTACTTTAAGTGTTCAATATGCGACAAGATGCCAGTAAAAATAGGGTGAAAGTAACGATATGCGTAAGTACAGTCGTTTAAAGTGCGCTAACAACATTGGGAACGTTGTACCTACTTCTGAGCGCGCTTTCTTTTCATACATTCAACGACCCATTAGCAGTCTATACGCGAATCATAATTGCCGGTTTATGGTATGCAATGATGCTAAGCGGCTATTAAGATAGGGGAATGCTACTGTTTATGTGCTAGCAAGAACATCCTATTTTCATTATTTATTCCTTTAGAGGCGGATTTGGATTGTCTTTTAAATTAATAAGAGATATTAGGTAGTTGTTTGTTGTTCATTGTTCAAGTTGTGTTTAAGTTTTATTGTAAGGTGTTTTTATGCTGTTTATGTATTTTTCTCTGTTAGTAAAATTAATTCTTAAGGTTTTTTTGTATATATTTCATCTTTATTATAATTGAATACCCCTTTTTACGAAAATTGCGCAGATGGAGGAGTAAGAAATGAAGCACACTTATAGTTTATATAAAGAAAGAGTGTAAAATGCTAATATAATTTTTTTAATTCTGCATAAAAATACATTATATCATTAAAAAATACACACACTACCATGTATTTGACACACACATGCTTATGCTCTTTTGGTTATTTTTAAAGTGTAAATTTAATGAACTACGATAGAGTTTCGAACGCTAGGGGACGACTAGTTTTTTTTTAAATAAATGTTTAATATTGGACATAAAGTAAAAGTCCATTATTATTTAATGTCAATTAAAATCGGTATCGATAAAACAAAAATAAAAAGAACCTAAAATAGTTAAACGTTAAACTTTGAAAACGCTAGAGCTGCTTTTTAGATAAAACTGAGAAAACCTTGCATTTTACGCCGTGGAATTGCATTTAACCGGGAATAGAGATTATTTCAGTTTGCGCAAAACGAATTGCCTGCAATCGGACATTAATCTATTAATACATTACAAATTTAATTAAATTAAATTTTATCTTTTCTTTATCTTACTACTGATATAAATGCGAAAGTTTGTAATGTAGAATGACTGTTTTTGATTATAACGCAAAAATTGCGGAAAAGACCTTCTCCGTATACAAAAATTTGTTATACATTTTATCAACTCCCGATTCAAAAAGAGTATTTGTGTAACTGTTTTTCAGTCTGTGGTATTGTAGGTCCCTAGCTAATAAAACAATTTTGATGCTGTTTTTTTTAATTGATTCGTTTTTACACAGTTTCGCCTTAGCTTTCATGTATATTTGTTAATTATTGCACAAAAAATCTGTAGTTACTATAAAGAAAATAAATTCAATTACTTTACGGTATTAGCATTAACTCAGAAAATTTTGGCATAGCTACTACAGTCTAGAGTCAACAAAATCTTCCTTTGCGAGCCAAATTATTACTCATTTACTTTAAGGATTAAAACTGCGTCATTTAGAAGGTTCAACATTGATAAATGCGTCGCCGGCTGTTTAATTACATAAATTAAACGCAAAATTTGAAGAATTCAAATGCATTTTAAGCAACTTGTAGAATTAAAATGAAGATAATGTACGCTGATATGCAATACTGTGTCAAGCCACGCGGACTTCATTTTGAGAAAATGGCGCCTAAAGATATCAAACCTATTCTTAATAAATTCTGTTTGATGAAGTACATATCCATCTTTTCTTTACTATTTTGATAAAAATAGAATTAACTAAAAGCAGATCGGCTAGTAAAGTGTTTTATCTAATAATAAGTTTTTCAAATCTAAGAGATGATTGCATAATCAAAAATATGGAACACTCTTCAATATTCTAAACTTTAGACTAAGAAATTTTTTTCCGGACTTCTTTAGTTTAGATGACCTAATTTTTTTTTTTGAATAATGTTAAATACGAAATGCAGTATCAGAATACATCAACATCTCTAAAATTCACTTTTTGTGGGTTGACACATATTTACTTAGCAGCATCCAAATTATTATTGGTAGTTTATAAAAAAAGAGAAAATTAACCTTTTAGTATGATTGTATACCTATCGTTATATTGTTATTATATTTTACCAGTCTAAAGTAAGTTTTACATTTATCTACTATACTTGTAGCAATACAGAAAGCCAAAGTTGTTTGATTGAACGCGCTAATTTAAGGATTTATATGATTTGAAAAAATATTTTTTATTGGTTAGATAGTCCGTTCATTGGGGAAAGTCATAAAGTAACATCAGTAGAATATCCATAAACTGTAGATAAGTGCTGAAAAACGTTGGTGAAATTTCAATTCACAGTTACTTTCAAATAAGAACCTTGAAGATACCAATTGTAATTAAAGATTGCGAAGAAGACAGAACGAAAATGTAATTTTACGGACTTCACAAGTAATTTAGCTTTAGGAATTTATTCCGTGGAATAGTTATCTTAATAAGAAGTTCAGCAACCATTGAGTGGGAACTGCATGGATAAAAAGGACGGATTTGCGGGCAACTTCGTCGCCTGGCTTGAAGCCAACATTTGGGAGCAGTACCGACTCTTCATAATTAAGATTTCCCCGTCAACCGATATTATAATATATTAAAAATTATTTTCTGTATTTCATTATTGAAAATATGATTTTATTAAATAAATTCGATCTTGTATTTACAATTCCTTTTGAAATAAAGATCCTTTTACCAAATGAATGTCACTTTTCAATGACGATCGTACGTATATATCGACCCTGATAAGCAATACTGTGTCAAGCCACACGAAAGATGTACATATATATTCATCTTTGCTTTATATTATGATAAAAGGTATAATGAATTCAATTAAAAGTAAAGTAAATAAAATAGATTTTGGTGATTACTAACTGTAAGCAACTATTTTAAATCTCAATAACTGACGTACGTATAACGTTCATGGAAACCATTATCCTTTTCGTGATTATAATTTCCTGTAGCTTCCTTCCAAGCAGGCAATGTCGCGCGCGCATAAGTCCCCTACTTATGCAAACATATGTATGGTACATTTTTAAGCAGGTGAGTTTGTTTTTATTTTTAATATTTGTTGTGTTTTTTATTACCACCATGTATGTTGTTGAATAAATATTTCTCCATAAATATCTTTACAGGTTTAATCATGCTTTCTTTTTAGTTTTAAGTGATCTTGCAATTTAAAAATAATAAATATATTAATTATAACTAACAGTTGTTAATGATCCTGACAAAAATGCGTAAAAAATACACGATTTTTATTTGTACGTCAGTGATAAACTAACACATCAATGGTTTAGGGTTAAACGAATAAAAAAAAATTAAATTTTCATTTATATTATACCGAAATTTTCTAATAAATAGTTCGAGAATTATATATACTTATTACTACAATTGTCTGACAAATATTAAAAGATGTGATGCAAATAATTTTAACTTTTGTGAACTTGATATTATGAATATCCATTTGAGATACATGGAGAATGCATTATTAGTATTATAACACCTTACAGTTTGTTGGATTTGGATTCAAAATTTTAATAAGTGAGTCCCAGGCGCTAGAATTTCTCCAACTATCTTTTCTATTGAAGTGCGAGTATTTTTGAATTTCAATATTCTCGCGTATTATTCTAGGTATCTGTTTTCTCTTGAGATTATTTGTGGTTTATCAGAGCGAATAAAATACTTGGATTTATCTAGAGCATGTTAACAAGCTGCAGAGTTAAAGAAACGCCTGTTTTTTAAATTTCCTAGGTATATTATGTTCCTTAGCCCTACCGATGCTTCTCCTTTTTTAGGCCTATGTAATAACTCACATTCACATTCGCTCCGTGACAATTTTTGTGAAGTGTTTAAAATAACGTTACAATATGATTAAAATATTCATAATAAATTTTGAATACTATTTTAATTCGCTGAATTTTTTTTCAATGATCAAACGTTTTTAAATATGTTTATGTACACAACGGTTACAAATTATTCATTTCTAAATATTTAATTTTGTTGATTTCACATAAAGCATGGGTTTATATGAAGTCGATAACACGATCATTATCAATGCACTAGCTGTACCCCATGATTTCACCCACGTTAATTTGAGGGAAAATTATATTTATATAATTTTTAGCTTTTTTCCTTGAATCGGATATTTTTCACTATTCCATTTTTAGTTTATTAATTAAAATAAATAAAAGTTTAAAGTCCTTATAACAATACATATCTGTGACTGAAAGTTCCGTCAAAATCGATCTAGCTGTTTCAGAGATTAGCCGGAAAAAACAGAAAGACAGAAAATAAAAAGGAAAAATAAAAATTGTGTTTTTGGTTTAAGTACGGTGTATAGTTTCAAGTGAAATTACAAATAGATACTTTAATTTTATTAATTTTTATAGATTATTAACTTTTTATTGCAATATTCATTTATATATATAAATTTGTTTGTAGGTATGATACAAAATTTTGTCAAAAGCATAAAAATATTAGCTAAACATTGAGAAAATATATAATGGTTTTTCTTTCAACAGTACTATGGTATGTATATATGTAAACCAGTAGTTCCTCGCGGCTTAGCTCGCGTATGGTTTAGAATTTAACAGAAGCGATGCCGAAAACTGGTAAAATAACAGCCTTTAAGGAATTTAACTACTAAACATGTAGAATAAATATTCAATGTACACTGATTTATTTTCACTTTTAATCTTTCAAGAAATTATTTTCCTCTATACAAACTACCCCATTGCATCTCTGTTTGTCGGGGTTGGTATTGATACAATGATATTCTGTTTTATATTTTATTATTAGCATCAAGAAATGTGTGTTTTAAGTAAATATGATTACGGGATAACATTTTGCATAAAACGTTTTACCCCTTTGCACCCTTTCAAGGGTGAAAAATTGAAGTATTCTTTTTTAATTCATCCCTTTGTTGTGATGGAAATACGCTATAAAAAAATAAGCTAATTAAATGTACTAACGAAATTTGACCGTTCTAGAATTTAAAATCCTAGGATCTCTATAAGGGATTATTTTAAAATTCTAGAAATAAAAAATAATACATGTATGTATTTAGTTATACATCTTGAATAGTATTTGTGTTAAATTTAAGGATTATATATATTAATAGGCTACAAAAAACATTTTCGTACAAACTTCACAACCCCTTTTGTTTTGTTTTTTTTTTTAATATTTCTAACTATCATTCAGAAGTATGTGTATAAATTTTCAAATTGATACGACAACGGAATAAGATTTTTCATATAAACTTTTTTAACACTTTTCACCCTTTTAGGGGTGAGTTATTAAAAAACCCTTTCTTAGTGGATGCGTACAAGGTAAAAGGCATCTACTGCCAAGTTTGTAGCACAAGCGATTTAGGCTCTGCGTTGATGAATTAGTCCGACAGTCAGTCAAGACAAGTCTATATGCAACAACACATTTTATATGCATAGATGATTGCAAAAAATATTGTATATGTATAGATGAATGCAACAAAATATTTTTGATGTTGTTGAAAGTTTTGTGGCTTATTTTAAGTGATACACTGTAACCGCGCTCTGGGTTTTAAAATAAATATTTTTAGTGAAATATTGGAAGAAGATTTTCATAAGCTGCACTTCGTCTCGTGGATTACAGTTTCCCTATAGTACCTGGAGTGTCTTTCCGTGCAATTTTAGATTTTATTCAAGCCGTATATTTCAATTTTTATAACGTGTCGTTTTAATTTCTGTATAGTTTATCGTTTGGGAAGAAAAATATAGGATATTTTTTATTACTTAACATGTTTTTTTTTCTTTTACTTTCGCTATGGGGTATAACACGAAACAATTTAGGACAGACAAAGAAATTTTAATTAACTAATAAAGTATTTAAATCATTGTGGCTAAATTTATATTCAATTACACCTTTAAGATGTAATAATTATTTGAACTTCCAGAGACTAACACCAGCTAAACATAATTTAAAAAGGTTTAAAAAATAAATCGCAATTAATTTTATATTAAAAACTCAAACAAAACCAATATTTTACGTTACGTTCCGTTGATTTTTTCTCCTCAAGAGACACTAAGTTCACATAAAGCTCCGCATCAAAAGCTTCAGACTTAATTAGAAAGAAACGAATTCGGAAAGTATTATAAAAGTATAATGGAAAGGACGTCCGTCAAACGAAGTGGAACTGAAACCTACAAAGTGCCGAAAGCAATTAATTTACGACACAGACTAAATTTTCCACAATAATAAACGAACCGCGAAAACTACCGTAATACCAATTACAAACTTATTGTATATTATGAATAAAAAATTAATTAATCTAACACTAATAATAATAAAATTAAAAAAAAAACCGACATAATTTTTTTTTTACAAAAGTATTGAAAAGAGCTCATTATCTTGAAATGACTAAACAGATTTTGGTAGAACATGTCTAAAACCATTGCTAGAAAACCTCTTTCAAATAAAAAAAAACTGCATTAAAAATCGATTTACCCGTTTAGGAGTTACGGTGCTAATGACAGACACACATAGCAGTCAAACTTATAACACCCCTCTTTGTGTCGGGGGTTAAAAAGTTCTGATTAACAAATAAATAACACTTGTAAACACTGAAAGATATAAAATTAACCTTATTACCGTTAGCGGTCCGGAAATATAACACATCACAGATTTATTTAATTGAGGTAATTGTAGTTTTACACTTAAAACAGAAATGAATCATCATACTTGGGTAACATATTACATAATATAATTGAGTCAGATATGCACAGTCGACTTAATTAGCTGTGTTGTTTGACTATCGCGGCTAATTAATTGAATATAAAGCATATTAAACGTTAATTATACTGTTATAATCTGTAATTGATCAATACCTATACTTGATATTGATACCAATTTTTAGTGAGTGTGTGATACAGTCTCTGTTGAGACAGCCCACATACGAGCTTCAGTCACTGAGCTAGCTAGGCTCTACTATAGTGACTTTTTTGTTTTTTCTTTCGTATTTGATGTAGCAAAATATACCAAATCCTTAATCTCATAACTTAATATCCATTGAGTATAAATATTTATACATTCCTTGTCCTGATTGACTGATTGATCAACGTAGAGACTAAACCACCGAGGCTACAAATTTGAAAATTTTGCAGGTAATTTATTTTGTAAATATCCACTAAGAAAAGAATTTTCAAAATTTCATCCTTTATGAGTTAAAATAAGGGCGGAATTTATATATATGGAAGTCACTGATTTGTTAAAGTAAGAAAAACGAAATTCAATTTGGCTACTTTTTCGTAGAAATAAATGCACATGTACATCGGCGTTTTTCAAAAGTTTATCCCTTAGAGGATGAATAAGGGGTTGTAAATCTGTATGTGACGGCCGGGCGAAGCCGATGCAGTCCGGTAGTCAGCTATAAAATATCACAAATAGAGTGGGTAATAACCAATACCAATAAAGTTTAACCAATGTGACGACTACTGAAATTTCACGTGGCTGCATACTGAAATGATTAAGTTCTATATTGTTAAGTAAATAAGTGATTATAATGCATTAAAAATATTTAATTTTGCATTGGTAGGTAAATAATAAACCGTTTCAGGTTGTTGCAATATAAACCTTGTCCTCTCATTCAATATGAAGTTTTGAACTGGAAGAGCTGTGATGCGCAAAGCAAACTAACTTTCTAGGATGGTCTAATTTTAAATATCCACGTCTCTTGTGGTTCTAAAACATTCAAATCAAATTAGTATCTGAATCCCTTTGACGCAGTTTGGGTTTAATCAAATTTCATAAGACGTAGCAGTAATTAGTTGCTAACGAAACGACCTACTTCTTGGTTAGCTTTTAATCTATTTTACTTTCACTATTAATTAATTATGGTTTAATGCGTCACGACGTCACTCTTGTATTTAACTGACTATGTTCTATAACATGTGATTTGAATATTAAGTTTTCATTCGCTAAGCATTTCTACATAGATACAACACTCAGTTAACATTATATTAGAGTCAACAGTCCTTTTGCTAGTTTTTGATCATTTTTAATCGAACATTCTACATTGAAAGTTATTTCGTAAAATAAAAATATTAAGATTATTTTATTACCTATTCTTAGCAACTTTGCAAGTACTTCGGTTTGGACAAGAAGTAGTTTCGGTGATTATCCCGATAAATTGTGAAACTTCCTTTATAAGATTTTAGATATTTTATTTTATTTAATTTTCTTAGCATATGAAAAACCAAAATCAATGTTTTCTATATTTCTAAATGTTTATATGTTATATGAGAACGGCGGGACCGTTTCATGATAGATCTATGAATGGTTGTGCCCATATCCTTTTTTATCTATAATATTGTTATGATAATGAAACTCTAACAAAACCGCCTGTGTCGTACATGAAATATGTTAGAAAAGATAATTCGAGACCATCATTGTTAGAAAAGACTATCAACGCACCCAAAAAATATTTGTGGGCTGTGAGCTAACTTCAGGTTTCTCCACAATTTCGCAGATATCATATGCGAAGCGCATAAATTTGACTCTATTCAAAACCAAACTTCTAAACCAATTTTGATAAAAATTCTATGGAATCAAACTGAAAATATACCTTTTCAAATTAATAATATTTATAATATCATTAAATTAATAATTAAAAACGCGTGAAGCGTTCTGTAAGCGTTTATGACTTTGAATTCATTTAGACTACATATTATATTCTATATTTTAAACTTTCGCGATTTATACTATTCATATTTAATATAACGGGTCTTATCGCGATAACTAATGGTAGTAATACCTTTTTATTGCCTATTATATTAAATGAAATATGAATACATATTATATTCTTTTATTAACCATGTTATGAATATGAATTCAATAGTTTTCGTTACGTAAATATCAGTGGCTTAGTAAATTCACAATGTTTTTGTCGAAGCCGAGGCAAAGTTACAGATTGCGCTCTACCATGCATATGCATGCAGAGACTGGCACGAGGCGCGTCGAGCTTGTCTATTCAATAGACAAATCCCAGTAAAAAATGCTGCATGTTGGTTACAAACACTTTTGTATAAAATACCCAGATTTATATAAAACAATCTGTTATTTTTGCGAATATTTCATATAGAACTTGACAAAAATGGTCAACAACAAATAAACGTATAGCACTGTACTTAAAACATCACACGAATTAAATTAATATTTTAACTACTCTATATCACTGATAATTGGATGCTGATAAGCAATGCTGTGTCAAGCCACACGGACTTCATTTTGAGAAAATGGTGTCTAAAGATGTCAAACCTATTTTTAACAAATATGTTTGAAGAAGTATATATCCATCTTTTATTTTACTTTTTAATAAAAGGTGTAATTAATTTAAATCAGATTGATACATTTAACATATTATCTAATAAATAGTTATTGAAATATTTGAGATTATTGTATAAATTGTAAAAAATGGAACGCACATAAAATTCGAACCAATTAATTAAGAAAGTTTTTTCCGTACTTATTTAATTTATATGTCTACAATTTATTGAATAATGTTAAGTAGGTGATGCAGTATCAAAATACATCAATATCTGCGAATTTGACATTTTGTGAGTTGACACATTATTGCTTACCGGCATCCAATTGTTTGTTTGATTGACCTGTCTTAATGAGTACCATTCTTATTTACGATTATAAATATTATTAATCGTTAAATAGCCCATTCAATAAAAAGGTTAAAGGTGATGAGACACATTATAGTACAACTCTGTTGAGTTCTGACCATGAATGTCAAGCAACCTGGCAATTTACATTTGTAAAGGTACATTTGGAATAGATATGAAAAACACTACGAAGTAGTAATGTAATATTGCAAAATTCATATATGATAGCGTTTAATGGAAAAAACACTGGTTTATACTATTTTCATAGTCTTGTACTAAGACAAGGTTATTATTTTGTGGAATTACGTCGATGTTTGTTAAAGCTGTTTTTTTTAAAGAAGCTATTATTATAACATGGACTGTTAAAATTAGGTATAGCTATACTATTATTGTCGCTTAAGCTTTAACGTAAGTCATAGTTTAACATAGACAACATTTTAAATACTACAAAATTATAAAATATTAAATGGATCACTTGGGATCTAAATTAATTATATTTATAATTGATTTATAATAGTGTATATGTAATATTCAGGAGTCTTTTTTGTTTTTCTATACGCTGCTGCTTTTTACTTATAAAATTTTTATTTAAGTAACGTTATTAAAAAAAAATCTTGAAAATTGCTCTCTGGTCGTGTCATAGTTTATATGTATAATATAAAAAACAATACTCAAGTCGATACTCAAGGAAAATTTAATTAAAACAAAATAGTTATTTTTATCGAATCGTACGGATTTCACAGTTACCTTATAGTATCTTGGTAAAGGTAAAACAAAGGAATTTCTTGCATCAAAATACGAATTTATGTGTTGGGCTACTCTCGGGAAGTCATAAAGTTCACTTAGTATTTAGTACTTCGTTATTTCTGCTTGAAAGTCATGTGTAGCGTTGAAAATATTACAAGCTTTAGTTTAGTGCGGGCGACTTAGTTGCATGAAGTATACAAATGATTACTGTACAAATATTTAGAGAACATTGTTTTTCTGGTTAAGGTCAAAATAATAATAATAATAAGCCCCCCGAAACCCAACCACACCTTCTGATTGAACTTCTATTCACGTGGGGGGCGGACACACGATAATTAAAGTTACTGGCGTGACGAACGTGGCATTGGTAACCCATTGAGTATGGAGACGCGTAGCAAGAAGAAACGTATAGGACCGCTACCCGGGGGCGATCGCCGGGGCACACCTGGAGCTGGCGCTGGGTGTCACAGCATGCAAATCGCCAGCGGTGAGGAGTTGAGCAGGCGGGCTTCTCCCGACAAATCACACACTACAGCCGGTCGCTGTGAGTTGAACAGGCGGGCTCACGACGTTATTGCTACAGCCGCTACCGATGACGAAATAAACAGACTGACCGACAGAGCAAGTAGCCCAATCAAACCATATAGCCCTAGCACCACATCATATACACCTTCCATCCGATCATCACCGTCCACTATTAATTTATGTACCGAACCGACACTTACCATCCTTGAATGCTGCGCGGCAAGAGACTGCCTTTTTACCTGCGTCCACCAAGATTGGAAAACCTAGAGTTCGCATGAAATGAAGCAAAGAGGTAAACTCATTTATCATGCGAACTTACTATTACATCACTAACTTAGAGAGTGACATGACGACATACAGACTGCTACAATGTAACATATCTTTATAAACGCACACACGCACGCACACACACACACGCGCACACTAACACACACACACACACACACACACACACACACACACACACACACACACACACACACACACACACACACACACACACACACACACACACACACACACACACACACTACATGCTGCATTCACTAGACTTCGGTCTGTGAATGTAGTTTATACCAGCCAAATAGCTGAGAAAAAGTGAAATACATGAAAATAATAATAATGTAAATATGATATAATTCCTCAACTTGAAGCCCTAGCTACCGGTGGCCTGGCTCACCACCGGTGGACAGCTATTTTTTATATTTTTCAATATATTTTTTTTTATATTATGTATACAAAATGTATTTAAAAATGTAGAAAATATACTAATATTATCAATGCGAAAGTAATTCTGTCTTTGTGTTACGCAAACACGACTAAATTACTGAACGGATTTGGACGAAATTTGTTACAGACATAGCCTAGAGCTTAAGAAAGGACATTGGCTATTTTTAAGCCCGAAAAAAATGCACGTTGCCTGTGGCAATGCGATGTAAATAGGAACGCGATATAATCGAATTTCAGTAAAATAACACTAACCAGTGCAGTACGTTAAACGTTACAATTTTAGTATAATTAAACTCAAATAGAAAATTAATTCAACTCCAATATTTTTTTTAATTTCCGCATCTTCTCGCTCAGTACTAACCGAAAATGCAATTTACTTACAAATAGTGCTACAGCTGTATGAACATTCTGCATGTTCTTACGTACTGTGTACGGAAATCGACCAATTTCCATACAACAGTAATATCCTTCACTAACTTTAAGCTCTAAGCCAGACCTACTTATAACCTCGTCTAGGTTAGTATTGCTAAGTATTAATAAAAGGGGATGATAAGTAATTTTTGGTGCTATCGATACTAATAAATAAAATGGAAGTGTCTATTTGTATTTTCAATTTATCAGCTTTTAATTAAATGTACATATATAAAAGTATATATTATAAGCCGAGATGGCCTAGTGGTTAGAACACGTCGTTCTCAACTGATGATCGCGGTTCAAACCCCGGCTAGCACTGCTGGTTTTTCAAGTGCTAAATTTGTGTTTAAATTCATCTCGAGCTCGGCGGTGAAGGAAAACATCGTGAGGAAACCTGCATGTGCCGGGAGAAATTCTGACACATGTATATCCGCCAACCCGCAGTTTAGCAGCGTTGTGAATAAACCTTTACCTTAATAGAAAAGTAGGAGGCCTTACCCAGCAGTGGGACATTAACAGGCTGTTACTATATAAAAGTATATACAGTAGTTAGGTGTCTGTCTGTCTGTTTGTTCCGGTTAATCGCTGAAATGACTGAACCGATTTTGACGGAACATTCACTCATAGCTAATGTTATGAGTAGCTAAGGCCACTTTTATTTAAAAAATAATTATTTACATTAATAAATAAAAAAGAGGGTTTCGCGAAAACAAAATTGAAATTAATGAGTAAATAATATCCGGTAAAGTTCATCCGGTTCAAGTAGGGAAGGTAAACATTATATATATATAATTTTTCCTAAATTAACGCGGTTGAAACCGCGAGGCACAGCTAGTATTGTAACTAATAGGATATTTCGATGTTGCTCGTATGATTTTGTCGATTATTTTCAAGACATAGTAACGAATTGTATCATTCTATTTTAATTAAATTAAAATTAAATATGGATGACTTAAATAAATACCTACTGCACACCTGAAAAAACTGTACAAAGAAAAATTTGGTTTGTTCAGGTTGTCATAGTTTGTTGTTTACGCTAACTAAGCCACGTAATGCATCAAAAAATTTATTTGTTACTAGCTTTTAAGGATATGGCGTTAATCTGCAAGAATGTTTTAATATCAGAAACGAAAGAAGATTAAATATATCCATATTTATGAAAATACAGTAGCTTTATTATGAACAAATTTATTGCCTTAGAAAAACTCACCATCATTTTATCGTCATCTCATTAGCTTGGTTTAAACAACGGTTAAACAAAGTATATTAATGGATTTCGCCACGAAACGTTATTTTTATAGCGAAACCCTAAGGAAGACTGTCGCCCGCGGCTTATTTACATTTTAATGTGTACTTAAGAATGAAATATAGGATGGGACAGTGTTTTTTATGTTTTAGTTTTATTTATTAATAATAAATGGAGCCACAATAAAGTAGATGAAATATGTATTTAAATTTTAATATCACGCTATTTGAATAATCTTGCTGTTAGTTATTGTTGGGTTATGGATATAAAATACGACGAAATACGTCTTTTGTATATTTAATAATTATTGTAATACTAGGAACGTACAAGAGAAGATGATGATAGTAAATTCATTTAATTCAAATATAATAAATAATTAATTCTTTGGTTATTTTTTTTTCTGTATTGACGATTTAAAAATGCTTGCAAAAGCCCACTTAAATAAAGTATGTATATTTTGATTTTTTTCTTGATTTGTCTAAACGTTTAACTATAGACGTCAACTGTAAACTTTGACTGAGTATCAACGTTACACAGATTATATGGATGCTGATAAGCAATAATGTGTCAACCCACAAAAAGTCAAATACAGAGATATTGATGTATTTTAATACTGCATCACCTATTTAACATTATTAAAAATAAATTGAAGTCTTATAAACGAAATAGTTACGGAAAAAAGTTTTTTAATTAATTGATTCGAGTTTCAAGTGCGTTACATATTTTTCAATTAATACAATAATCTCAAACATTTGAAGAACTTTTTATTTGATAATATATTAAATATATCAGTCTGATTTTAATTCATTATACCTTGAATCAGAAAATAAAAGAAAAAATGGATATATACTTTCATTAAACATATGTGTTAAAAATAGGTTTGACATCTTTAGACGCCATTTTCTCAAAACGAAGTCCGTGTGGCTTGACACAGTATTGCTTATCAGCGTCCATATAAGATTAGTGAATTAGTCATAATCACAACTTATTTATTAAAGATTCTATTTTACCTATATATATCAAGTAATAAAACTAAAGTTATTCATTGAGTAATAATCAAAATGTTTTTAAAAATCTGTTTATGCATTGGTGTAGCGGTCACTGCAACTGACTGAAGTGCTTACGGTCACGGGTTCGATCCCCGCTCACTGCATTGGCCATACGGATGTCTGTTCTGGTATAAGACCCCAATGGAGGCCGTTGAGAGTGATGCGTTTATACTTATGATTATATTTAATCATATACGAAAAAAACAACTTACGTGCGTACACACAGTTATCAAAGAGATCCATCTCCAGGGAAATCTTGCGTATGTGGTTATTCTACATCGTGGAGTTTACATTTTGAGAGTTATGTCGTTTTGTTGAAGACACTTTACGACGTTCTACAGGCAAACCACTTCCACTGAACTTATATTAATAATTATGGTACCACTTGGAGGTTACGTTATTCCAGATGGTCATAGAATATATTTTATGTGTATTCTTTAAATGGCTATGTTGTGTATACATATATTTTGAAAAACAGAAATCTATATAATTATAAAACTTACTAAGTTATAAATTAAACCACTTACTCACTGATTTATTGTCTCAAAACATTTGATAGACGAATTGTCAAAGTATACAAAGATTTATGAAAATTAAAATTTTTTAGTAAAAAGATACGGAAGGGAAGACACGAAAAAAACTCAGGGATTTTTTACGATAACCTTTTTACTTTGTAATCTAATCGTGCCCACAATCGACGAAATATAAAACTTAATTATGAGTTTCTGAAGAGCGCCCAAATACGGTTAGGAGTGAAATATAAAAACACCATATATTTTAACTTGCTCTTCTTTGTTCCTGCTTTATTTTTATAAGTCGCAGCGTGATGTTATATAGCCTATTACCTTTCTAAACAATCGTGTTAATTAATATAAAAAGTAGTTTTTTTTTTAATCGGACTGATAAATGAAAAAAGGTTAAAGAGATTAATGAAACGTGTTTATGTAATTATATAAAAAAGGCGAGTATGTTTGGACGCTGATGAGCGATACTATGTTAAGCCACACAGACTTCATTCTGGGAAAATGACGCCTAAAGATGTCAAACCTATTCTCCATAATGTGTTTGAAGAAGTGTATATCATTCTTTTCTTTTCTACTTAGATAAAAGGAATAATGAATAAAGCTAGAAGAAGAATATTGCAAAATATGGAATACCGTTCAATATATTCGAAGCATTAAAGTAAGAAACCTTTTTCCTTACTTATTTAATATAGATTTTTTTTAATAAATAACTGGTCAAGTGCGAGTAGGACTCGCGCACCGAGGGTTCCGTACAAACTTATAGAAATCTATATAAGACTAACCCATCTACGCCATTTGTGGTCTTCATCATCAGTTCCAACATAAGTTACTATCAAAAATACCTAAATCGGTATACGCTTGCCTATAATATTTGAGGAGTTCCCTCAATTTCTCCAGGATCCCATCATCTGATCCGGACCTGAAGACAATGGGACCACCTTAGAAGTATACCTTTTCAAACAAAAAAAAAAATCGGTACCCAAATGGCGGCGTAATCGGCGAACAAACATAAAAAAAAAAATTAAATACAAGGTCGAATTAAAAACACTCCTTATTAGAAGTCGCTTAAATATAATCAAATATTATGTAAATATGGATCACGTCCCAAAAACTATTTTGAAACTACTTAGGAGCACTTTAATTTAAAACACGATCATGGATGCAATCCATAGACACAAAATTTTATTTTAAGTACTAATACACCTTATACTTTCAAAAAAAAAAAGTTATAGCGCGATTCAGGATACACCTAGCGCCATCTCTTGACAATTTCAATGAACTAACTTGTTGACTTTGACATTAACAACATAATTATATTATATTTTATTCTCGTTTTATTTTTATTTATATTCTACTACACTCCACTACCCCTGCACTACGTTCGTAAAATATTTAGATTTACATTATCAATCAAAATATCGAAATATATATTAGTGTTGCTAAGACGAAAATAATTAGTCCTTAATTCGAACAAAACTAATTGTTTATTTATAAATAACTAATTATATTACTAATAACCAGAAGAATTATATGTGTAGATAAATAAGTAAATTAAATAACTCGATCTGTTTGAATTTAATTTTAAAATTTTCGTACTAAGTCAATACGAGTACTTAAATCAAATCGCGTGAAGCTCTTATATTGAATGTTAATTACGTAATGACGTTATAAATCGACGATAAAACTTTTAAATGAAAAGTTTATTTTATTATTTTTAGCGCGTTTAAATAATAATTAAAATAAAATTTTTTATTAATCGAGCAGAATTATATCACAGTTAATGTCATAATGTTGTAATAGATGGCATTAGCTGTACGCTGCATCGCGCTATCATTTTGTTAGCTGCGATATATAGATTGCATTGCGTTGTTGATAAAGGTTTGCTGCTTTTTAATGTTTTCGTATTGATACAAATTTTTTCTCAGTGTTTGTAAAATTGTTTTTTTGATCATGGTCAACTTCTATGTTAATTTGTTACAAGTACATATAATTTTAATTCTAAGATTAATATATTTTCCGCTTGATCAATTTACAACTTGATACATTTACGCGTTCCTGAGAAAAAGGTTGAAAGACAGACGTACAGACTGACAGACACACGAACAAAAATTTACAGTTTTCGGATTTTTTCCTTTATGTATACTAAAGGACCTTGCTCCTGGCCAAATTTCATAATGCTTGGTCAATGGGAAGTACCCTATAGATTTTCATTCCCTTGCGAAAACGTTAAAAACGCTATCATACTTAAAATATGTGATATAAATGACCGTATCTTTTGATTGCGTTAACTTAGAAGTTTGATTTTTTCACAGCTCTTAGTAATTACAACTCTGAGTACTTGACGTTGATAAAAATTTGTTACCTTCACGCGTTTCTGAGAAAAAGGTTGAAAGACAAACTTACAAACAGACAAACATACATACAAAAATTTACAGTTTTCAGATTTTTTCCTTTATTTGTACCATAAGATCTTACTTCTTGCCAAATTTCATCGTGCTAGGTCAATGGGAAGTACCCTATAGGTTTTAATTCCCTTGCGAAAACGCTAAAATGGTCAAAATATACGACATATTTTTCATTATCTTTTGATTGCGTTGACTTAGAACTTTAATATTTTCACGGCCGCATGTCATCGTAGTCTTGAGTATATGATATTAATTTCAACATGATACGTCCATGCATTTCTGAGAAAAAAGGGTTGACATCCCGACAGACAGACAGACAGACAGACAGACGGACAACAAAGTGATCCTATAAGGGTTCCGTTTTTCCTTTTAAGGTACGGAACCCTAAAAATAAAAATATGTTACGCATTATCAGAATAAATCTGCGAATCAGACTTTTTGAGGTTTAACTCATTATTGCTTATCAGCCTTCATTTACTCCGTAATCTAATCGTGTCTTTAATATTCAAAATATAAAAATATAAATACATTAAAATTAGCTGTTTTTCGTTATTCTTTTGTTTTTATGGGTTGTATAGCCTATTGTGTGACGTAATATAGCCTATTGCCATTGTTAACAAATGTGTTAATTAATACAAAAGATAGCTTTTTTGATCGGCCTGATAGATTTTGAGATTAGAGCAATTAATGAAATAAAACCTTTAACTTTATATTTTAAATAACTTCCGGACGCAACTAGGCTTACAAATTAAATTACATTAAAACCTGTTGAGTAGTTTTTGCGTGAAAGACGAACAAACATCCATCTATCCATTCCTTCCCACAACCTTCGCATTTATAATGTTATAAGATAAGATATACACATAAAACGTTGACACAGTTTCTCTCTAAAGAAAAATATTTGTTGAAATTTAGAACATACTTACCTAACCATACAATGTTCGAGCGTGGGATATGGCTGAGGTAAGCGAAAAGTGGAAGTCCATATGTAACAGATCCGGACACTTATTCCCATACTGTGTGATCGGTACAAGTATGAAAGTGCTGTCGCTGAGTCAAGTTTGCTGAACTGTAGTTAAATTAATATACTATATTTGATATTTATTATCCTTTATTTATTTTATATTAAAAATAGTTCATTTAATTACTTTTAATTACTACTGTGACCTCCGGTTTCACTTACGTTAATTCGAGGAAAAAATATATTTATGTAATGTTTACCTTCCCTACTTGAAACGGATATGTTTCACTATTTTACTGGCACGTCGCAAACGAGAGACTTTTGTTTGAAAACCGTTGTTCGAGAGAGTCTTTTAGATTTCCAATTGCTATAAAATTCTATACGTTCGATTTTGACGGACAAAAAAGTTCTCCGAACATTGTTCTTCGTCTGCGCATTCCTTCAGAGTGTAGTAATGTTTGATTCCAAATGTGACACCGTTTGATGGCGATAAAAACACAAGCGCATTTTGAATGTTGTCAACATAAACGATCTTCACAGTTCGTCTCATGTTTTGCGGTAAAGGAAAAATCGTAAGGAAATGTGACGGAAGAAATTTGAAGATATCCGACAATCCCCAAAGGAGCTACGTGGTACATTACGCATCTTTTATCTTTACAGGAAAAGATGGTTTTACAGAAAAAGATACTAGCCGAGCGGGGAAACAATTATGTTGTATAGTTAACGATTCAGGGTGTACTTATATCAGGTGGAACGTTTTGAAGTAATTGCAATATTGAATAGCTTTTCATATAACTATATATAACTAGTCTAATTAGAATAACGTATGGTAGATACCTTTTTATTTCCCGACGTTTCGAAGAAGTTGCATCCGTCGTGGTCACAAGCTGACCTATCAGTAGCAGCTATAATATATGAATAGTATTAATCGCCAAGTTTAAAATATACGAGACTAGCTTATGATCGAGGTTTTATATAACTTATTTTCTTTGGCTATCTAAAATAATATGCCTTTTAACTGGTCCAATATTTTAAAAGTAGGTTCAGTAGTTCCAGTTTACTTCGTATGTATATAATACGCTCTCTGTTTATTATATTAGGATAGATATAGCTAGTATAGATAACGTATGTGTTTTAATATTTATATTGTTAAAAATATTAGATATAATATAGGAAATCTATAATAAAATATATTATGTAAAAGTTGAATCTATTCCAGACAGATTGACTGAGTGACATGTGACACAAACTGGCTTAACCAGTGAGGCTTGAAATTAGGACATTGTATTGGATTTGCAAAGTAGGGTAACACTACATAAAATTTTGTATGGATAACAATGCTATTTTATAACTCAAATATTTGACGTTAAATCTGAACTCATTTTCATCTTTGATAAGCTCGTCAAATGCCTTATTGGCCCAAAAATACTCTGTCATACTCAGTCACTAACTGGTTGATAGGCAACGTCGTCGTAGTGCTAAAATTCATGGGCTTATAACAAAGTGTAGTTATATTATTATATTATATGATATTTTATTAATGAATCATTAATATTTTGTCAATCTAATTTGAGTACATCATTAAAAGTGAAATAATGTAAATATTTATTTAATGACTTAAGCTAATATGTATATGTAAAATACTGTATTATATTTCCTTCTACTTTTGTCCTGCAGAAAAGCGGTTATGTTTTTCGAGCGCATGTATGCAAGTTTATATTTTTCTTTGGCTCGCTTTACAACTCAATCACTTAACGGATTTATTCATGAGGTTTAATTAAATTTATTTTAGTTGTAGCTGTGGCGTTGAGTACCTACACGAATATCTATGGAAACAGGAATTATGCAGAAAACAGTTTTTTGGTAGTGGGGTTTTATTAAACTTTAAGCATTAAATCAAAAATTGCTACACAGCGCGTCTGGATCGAACCCTTCCTGAATTTTGTGGCAGATGCTCTTCTAGTTGAGTTATAAGGCCGCACACTCGCAATGTCTAAATTCTTGATACAATGATTTTTATATTCGGCCTAAAACGACCGTGTCTATAATAAAATTTTTTCAGAGTTCCTAACTTCTCAAAAATTCACGATACAATTAATTCTTTGACGAGAGACAACGCCTTGTTAATACAAATCGTCTATTTTATTTCGTGTTAGACTTTGTTTAGATGGTAAAATTTGACGCGAGTTTTCAAATCGCGCGAGTCAATATACTAGTAACTTTTCACAACCGACCACATGAACGTGTGTTAAAGCGCGTTAGCGAACGATAACGCAGAGTTTACAGAAAAAGTCTTTAGACGCAGGCTATCGCGAGTTGATGTTTCGCGCTGTGACAGGAATGCATGAATCATTTATTTCTAACATTATGAATACATATTTCAATCCCCGTTAATCTCTGATATGGTTGGACCGATTTTAACAGGACTTTTTCTCACAGGTAGCTGATGTTACAAGGCGTAACTTAGGCTTTTTAAAAATGTATTTATTTTAATATTAATTTTTTAAATAGACCCTGTCTCATCATAATCCATTTCTATTAGCCAGTTAAAGAGTACTTTATTTGCTATTACGTCTGTTAAGACTATCGATATTCAGTTTCTTATAAGCTTTATTATATACATGTCAAGTAGCATGGTAAATTCGTTGTAAAGGATTTTTTTAAACTTGTTAAGGTAAAATGTTGGTAGTGACAGCTTTTATTTAGATCAATTTGCTTTTCTTTACCTTGAGGGTGAAATTTGATTATGAAGTGTTGTATCAATAGTTATCTTACTGTCAATACTCCATTATCATAATATAGTGAGTACTGCACTTTTAGAAATATTATTTCTATATGTAACGTCTATTTGCTGTATTTGTGCGCTTCCATCCCGAATGTTTTTCGTAATGATGTATATGTTGTTTTTATCCTGACGAACACTCGCAAAGAGCGTTAGCGCTGGTTATCTGAACTCTTTTTAAATTTAATTGCGCATTGATGTGCGTGATACGCGTTATATGTAACCTAAATTCGAAAAGTAATATTACACGTTAGACAGCAAATTAAAAATTGCGACGCTAAAATGAAACACCAAATTTGAAAATTTATTCATTAATGGAATCCTACATTATCTTAATAGATGATGAAAGTTTCTACGCAGATAAAGTTACAGGAACTAATTAGATAAAGTGTTCTATAGAAATTTTAGTCAGCAATACGTACTTATAATAAGGTCACAAGGATAGAATACCCAGCTTTAATATTTAACCAGTAATAAAATTGTTGTCAATGTTTTGTGAACATACGTAGGCGCGTCGTGGGAGAAAGCGTTATACATTATAGTATTATGTTTTTAAAATATTGTGATATTCCCTTACCGGATAAAACGGTATGAGCTTCTTAATAACAACGTTTTTACATGATATGTCTGTATCATTCTCGCTATCATTTTTACGCGATACTTGCTTTAGTTGGCGGCTTCGTTAAAATATAGAATTTTAAAAGCAAGTTTTTCGTGATTTTTATCAAAGTTTAGCTATTGCTCGCAGCTTTTCTCGTGTTAATATAGATTGTGTTGTGCCAGACGAATATCTAAATATCAAATGCCTGTAACCTCACTCTCACACGTGATCGCTGTTAAGCAGTTAAAATAGGTGCGTTTCGTACGATGAAAGAGCCTAAACCCATCTCACATTTCTTTCCTTACTTCTTATTCCAATATTTCATTCTTTTTTTTAAGCTGCCAACGCATTTGTGGCTCTTTTGGTGTTGCAAAAGTGCATGGGCGGCAGTGTCTTAACATTATGTGTCTCGCCTGCTAGCTTGCCAGCTATTTTTTATAGATATAAAAAATATGTTTATTATTATATATTAAGTAAATAATTTTCATCAAAAAGCAATTCATATGGCTTGCGGCGTTTGTGATTGGAGCGGAAGATTCAATTTCGTCTCTCTTAATTTACACGAAACTCCTTTGAAATACATACTTGAAATTTAATAATATTAATTGTTGGTTAGTAAAATATAATTAAGTATTCTCGTTGATTACACTTAATGTTTATATTGTTTTGTATCTATTGTATTGCAGTATCTTAATACAATAAACGCATCACACTCAACGGCCCCCATTAAGATCTCATGACCTTGTGTCGGGGGTCCGGAAACACTCACAACACTAACACAAACACCCAGACCACGACAAACATCTGTATAATGCCAATACACACGTTTTGCCGTGAGCGGGGATCGAACCCGCGACCGTTAGCGCTTTAGTCAGTTGCAGTGACCATTGCGCCAACGTGTCTGTCTAAATGAGTAGTTTTAATTATAAATATACTTTAATTATGGGTTGTGTTTGTATATTAGTACATTTTCTTATTATACTAATGATATATAATGATAGATTTTTGTTTTTTCTAGGTTCGACTTTAGTATAATTATTGTAGACAAATAACTTGTTATAGACTTTATATGACGTGTTTTACGAGATTTAAGAAAACTATTCACTATGTCAAGAGTCAAAATAAATGTTATTATTATTAATTTGCTTATAGACTAATTAATTTTGTTTTTATTTTTATTTTTTACGTTTCGGTGTATTTAAAACAAAGTAGGAATAACAGAGCACTTTACATATTTGTAAATAATGAATACTTACTTAAAAAACTTACAATAAGTAATCTAAAAATATTTATTTTAGTAAAACAAATCACAATTCTTCCAAAGAATAAATAGGAATTCTATCAATAGAATGTTTAACCAAACCGATTGTTTTCTCAGCGGAAGTGTTCCGCAGCTTACAAGTTTTTATTTATATTTATTTTAGTACTTATTGCAACCGCTTAGGGCCTGCAGCGTGGACTCAAGGGGTTCACTATTTACACAGTTTCAATAGGTCGTTAGTTATTCTTTTCTACTCCTGAACTCTTCAATGGAAAATACTACTAGGATATTCAATACTTCCATTTCAAAATACAGTTTGATCGTATGAAGCATTTACATTTCTATTTAACATTTTACAGCCAAGTTGTGTACACGCCTTTAAATATCATGAACCTCTCGTTATTTTTTAAAGATTTTAATAAATTCCACTATGTATTTTAAATTTATAGTTTTTATTATATCTGGCAAAACATATTTTTTAGTCTTTAATTTTAATATTTAACGTATCACAAAGTTTATAAAAAATAAATTTCTTTTTACAGTTTAACTGCAATGAATTTTTATTTTCTCGTTGTGTCGTTTTGTTCTCTCTGTCTTAACTAAACTATTTATATGTTATTGTATGCATCTATGATGAAAAACGAAATTAAATGAGACACTATAAAAGAAAAATCAACATTTCGCTAGCATTTTTCTTGGAAGAAGATATGTTAAACTAAACTGGCTTCTGGGTATTCAGAATCTACTTGAAACTGGCTCAATTTAAGATACAGAATATATTTCAAAAAGCTCTGCAGGAATTTGTCTTTATTTCATATCACGTGCGACACCTTGCGAGATAACGAGCTTGGATAGTAAGTGAACTTTTTCCAATTTACTTGAAGTGGGGTAGATATGTTGTTCGTATTTTGTAATATCTTATTAAATTAAAATTCGTTTATACTTTTGTTTGAAATGGTTATAATTCTCTTTTGCTTTTTTATTATTAAATTATACAAAAACCTAGAGTATATGAAAATAATGTTAAAATACGACAGTAAACGTCCGAAACAGTAGAAGTATTGGTTTCGAGTAGTAGATCAAAATTGGTATTAAGTGTGAATAATTTTATTTATTGTATTTTACCTTATATAGAATATTCTTTATTAAAAAAATTTATATGCTGAGAAACAGGCCTAACGCTTCTTTTTTTATTTTATGTTCTTTGCGTTGTTGAATTATCATAATTTACTAAGATATGCTTTGCGGTTTTATCTTAGTCAACGGAACTTTATATTTGTCAGATTCAGTGATGTTACTGCTTCGTTTCCAGAATGCTTAGCTTAATATTTTGCGTGTAACCTCCTTGAATAAATTATGTTATGCAAAATCTAAACCTGAGTTTTTAAGACTCGTTCCTGAGCTTACTTACTTACTTAAAAAACAAACAAACAAACTCGTCATATGTTTCATTACCTGAAACATAGCACGTATCACTCTGACTTCACACGTGGATTGTATATTTAAAACGATTTTCTTTTCGCAAACTGAATACGATATCAGAGATCGGTTTGGATGTTACACGGATAGGAATGATGTTTTATTTCATGCCGCTTAACACATGTTGAAAGAAAGTAATAAAACAGTACCCCCAGGACAGCCGCGCCGTTTTATTACGTCTCAGCAGTTACATGAACGTGTTTATATTTAATTTTTTATGCGTAGTGAAAGATATACAGCTACGATGACAACGATGTACAGTAACATTTTTAAATAAATGTAAATATTACTTTGATTTGATTATAAGTTCTTATTTGAAATTCATTTTACTAAAAATAAATTAAGTATGTCACAGATGATTCATATCAAGTCTTTAATCACCGCGGTAATTTTAAAATACTGCCACTATGAAAACATAGACATGCAACATTCTTAAAGTGAAAGGACAAAAATTTCGATAAAAATGTTTTTAGCGGTAGATCTCGTCAATTAGCCCTTAGCTGTGATCAGTTTCTTATACGTTAGTAAACGTTATTATGTTATAGCCGTAAGTACAACATTATAAAAATTTAAAAAAAAATAAAAATAGAACTATGGACGTTATGACCATTTATTAATCGTTTCATCGTCTTTAATAATGGTTTTTTTTTTTAATAATTATTAATATTTTTTTAACTATTTGAAAAAACTGGTCAAGTGCGAGTAGGACTCGCGCACCAAGGGTTCCGTACAAACTTATAGAAATCTATATAAGACTAACCCATCTACGCCATTTGTGGTCTTCATCATCAGTTCCAACATAAGTTACTATTAAAAATACCTAAATCGGTATAGGCTTGCCTATAATATTTGAGAAGTTCCCTCAATTTCTCCAGGATCCCATCATCTAATCCTGACCTAAAGACAATGGGACCACCTTGGAAGTATACCTTTTCAAACAAAAAAAAAAAATTGAAAATCGGTACACAAATGGCGGCATAATCGGCGAACATAAAAAAAATTAAATACAAGGTCGAATTGAAAACACTCATTTTTTAGAAGTCGCTTAAATATAATCAAATATTATGTAAATATGGATCACGTCCCAAAAACTATTTTGAAACTACTTAGGAGCTCTTTAATTTAAAACACAATCCAGGGAAACACAAAATTTTATTTTAAGTACTAATACACCTTATACTTTCAAAAAAGCAAAGTTATAGCGCCATTCAGGATACACCCAGCGCCATCTCTTGACAATTTCAATAAACTATATTATATTATATTCTCGTTTTATTTTTATTTATATTCAACTACACTCCACTACCCCTGCACTACGTTCGTAAAATATTTAGATTTACATTATCAATCAAAATATCAAAATATATATTAGTGTTGCCAAGACGAAAATAATTAGTCCTTAATTCGAACAAAACTAATTGTTTATTTATAAATAACTAATTATATTACTAATAACCAGAAGACTTATATGTGTAGATAAAGTAAATTAAATAACTCGATCTGTTTGAATTTAATTTTAAAATTTTCGTACTAAGTCAATACGAGTACTTAAATCAAATCGCTGGAAGCTCTTATATTGAATGTTAATTACGTAATGACGTTATAAATCGACGATAAAACTTTTAAATGAAAAGTTTATTTTATTATTTTTAGCACGTTTAAATAATAATTAAAATAATAAAAAAATATTAATCGAGCAGAATTATATCACAGTTAATGTCATAATGTTGTAATAGATGGCATTAGCTGTACGCTACATCGCGCTATCATTTTGTTAGCTGCGATATATAGATTGCATTGCGTTGTTTATAAAGGTTTGCTGCTTTTTAATGTTTTCGTATTGATACAAATTTCTTCTCAGTGTTTGTAAAATTGTTTTTTTGACCATGGTCAACTTCTATATTAATTTGTTACAAGTACATATAATTTTAATTCTAAGTACGTAAGTTTACAGTTTTCGGATTTTTTCCTTTATGTATACTAAAGGACCTTGCTCCTGGCCAAATTTCATAATGCTTGGTCAATGGGAAGTACCCTATAGGTTTTGATTCCCTTGCGAAAACGTTAGAAACGCTATCATACTTAAAATATGTGATATAAATGACCGTATCTTTTGATTGCGTTAACTTAGAAGTTTGATTTTTTCACAGCTCTTAGTAATTACAACTCTGAGTACTTGACGTTGATAAAAATTTGTTACCTTCACGCGTTTCTGAGAAAAAGGTTGAAAGACAAACTTACAAACAGACAAACATACATACAAAAATTTACATTTTTCAGATTTTTTCCTTTATTTGTACCATAAGATCTTACTTCTTGCCAAATTTCATCGTGCCAGGTCAATGGGAAGTACCCTTTAGGTTTTGATTCCCTTGCGAAAACGCTAAAATGGTCAAAATATACGACATATTTTCCATTATCTTTTGATTGCATTGACTTAGAACTTTAATATTTTCACGGCCGCATGTCATCGTAGACTTGAGTATATGATATTAATTTCAACATGATACGTTTATGCATTTCTGAGAAAAAGGGGTTGACATCCCGACAGACAGACAGACAGACAGACAGACAGACGGACAACAAAGTGATCCTATAAGGGTTCCGTTTTTCCTTTTAAGGTACGGAACCCTAAAAATAAATGTCGCCTTTTTACTCAAGATGTCTCAATCGTAATAGTTTATTTAATATATATAAGTATATTATAAAGTCTTCGTAATACTTTTTCATACACGTCATTCCAAATCAACTGAACCATCGCTCATATTTTTAGCACTCATTTAAATTATTTTGTTAACTATACCAGTTTAATAGATAAGAGTTTAAAGTAAAAACATAATAGTAATCAGAAATGGCCCAAACATCGTATACTACGAGCATATCGATATTGCTTAGATTTTATCAAAAAATATTTGATACGAGGCCTTTTCTTTCAAGAATTTCATAGAAACATTTTCGACTTTGAACCGTATATTGCCGTTAGGGACAAAGCGGCAATTTCAGTACATGTCTGGAACGCACTGGAATTTTTGTCGATGTTATAGCAATTGCTAGTAATTTTCAGGGTTATGTGTTTAAGAAATGTCAACGAATCTCTATTATTAAGCCTCTCCATTTGTCTGTGCGTCTGTCTGCCTGTTTGTCCGTCGATTTAGCTGCTCTGTTTTATAACGCTTTATCTATTAAATAGCAAAATATAATATCGGTTTGTTATTTTTTATGAAATAATCGTTTTTCTTTCAACGTTTTGTGTTATTTATTTAATTATGTTGGATCGCTTTTTAATATCAAAGGTCATTAACGACCACAGCAAACAATGTAATACAATAGATTATATTATAGTGTTATACGTATTTATATTTTTAAAAATGTTATAGAGTTTTATATCATTTATTTTATCGTTAAAATGGTACACTCAAAAGCGTTTTGCATGTGATTATTGTATAAATTCTGAGCAACAATTAATAAAAACATGACAGAGGTGAGTAAAAGTATAGGAATTTTGGTACGCGACTTTAAACCACACTATCGGTTTCTTTATCCGCATTTAATTGTAAACATTTATATAAGATTATTATATTTACTAGCTGTGCCCCGCAGTTTTACCCTTCATTTAAAGAAAAATTATATTGATATAATCTTTACCTTCCCTACTAGAATTGGATATTGTTAACTATTTCATTGGTTGCAATTTTGTTTTCACGCAACCCTCTTTTTTAAATATTAATTATTTTTTTTAATAAAAGTAGCCTAATCCGTTAGTGAAAGTTCCATCAAAATCGGTTCAACCGTTTCAAAAATTAACCAGGACAAACTGACAGACAGACAAAAATTTTAAAATTGTGTTTTGGTGTAACTTTCATATGCATTTACTTAAAAGCTGTTAATTTGATATTACAAACAGATACTTCAATTTTATTTATTTAATAAAATAAAGCGTATAGTTTTAGTATAATTCGTCTTAAATATTAGCTTTCATTCAATTTTTAGGGTTCCGTACCTTAAAAGGAAAAACGGAACCCTTATAGGATCACTTTGTTGTCCGTCTGTCTGTCTGTCTCTCTGTCTGTCTGTCTGTCTGTCTGTCTGTCTGTCGGGATGTCGGGATGTCAACCCGTTTTTCTCAGAAATGCATAGACGTATCATGTTGAAATTAATATCATATACTCAAGTCTACGATGACATGCGGCCGTGAAAATATTAAAGTTCTAAGTCAACGCAATCAAAAGATAATGGAAAATATGTCGTATATTTTGACCATTTTAGCGTTTTCGCAAGGGAATCAAAACCTATAGGGTACTTCCCATTGACCTAGCACGATGAAATTTGGCAAGAAGTAAGATCTTATGGTACAAATAAAGGAAAAAATCTGAAAACTGTAAATTTTTGTATGTATGTTTGTCTGTTTGTTAGTTTGTCTTTCAACCTTTTTCTCAGAAACGCGTGAAGGTAACAAATTTTTATCAACGTCAAGTACTCAGAGTTGTAATTACTAAGAGCTGTGAAAAAATCAAACTTCTAAGTTAACGCAATCAAAAGATACGGTCATTTATATCACATATTTTAAGTATGATAGCGTTTCTAACGTTTTCGCAAGGGAATCAAAACCTATAGGGTACTTCCCATTGACCAAGCATTATGAAATTTGGCCAGGAGCAAGGTCCTTTAGTATACATAAAGGAAAAAATCCGAAAACTGTAAATTTCTGTTCGTGTGTCTGTCAGTCTGTACGTCTGTCTTTCAACCTTTTTCTCAGGAACGCGTAAATGTATCAAGTTGTAAATTGATCAAGCGGAAAATATATTAATCTTACAATTAAAATTATATGTACTTGTAACAAATTAACATAGAAGTTGACCATGGTCAAAAAAACAATTTTTCAAACACTGAGAAGAAATTTGTATCAATACGAAAACATTAAAAAGCAGCAAACCTTTATAAAAAACGCAATGCAATCTATATATCGCAGCTAACAAAATGATAGCGCGATGCAGCGTACAGCTAATGCCATCTATTACAACATTATGACATTAACTGTGATATAATTCTGCTCGATTAATAAAAATTTTTATTTTAATTATTATTTAAACGCGCTAAAAATAATAAAATAAACTTTTCATTTAAAAGTTTTATCGTCGATTTATAACGTCATTACGTAATTAACATTCAATATAAGAGCTTCACGCGATTTGATTTAAGTACTCGTATTGACTTAGTACGAAAATTTTAAAATTAAATTCAAACAGATCGAGTTACTTAATTTACTTATTTATCTACACATATAAGTCTTCTGGTTATTAGTAATATAATTAGTTATTTATAAATAAACAATTAGTTTTGTTCGAATTAAGGACTAATTATTTTCGTCTTGGCAACACTAATATATATTTTGATATTTTGATTGATAATGTAAATCTAAATATTTTACGAACGTAGTGCAGGGGTAGTGGAGTGTAGTAGAATATAAATAAAAATAAAACGAGAATAAAATATAATATAATTATGTTGTTAATGTCAAAGTCAACAAGTTAGTTCATTGAAATTGTCAAGAGATGGCGCTAGGTGTATCCTGAATCGCGCTATAACTTTTTTTTTGAAAGTATAAGGTGTATTAGTATAAGGTGTATTAGTATTTAAAATAAAATTTTGTGTTTCCATGGATTGCATCCATGATCGTGTTTTAAATTAAAGTGCTCTTAAGTAGTTTCAAAATAGTTTTTGGGACGTGATCCATATTTACATAATATTTGATTATATTTAAGCGACTTCTAAAAAGAAGTGTTTTCAATTCGACCTTGTATTTAATTTTTTTTTATGTTTGTTCGCCGATTACGCCGCCATTTGAGTACCGATTTTCAAATTTTTTTTTTGTTGGAAAAGGTATACTTCCAAGGTGGTCCCATTGTCTTCAGGTCAGGATCAGATGATGGGTTCCTGAAGAAATTGAGGGAACTCTTCAAATATTATAGGCAAGCGTATACCGATTTAGGTATTTTTGATAGTAACTTATGTTGGAACTGATGATGAAGACCACAAATGGCGTAGATGGGTTAGTCCTATATAGATTTCTATAAGTTTGTACGGAACCCTTGGTGCGCGAGTCCTACTCGCACTTGACCAGTTATTTTTAATATTGTATGCTAAATCTCGTTACGTTTAAACCAATATAACTCAGTAGATCTACCGCGTAGTTGCAAATTTAAATCAAAGTAAGCGCATCTCAATTCTCAGTAGTTTCATTTTATGTCGGTATTTTTATCAAGAAAGCAATATGATAAGTTTTCTTTTTCTTTCATTTTCAGAATTCGTTCTTAAAATAGAGCTTCGTTAATATTTGTTTTTGCAGAAAAATGTAACCCACTTTAGAACTGTTATTGTATACATAGATAAAAAATAGCATCGCGGGTCATTCGCAGTTAGTTATTGAAGAGTTCAATTAAAAAATTTCAATTAAATTTTCCAAATAAAAATAGTACTTTAATAGCGAAAATCCTATCCAATTGTATCAGCAGTTTTTGAGAAAACGTGGTCATACAAACTTATCTAAATATTTACGGCTTAAATACAGGACCTCCTTTTTTAAAGACAGTTATAAAGGAATATATATTTTTCCAATGAGAAAAGCAAGTGGTAAATACATACAAATGAGTATATACATCAATAAAGTATATTTTAAGTATTGTGTATAGGTATTTTAATAGAATATTAAGTATAGATACTTACTACATAAAAAAATGTCTTTCAGGACGTTCTTGGAATAGACATGTTAAATGCTGTATATACTTACTACAAATCGCGGTATAAGGGTCAGATGAAAGTATCTACGTTTTAAAAATTTTACTTTTTCCTAATTTAGCAGTACTCATAATATATATTTTTTTGGTTCTATAGAAAAGTGGTTCTAATAATAAATATATCGTTTTATTGGAATTAGTGAAATCTTAAATTACGTTGTTTTGCCATTTCATAGAAAACATTTTCAACGGTTTTAGTTAAAAAAAAGTTTTTTGATATTTTGTAGATACGTTCATCTGGTTGTTATACCGCGAAATAAATATGTAATTTAACATGAATAATTGTATAAGCCTATAACTTCTGGGATATTACATAGATCACATAAATAAGAAACAGATATATAAACATTGGTTCTAATCATAAATTAATTATTTGGATTAATAGTTAAATTTACTTGTGTTAAATAATAACGACAAGACTTTTTAAAAAAGGTAAACCGTCTTCAAAAGCAATATACTTAATTTCGTTTACTTGAATAACAAACCTATTTGATTTTAAAACAAAACGACTGAACCGATTTTGATGAAAATTTGATGAAACTAATAAGAGAATATACCCTTTTAAATAATAAATAATTAAGAAAATCGATATAGCCGTTTTCGAGCAATCGGTGAACAGACATAATAAAATCCTTAACTTTTTGAAAGGTCGGTTATAACTGTTTTTATTATAGTAAGTATTTTTGCATTATTTCCGCAAATATTGCGTAAGTTTTAATATTCTTATTATGTTTTATATAAATGACCTGTTTCTTGCCCTTTCTAATCACGACAAAAGAACGAGGTTGCTCTACAAACTAACAAAAAGTGTGCTATTTTTAAGAAAGTTCTGCGTATTTTTTCTATTTACGTAGAATAAGAAACGCTAATAGGCTTTTTTTTAAGTTTTACTCTTAGTTTTTAAATCTTCTTGTTTTAAACTTATGTATCTTTCTTATCTAGAATGGACATAATATTAAACACGTATAAATAGAATACTAATTTATTTATTACAATCGTAATTTATTTATCTTATATATATAAAAATATAAATTTGTTTGTTTGAGCGCGCTGATCTCAAAGCGATTAGACTGATTTCAAAAATACTTTATTTTAGATATCCTGTTAACTAAGAAAGGTTAAAGATCACAAAACAGCATGACACAGAACAGTCGTATAATGATTTATTCAAAAAGCATTCCACATTTATGGTCTTGAAATCGCTGGGAAAAGCTTGTATATAATAAAAATAATAATACATCTATATATACATCAGCTAAAGTTAAGCGTAGCGCAATCACCGTGACTAGAAATTCTTTTTCGATAAAATGTCTCGTCAAAAAGAAACCCAAGGAAATCACGCGCGATTAAGTTTTACTACCTTGTAACTTATTCCGAGAACGCGCTTGCACCAAATCGGGAAACAATAAAAGTGCTTTCAAGACCGATAATTTATTATGAAGATGCTTCTGTTTTCTGTTGTGTAGTCAAGATATTATAGTTTTTAATGACTTTTATTAATCAGTAATAATGTCTTAACGGCTTGTTCGAATGACCATAAATACTATCATATGAAAATAGTGCAAAATAACTTACTATAAAAAAAAAAAAAAACATTTTAAACCGCCTTTCAAAGGAGGAGGTTCTAAATTCTTCAAGGTCTTTCATGATGTCTTATTTTCGGTTGAAAATACATATTCATAAGGTAAGGTGTGAAATATGTATAGCTATATATTTTAATCTTTTAAAAATATTTAAGTATATATATTATCTTCTTAAGTTGAAAACAGAGCCACTTATTTTCACAAGACCGGTCATTGCGAAAATAACATGTGTATAAAATCATTGCCTTATTCTTTATCGATATATTAGAATACGATAATTTTATATTATTTTCTAAGCTTTTATTTATAATTAAGACGAATCTAATGAAACATTAAGCCACTTAGGTTACCAAAAATGCCAAAGACATGAACATAGGTACATAATTAGCTACACTTAAGAAAAATGACCCTTCTTATGGAGCAGTCGACTAAAGATATTACCGATTCATATGTTTTTAATATTTCATGTATCGGGAATAAAAAAAAGGCAAAGATAATTACGATACTGGCGCCATGGGAGACACCTAATTAAGTGATGAGTGTCTGGTATCTTATTTATGGATTCAATACCACTTACGCGATGATATAAGATTAATTTCGATACAGTTTAATATGTTAGTCATTTTGGGTAATAATTTTATCATTTATTGCATATTTACTATTTCATATTAATTTTACGAAAGCGGTAGTTTAGTTAGTATTTTATTAAAATATTTTTCATAATATCTTATGAGGGAGCTCTACAGGCTGACTTCCATCCGTCCTAGCGTATCAATTATAAAAAAATCATAATACCTATGTATGTTACACGATAAATTGTTGTACATTTTTTTATAAGTGTAGATGTGGAGACCGCGGAGCTACATCTACCAGAACGCGATACATTTTGATAGTCGTTTTAGTATACATTTTTTCTTTTTTAGGACATAAAAACTTAAAAAAAAAACAAACCGACTTCGAAACCGAAACAAGTATATTAAAAAGTATAAAATAAATATTTTCTACAACATTTTGAAGTCGGCGCCAAGTATAAGGCTTCTACGTTATTTACTGGATAATATTTGAAGAGTTTTCTCGATTTCTCTAAGATCTTTGAAAGTATACCCTTTCAAACAAAAAATAAAAATTCAAAATCAGTCCACAAACAGCGAAAAATTCGGTGAATAAACTTAAAAAAAATACATACAGCCAAACATAGAATTTCCTCCTTTTTCGAAGTCGGTTAAAAATTCAGACTTCAACTCTAAGGATACCTATAGCATTTAAGATAAATGAGGTAGAGCGTAGCTGTAGTCCACAGCTCGAATACGAATTGGTGTGAAGTATCTAATATGGCTACGTTATTTACGGTGAGTGAGAGAGCTGTAAATTTAACCCTCTTCCCCATTCCTAAATAAAGAATACTTCCTATTTCCTTTTTTCCCTTTTAAGTTGGCAACTAATTTGTGACTCCTGATGCTGCAAATGTTGATTGATGTTGAAATTATCACTTAACATTAAAGATCGTGCCTACGCGCTTGCTAGCTACATTAAAAAAAATCTCATCATCATTAGCCTTCTGTGTCTGTCAGTTAATCCGTGTGAGAATTTTTAAAGTATTCGAAATAATAATGTACTCATAAATATTGAAAACTCAAGCTACAAGTATATCGCGAGAAAAAGAACGATATTTTTCGACAAAAGGATTTCTGTAAATGACAAAATTTTCACCAATTAATTTTCAGCCGTCATCAAATTTAACGCTCTCATAAACACATCGTGCGAAATTCCAAGATTTTCCAACTCTACAGATAATAAAAGGGTTTTCTATAGATCTGTAAAATAAAGCTAAACGTATACTTAGTTGCAGTATAATACGATACATATTTAGAACGATATAGCTGTCTATATGTATTACGAGCGATTTACGGCATCTGTATAGAATAAAAATTCAAGTGTATAAGGTTATAACGTTATGTTCGGATTCTTGTGCATAATTTATTAAATTAGCTTTAGATTCCGGAAAAACGTAACGCCTGCGTCTAAGTATACGCTTACCCTAAGCTAATGAGGCATACCGCGACGTTATCCTTAAAGTAAATTCAAATAGATTTCTTGGTGAGCGCCGACTCGAATCATGCGGGTATTTGCATTCGTTCGAGCATAATTTAATCGTTTATTATTGTTACTAGAAAACTAGCTTTTGTCTTCGGTTTCGTTCGCAGAAATTCAAGTTTGTCATAAAGAAAAGACGCTCTCAAAATTTGATAATTATGTATTAACTTTAGATTTGAATTTTTCAAATTCATCATATTCACCAATGCCCGGGGCAGAAATGTCACATAACCCGATACCTCTCAAATTAAGTTAAGTTAAATTGTTTTTGTAAGCATATAATGGATGGCTTTTAATTTGAACATAGTGTAAACGTGTGTGATTAACAATTATCCCGCTTTTAACTTAACACTGTACTACAATATATCAGTAAAACAGTTTATATTGTGAACGATGGTAAGGCTAGATATGAACAATGAGTTTTTCGACGCACAATAAATAAAAACGCAGATTTATAATATATGCAATACTTAGGTTAATAATGACTATCATAACGACGTCACGTTTTTTGCGTAAAGAATTTTGGTTTTCATTGATCCAATCATCAATTGGGCTTACGAATGAGGACTATGAAATTAGAGAAATGTGCATGTAACCTACATCTTACTAAACGTATTAAACAACAAAATCAAATACTATGTTATAATTGCTTATCAGCAAGCAATAATGTGTTAACCCACAAAAAGCCAAACTTGTAGATATTGATGTATTTTGATACTACGTTACCTATACAACATTAATCAAAAAAAATTCAAGTCATCTAAACTAAAAAAATATGGAAAAAAGTTTGGGGTTCTATATTTTGCAATTTATAAGATAATATCAAATATTTAAAAACTTATTAATAGATAACATATTAAATAAACCTATCTACTTTTGATTCATTATATATTTTATCAAAATAGAAAAGAAAAAATGAATATATACGACTTCAAACAAATTTATTAAAAATAGGTTTGACATCTTTAGACGCCATTTTCTCAAAACGAAGTCCGTGTGGCTTGACACATTGTTGCTTATCAGCGTCCAATTATACTTTCGACCTTATGTTACAGGGCTTTTTTGTCAACCAAAAATTCACAGTACGCTCATAGCTTAAGGTCAAAATTTACAGTTTTAATAAAAACAGTCATTAATTATTACGTAAACGCACTGCGTCACGATGCTGGCTCCGTCATGCGTGCCTTATCTGTCGGCGGCGGCGTCAGAACGATTGCGTCGAGAAAAGGTGATCTTAGATCCTCTTAGTACATTTTATGGTTATGATTTTGATTCATCTTCAAAGAGAATTTCAATTTGAAGCTAGGCTTGTTTTTCATAATCTTTAAAATTTTTAATACTTTTACATCCTTATCCGGTTTTAGTTTCAAACGAAATATTCATTTAGAACATCCCTTAATCAAAATTTGCCATTTAGAAACGTCAAACGGACAAAATCACTAACAGTTTGGCTAATCATTTAACAATAAAACATTGGGTACCAATTTAAATACCAAAAATGTTTAATGTTTCAACAAATTATCCAAAACGTTAGAAAACTGTTGCCTTTATATAAGCGGTTTTGTGGTAAAAATCTGTTTTATATAAACAGCGTGTTACTTCATAAATTGCTATTAAATAGACATAATTATATAATATGGCCAATCTTTTAGTGCTTATTTAGTGCCAAAAATGAAATTTGACGCTTCCAAAATTAAACCTCAAAATTAGGATTCTGATAGCTATATGTAAATAAGTATTTGATATTATAACAATTTCCATCTAACATCATAAAATATTTCTGTGATAAACTTACAACTGCTTATAGATAGGATTATATTTAGATTGACTTAAATAATTTTTATTATCTTGAGACAGATAGTGTCAAGAAAACCTAACGATCTGTCTTGTATTTTTACTGTTAAATTAAAATTTTACGGGAGTTGAACATTATTATGATAGCTGAAATTCTTAAGGACAGTTTAAATTAAGCCACGTTTGAATACTTGAAGACTTACTACTTCAAAAAAAAAACAGTCAAGTGCGAGTCTCGAGAACTCGTGCACCGAGAATTCCGTACAAACATTTAGCAATCTAAACGATAAAAAAAAGAAAACTATTTTAAATTTACGTAATTCATTTTTTTCGAATGCATAGTTATTTCCCATTATTTTGAATAAATAAAGAAACTA